>OZ018324.1:130472865-131072865 GCA_963969495.1 Ceratothoa steindachneri | reverse complement strand
CTACGAACAGTCCTTCAACGATTCGCGTTGAAGTAGGTGAGAAAGGCACCCCACCACACACAAACACACATAATATAGAGTAGTGTATGGTATATATTGGTTGTACTACGACAATAAAAATTGGACGCGAATAAGCAATGATTCTAGTCTTCTTCTAATGTCCCTTTCTCTTACCTCTAAAAAAACCTCCTGTTTCTTGTCTCATTGCTCATTCTCGTCCAATTTCTCTTTCTTGTACTATACTGTTATATAGTCTGCCATGCAAGATTTCTGCACCTTTATTTCTGTCTTCAAAATTGTTTTGAAAGGCAGAAAATAAATATGGCGAAAGCCCTGTGGTGGTTGTTATCACCCGCAGAACTTGCATTTGCTCCTTCTTCTCTCTCTCTCTCTCTCTCTCTCTCTCTCTCTCTCTCTCTCTCTATATATATATATATATATATATATATATATATATATATATATATATATATATATCTATAACTACCACAAAAGAAAAAAAGAAAAAAAGAAGAATAAAAATAAAAACAAATGCTCAAATAAGTAAACAAAACCAAAAGCTCGAAGGCTTAAAATACAAATATAATAAACTGACCTCCCCAAAAGGCCAAAGTAAATTAAAAAAAAAACGAAAGCATTTGCCAGACAACCTGGCGCAATTCATCACCATCGTTACCGTATTATCTTCATTTATATCACTCTCTCTAATCATGACCACTCCATCAACACACACACGTCATACACAATATTTCCTAAGTATCTTATACTCTTTTCTCACAGTCACCACTTTTACTATCCCAATCCCAATCCCAATCATTCCATTTCTGTTCATTCTCTGAAGATGACCGACCAGGGTTGAAAAACCTCTCGGGATAAAATATGTCTTTTGCAAATGTTATTTCTCGCCTCAAAGACTTAGTCAAAAAACTTGTAAGAAAAATAACCAGAATACAAGTTAAAATTGATAACGCTGCCATTGCTGTGGACTTCAACACTGCATGTACACAACATGGCATCTTACCTAATTATATATATATATATATATATATATATATATATATATATATATATATATATATATATATATATATATATATATATATATTGTAAAGAGGCAATGTTTTTATAAAGGATTGGTTATACAGGGTCACCCCCGCAAAATGGGCCCCAACTTTCGATAGGCCTCATTTCTAAATTTTCTGCAAGGATTGAATGAAACTTTGGTGATAACTAGTTTATTGTATTTAAAAACATTATATCAAAACATGAGAGCACGTGTTACAACAAGGAGTAACAAGAAGGAAAGAAGGTACCCTAGGAGACCTTACGGTCCATTCAAAGAGGGTACCTTTGGACTAGCAATCGAGCGGGCACAAGGCTGCTCAACTGTTTTGCGTCCCTAAACGGCCACTTTTCAAGACCTTGTCTAGTCTTGACTTGAACTGGTCAACAGATTCACTGTTGACAACTTCCACTGGAAGTGCGTTCCACATACCGCAGATACTGTAAGTGAAAAAGTTTCCACACAGATTGCGGTTGTAACGCTTCAGTTCAAGTTTGAAGCCGTGATTGCGCGTTCTGTTCTCACTCAGTGTGAAAATATCCCGGTAGTCAACGTTGTCAAACCCTCGAAGTATTTTGAAGACTTCGATGAGCTGACCACGCAGTCTACGGGTTTCCAACGAGAACAGATCTAACTCCCTTAGTCTATCCTCATAACTCTTATGTCGGATAGACGGAATCAGTTTGGTTGCCCTAGCTTGTACGCGTTCCAATCTCGCGATGTCCTTTCGCAATGAAGGACTCCAAAATTGTACGGCATACTCCATGTGCGGTCGGACAAGTGAGTTGTACAGGCACAGTACAATCTCCTTGTTTCGATAACCGAACTGGCGCTTAATATAGCCTAGCATCCTTTGGGCCTTTTTCTCCGCTTCAATGTACTATTTCGAGAACTTGAGGTCACTAGTGATTGTTACACCCAAGTCCTTCTCAGTGTTGGTGGATTCCATAGCAGTGCCTTTAAGGATATACTGAGATTGGGGGTTTCTGTGGCCGATATGCATCACTTTGCATTTCCCCACGTTAAAAGGCATTTGCCACGTGTCCAACCACTCCCCAATCTTCCCAAGATCTTCCTGCAGGCGGGCAGTATTTCCATCCTTTGCAACGTTCATACCAAGCTTGGTATCGTCGGCAAATTTGGAAATCTTGGCAACCATGTCATCATCCATGTCGTTGACGTAGATGATGAATAGTAGTGGTCCCAGGACAGAACCTTGAGGCACCCCGCTAGTAACGGGCACCCACTCAGAAGACTGTCCATTTACCACCACCCGTTGCCGTCTGCCACTTAGCCAGTTCTCGATCCAGCCGGCTACCTTTCCGTCTATGCCACAAGCGCTCGCACTTTCCGGAGAAGGCGGCGGTGTGGTACCTTATCAAAGGCTTTCTGAAAGTCTAGGTAGACCACATTTACCGCCTTGTCCCGATCGTGGTCACTGAAAACGAAGTGGAAGAATTCCACAAGGTTCGTCAGGCATGACCGTTGCCTTCGGAAGCCGTGCTGGGAACTCCTCAGTATCAGGTTTGACTCTGTCCTCCATGATGCTTTCTATGAGTTTACCGACTATCGAAGTCAGACTGATAGGTCAGTAGTTCGACGGTTGGTTACGGTCTCCTTTCTTGAAGATAGGAGTCACCTCCGCCTCACGCCAGTCTCTAGGAACGCATCCGGTCCGGATTGACATGTTAAAGATAGCGCACAGATGTCGTGATACTTCATCCCACCCTTCTTTTAACACTTTAGGTAGAAACCCGTCCGGTCCAGGGGACTTATTCGTCTTTAGGTCAGCGATCTTTTTCTTTATTTCTCCTTCGGTGAAGTCCATTGCCTCCAGCTTTTCCCCCGAGTAGGAATCCGTCGGCTGGGGAATGGGACCACACTCTTTAGTAAACACTGAGGAGAAGTAGTCATTGAGAAGGTTAGCATTTTCTGCATCTGACTGAGTTAATGCACCCTCCTCGTCCACTAAGGGCCCAATCCTACGATGGATTGGTTTACGGCTATTTACATAGCCGAAGAACTCCTTGGGATTCTCCTTGCAGAGTCTCGCCACTCGGAGTTCCTCAGTACGCTTAGCCGCCCTTAAGCCGCCCTTATGTTCGAGATGACCTCCATTTAGCTCTGTGAAATACTTGCGGCGCAGCACAAAGTTGCCCATGAGTCCTTACAAACAGTCCGTCTAATGGCCTTGATCTCCTCCCTGATGGCTTTCTTGAGTTCCGTGATAGTTCTGGGTCTTCCTGCGTAAACACTGTCCATAAGATAGCAACAGAGAAAGAAATCTTGGGTGCTAAGCTCTATGCTGTGAGATGCCCACTCAAAATCTGTCTTGAGACTGATCACACGGCCACCAAAGTTCTCTTTTAGCCATAAGCGACAGAAACAGGGTAGGCAGCTCTATCTTGAAAGTTTTGAGGACCTCGACATACCGCTCCTTGGTGACTGTCACTGTCGCGCCAGATTCCTCGAAGAAGAATGGTCCGATGATGCCTCTGGCTGAGATTGCAGTCCATACCCTTCACTTATGGGACTGTAGGGGCTTGGTAACTACCTCATTTGGTATGAAGGTTTCCCAGAAGACATTTGTCTTCGAGTTTACCTTTCCTTCAAGATGGAAGTGAGTTTCATCTAAGGTCCAAAGGAGGTTAAGGAAAGGTGGGGCCTTCTAAATCTTCTCCAGTATCTTGACTGCCATAGCTTTTCACTGCTCCTTGTCTGAGGCTGTAAGGGTCTAGTTCTTCTGTATTATGTATGGGTAGGTCTTGGCATCCATTACTAGAACTTTCCTGAGAGTCTCACAGGATATGCCGAGGGACTGACTTTGCTTACGCACAGAGCGTTTTGGACTCTGCTGAACTGACTTTCTCAAGTTCTCGTCCAGCACAGCTGTACGCTTCCTGGAGCGTCCCGAATGGTTTGGGCGGTTGTCACTGGCTGCATTGAGGTTCTTCACTATCGCATAATTCTCGAAGTGATCCACCGAGTCCTGAATTCTGCTCCTCGAGGGGGCTTTTTCACATTCGAACTGATGCGCGAAAGTGTCCTGCACTTTCTTGAACGAGCCTGTCTTGTACTAATGTTTGACGCAGTATATTCTTTGCTGGAGCTTCCATTGAAATATAGTTGTGTTCACAGGCATTGCTTCTGAAGGATATATCACAAAAATTGTGTGCAGGCCCGTTTTTTGGGGGGTGACCCTTATTCAACAGCACAATAGGTATTGTTTAACTTCTTGAGATCTTCTTAATTTCCATAAGTGATTATTTCTTGGGGAGAAAAAGATCGTAAAAGTCCATTTTAACTCATTATTTATTATTTGCACGAAGCATCTTTCGACCAAAATGGTCATCTTCTGTGGCTACGCTGATAAATATGAAGAAATTCACCTATATAAATACACAATATATGTAGATAATATACCAGCTTTCAGTGGAGCAACACTGAATAAACTTTTTCAATATTAAAATATAAAATATAAATTTGAGATAAAAAATAATAATTTGAATTTAAAATGAATAATTTTGTACTCTATATATTGTAGAAAAACAAAATGTCACGCCTATTTACCTAGGCGTACTGCCACCGACATGAAATGAATTTGGTAAAAAGACGTAGACCTCTTGTAGTTTTTTCTTTATGGAGAAGGCGCGCCTTAGACATGAATTCCTCTTTAAATTTCTTTTCTTCTAAATTCTTCGTTTCTATATGAGTTAAATTCTTGATGATTAACCATTGGCTGTCGGCCTGGCAGGAATTAGTATAGTTTGCAAGTAGGCCATGTTTTTATAAAGGATGGGTTATATTCAATAGTGTAACCCCAGAAGATGACCATTTTGGTCGAAAGGTGCCTCGGGCAAATAATAAGTTAAAATTATCTTTTACAATCTTTTTCTCCCCAAGAAATAATCACTTATGGAAATTAAATGTTCTCAAGAAGCTAAACAATACCTCTTATGCTGTTGAATATAACCAATCCTTTATATATATATACATATATATATATATATATATATATATATATATATATATATATATATATATACATATAGTTACATAGTTATAGGGAGCCAGCAAGGACTACTTAGTCTACTCAAAGGCCAGTCCCATTCTATACTAATATGCTAGTAGTCCTCCTTTGGACATTGTCGCCACGATGCTAACTCACGCCACAGGTTCCGTATTTAAACAATATCATTATTCGTAAAAATAACTGTCAAATTTTTTTTTTTAAACTATTCAAACTACTAGCATTTACTACCTCCGCGGAGAGTGCGTTCCATTTACCGATGATTTTAAAGGGGATTTCTTTTTTTCCTATGTTCGTTTGAAACCTCCGTCGTCCTTTCAGTTTAAAACCGTTGTTACGTGTGATGCCGTTGTCATATTCAAAATAAATTTCATAATTTATTTCTACTTCGAGGGAAGTAGTTTAGTTGCCCGTTGTTTGCATTTATCTTATTTTAGCAACTCCGGCGAATATTTTAAGAGAAAATTAAAAATTTGCCACAAACGCAAACAAAATAATGGTGTGATCACTACTGCATTATCAAACGCATTGATTCCTCATATAGTTTCTTATAGAATCGACAAATGTAAGAAACCATTTAATTGTGCAAACTTTAGTTCTGCCTGATGCCACAGCAGTTTTCCGTGGTAAATAACACTAGAGGCTGGTATAGTGGTTAGCGCACTTGTCCAGCAATCGCTGGGTCGTCAGTTCGAATCCCTGTCCGGATTCATTTTAAGCTGGCACTATTTACTAGAGAGGTTTCCACTGTGACGGGGCATCACGGTGGGAAGTTGGAGCTTGCCCTGGCTGACGCCCGCTTGAGAAGCTACATAGCTTGATATGACAACTAAAACCAGCAAACATTTTCAAAATTTATAAATTCGCGTTAAAAGTTGATGAAGTAACAGATATAGCTAATAAAAAAGCTCACTTAACTGACTATGTGCAATATATTGTACAAATTAATGTGAGAGAACATCTGTTATTTTGTAAATCTATTGATAGAAATATCACAGCAGAGAAAATCTTTGAACTAATTAATAATTTTCTTATGAGCATAACGGGAAACAATTGTATTGGACTTTGCACTGACGGAGCTCACTCAATGTCAGGACGAAATACCGATTAACCAGCATTGGTTTAAAATGTTAGCCCGCGTGCTAAATGGACGCACTGCATGTTGCACAGACAGGCGACTGTAGCAAAAGATATGAGTGAAGAGTTGCATAATATTATTCAAATTATGTGATGATATGGAATCTGAACACAGTAAACTTTTTTATTACTGCGAAGCACGCTCGCTTTCACGCGTCAAATCTCTTCAAAGAGTTTTTGAACTTAGACATGACATATAGATTTTCCTTAACGGTAATGATAAAGATGCTGCAAAACTTAGACATGACATATAGATTTTCCTTAACGGTAATGATAAAGATGCTGCAAATGTTCACTTTATCAACCAGAGGCATAAATTAACTGCATTCATAGAGAAAATAGAAATATAGAATTTTAATATACAAAATAATATTTTTGAATCATTTCCTAATATTGAATTGTTTCACTCCTCAGATAAGAAATAATCACAGAAAATTTTGTGTATTAACCATCTGAAATCTCTTCAAAAGCAATTCGCATTTTATTTCCAAAACTTGGATCTGACAGAAAATGAATGGGTGAAAATCCCTTTATTGTTGATAACCTTGATAGCTGCAACCTATCGATTTCTCAACAAGAACAACTAATTGACCTTTCATGTAACACTACCTTAAAACTTTATTTTGAGAATGAAGCACTTGTTCAATTTTGGCTATTGGTGAAGGGGGTATGAAGTCCAGAGGGAACGATGGCCCCGCGCAAACAACAATTGGCGTATAAACCTGATTTTCTGAAATTCGGCTTCGCACATCTGACAGATAGATCAGGGAATGTCCGCCCTCAGTGTGTTCAGTGTCTGGAAATCCTTACCAGTGAATCAATAAAGGAAAACAAACTGACACGTCACTTGTGTTCAGTTCATTCTAACTTTATTGAAAAGCCACTAAGTTACTGGAAGGGTAAGGAAGAACATGTAAAGCGAAGTCGGATTAATGCTCTTAAGGCTCAGCCGTTTGTTTGGAGAAAGCTTCCTTAGCATCCTTTGAAGTGGTATAATGGTATATTCAACGATCCAAAAGGTTTTGACAATATTAAAGAGGAGCGGTTAAAACCAACAGCAGTTGCTATGGTGAAAACGACTTGTGGAGCAGATGTAGCTGAGAAAAATGAGTCTGTGCCACTTCCTAACAACAGCATCAAATGTCGAATTGCTGTTCTGTAGTGCCCTGTCAACAACCACCACTGGAGAAGATATCTATGTTATGGTAGACAGTTTTTTAAAGAATCATAATATAGACTGGTTACCGAAGACTGGCTGTGCGTACCGATGGATTGCCCTCGATGATGGAAGTCGAGCAAGTTTTCTCCCTCTGGTCGAAGGAGAAAATCCTGATGTCATAATAATTCACTGTTTCTTACATCGAGAAAGACGGCCTCTCAACGAACCAGCCAGAACTTTATGTTGTGCTTAATGATGTTATCCAAATTGTGAATTTTATAAGGGTCAGAAGTTTGAACTCGCGTACTTTTCGTAATATGTGTGAAGAGATGGGATCACATCGCCAGGAATTACTTTTCCACTCTGATGTCTTGAGGACGCATCCTTGGACGCATCCTTGGACGGGTTATTGAACTTAAAAATGAAATAAAAGTTTTTCTCCGAGAGAAGAAGAATAAGCTGGCCGACTCTTCCAAAGATGCTGCTTGGCTGGCAAAGCTAGCCTATTTAGACGACACCTTCAGGCACTTGAATGAATTGAACTTAGAAATTTAAGAGCAAAATCAAACTATGGTTGACATCAGTAAAAAAAAATTGCATCATTCAAGAAGAAACTTGGACTTTAGAGAGAAATATTAGCCGCTGGAAAAACAACTGTTTTCTAGATCTGAGTGTAGTGGTGGGAGATTCATCAGAAATAGAGCTGTCTGACATTAAGTTATTTTTCCATGATCATTTTCAGGAGGAAATGGACAAATATTTAGCAGAAAATTTTGATGTATATCAACACAGCTAAATCAGGAATGTGTTCCCGTAGGAAGGTCAGTGATGTTGGAGGAAATATCCCAGGATTTCAAGAAGAACTTTTAGATCTTCAGGAAAATCAGGTGCAGAAACAACGTTTTGAAACTCTCTCATACTCTGAATTCTGGACTCAACTGAATGATAAGCCTATTCTGATTCATGAGGCTGAAAAAGCTCTTATTCTATTTCCACTATCTATCAACATCAATCCAAACATGCAGAAACTTACTGTCGTGGTATGACATTATATTATACCAATACCATATCATATCTATGGGGGAGGGACCAATAACTTAAAGGCGAACCGACAAAGAGACGGAACACCACGAGTTTCGACGGGCGAAACAACTAGATAAGAGTGCAACGAGGTCAGGTATAATATGGGCAATAGCAAAGCTCAAGGTTTTTTAAAGAAGCATGTGCAAAAATATAATTTTATTTACAAAAAAATAATGAGGTAATTAATGGGCAAAATTACATAAGTAGACGAGGAGGATGGGGGGGGGGGATTGTAGTTATGCATCAGACTATGAAGGTTAAATTTTAATGTATTACAGGAGGAGACTATTCAAATGGAAGGGGAGGAAATTAACTCAAATGGGTTACTGAAGGGGGAGAGGGGTTGGCTTAAGGAGGATTCCGGGTGAGACGACGGGGTAAGGCTTCACAGATGTCTTCTGCACTTGAGGCGAGGGCGCTGAAAAATTCTGAGCGGGAATTTAAAGTGATGACGGTTCTCAGAAAGGGGGGGGGGTGGTAACGTCCGGTCAAGGGGAGAGTATTTCAGCCACCCAAAAATAAGGGGTGAACAAGGAGGGCTTCGACAGGAGTTGATGGGAGAAGTCGGAAAAATCACTCGGTAGCGATCGTTAAATGGAATTACCTCACTGGCTGGGGCTAATTCCAATACACAAATAGTTCAGCTGTCACTTTGCTTTTTTGTTAGCACCTGACTTGGAACTAGGGAAATCTTCTTGGGTCCTGGCGAGACTTCTCAACTCTGTGTCTGTCTCATGGGAAACGATCACTATATATGTGTGAGGCTCTCCCCGTGGGGAGGGGGGGTTTAGTGGGAAACTGCTCTACTCTCGAATGACCGCTTGTGAAAGGGGATGGGGGGGTTAGGCTTACCAATTTAAGTCTAACAGAACCTTCTACAGCGCATGGAAGTTCCGTGCTGGACCAGAAATTCCACGTGGAATTCCCTCACACTTACCTATAATATCAAGGAAAATCACGCTAGTTACTAAAATACTCTTTTATTTTTTTAATGAAGTCTACTTAAAAAGCCAGAAGATGTTATCAGCCCAAAGTTTATTTTCTTTACTTCTTTTTTGTTTTAATAAATTACATTAATATAAAAATATGCTTTTAATATTCTTCAATCAACATATAAATATAAATATATATTGTTTAGTAAATAACAGTGAATGTCCGGAAAATATATTGGATAAAATAAATGTGGAAACACTGAAGAAATTATTATATTTCTCAGAAATCAATAGTAGTTGAATAGTCAGAAGGGCTCATTCATGAAATAGTCATATAGTTGGCAGTTGAAAGTTTGTTTATCTTTGCTCGAGTATGAAGGTGTGCCTCCTCTTATCTTCACTCAGTATTATGTTATATTTATTAATTAATAACTTATAGTAAAATTCAGTAAGCTTTATTCAATTGGATAAAATTAAAATATTACTGAAATAATATTTCATCCTGATGGTCTGCAGGGCCCCCAAAATTTATGTTCAGGGTCACGATAAAAAAAGTTTGGGAAACACTCATTTAAGTCGTTGAGAAAGTGACGACAGTGCTTCCGACGTTGTTCTCGCAAGTGGATAATTACCTAATTTTTGGAGCAGCTTACTATTATGAATCTGGTTCCCTAATTTAATTTTTGGGTGTTTGCACAAAACATGTTAATTATTTTACGCTAGAGAGTTATGACGACGGGCGGTCAATAAGTATTGCAATTCGAATATCAGGAAACGAGATATGAGGAAAAGTGTTTTATTATTTTTCAATATAACTACCCTCGACTTCAATGCACTTGCGCCACTTGTCCCTAAGGCTTCGAATTCTCGACAACCAGAAATCTCCTGACTGCTGTTCAATCCACTCCTGGACGGCGAGCTGGACATTTTCATCGTCCCCAAACCGGCATCCACGCAGTGCAGCCTTAAGCTGGCGGAATAAAAAGTAGTCCCTAGGGGCCAGATCTGGACTGTAGGGGGGATGGATGAGCTCCTCGAATCCGCACTCGCGCAGGGAAGCTTGTGCAACTCTGGCCTTGTGGACTTTGACGACGTTGAAGTCGATCATGGGGCGTGAGGTTTCGTGAGGTTTCTAGAACCCAACGGGCAGAGACCTTGGTTATGTCCAAATTGTCGTGGATGATGTTGATAACACTTCCATGTGATATTCCAAGTTCTCGCTCGATTTCTTCGACCTTCACCCGTCGATTTTCGAAGATCATCCTCTCCACACGGGCCACATTGTCCTCGTTGGTCACGTCTCACTGGCGTCCTGGACGGGGATCATCTTCAAGGGACTCACAACTATGGTGGAACTCCCTATTCCAGCGAGCAATTGTTGCATAGGAAGGAGCGGTGTCGGTATACACTGCAACCATGCGTTCATGGATCTCTTTTGCATTCTTGCCTTCCTCGGTCAAAGATTTGATCACTGCGCGGTGTTCAACCTTCTCCATTGTTGCAAAATTTGAGACTGACGATCTGCGTTCAGCTACTGCTTCTTAAATAGATAAGGCAGGAGCGTGTGGCTGCAGGTCCTGACTTGTCATAACTTGTCCTAACACCCCCACAAACAGCCATCTTCCTTCCTCTGTTTTGCCCTTCCGATTCGCAAAACTTATTGACCGCCCCTCGTAACTATTGTTCGATTCCTGAATAAACCGAACAAATACTTTAAGAGACAGCTTTGTCCATGGTACCCTTCATATTTCGTACCCTCTAAGTAACGTGCCTTCACCTTTCTTATGCCCATTGCTCACCAAAATTAGAAAACAACAGTGAATACATATATTATGGCTATAATGAATTATTGTTTATAGAGTTTATTTAAGTTAACGCATTTTTAACAGAATTTTGTAAATTTGGAAGTTATTACATAATTTTATAAAATTCTCACATGCCAACCAGAAGCTGAAAACGGCCGGGTTAAAGACATCAATGACTAATGCGCAAGGGGTTCGGATAAGGTTTGATATAAAAGATTCATCTCCTCTGATGCATATCTTAATAAGGGTAGATAATTTAACACAGGATCTGAATAGGTTGTTACATGGCTGCTGCGACACATCCCACTGAAAGCTTACTATTTTAACCAAATCGCGAATTTGCTCATAATCAGGAAGCGAATTCCAGACCATAAATTGTTTACCCAGGTAAATAAAGGTACGTCAAACGTTTGATGAATTTTCGAAAATTTCCCAGTTATTATGCTTATTTACGTCAACGTGGTTGTCTTATGGGGGGCAGGGTTGTTTAAAGTTTTAGATTGTTGGTAACAGGGGTTTTAAAAGGCAAAAAGGGTCCATCGGTGGTCTTATGGGTTTAAGTAACAGCATTTAAAGAATTTTAAAGGCTTAGTCGTATTACGGTTGGCGTGACGAGTGACTATATTTTGATCTCATGTCGAGTTTGCTCTGACTCCAAAGGCTTACGTAGATTCTGCTTCTAGGCTGGGTTCCAGAAGGTGCCTTGGTTGCCTCGAGTTAAAGGAAAGGACTCAAAATGAAGGCGACGATAAACAGTTATTTATTCTTAAAAATAGCGTCCATCTTATTAGGCGCAGCGAAATAAATCGAGTTCTGTGCGGCGGTATGTAAGTTTTACTAATGTTGAGGTAGCTTAGGCAAGGTGACAGGAGTTAGGAGCGAGAGACGGACTCGTAATGCCAGTAATACTAAACGGACCAGGCAGGTGCCTTTACCTGAGTCTAACAGGCTAAATGAATTAACTGATCTCCCTTTGACTGCCTATAATGTCCTTCGTTTATTTATAACTCCCCTACTTACGGGGGCGTGAGCTCTTTTTTCTTCTCAAAGCGCGGGGTGGAGCTATCGAGAGTAAACTCGCTTGTTATTCTCTCCGACGACCGTTGGGCGGAGTTCAGATGTGTGTGTGTGCTCCTCGAGTATCTGTGCACATTCTTAGGCTGGCCTGGAATATTTTATCAAGTGAAAACTGTTTATTTTTCCTTATTACCCACATGAAAACTTGACGGCAAAAGCATATATCACTCTGTATTTGCTCGGCTTCCTTAATTATCAAATATCAGTATCATTCTGTCCCACAGCTGCTCCTTTGTGTATGTATGTGTGTGTGTGGTGTAGCCGCGTGAGAACTATTGTTTGCTTGCCTTTCTCATACATTTCTAATCAATATACAGATATGATATAAGTATTTATCTATTTTTACAATGGTTTATTACTTATTACATATCCTCTTACCTAATTAGTTAATGTGTGTGTTCAATCTTAGAAATTCCTAGATCCATTGAGCACCTATTTGTGTGGTTCCTCACTAGGCCACAGGCCTAGTTTCCTTGCACTCTGGGCGCCACAGTCTTGGTAACGGATTCCTTTGTATCCATAGTACATTAATCAGAACACAAACCGAGGCAGCCTCAGTGTGCTTGGTTCGATCCCCACCAGCCACGGACTTTTATGCAATTAGGATAAAAACATTTTTCCGAGGAAAATAGAAAGCTTTGCGGTATGCTGGATCCATTGTATCATTCCTAGGGTTTATTATATATATATATATATATATATATATATATATATATATATATATACACACACACTCCCTTGGTCAAAAGTATAAAACCCCTAATGGAATCATTCCTATAATGTAATTGTGGTAAATAAATTCATTATATATATATATTTAGTTATTTATAATTATTTTAATACTTAGTTGGCCCCCTTTTTGCTTTAATTACATACATTATTATTTGTGGCATGGATTTCACCATATTTTCACAAATTTTTATCTCTTAACGTTCGCCTCTAAAGTTTTCCTACAGTTAAATTCTTTTTATACTTGTGGACGACACATAGGCCTGTTAAAAAAAGTACTTTTCTTATTTTGATAGTTTTTTTTTATCTGGAAAAACCTGAAATCAAAACTCATTTGACACAGGATGTAAGGAAGCATTGACGCATGCATTGTGCGTTAAATATTCTGCATTGAAATCGGCCAAAAGCACCAGTTCCGTGGTCACTTGGATCATGTTTTGACCTATAACTTTCTATCTAAACGAAATATATTAACAAAATAGACACAAATTTTAAAGGTTATCACTCCTCTTTCTAAGTTATACAATTATGATAGTCTTGTGACAAGAAATAGCACATTAGTACATACAACTTTTCAGAAATATCACAAAATTCGTTTTCTCACACTCAAGGCAGACAAGGTGAAGTATTAATGATATAAACTTTTATTAACATTTTGTCACATGTTTAATCAATCAAGAGTTGAAAACATGACATGCTTATTAATTTCATAATAAGAGTTACACAGTCATTTGTTGAGAATTGGTTTCTTGGAACTGTAAAAGCAGCGGCTGTTGAGTTCCAAAGCTTGAGTGAGATAGTACCTTTGCTTGGCATCTGCTGTTATAGCATTTTCAAAGTCGCTCAACATCTTAGCACCACATTCAGCAATATCATTTACCGCTTTCACATTCAAACATAGTCTAAGGCTTTTCTGTAGTTCTCATTCTCTGGCTAATCGTGACATAATCCAGAACTCACTCAGATCTAATGTTCACTATTTCCAACAGGAAATGTGATTTTGGACCATTGAAATCAAACAAGATTATACATAGATCATACACGTGAGCATCTGCAGCAGGCATTTACATCATCCATACATGATTGTAGAATAGCGCGCGCAAGGAAGGAGTCTTTCCAGCGCTGACGCAGTGTCTTCATCGGGCTCAAGTTGGCCTTCAAATACCAGCATTTTCATGCAGTACAGGTTTCTGGCCATCCATCTGTCCCAACGAATGGCGTCTGATCGACTCTACTAATTACCTCGAGGATGCATTTCTCTAAGAACAATGACTGTCTCTTCAGTCATTTACTTATAGTCGGCTCTTAGAAGCCTTTCTGCTGTTAGAATTTGATGGGGTATTTATTCACTGTAATTCTTTTCCTGTCGCCTTTTTCATTGGACAAGTCCATCCAATCATCCTTCAGATGCTCATACCAGGGACTTTCTTGCCTGTTCATCTTCACAAACAGCTACTACTAGGATTTCCAACAAGTGATGTCGACAGATCAGATAAAACACCTTTTTGATCAGCATTTTCTCTAGCAGTTTGGCAGCCTCTCCACGAACTTCACTGTTACTGAATGTAGTATCAAAAAGTGGCTTTCTGCCACTTTTCTTCCTTGCTGCAAAGCTCTTGGTTCCTTGATATCGTGTAATAGTGGTTTTGACAGCATATCGTAAACCGTTGATTTATTGGGCAATTTATACTTGTGATAACCATTTGCTATGGAGAAGACGGATTTGTGCTATGGGTGCTCCTGTAAGTTCTTAAGTTTTAATCATGTTATTTATTTAGAACGATAATGAATATATAATAGTTATAAAATTTAAATTTAAGCTGAAACATAAGAAATATTGGTTCTCAGTTCTGGTTTTAGAAAATATACCATTTTATTCCTTACATACAATTTAGTAAAATACTAGGTAATTCTAAAAGTATAATAGAATTTTCAAACACATTACCATAATACAGATTATTATCATACATATTTATGAATAATATGATTAATTATAAGATGTTTGATTAAATATGTTAAATATATAAACCTAAAAAAGGGTGTTTTATACTTTTGGCCAAGGATGTACCAGCGCATAAAAAATTATGTATTTTACGAAATTTCCCCGAGATATTATGTTTTTAACTCTCATCATCGGTAAGAGTGTCACTAATGAACTAAATATAAAATAGTTATCTTTATTACCAACTTTGTTAGCAGTGAAAGAAGGGTTGTCAAAGGGGTCAAGAAATGTCAAAAAGGATAGAACATTGGACTTCGCTCAACGAAAGATGTTGCATAGGAACTGAAGTAATCTCGTATCGGAAGTGGATCACTTATCGGAAAAGGAAAGGCTCGCACGGGCTGCCTCTCACCCGACCCCCCGCAACCTGAACACACTGCGCTCAAGACAAATGCCGTCACATACAGACCAAAAAAATGAGTTTTCAAAAGAATAGACTTTTGCCAAAAAAAGACGCGTGATGAGAGAAGTAGTAAAATTGTAAAGAAAGAGAGGACGTACCAAAAAATAAGTGTCTGTAATACGAAGGGTCGCAAACGTAGGGAAAGCCTACACATTGTACATACTAAATGAGTGGATTAGCTACTATGAGACCGGAACCCTTAGTGGTGCATTAATATTACGTAGAACATGAGGGGCAGTTGGAAGATGGGGGGGAGGATTATTTAAATCGACGAGACACCTAAATATTTATTAGAGGAAACTTTTAGAAGATTATTAAAATGCGTGATTTTCAAGGCCTAATTGCATAATCCGGATATATGTATGTATGGTATTTTAAATCAATGCGTTCTCCGTATTTCGCACGCAATTCAATTGATCCTATAAAATTCCTCCTCAGTATTCATTCAGCCGAATTCTCCAAGCTTAAAAACACTCTAGCCCGCTTAAATTCTCCGATATAATTCTCTTCTTTCGTAAAGGTTTTATTTTACGGCGTCTATCCTTATTGATACCCTTAGAGTCTCATTTCAGGCTTCCGTCTTATTTTTATGACCCCCCCCCCTTCCTCCTCCTTCATTTCCTTTGAAATTCTTCCTAAAGTAATCCTGTATATATATGATCAATCAATCTTGATCATCTTGTCCTTCATCTGTGGGTCCCAGCCGTTAACAGGAGAAATCCATTTTGTGGTTGCCAAATTTGACCGTCGTAAGAATCCTGCGATTATTATTTTCTTTTCCTTTATTTAAAATATTTTTATTTGGTGTCGATTAAAGCGGGGAAATTGCGTAATTTTAAAAGGATCTCAAGAGGATTTTTATAGCTAGCTAAGATCACTCGTGAGCATTATTTTTATTTGCTGGAAACGGGCGAAAGGGCGAGAGGGCGTATCCGTGGGTTGTGGCTGTTGCGAGAGGTGTAACTTTACCCCTTATGGCCTCGGCCTCTTGTGGACACCAGATTCTTGGCCAGTTCCTTCTACTGTCATCTTGATTAGCTCGATCAAAGGAACTTTGAGTTTCATTCAGATATATTGAATTTCCGGGAATGGTTCGCCTAGCAGGCATTTTCATTAGTACTCAGGGCATATATTTTAGTACGTATCTATTTCTTCACAATAAACATATATGTAATGGAATTAGTATTATATATATATATATATATATATATATATATATATATATATATATATATATATATATATATATGAATAAGTCCAGCAAACCGCAAGAAACAAAAAAACAGGACCACTCCGCGTAGCCGAGTGGGCTAAGGGACAATTTAATTGAGATCAAAGCGGTTTCTCGCTGCCTCAGTGTGCACGGATCGAATCTCCTGTACGGAATTTTTGCGAATTAGGAAATAACATTTCCGAAGAAAAATTATCCTGTTTTTCTGATTGTTGCGGTTTGCTGGAAAAATTCATCATTCTTTCGCGTTCATGAAAGATTTATATATATATATATATATATATATATATATATATATATATATATATATATATATATATATATCTATATATATAATCAAGTGTAAACATAAGCATGTTAAATTTTTCCAAACGCATAATTAAACTTTCCTTCTCATAATTTGTATCGTGGATTTTGTCAGACTGATCTTTAAGAACTTTCTGGAATGAGCTCTGGAATCAAAATCGGTGTATTCCTATACATCTCGAATAGACAAAAGTAAGAAAGATAGTGGAAAGAGAGGTAGCCGTGTTATTTCATTTCGGGAAGCCAGGAACACATGTGGAAAACGATCAAAGCCAATGAATATCCCACGGGTATCAGTTAAGACATCCCTACGGAAGCAGTGAAAAGTATTGCAAGAAGTGGATAGATGCCTCAATGTCATGACGGATATTTGTAAGATTGTTAAAGAAGGGTTAAAGAACTAAATCCGGGTATTACTAAGAAGTAACTAGGTCAAGGTTTGGCTGCAGCTTGAGATAATATTTCAGAGATGAAAATGAAGAGATTACTATACCAAAATAACCACCATAGCTGCCTAGTTAGTAAGAAGCATATCTTCTTAAAACTCACTGTCCTAAAAATTTTGCTGAAAGAAAGTATTATGGAGCATCGAAATTAAAGTAAAAGTATTTGGCCATAACTTCAGAAGACATGGTTAACGGAAGGATGGCAAATCGCTTCTTCGGTAAAATACTATACTAACCAAAAAACACGGTGAAGGCAGTCGGCAGTATAATTTTACTGTTCTGCTTGACATCTAATAGTAGAGTAACACGTCTTAACATTCCTGGAACCATGGGAAAAAAAGATTATATGGATACTTTGAAAAGAAAAACTACTAAGTTCAGCAAGTAAATTGAAGTCCGTTGGCAGTTTAAATTACAACTGTATACAATTCAAAACATCGGCCTCTGTAGTGAAGAAATTGTTTCAAGAATTCCAAATTAATGTTTGAAATTCGCCATTAAAAAAACAAAATAGTTTACATCTTTAATTGCTGACAAAGGGAACGTGACAAAATATAAATTATGATTTTCCTATGTAAACCTTTGTTCTGCGTTTAATTTTGTAATGTTGCTTGAATTAATTCTTCAGTAGTCCGAAAAACTTTAGATTTCTTTTACCCTAGGAATTAATCTGTAGTATTTACTCTATCACCGAAATTATTAAAAAATGAATCGAGTAAATATTTAAACGTTCTACAACGCCTGTGATGTATATTTAAACATATGCTTTAAACTGTATTTTGATAAAGAGAAAAACTATCCTTTGAAAAATTAGAAAAAATCTAGACGCTTGGATACTGACTCATGAAAGGTATAAACGATTGCCACACAATTTAGCGTGGTAATAGAGGGTCCTAAGATATCTATAATAATACAATTCTGAGAAGGATTCACTCGCATTGCAAAATTGTAATACATCACCGGATACTCACACTGACGCGAGGGTCAAGAGCGGATATGTTCCGAGAGGTAATATGGTCAATCCCACCTCAACCTATGGAATACGTCATTGAATTTAATAATTTTATAATGATCAGTTACAGACCATTTTACGAGTGTACCTTCATATCATGAATTTCATACTATGTACACATTATCTATGAGTGTACCTTCATATCATGCAATTTCTAACTAAGTGAAGATTAGATACGAGTATAGCATAATATCATGCAATTTTAACTACGTACACATTATCGACGAGTGTACCTTCATATCATGAAATTTATAACTGCGCACACATTATCAACGAGTGTAGCTTCATATAATGCAATTTTAACTAAGTAAACATTATCTACGAGTGTACCTTCATATCATGCAATTTCTAAATGCGTACACATTATCTACGAGTGTACCTTCATATCATGCAATTTCCCACTACGTCCAGATTATCTACGAGTGTACTTTCATATCATGCAATTTCTAACTGCGTACACATTATCTACGAGTGTACCTTAATATCATGCAATTTCTAACTGCGTATACATTATCTAAGAGTGTACCTTCATATCAGGCAATTTCTAACTACGTACAGAGCATCTACGAATGTAACCTCATATGATGCAATTTTTAACTGCATACACATTATATTCGAGTGTAGCTTAATATGATGCAATTTCTAACATGTACACATTATGTACGAGTGTTCCTTCATATCAGGCAATTTCTAACTGCGTACACATTATCTACGAGTGTACCTTCATATCATGCAATTTATAACTACGTACATATTATCTACGAGTTTACCTTCATATCATGTAATTTATAACTACGTACATAATATCTACGAGTGTACCTTCATATCATGCTTTTCCTAACTACGTACACATTATCTATGAGTGTACCTTGATATCAAGCAATTTCTAACTGCGTCCACATTATCTACGAGTGTATCTTCATATCATGCAATTTATAACTACGTACATATTATCTACGAGTGTACCTTCATATCAGCCAATTTCTAACAGCGTACACATTATTTACGAGTGTAGCTTCGTATCATAGCGAATAAATTATGTTGTAAACACCTTCTAAGATTTAAAAAACATCTGTTAGCTGGCCGCGTAATGGTTCACTGGCAAGGACTAATGGGTTTATGCAGCGAAGTCATTCTTCATAGCGTATATTCCTACGTTTCAGTATCAGTTTACCTGCCTTGCGTTACACTATTCCTAACATTAATACATCTTTGTTAATGCCCAGAGACCAGCCTTGAAACGCGTACTCTAGATGCGGTCGAACTAATGATTGATATAAGTGTTAAATTATGTCGCAATACTTAGAATCCTAAAATGAACACGGAAAGTAGAAGCGAATATTCTTCGGGATTTCAACTTAAAATGATTTATGGTGTTGTTATACAGTCATAGGTTCTGCACTTCTGTTTCATTCAACTGCCCAAATTTCTGTAATTTCTTTTTCGGTTGGCATATATATATATATATATATATATATATATATATATATATATATATATATGAGTGTGTAAATGGGTAGCAGTCTTTCTTGAATGCCAATTTTGTAAAACCATGGTATATTTCGCCTTGATTAATTTTCTTTTGCAACTTTCTATTTCTCTTACTGTATTCTTCAGTCCATCTTATAGAGGGTAGATAACTTGTCCTATTTTGAGATCTGTTTTTTTTAAATAAATGCGTTTGGTAAAAGCCAAACGCATTTGGTAAAAAACAAGACACTCCTTTAGACCTTGCATTCAGTGTCTTTGTTACAAGGAGAACTGTAGAGATTAAAAATCTCGACAAGGCATGGCGTACCATTGAGTGGAGACGCGTTTGTTAAAAATAAAAGAGGAAGAATCTGGCAGCCTCCCAAACGGAACGGAAAGTGATAATTTCAGGCGATGTATGGAATGAAAGAGGTGGAATGAGACGAATTATTTATGTGTGATGAACGAGAAACTGTTCATGGCTTAGGAGAATAGCATCATTTATACCAAAGCTTGACATGTATGTATTTACATGTCAGCATGTGTGTCATCAGAAATTTTATTTGTAGTTCCTTTGTTCTTCATTAGAAGCTCGCACGCTGCTCAACTGGTTTATAATAGTCACCCTGTTCTTAACCCATTTATTTAAGTTTGACTTATGTAACCTTTGGTAAAAACCACTCTAATTATTAACCTTATTCTTATAACTAAATTAGAACTTGTTTTCATCGTAAAGTCTTATAGTGAAGGAAACACATCGTCATATCCTTAACAGCGATGAAATGAAAGAAGCGCAGGCAGAAATCCTAACCATTAACAGGTGAAAACTAGTACTGACCCAAAACCATTACCTGCCCTTGCGAAAAGTTCGGCTCCCACATTTTCCGAATCCTTCGCATTTCATCCCGCAGGCAATTGCTCTTCCGTCCCGCTCAAAAATGAACCCTAACCCTTTCCCCGTACCTGCTTTTTTTCTGAAACTCGCTCAGAAACAAAATCAAAACAAATTAAGGTATTTTTCTCCCTCCCAAAATGAACTTTCTGAAAGCTTTTAATTTCCGGAGAGAAAATATCTTAATTTTGCTGCTTTTGATCCGTTTCGATCAATCGAAAAGCCTTTTTTATGAAGGGAGATCCGACCCAGTTTGCATGTTTTGATTCATAGTTTGTAGTCGTTTGATCTAAGAAACTAATGATATGACTACTATCTCTATAAACACACACATACACACACACAGACATATATATATATATATATATATATATATATATATATATATATATATATATATATATATATATATATATATATATATATATATATATATATATATATATATATATATATATATATATATATATATATATATATATATATATATATATATATATGAATATGTACCACGGAAGGAAACTGAATAAAAAGCGGATTGGAGTTAGCACTTTCGTCTTTCGTCTAACTCCAATCAGCTTTTTATTCAGTTTTCTTCCGTGGTACATATTCATATTTATAGTTATCACGCGCTAACTTTCGTAATATTCCCCATATATACAGGGTGTCCACAAAGTCTGGGTGCATAGGAATTTTAATATTTTATTTATTTATGTTATTTATTTTATTTATGTTAGCCCCTATGTACCCAGACTTTGTGGACACCCTGTATATATATATATATATATATATATATATATATATATATATATATATATATATATATATATATATATACGAGTATGTATATATGAGTGAAGGCCTTGTAAAACAATTAAAAGAGCCATCAGCCGAGGATTAAAGCGTCGTTTTATTTTGTACGTAGTCTCACTCTCTCCACAAGTCATTAATAATACGATTGTAAAGGATACTTTCTAACAACACATGCGAGCCAGAGGCAAGAATTCTTATATCCACGTATTCATTAATTCAACTTAAGAATACTTCTAATTGATTGATATCGGCTGCTGTAGATGGTGGAATGAGATAACCTGATTATAATATCCTGGCCATATATCATCGATACTAACCTTCCTGTAGATCTCTTTGCCTTTTTAAATTACTCAACTTTTGATCGTATGGAAAAATTAACTTTCAGTGAAATTATGTACAAAGGAGTCGTATCTAACCCATTATTCAACGTTTTTTCTTTGGAGAATCGATATTTTTTTCATATTTCTCTGTTGATATCAGTTGTAAGTTTCTGTTGTCGTGAATTCAACATGGAATTTAGAGCTGTTAAGTTTTATCTATCCATGGTTGCTGTTATTTGCACGGTTACTAAATATTGCAAAAAGATTACGTACTGAACATGTATCAACTTGTTCTTTTCTTGCAGCTTATATAACAATGGATGATATACTTCTCACTGTTATTGGGTTGAAGAATAGGTTTTATCAAATTTATTCATTATTATTAACAATTTTCGAAAAACTTCATTTTTAATTGATAACAATATGCAATTTAATCAATAATGTATTCTCCGTTTTTATTTACGCTTCTTCCTAACGTTCAACTAGTTTCGAGAATGACTCTGCAATAAAAATCTCTGGCTTTTGAGTCGAAGAATTCACCTAACCAGGTTCTTAATTCCACATCAGTATTGAACGAAACGCCGCGCAAATTGTTGGAGAGCGATCTTAACAGATGGAAATCCGATGGATCCAAGTCTTGCGAATATAAAGGATGCGGCAGTATATCCCAATTAAGCGTTTGGATAGCATCTTTTGTCATATTGGCAATGTGAGGATGAGCATTGTCGAGTTGCGGAAGGACTCCAGAACCTCGAAAACGTAGCTTTTCACTAATAGCTTCGGCAAGTCGATACATTTGTTAAACGTAGAGTTCTGCATTGACAATCTCTTTGTTCGCAAAGAGCTCATAAAGAATGATGCCTTCACAATCTCATCACTCATACAATATCGTCTTTCGTGGATGAAGTCCTTGCTTTAATCGCGGAAGTGTTTTTTTATTGGGGCTAAGCCATTGTTTTCGATGGTTCATGTTGACATAAACACACCAGATTTTGTCGCCAGTGATGATGCGGTGAAGAAATCTTTCCTTATATCCACGAGTACACTTGTGGAGAGCAAGCAAAGCTGCGGCAATCGTGGAGCGTTGAAGTTTGTTGCTTTCGCTCAAAGCGTGCGGAAACCATCACCGAGTTTTTGAACTTTTCCCATCGAATGAAGGTGATTCACTACAGATTTCTGATTACACGCCAATTGTACATCTAATTCCTTAGTCGAATGACGTGGATTTTCATGAAGAAGGTCGTTCAATCCTTCTTCATCCAACTTAATGGGACGACCAGAACGTTCTTCGTCATTAAGAATGAAATGACCATTTGTGAAACGTGAAAACCACCATTGAGCTGTCCTTTCTGATAAAGCATTTTCTCCAACACAGCACAAATATCGTGACGAGCTTTGGCCGCGTTTGCATTGCTCCCGTCTCGATTGAAAATGAATAACAACAAGTGTCGAAAATGCGCCTTTCTTTCAACTTGACATTCCCTTTTGAGGGTACAGAACAAAAATTAAATTAACACAACTTTTAAATCAACCGCAATGACTTATTACTCAACTTCAAGACGCAGCCTAAGTAAAAGCCTTATTGTCTACGCTTTTAAGAGACGTAGCATAACCTTTCAAATTTTGCTCTAAATATTTATTATTGTTTCTTAATACGAGGGGCGGTCAATAAGTTTTGCAATTCGCATATAAGAAAACGAGATATGAGGAAAAATGTTTTAGTAGTCGCTAGGGGCCAGATCTGGACTGTAGGGGGAATGGTTGAGCTCCTCGAATCCGCACTCTCGCAGGGCAGCTTGTGCAACCTTGGCCTTATGGACTTTGACGACGTTGAAGTCGATCATGTGGCGTGAGGTTTCTAGGAACCCAACAGGCAGAGACCTTGGTCATGGCCAAATTGTCGTGGATGATGTTGATAACACTTCCATGTGATATTTCAAGTTCTCTCTCGATTTCTTCGACCTTCACCTGTCGATTTTCGAAGATCATCCTCTCCACACGGACCACGTTGTCCTTGTTAGGCACGTCTGAAGGGTGTCCTGGACGGGGGTCATCTTCAAGGGACTCACGACTATGGTGGAACTCTCTATTCCAGCGAGCAATGGTTGCATAGGAAGGGGCGGTGTCGGTGTACACTATAACCATGCGTTCATGGATCTCTTTTGCATTCTTGCCTTCTTTGGTCAAAAATCTGATAACTGTGCGGTGCTCAACCTTCTTCATTGTTAAAAAATTTGTGACTGACGATCTGCGATCAGCTACTGCTTCTTAAATAGACGAGGGAGGAGCGTGCGGCTGCAGGTCCAGACTTGTCATAACTTGTCCTAACACCTCCACAAACAGCCATCCGCCTTCCTCTGTTTTCCCTACTGATTCGCAAAACTTATTGACTGCCCCTCGTATGTGCACAAATTACGTCAACAAAACTTAAATCAATGCAACATTGAAAAAACGCATGAACTTATTCCTCAACCTAATAATAGATACTTAATGCTCCAATTTAAATGGAAGCAATTTCCAAATTTGTCCTGTAAACCGGCTTTCTGATACCTTTTTTGTGTTGCTTGAAAGTCTTTTGACAACAATTTTCTTGAAAGCTTCAGAAGTGGCCGAAACACTTTCTACATAGTTAAAGAAGAAACCGTATTTACTTAGTTATTATGGACATGCAAGTACGAAGTGTAGTCTCCTTTTTTAACTACGACTAAAATGAAGAAGAGTTAACAGGCGAAAGAAATAAGAGCACGATTGTGATTAGGATTGAAGAGGTATGGAAAACAAAGATTTTTAGGGGACAAGATATAATTAGTTGTCAATGGATGCATATAGTTTTAAAAAGGCTACAATAAAGAAAATGCCCATGAAAATGTCCAGTCTAGATGTACTTCATGCTTTGTTTTTGCAACACTTTAATTCAATGGCGATTCGTAGGCATAGAAAACAGTCCTAAACTTCGAGTCATAAGAAAAGAAACCAAATCATACCCTTCCCTCCTATACCAAGTTACTTTATTTATAAGATCGATCTTGCAAATCTGGGTTCAGGTTATTCATAAGCCTGTAAAATTCATCTAATGATCCAATTCATATTTATGCCGTTAGAAAATGGGAAGCAAAAAATTATCTAGAATAACTATTTGAAAGGAAAGGTTATGGATGTAAAAGGGGTGAAGGGGTGAGTGGATCCAGGTTTGATGTGGTGGACTCTTTATTTTTGATGGAGAGTACGCCTGGCTTATTATATACCATCTTTCGAGGAGTTATCGGGCATAGATTCTACCTCCTTGAGAGAGGTGCACCCCATAACCGGTGACAAGGCCTTCTTCTGCAAGCCTACTTAATGTTTAGGCTGGAAGCTGTCCTTGTGTGTTTTTATACTAGTTAAAATGAAAATATTTATAAGAATACTTCTGTCCATCTATTTATACTAATGCCAATTAAGGGGGCATGCCTTCTCTTCTCTTAATCTGAACGCGCGGCGTGTTTTCTCTACTAAGACTGCTAGGCTGAGTCAAATTTTGCGTGTATGTTAAGTGTATGCCCATGTGCACCAAAATAGTATTTGCATTTAGACACCTGACTGGACTTATCAAGCCAACATCCATAGCAAGATTGATTTAGTCTTTGCAAAAAGTCATGTAAACTCTGGTGGGTAAGATCAGATTCCGTTCTATGTGTGCACAGCTATTTTCTACCAGATCTTCGGCTTTCCTCTGTTTCCTAATTTGTGTATGTTTGCATATTCGTGTGGGAATACAACGACTTCACTTGAAAAATATTCTGCTTTGCATTGATACATATTAAATTGCGATTTAACATTACTTACAAGTATTTTCTTTGTTTTACATTAGTCAATTGTTACAAGATGGCATATTATTCCAATGTTCGATTTGTGTGCCCAACTTCAAGATTTCAATAGGACCAACAGGGTGCTCATTTATGAGGTTCCTTGCTGTCTCTACTCCAACTTCCAATTGGGCGCTAAGGGATAACTATATTTATCCCTCCTTGACGAGAGATATGAAAGCTTAATATTTTTCTTACAGAGCTAGCAGCATATTCCTGTGAGCTTGATCACCGATCCTTTAAATGGTATCGTAACAAGCAATCGTTTGAGATAAACTGAGTAGTTTCTGTCCGCTCTTATCTACTTCTTTCGGATCCTGTTTGAACATTCTAAATGGCAATGAAGCAGCGTTATGCTCCACACCAAAGCAATTCTATTTTTCATTTTAAGGAATTTGGGGAATTTTTTAAATGTTTAAGACTTGTTATATTTTCATACGGGAAAGGAATTCTTAATTTATGTTTTGGGCAGAAGTTTGAGTTTTTTTTCGACTCGGATATGTTGATGAAATATTTTCTCTAATTAAGAATGAATTTGAAAAATGTATATCCTTATGGAAGGGATGGTTTAATTTATCAATTGGAGCAGAGAGGGTAGACGTGGGGAGATTAATGAAAGTTTAAAGGAAAAATAATTTTGGTAAATTATTCAACAGAATGTTTTCTCTCCCATTGGATGAGCTGAATAATTTTGAATTCATTCTTCTGCACTGTTAGGACGTACTTATTAAATATGTGAAAAAGCGGACAGTTTTGTGACGAGAACACTGTTGTCTTGAAACTACCTTATTTACAAAAATGTTAAGCTAATTTATGTCGTAAAATTATGATACGAGGGGCGGTCAATAAGTTTTGCGAAATGATAGCGCAAAACAGAGGAAGGAGGATGGCTGTTTGTGGGGGTGTTAGGACAAGTTATGACAAGTCAAGACCTGCAGCCGCACGCTCCTGCCTCGTCTATTTAAGAAGCAGTAGCTGATCGCAGATCGTCAATCACAAAGTTTTCAACAATGGAGAAGGTTAAGGACCGCGCAGTGATCAAATATTTGACCAAGGAAGGCAAGAATGCAAAAGAGATCCATGAACGCATGGTTATAATGTACACCGACACCGCCCCTTCCTATGCAACCATTTCTCGCTGGAATAGGGAGTTTCGCCATGGTCGTAGGTCCCTTAAAGATGACGCCCGTCAGACGTGACCAACGAGAACAATGTGGCCCGTGTGGAGACGATGATCATCGAAAATCGACGAGTGAAGGTCGAAGAAATCGAGCGAGAACTTGGAATATCACATGGAAGTGTTATCAACATCATCCACGACAATTTGGCCATGACCAAGGTCTCTGCCCATTGGGTTCCTAGAAACTTCACGCCCCATAATCGACTTAAACATCGTCAAAGTCCACAAGGCCAGAGTTGCACAAGCTTCCCTGCGCGAATGCGGATTCGAGGAGCTCAACCCCCCCCCCCCCCCTACAGTCCAGATCTGGCCCCTAGGGACTACTTTTTATTCCACCAGCTCAAGGCTGCACTGCTTGGACGCCGGTTTGGGGACGATAAAGATGTCCAGCTCGCCGTCCAGGAGTGGATTGAACAGCACTCGGAAGATTTCTGGTTGTCGGGGATTCGAAGGCTCAGGGACAAGTGGCGCAAGTGCATTGAAGTCGAGGGTAGTTATATTGAAAAATAATAATAAAATACTTTTCCTCATATCTCGTTTTCTTATATCTGAATTGCAAAACTTATTGACCCCCCCTCGTATATATTTTAAAATTTCACCAGTCGTCACCTATTTTAACACATCAATTAACTAATAGATAGTGTAGTCACCAAAACAAGAGAGAAATTTAGGACATACAATAATGTTTGTTTGACCTTAAATATATTTTCTATATATCGATATCATTTCTAAACCTAATTTTGTGTTTAACTGTAATAATCAGCTTATTATTTTTATGAATCCATTGTAGAGAGAAAATTAAACTTTATCCATTAATTGGTTCAAATATATTTATGCCGCAGTTTGACCAACTTTGCTTCACAGCGTCGTCATCAACTAGAGAGCAGCAGGGGTATAGTGCAATTCTCTCAACTTTGATTGGCGTTTATTTCTCTGCAATTGAATGTAATTTAGTAATCAGACAACCTAGTCTTTCTCTAATATAGAAGATATATTGTGTATTCTGCTCACAAATGGAAGATTTTAACTTTAAATTTAAATAGCAAATGACTCAAATTAAAATAATATGACTAAAAGTGAACCAATCAGAATATAGCTTAAACCATAGGACACAAACAAATTTAAATTACAAAGCTAAGATATTAAAACTAGACCTGTTTCCAAACCTGAGCTCTCCCGTATTCGTTCACATATCACCAATAGTGGTCATTTCAATGATACAGATCATTTTTCTGTACTTCGGACTGCATCAAGCTCCAGAGATTTAAAAATACTTGACTCTCTTTATATAAAAACTTGAAACCAGAGTTAAATGGCTTCGCTTCATCTATCAAATTAATGACCAAGTAAATATCACTTAACCAACCAATTTCCTTATATCACACTCATCACACCTCACTCAGTCACCATTCCTATTCTGTTAGTTAAGGTAAGTTTTTGTAATATTTTGCTTGTAAGTCAGAGTTTTTCTCATTTTCGCTTAAATTGCATTCGGTGTAAATATTTGTATTTCATTTTATATGTTAGTCATTTTAGTGTTTTTTTACACTGCTAGTTCACTATCTATCGTTTTCAATTCGTCAGTCAAACAATGATTTATTTCCACCTATTGTCTCTATTTGTCTAGTTTTAATATCTTAGCATTGTAATTTAAATTTGTTTGTGTCCTTTGGGTTAAGCTTTATTCTGATTCGTTCACTTTTAGTGATATTGTTTTACTTTGAGTCATTTGCTATTTAAATTTGAGTTCTTTACCAGCCGATAGGTTGTTGAATGTTGTCTAATACACTTGTTATAACATTTTATTTATTGTCTATAGCCGCTGAAGATGGAACAATGTTTCCTCCGAAACGACCGGTATAATAAATCATGATCTCTACTATAGCGTACGTCTTCACTTTCCTGCTAAGAATAAGATTCCTGAGCAGATCCTCGTTGGTTAATATATATATTTTAAAAAAATCGAAAAATATTGAGACAAATTGGTGCGATTAATGGATAGCGAAATTTGTCAATCGCCACTGCTTCCTGTCCTGAGAAACTTAAAATACATTTAATTCACTTCTCAAACTTTAACATAGGGTGAAAAACAGCAATATCAATTTGCTTATCCTTGCACTGTTTTCACAGTACCCAAAGAGAAGCTTATGAATTGAATGCATTAAAAGCGATTAAATTCTCATTGACAATTCTCATTGAAGTTAACTCCATCTTTTATGTGTTACTAAAATATTTCGCATATTTAAATAATATAGATAAATTAATTATTTTTTTGAATAGGCAAAGAATCCAAACTCTTTTCTTGCAACCTTCCGGACCAAAAGAGTATCTATGCGTAGGTCAGGTTAGATTTCCTGACCTCCGCTTGCTTCCCTTGACTCGGAAGGGAACGTGGCAAGCCCGCAGGTCACTCTGCGATTAGCCTTGAATAATGCACTTTAAACGTGGGTTGCACTAAATCGAGTAAAGAGTGACTATTTTTCCTTGGCAGAATTAAATAAAGTAACTAGGAGGTTCTGGATATCAAACTGGATGAAATAAAATAATATTTACTACTGTACAAACAAAAATAAAATAATGGATACAATATAGAAATAGAAAAGATCTAAAATGAGCAAAAGGTTTACACATGTCAGCTCCAGGCGGAAGCCGTGAGGACGTATATGACCGACAAAAGGGAAACTACCATTCCTGGTGGATCTGCCACCCGAGGATTTTGTACCCAAGAGAAGTGCTTAAGGCGGGGGGGAGGGCGTCAAGCTCGATTGCTTTTCAACGTCACCGTTTGGTTTGCACTTAGCCGATTGGTTCTCGGCCTGCTTAGAGGTATAAAGTAGAATACAACCTGTCTTCTAACAACCACTGCTAGCCTCGAAATTAGAGATCGAGAGAGTATTTCGCCGTGGAAAAGCTGAGTCGAATACAGCAGTGTGAGAGTCACCTCGTTCCTAGTTCTTATTTCTTTTTATTTAATTTTCTTGTCTTGGTGATCTTGTGGTAAGGAAGGACTAGAGAAAGAATTCTTCCGCGAAGCCTCCTCTTTGGCAAAATACGCAGCCCAACGCTTAAATATTTATACCAGTTTGCCGGAAGTGAATGTTACCGTAGCGCCAGAAGTGGATTTTCCTTTTGTATATAAAGGCGCCGGGAGTGAATTTAGACCTACACGCTATTTCACGGAACCTATTGAATTTTATCCTTCTGGGAAGCTAGCCAGTTATTTCCAATACGGAAGCCAAAATAGTCAATTATAGTGTAGACGAAATGACACTTACTGGGACCGATAGTTAGTTTCTGCTCCCGAAGTCCTAGTAAAACTGCTTGCAGAGCAGTCAGGTGCTGATACCATTCATTCGTAGCCACATAAGTATTATCAAAATAAAATGACATATTTGGTAATCCATCTAATATCCTTCTCATCATCCGATTATAATTACTGCATGCAGTGACAAGACCAAAGGGGAGTCATCGAAATTGCCCCTTTTCAATTGGGAAAGCCGTGTATTTCTTGACCTCTTCTCGTAACGGAATTTGATAATAAGCATTGCACAAATCCAACTCGGTTAAGAATTTGGCTTTCTCAATCAGATGGAGATTCTGGTCAATATGGGGGATCGGTACTACATCGTGCATCAAATACGGTAACTGCATTTAATTTCCTAAATTCGATGCACATCCGGTATGATCCATCTGGTTTCTTAACCATAACAACCAGAGAGCAATAATCTGATTTTGATGGTTCTATTATTTTCAAATTGTACAGCTTGTCAACCTCAGCATTAAATGCTTCTCTCAGATGTATGGACAGCGGATACAGCTTAGATCAGACGGGTTCTTGGGGGGTCAATTGGATGTTATGTTTAAATTGGGCTTCAGAACCAAGAATTTCCGAGATAACATCCTCGAATTGCTTCAGGAGTGCTTATAGATGTTTTTTTGAAAGGATGACAGCTTGTCGCTCACTTTTAGCTTAACGACAAGGATTCAATTGCGTCTGACAAGACGTGTAGGGGGTATTCGCTGTCTTTCTCTATACAGGCAACTTGTACTATACTTACGGGGTCCGTCGGATAATTAGCCTCCATAGGCGATTCTTTATTTATAGCCACAATCTGGTTAGCCCATGCGCGTCGGTGATACTTCTTGGGAAGATTTACGGGGAAAAGCTTCCTTCCCGTTGAAGTTTCAATCAAATAATCGACGGGGGCGAGTTTCTCGATTACTTGTTAGTGGCCCTACCAGTGGCTTAGTAATTTGTTGTTTTCAGTTGGGAGCAACAACAAAACTTCCTCACCTGGCCTTAACTTTCTCTCTTCAGATTTGTAGTCGAAATAAGTTTTATATTTATCCTGGTTAACATACGCATTTTGATACGCTATTTCAGCGCACTTCTCCAAACTCTATCGTAATTCGAGCAGATACGAGTACGGAGATTTGAATTCATTATCCAGTTTTTGATTTATAAATAACTCCTTCAAAATACTCAAGGGACCTCGTACATTTCTTCCCTATAGTGATTCAAACAGAGCGAAACCCAAGGTGCGATGGGAAATATCTCTATGCGCAAAGAGAGTTACCGGAAGATATATGTGCTATTCCCATGGCTGCTTGCCACATAATTCCTTCAGAATGACTTTGAGATTGCCATTTAAACTTTCGCACATTCCATTTACGGCTGGGTGGAACTAGGTCGTAAACAAGGGTTTTATTATGAGCAACTTGCCCATATATTCCATCAATTGGGACGAAAATTGGCGGCCACGATCCGACAATATCTCTTTCGGCAGCCGAACATGAAAGAAACTCGTGATGAGTGCTTCGCCACAAGAGCTGCTGTCAATCTTCTTAAGTGGCACAACCTCAGAGATTCTGGTGGCAAAGTAGACCAGAGTTAAAACATAACTATGGCTCTCACTTGAAGGTGGGTGAATCAGCCTGATCGAGTCAATTACCACTCGGGAGAAGGGTTCGGAGATTATTGGGACCTTCTGTAAGGGTGCAGGCTTGACTTGCTCTCTAATCGCGGTTTTCTGGCAGATGTCGCACGAACGACAGTAACTCATGATTTCGTCCGATGCACCTGACCAATATAAATATTTAAAGACCAGATGTGCCATCTTAGAGTGGATAAAGGACCCCCCGAGAAGAGACTATAGTGGGCGGTACGAAGGATAAGTTTAAAATGGGAGTTGGGGACACATAATATGTAGGACTGTGTGTTATTGTCTGCTGAGTACACGCGGTAAAAAGGTCATCCTTAACAATGAATGAGATTATCTTGTTGCCCCTAATGGACTCTCGCGTCTTGTTTTGTGCTTTTATCCATAGGTGGCGAAGAGATTCACACTCTTTCTGATTTTTCATAAAGTCTTAGTTCATGAAATTTGGACAACCGAAGCGCCAGGGGTTTTCAGGGAGGCGCTTCTGATTCTTTAACCGCTTGAGTTTTGATGGTCACGAATTGAGCCACGGGGAGTGGGATACCGACGGACTCTAGCAATTAAAGCAGTACATAACTTGATGCGCGCTATGACACCCTCGGCACAGCCAGTGAAGTAAGCGCACTCGATGTAGAATCTCACCGTGGGGAATCTGTTAGCGCGCCCAGGTAATCGTGTACTGTTAAAAACTTGTCGTTATTCGGGGCTACAGGTGGAAGTAATCTGTCAGAAATCAAGATGTATGTGTACCCTGTGTCGCGCACTAGTCCTCGATCCAGTTTCAAATTAAGACCTCCAGGAGCGCTTTTATCAAACAGAAAGTTCATCTGGTGGCCTGCGGAACTCGGTTCGCTTGAAGGGAGAGGTGCTTCTGGTTACGATGGTGGTTAAACAGGCGTAGCACTTATATTGTGCACTTAAAGATGGAGAATTCTGAGGGCAATAGTTCTTACAAGACCCTATAATCCACGGGAGTAACAGACGATAGTTCTCCTGGGGAACGGCAGAACAGGAAGATTACAGGATAAGGGTATTAACTCACGTTTGTCTGGCAGGGAGAGTGGCTGAGGCTTAGAAAGACCAGTCATCTTGATGAACTTATCCCTGTAGTAGGGAACGAATTTGGTTTCATGAGCCTTTACTCTGGGATAGCGTAGCTCCGTTTTCTTCCCTTCTTTTGGATAGCAATTATGACTAGCCGCATATACACCCGCTTCCTGGATGCACTCTTTAAATGTTATGCACTTCTGGTCTTTAACGAAGGATCTGATTTCCAACGGAATTGACGCCAAGAGTTGGATTTTGAGGAGGAAGTCAACCAAAGCATCGTAGGGGAACTTTGGACGCGTATAACTAGAAATTAAAATTACACTACAGGGAATATCCAAATTGACGGAATGTTTGATTAGGCTGGATCCAACAGTGTCAGAACATTTTACGGTAAATGTCCGGAGTCATGTTATAGGCAGCAAGCAATTTAGCTTTTAACGTGGAATAATCAATGATTGCCTCTGCTGGGAGCGAGATGAAAATGTCCCTGAGCTGGGTACTAAGTAAAACAACAACCTGGCTACAGAGGTATGACCCGAAATATTCTCCTTCCTTGAAAACAGGCAACTTTTTGAGGCAGTTTGTTGCACTTCGGTCCTAGAGTAAATGAAGTCGTTTAGTTTCTATCCCTGGTGATTTCCAGTTTCTGCAAAAAAAAAAATCTCTTTTTCTGCTCTTTCTTTAGCTTTCTCTCTCTCTCTTAACCTTCTTTCCCATCTCTTTTTTTCACGTTCTCTTTAATCTATTTCCCTTCTTTTCGCTTTAACTGCTCTTTCTTCCTCTTGGATATACGCCATTAGATCCTTCCTATTTAGCCCAAGAGACTCACCTTTTGCTTTGAAAACTTCGAAAGACGACATGCTGTTGTGTTCACCAAACTATTACTCGAAATTAAAAAAACACAACAAAAGAACTTAGCGGGGTTTCGAACCCAATTTAATCGTAATTCACCCAATAAATTTCACTTATAAGAACTAACGGAAAAGCAAATGGGTTTTGCTTAACTCAAAAATAAAATCACACACAAAAAAGATACCATAAAAAAACCGCAACTAATTATTTCGCACGATGTGAGTCTTATCCCGCTCGCTCACTCGGAATAATCTCTGGAATCGAGATTTTAGCAAAATCCCCTTACTGTAAATGAAACGGTGGCCTCGGCATCTACCCCTCTAGTCCGCCAAATACACACAAAAAAATGAAATTCCTAATGAATCTTTCAGATAGGGCAGAGTTTATGGGCCTTAGAAAGAAAACAGAGATTCCGCTTGGGAGAATTAGTGAAGCACTGGAACAAAAATCTAAAATTATTTAGAACTAATATATAAATAAATTCAAAAAGTCAGTGGGATAATGTAAATTTTTTTTAAATTTTAAGTAGCCTATGCAAGAAGATTGTTTCTCCACAGTTTTATGATAGCCAGAACCAAACCCCATAAAACCTTGACCCCGTTTTAATATATATATATATATATATATATATATATATATATATATATATATATAGATTATTCTATGTCGTAGGTCAGGTGAGATTTCCTGACCTCCGCTTGCTTCCTGACTCGGAAGGGAACGTAGCAAGTCCGCAGGACACTGCGATTAGCCTTGCTTAAATAATGCACTTGCTGGGTTGGTTTTGCACTTGGCTGATTAGTACTTGGCCTTCTTAGAATTAGGAAAGAGAATACAACCTGTCTTCTAACAACCACTGCTAGCCTCGAAATTAGAGATCGAGGGAGTATTTTGCCGTGGAGAAGCTGAGTCGAATAGAGCAGTATGGGAGTCTCTACTGTCCTAGTTTTTATTTCTTCTTATTTAATTTTCTTGTCTTCGGGCTTTTGGGGTAAAGGAGGCCGAGAGAAAGAACTTTTCCGTGACGCGTCCTCTTTGACAAAATATTAATCTTACCCAGGCCAACGCTTAACTATTTATACGGGTTCGCCGGAAATGAATTTTACTATATCTATATAGAGGCACCGGGAGTGAATTTAGACCTTCACGCCATCTCGCAGAACTTCTTGTTGTTACAGTTAAGCTCACTATAGGGCGAGTTATCATACGGAAGTTACCTCAAAAAGAAGCCAAACGCGGGTTTTTTCCGTCCTACCTGTCTCTCTCTTACTATCTTTGACAATCCATTAAACCTGCTCAAACTCCACTCAGCCTCGTAGGCGAATTGAAGCAAGCAACTAGGTCCTACTGGCATACTGTTTAGTGTCAGTCATGCCACCAGATATATTGTCCAGAATTGGGCATATATGGTGACTAGAATTTGAATTTGCCACAACATCTTTACGTCCTGTTTCCTATTAAGTTCACTCTGGAAGAGTTAAAATCCGTACCGTTGAAGATGTGCTGTAATTAAAATCAAACAAACTTGATTAAATTTTTAATCTAAAAATGTGATTTTGAGATATAATGCAGGCCTTTAATTTCCATTTAGAACGAGAAAAGTTAAAGCAAAGTAATCCAATAGCTTATTTCAGAAGCGACTGACACGGCAACTCTCTAAATTTAATTTCGATATTACGGCAAAAAATAATTTCATTATTGTATTTTAATATGCTTTACGTAATGCATTTGTTTGAATTTCTTGGAGTTCAGAGGCATAACCGCGTTTGTAATCACATCAGAAACACGGATTAGGTAGAACACAGGGAAAAAGATAATATAAGGAGTTTTAATAAGGTTAAAAATTGGTGGAAGAATTTGAAGTGGGCAATTTCGAAAGCTTTTTCTTCATCATTTTGCCAATGGGAAGTTCGAATTGGCTAAAAGTGTGTTTGTGCGCGATGGTAGTGATTGGGTTGGAAGCGAGTATACTTGTTCATTCTATTTTTCTTAGGTATGAAAACAAAAATGCGACGAAGGAGGATTATTTATACATAGCTTGGATCCTTACTGCACACTTAAATTTCCAGCCTTTTCCTAATTTTGTTCATCTTATACAATGTTCTTGAAAATTAAAAGTGAAGAAAAGAATAAAAGAGTATACATATATAAGTGTGAAAGCGTCAGCAATCCAGTTGAAGAAATAATAACACCCATGAGTCATTAGGCTGAAATTACGCGTGTGATGTGTAACGCAGCATACATATATAAAGGAAACAACATCATTCATATTATAAGCTTGGAATTTTTTTTCGGAGATATAAAAAAAAACAAGTTTCCAACAAGTGAAATCGTTGTCACTTTACCATGCGAAATTAAAGTTGGCTACGAGCGCTCGCCTATTCATCGAGGCCTACCAGAAAATGTTGGTGATGGGACGACAGCCTCAGACTCATTTCTAAGATTAGTTCCTGGGCTAATTTTATTAGAGGAAAGGACCAGAAATGGCCGCGGGGCTCGTATTAAAAATTTGAGCTTAACTCTGCAGTCAAACGCACAAATAAGTAGGTTTCTTTAATAAGCAAATATCGTTGAAGGATATCTGTCAAGCGTATTTGGATGTAAACTTTGCAGAGGGCTTGTCGGGGGCAATGACGTTACTTAGGGCTTGTGAGAGAGAGAAAGTCCCGCCCCCCAAGCCTAGATCCCAACGTCTACCTGTGGCGCCTAAAAAGATCCATATACACAGCTAGAGAGCCCCAGGGGAGCATCGAGACTTCGCGCGGTCGGCTGACCTGGGTTGGGTTCTCTTTATCTTCACGTCTCATTGTCTGACCGACGCCAGACCCACGGCGCCAGAAACATTTCCGCAAAGCAGTAAGAACGCCGAGAATATCCCTCCTCCTGTGGCGCGCCAAGTCTAATGAGATCCCTGTCCCCCTTTGGGGGTCCCCAGCGACCCGCTTCCGCCGAGGCGGTATAAAAACTTCGAGAAAAGCTTTGAGAAAGCAGTAACATACAGATCCGTCTTGGTTAGCAACCACGTACAGTCTCGTACATCCTGCTTCGCCCCCCGATGGCTTCCAGCTCCAAACACGAAGCGTCATCTCTAGCTGGTTTTGCTGGTTTCTAAGGTTAGAGTTCCTGCCAACAGACGATAGAAACAGACAGGCATCTATCACTTGGTTATCGACTTCATTCAACGACTAGAGTACTCCCTCGCTCTTTTCTCAGTAAGGTTCAGGAAGAAGGAATCTTGCAAGTTCAACTTTGCAGCACCCTGTTTACTCGCCGTATTCAAGCTTCCAGTCAATTAGACTTTACGTGAGTCTCCCCGATAATTGTACTCTCCCATTTTTTTTCTGGAAGTAATCACCGTGCATTCTCTCTCGATCTCTCGTGCCCATCGCATCATTTGTATCCCCCCTTCCCGTTTGATACTCCTTGTCTCATTTTATTTATTGCCAGTTATTTACTTGTATATACTATTCTACCATTAGTTTCTCTAATCCCAGAACCTATAAGAAATGGTTATTTAGGCCAACCGCACTCGACTTTGTTCATTTAACCCTCGCACTGGGTCTGTATCCCGATTCTCTGGCGTGCCCTCTTCACGTTCACCCTACGACAATGCTACTCGCATGATGGTTATTGGGGAGAAATTTTATTGGTAGGAGTAAAGTGGGACTCAGTAAAGAGATAGGGAGCTTTAGCGGGCTAAAAGACGAGAATAGACAAAACAAAAGTATAATTCATACGAGTCTATCGCGAATAGTTCTTTCGCATTTTGCTTCTTACGTAAAAATAAGAAACGAAAACCAAAGATAGCATCACCACCAGCAAGTTGGCAAGAAGAAATCTGTAATAATATTGATAATGGAGGGAGTGGAAGTGTATGGAAGGTAGCCGAAAATCTATCTGCAGTATTGGTACCGGAAGAGGACGCAATCATCGAGATTTCAGCCGCAGCCTGGATTGCGATGCCACACCTTTGCAGGGAGACATCTTTTTCTTCCATTATTGAGTTTGAAGGATTTAGCAATAAGGCTCCCGCAGCATAATTACCACACTGGGGGATGGGGTAGTCTTTACCCAGCAGGGGGTGTAAGGAGTCTGTAACCCCTTCTTTAAATAGTGGACAAAAGCTTAACATCCATTATTTCAATAAGAATTCAGCAGTTCAGTTCATACGGATCAGCATCATCCAACCTACCCCCATCAGAGGAATCTACATGCATCAGTCCAAGCCCCCATCTATCAGTCCGATCCACATTCATCACGCTAATCTATACAAATCAGAATAATCTCCATCGATCAGGCCAAAACGCTCTTATCACTCCATTACAGAACAAACAGTCGAATCCACACCCCCCCAGTTGAAACCACACCCATTAGTATACTCCACACACATCAGTCTAATCTACACAAATCATTACAACTCATAACTATTTGTGCAATCTCACCCATCAGTTAAATCTAACCCCTTGGTTCCATCCACATCCATCAGATCGATACACATTCATCATAAGAAACCACACAGAAAAGTTGTAAACACACTCATCAGTCCAGTTTTATTCTAATCTACAACCAACATTCTAATAGAGACCCATACGTTCAATCTACAAGCAGCAGTTCAATCCACTCCCATCTGTACAATACACATCTATAAATGTAATACACCTCCATCAGTGCAAAACACACGCACATATCTAATCTGCACGCAAAAGTTATCTCTACCCATCAGAGCGATCCACACCGATCAATCCAATCCAGATTAATAAATTGAATTGAAACCTCACAATCAATACACATCAGTTCAATTCACACCTATCAGTATAACTTACAACCATCAGTCATATCCATAATCACGAAGTCAATCCAGACCTATTAATCCAATCCACCCAATCAGACAAATCCACAACCACAGTCTAATAATACTCATCTCTCATTCCAATCCACACTCATCAGTGTAATCCACACTAACAGTTTAATTCACTCCCATCAGTTCAAACTACACATATCAGTCATTCTCTTTTACTCATTTCAATCAACACAGAATAGCACATTCCATTTTCATCTGGCCACACCACACCTATCAGTCCAATCCTCACACCCACAAGAACCTAATAGAGGCCTTTGTATAGCGTCTGTTTGATCGAAAATTATACAACAGAGCAACACGAGCCATTTAATTCAAAAACTATTCCACTTTCTAAGTAACTTTCTATTCTTCACAACTAATCACCCCAAGTCGTGTATTAACTCACTCACTCTCCCACTCTTACCCACTATCTCTCAAGCACCCACTAATCTCTCACATTCTCTCCCTCACACTCTCCCTCACACACTCTGCCACACTCACTCGCTCTGACTCTGTCTCTCTGTCAATTTCTCACACACACTCTCTCTCTCGCGCGCACATATTCACACTGTATCTCTCTTTCTCTCTCTCTATATATATATATATGTATATATATATATATATATATATATTTATATATATATATATATATATATATATATATATATATATATATATATATATATATATATATATATATATATATATATATAGAGAGAGAGAGAGAGAGAGAGAGAGAGAGAGAGAGAAGAGAGAGAGAGAGAGATCTAAGGCATTTAGTTGTGTGTAAATACTATTGAGGAATAATACTTGTAAAACACTCAACACCTTGTTTGTATTTTTTTTAAATGTATACGCTCTCTGATCCATCAAAGTCAGAATGTGTATTTACTAATAAACGGGTTAGTTTCACCAAATTATGGAGAGCATATACTTTATTGAACGATTTTTAACATCATGCCAAGAATTCAGGCAACTAGAGTATATAAATTACTAAATTACTACATATTTTCAGATTTGGAACTTAAAAGAGACATATGAGAGCGAGAGAGAGTGTGAAAGAAAGAGTTTGAGAATGTCTGTGTGTGAGATATATATATATATATATATATATATATATATATATATATATATATATATATATATATATATATATATATATATACATACATATATATATATATATATATATATATATATATATATATATATATATGAAATGCAAAACTCACAAAGTATCACGTGAGGGTGGCAAATGAATGCAATATCCCGCAGGAAAAAATGAAAAGGTGTTTCCAAGTACTTTCGAACTTTATTAAGTTCCTTATCAAGTATAACTACCCTTACTCGTTTCTTCAAAACTGTCTTTCTTCCGCTAAAAAGACATTTTATCAAACTGTCCTTACTCTCCCTTTTAATAGTAATAATAATTTAGTTCTACCTTTTTCTCTTTGTTTTAGTGATCTTCTCCGTCTTTTGAATAACTTTAACATTTCTGTTGCATTTAAATATGAGACGACCATTAAGAATTTATTAGTACGTGTGATAGAACGTGTTGAAGCTGCGTTTAATTTCAACTCCTACCCCGTATTATTTAAAACCACGATGCTGCCCACGTGCATCTTCGATTCGAGGCTTGGAGTCTTATCTCAGCTACCGGATGCCAATGTTTAAACAAGGAGGTTATCGTCCCCCCGTTCGCCCCCATACGCCGACCTCGCCAGATCGAGTTAGGCTTATGAACAGATAAGGCATTGTTTCCCGGCCCGGCTGTGCGTTCCCTCCAAGCTTTCACTCCATTTTCCCCCACGCCAAGGAGATGTCCTGGCTATTTATATGGAAACTTTACCACTAAGAGCAGATTGGAGATCCAGATTTTCGTCGCGAAACATCACCACGACCCTCTCTCCCTTTGTGCGCCAAGGGACCTCGACCTCGAGATTCACCATCACTTGTCCAGAAGAAGGACAATATTCCTTGAGTGCCAAAGGTTCGAGCCTTTCGTGACGCCAAGTCCCCAAGGCATCCCCCCCTGTTGTTCAAGGGAGAACAGCATTAGAACAGCCATTGTTCGTTTTGAGCCCTTCGCCAAGAAACGGTTCTCATCCCCCCCTGTTGTTCAAGGGAGAACAGCATTAGAACAGCCATTGTTCGTTTTGAGCCCTTCGCCAAGAAACGGTTCTCATCCCCCCCTGTTGTTCAAGGGAGAACAGCATTAGAACAGCCATTGTTCGTTTTGAGCCCTTCGCCAAGAAACGGTTCTCATCCCCCCCTGTTGTTCAAGGAGAACAGCATTAGAACAGCCATTGTTCGTTTTGAGCCCTTCGCCAAGAAACGGTTCTCTTCCCCCCCCCCTGTTGTTCAAGGGAGAACAGCATTAGAACAGCCATTGTTTGTTTTGAGCCCTTCGCCAAGAAACGGTTCTCTTCCCCCCCTGTTGTTCAAGGGAGAACAGCATTAGAACAGCCATTGTTCGTTTTGAGCCCTTCGCCAAGAAACGGTTCTCATCCCCCCCTGTTGTTCAAAGGAGAACAACATTAGAACAGCCATTGTTCTTGAGCCCGTAGACAAGAGACGGTTCTCATTCCCCCCTTTGTTCAGAAGAGAACAAAGTAGAACAGCCATTGTTCTTCAAGCCGTTCGTCGAGTAACGGTTCTCCTTTCCAAGACGCCTCGTCAGGATCCTTTTATCCCCCCCCTTCGGCTGGAACTCGCCAGTGGACCGAATATTCATTCAAGTACCTTCCACTGCACCCTAATGAAAAGTTACGTAAGCCAAACGTCACCTTTTGAGTATTGATCCCTTTTTGTCAATTCTATCCTGTGCTTTAAATTGTTTATCGAACCATCCCATCTCTTTAACTCTATATTTGTTTTACCTTTTTTTAATCCTTTAAATCCTCGGATTAGCCCGAGTCTCCACGACCCTTTCCATTCTGTTTATGTCAATATTTTCCGTTTTTGTGTATTGTTTATAGTTATTATTAATAAAACTCTATTTTATTAATGATAGCAATATTATTATCCTTGAGCTCAGTTCCACTTCTTAAGCATATCGAAGTTACTTAATATCGGCCGACAGACAGTAAACGCACTCCAAAGATAATTAAGGAAGTTCCCTCAACGAATAGTGTAATATATGGTATCGTCGGGAGTCATTCTACGACATATATATATATATACTATTGAAATTTGGTATCAGGTGTGTGAGGTTTAACGCTATATCTTTGCAAACACTGGTCTCAGTCGAGTAAAGCATAGTGTTATTCGTTATAATAATAGAATATAGTAGTTCCCTTTTGTTTTAACGATTGCTATCCCCTTTTTTTTAAACTTAAGAAGCTGGAGTAGCTCAAGGAACGGTTATAATAATTTGTTTGTGTTTTTTTGTGATTTTAGTCAGTGGTTATTTATATTGAGAAACCAAGTACGAATAGGTCAGTGCCCATATTTAGGTAGGCTAATTCTATAGAGGCATAATTCTTGTTGCAAGGAATTTTAGTTGGTTGACTATTGCGCCCCCAATTGCAAAGATGACTCAGTTTGAAATCTTTAAAGCGCAAGGAGAATCCTGTGGACTCTCCGGAAAAGAACTAATTGAGTACATTCAAGAGGAGCAAAGAAAAGAGGAAGAAAGAGAAAAACAAAGAAAAAAGGAAGAAAGAGAAATACAACGAGAAAAAAGAGTAATCCAACGAGAAGAACGAGAAGGAAAAATACAACGAGAAGAAGGTGAAAGAGAAATACAACGAGAAGAAAGAGAAAGAGAGGAACGGATAAGACAAGCTGAGCTTCAGATTGAATTAGCTCGGATTAAAGCAGAAGTTCAAAGAAAAAAGGTAGAAAAAGAAAGAGAAAGAGAGGAACGGGAAAGAGTAATCCAACGAGAAGAACGAGAAGGAAAAATACAACGAGAAGAACGAGAAAAAGAAATCCAACGAGAAGAAAGAAGGACGGACTCGCGCTCCTTCCCAGGAAAGCTGACAAAGTTTCCGAGCCCCGTAAAACCCCAAAACTTCTTTCCCCAAAACCAACAACGGGACTCCAAACCTCCCGTTAAGACTTCTTCTCCATCTCTCTTCCCGGATGACCAACCATATGCTTCACCTGTGGTGTAGAAAACCACATGAGCTGGAATTGCCCCCAAAATTCTAGGCTTAAAAGCGGACCAGCCCACCAAGTTCACCAGATTAATGCAACCCCGGCTCCCCCGGTGGTGCAGACCCAAGCAGAAACTTCTCCCCCTCCGTCAGGCCACCAGGTAAATTTTGTTTTTGGTAAAAGTTCATCGGGAACTTTGAAATTTGAGGAGGGCAGCGTGGACAGCTGCCGAGTATTGACTCTCGTCAGGGACACAGGATGTACGTGCTTCATCGTGTCCGACGAACTCCTCCCAGTGGCCTCTAACCACGAAAAATTTGCGGTGGTACATGACCAACTTGGGCGGGCGAACAGATTCCTCGTCGCTAGATGTTACCTGCAGTGTCAATATTATAATGGCTGGGCTGAAGTCATTGTAGCACCCATAAAATTCTGTTCCGTACTTATAGGACAGAGCCCCCAAGTAAGTTTCGACCCTGTGTTTCAGGCCGCCCTTCCTCAAGGCCGAGATAAAAAAGAAGCCCAGGAGCCCGTCCCCATCAGAACCCCGATACCGTCCGATTTCTCGGAGACCCCTAACCAGGACTTTAGGACGGAAAATGAGGAGTGTGAATCACTAACACCCTTAGGTGATAAGGCCCAAGACAAGGACACGGAGACTGTCCCTGGACTCCAAGAAAAAAAGAACCCCCAACGCGCCCATGGAGATACCTTCGTAGAACTGGACGAAGCATCGGCGCTTGAAGAGGATTGCCCCGCGGAGTCCCTTAATGTAATCCAGACAGTGTGCATCCTACCTGATGCCGATTACCCTCCTCCTTCCCTACCAGGCGAGTCTTTAGAACCCTCTGACCTGGATAGTGACGCGCAGCTGACACCACGTCCGAAGAGTCAGCTACATGAACTAATTAAATGGAATCACCATTTACCCGCCCTATTAGTTCTTTTCGAGCAACTGCGTGAAAATGGCCTCAGCATTGGCCCCAGCAAATGCCATTTTGCTCACGAAACCATCAAATATTTGGGTTTCGAAATAGGACGAAGCAAGTTAGGTCCCCACGAGAACAAGATTAAGGCAATCGCCGACATGCCCCTCCCGATTACAAAGAAGCCATTAAGATCGATCCTAGGATCAGCTTCTCCCTATCAGCGATTTGTTCCGAATTTCGCTGCAATTTCGGCCCCCCTATGCCCCCTTCAGGAAAAGAATTTCTCCGATCGTTTACGTTGGAATGATGTCGCTGTTTCCCATTTTAATCAGCTCAAAAGTAAGTTCATTTCTGCCCCCATTGTTAAGTTGCCCAACCCGGAAAAATCCTTTGGGGTTAAGACCGACGTGATCAACAAGGGCATTGGAGGTGTACTCCTTCAATATGTGGATGACAGAACGAGTCATCCAGTTGCATATGCTAGTCGTCAACTATTACCACGCAAAAAGAGATATGCCACTAGAGAAAAGATAGCTCTATCAATTATCTGGGTCATAGACAAATTCAAGCTGTACTTGATATGTAAAGAATTTCAAATAGGAACCGACCACCTTCCGTTAGCCTATATTAGGAATTTGAGACACTCAAACGGCCGCATCATGCGCTGGAGTTTACTCTTGCAAGAGTATCAGTTTAAAATAAATTAGATAAAAGGTTCCGATAACCAGGTCGCTGACGCACTCAGTAGGAATGCGTTACCGAATAGCGTAGAATAATTGTATTCATAGGATTAGTATCTCCATGTAGGTATATACCGTCTTGTACGACTTAATTTAAGATTCTTTTGTAATATAATTAATTAATGTATATGTCTGAATTTTGTAACGCTCAATGTCTAATTTTTTGTGTCTATATATTTGTTCTTATTAATTTACGTATAAATTATTTTGTCCCGTATGTACTAAGTTTATATCATTTCATTGTTCCATGGCCTTTTTTTTTATTAAGTTGTATTAAAGGTTATTTTCCCCTGTAATCTAAAGATCAAAATAATCATATGTATTGAGGTAATACTAGTTAGGTGCAGGAAGGTACGGTTGGTACAAGAAAACGAGTTCCCCACAACGGAGCTCTATCGTTGTCCCTTCTCTCTTTTTTTTTCGAAGTGACAACTTCCCCTGGAATGGAGGGGTGTGATAGAACGTGTTGAAGCTGCGTTTAATTTCAACTCCTACCCCGTATTATTTAAAACCACGATGCTGCCCACGTGCATCTTCGATTCGAGGCTTGGAGTCTTATCTCAGCTACCGGATGCCAATGTTTAAACAAGGAGGTTATCGTCCCCCCGTTCGCCCCCATACGCCGACCTCGCCAGATCGAGTTAGGCTTATGAACAGATAAGGCATTGTTCCCCGGCCCGGCTGTGCGTTCCCTCCAAGCTTTCACTCCATTTTCCCCCACGCCAAGGAGATGTCCTGGCTATTTATATGGAAACTTTATCACTAAGAGCAGATTGGAGATCCAGATTTTCGTCGCGAAACATCACCACGACCCTCTCTCCCTTTGTGCGCCAAGGGACCTCGACCTCGAGATTCACCATCACTTGTCCACAAGGAGGACAATATTCCTTGAGTGCCAAAGGTTCGAGCCTTTCGTGACGCCAAGTCCCCAAGGCATCCCCCCCTGTTGTTCAAGGGAGAACAGCATTAGAACAGCCATTGTTCGTTTTGAGCCCTTCGCCAAGAAACGGTTCTCATCCCCCCCTGTTGTTCAAGGGAGAACAGCATTAGAACAGCCATTGTTCGTTTTGAGCCCTTCGCCAAGAAACGGTTCTCATCCCCCCCTGTTGTTCAAGGAGAACAGCATTAGAACAGCCATTGTTCGTTTTGAGCCCTTCGCCAAGAAACGGTTCTCTTCCCCCCCCCCTGTTGTTCAAGGGAGAACAGCATTAGAACAGCCATTGTTCGTTTTGAGCCCTTCGCCAAGAAACGGTTCTCTTCCCCCCCTGTTGTTCAAGGGAGAACAGCATTAGAACAGCCATTGTTCGTTTTGAGCCCTTCGCCAAGAAACGGTTCTCATCCCCCCCTGTTGTTCAAAGGAGAACAACATTAGAACAGCCATTGTTCTTGAGCCCGTAGACAAGAGACGGTTCTCATTCCCCCCTTTGTTCAGAAGAGAACAAAGTAGAACAGCCATTGTTCTTCAAGCCGTTCGTCGAGTAACGGTTCTCCTTTCCAATGCGCCTCGTCAGGATCCTTTTATCCCCCCCCTTCGGCTGGAACTCGCCAGTGGACCGAATATTCATTCAAGTACCTTCCACTGCACCCTAATGAAAAGTTACGTAAGCCAAACGTCACCTTTTGAGTATTGATCCCTTTTTGTCAATTCTATCCTGTGCTTTAAATTGTTTATCGAACCATCCCATCTCTTTAACTCTATATTTGTTTTACCTTTTTTTAATCCTTTAAATCCTCGGATTAGCCCGAGTCTCCACGACCCTTTCCATTCTGTTTATGTCAATATTTTCCGTTTTTGTGTATTGTTTATAGTTATTATTAATAAAACTCTATTTTATTAATGATAGCAATATTATTATCCTTGAGCTCAGTTCCACTTCTTAAGCATATCGAAGTTACTTAATATCGGCCGCCAGACAGTAAACGCACTCTAAAGATAATTAAGGAAGTTCCCTCAACGAATAGTGTAATATATGGTATCGTCGGGAGTCATTCTACGACAGTACGTAATAATTGTAATAGTTTGGGAGGAGGGGGAGTTTATTCAGTTGAGTGTTCTGGTTGTCTAAGTAAATATTACGGACAAACAGGTAAACAACTTTCTGTTCGCATAAATCAACATAAATATAATGTCCTAAGAGGGGAAGATAACAGTGCTTTCTTTGTCTATATGTCAGATAAGAACCATTTAATTAACTGGAACTTGGCCAAATTTATTTATCGTTCCAATGACCATATCAAAAGGAACATCATTGAATGTGCTTTTATAAGCCAATGAGATAATTTTAACCTTTCCCCTGGTTTATATAAAATAGATGCTGTAATTAAAAGATTAATACTCAAAGAAATTAGTTTTGTCTTGCGTTCCTAGTGTTTTTTTTATATACATTCTTTAGTTATGTGGCCCCTATTTTATTTTATTTTTTTTTTATTATTATTCATTTTTATTTTTTAATTGTCACTGCTCTGTTTTGTACTTTGTATTTTTCCCCCTTTTGCTCATCGTGTCTTATAATCTCCCTCGTTAGGCTATCTCCATTTCTTTGAATCTGTTACCCTTTCCTTCGACTTAGTTTGACCTTACTACCTGCTTCTTGAAATCCTTAATGTGTTTTTTTACCTTTCACCTTCCCTCTTCCCCATTGGTGATTTCTTGTTTTTGAGGCCGTCTTTCATATTTTTTTTTCGTATATATATACCTCTAATATAATACTATTTCTTGTAGTTATCCTTGATAAGGAACTTAATAAAGTTCGAAAGTACTTGGAAACACCTTTTAATTTTTTCCTGCGGGATATTGCATTCATATATATATATATATATATATATATATATATATATATATATATATATATATATATAAAGAGAGAAAGAGAGAGAGAGAGAGAGAGAGAGAGTGTGTGTGTGAGAAATTGACAGAGAGACAGAGAGAGAGTAACAACAAGGAGTAACAACAAGGAAAGAAGGTACCCTAGGAGACCTTACGGTCCATTCAAAGAGGGTACCTTTGGACTAGCAATCGAGCGGGCACAAGGCTGCTCAATTGTTTTGCGTCCCTAAACGGCCACTTTTCAAGACTTTGTCTAGTCTTGACTTGAACTGGTCAACAGATTCACTGTTGACAACTTCCACTGCAAGTGCGTTCCACATACCGCAGATACTGTAAGTGAAAAAATTTCCACACAGATTGCGGTTGTAACGCTTCAGTTCAAGTTTGAAGCCGTGATTGCGCGTTCTGTTCTCACTCAGTGTGAAAATATCCCGGTAGTCAACATTGTCGAACCCTCGAAGTATTTTGAAAACTTCGATGAGCTGACCACGCTGTCTACGGGTTTCCAGCGAGAACAGATCTAATTCCCTTAGTCTATCCTCATAACTTTTATGTCGGATAGAGGGAGAGAGAGAGAGAGAGAGAGAGAGAGAGAGAGAGAGAGAGAGAGAAAGAGCAACAGATAGAGTGTGTGAGAGAGTGTGAGAGAGAGTAACAAGAAAAGAAAGTACCCTAGAAGACCTTACGGTCTATTCAATGAGGGTACCTTTGGACTAGCAGTCGAGCGGGCACATCTCTGGTCAAATGCTTTACGTCCTTAAACGGCCATTTTTCAAGACCCTGTCTAGTCTTGACTTGAGTGGTCAACAGATTCACTGTTGACAACTTCTACTGGAAGTGCGTTTCAACTAACGCAGATACTGTACGTGAAATATTTTCCACACAGATCGCGGTTGTAACGGTTCAGTTCAAGTTTAAAGCCGTGATTTCTTGTTCTGCTCTCAACAAGTGTGAAAATATTCCTGTAGTCAACATTGTCGAAACCTCGAAGTATTTTGAAAACTTAGATTAGTTAACCACGTAGTATACGGGTTTCCAACTGGAACAGATCTAATTCCCTTAATCTATCTTCATAACTTTCATGCCTGATTGAGGGAATCAGTTTGGTTGCCCTGGCTTGCACACATTCCAATCTCGCGATGTCCTTTCGAAATGAAGGACTCCAAAATTGTACGGCATACTCCAGGTGCGGTCGGACAAGTGAGTTGTACAAACACAGTACAATATCCTTATTCCGATATCGAAACTAGCGCTTTATGTAGCCCTAACATTATTTTAGCCTTTTTCTACGCCTCAATGCACTGTTTCGAGAACTTAAGGTCACTAGTGATCGTTACACCCAAGTCTTTCTCAGTGTCGGTGGATTCAATAGCAGTGCCCTTAAGGATATACTGAGATTTGGGTTTTGGTGGCTTATATGCATCACTTTGCATTTGTTCACGTAAAAAGGCATTTGCCACGTGCCAGACCACTCCCCAATCTTCCCAAGATCTTCCTACAGGCGGGCAGTATTTCCATCCTTTGCAACGTTCATACCCAGCTTAGTATCGTCGGCAAATTTGGAAATCTTGGCAACCATGTCACCGTCCATGTCATTGACGTAGATGATAAATAGTAGTGGTCCCATGACAAAACCTTGAGGAACCCCGCTAGTAAAGGGCACCCATTCAGAAGCCTGTCCATTCACCACCACCAGTTGCCGTCTGCCACTTAGCTAGTTCTCTATCAAGCCGGCTACTTTTCTATCTATGCCCAGCGCTCGCACTTTCGGGAGAAGGCGGTGGTGTGGTACCTTATCAAATGCTTTCTGGAAGTCTAAGTAGACCACATCCACTGCCTTGTCCCGATCATGCTCACTGAAGACGAAGTGAAAGAATTCCAAAGTTCGTCAAGCATGAGCGTTGCCTTCGGAAGCCATGTTGGGAGCTTCTCTGTAGCAGGTTTGACTCTAAATGTGACGTCATTTTGTCCACCATGATGCCTTCTATGAGTTTACCGACTATCGAAGTCAGACTGATAGGTCGGTAGTTCGACGGTTGGGTACCTTCTCCTTTCTTGAGGGGAGGATTCACCTCCGCTTCACGCCAGTCTCTAGGAACGCATTCGGTTAAGATGGACATGTTGAAGATTGCGCTCAGATGTCGTTACACTTGATCTCGCACTTCTTTGAATAGTTTAGGTAGAAACACTTCCGGGCTTGGTGACTTATTCATTAGCTCAGTGATCTTCTTTTCTATTTCTCGTTCGGTGAAGTCCATATCCTCCACCTTTACCCATGAGTAGGAACTCTTTGGCTGGGGGATGGGACCACATACTTCAGTAAACACTGAAGAGAAGTAGTCGTTGAGGAGGTTAGAAATTTCTGCATCTGAGTGCTTTAATGTCCCCCTCCTCATTCCTCAAAGGGCCAATCGTTCGACGGATTGGTTTACGGCTGTTTTTACATATCCAAAGAACTCCTTGGGATTCTCTTTACAAAGTTTCGCCACTCGGGGTTCCTTAGACCGCTTAGCCGCCCTTATGCTGGACTTCACTCTCCCGGATATCCTCCGGTATTCGTCAAAGTTACCCGAAATCTTCGATTGCCGGTACGCATTTCTCTTCTCCCTTAGCAGTTGGCCGATTTCTCGATTAAACCACTTTGGTTGAACAGAAGACCGACGGGGGCATTTTAGAGGGATGAAACGCGATTGAAGACTCATGAATGTGGTTTTGAAACTGCTCCACCAGTCTTCAACAGCATCGCACACTTCTAGCCTCGCGTCAGTCAGTCCAGCATGAAAACCTGCAAAGTGTGCTTTTCTCAAATCAAGTTTCCTCGATTTACTAGTTGCAGGCCCTGCTTTCGAGACTTTGACTACAAAGCTAATTATTCGGTGGTCACTGCAACTGAGCTCTTCGCCAACAGAGAGGTCCTCAACGATGTCATCCTCAGAGGTGAAAACCAGCTCGAGGATATTGTCTCCTTTCGTTGGCTCTCTCACCCATTGAGTCAGGAACTCGTTGTCCACGAATTCCAGGAGTAGCGCGTTCTCGCCACAAGGTTCTCTGGTTTCACAGTCAACTTCTGTGCCGAAGTCCCCCATGACGATAGACACTCTGTCTTCGACAAATTCTCCTAGTAGCTGGTACAGATCTCTGTCCTTTTCAACGAGTTGTGAAGGAGGTCTATAAAGCACCATGGTCCTGTATTTGGCAAGACCTATTTCTAGGTCTATATCTAGGAGCTCGTGGTTGGATACGATGTTGCATTTTGTCTAGTTGAATGTATCCTTGACATACAACATCACACCACCACCCTCTCTGTCAGTCCTATCTTTTAGGAAAAGTGGGTAACCTGGAATCGTGAATTCACTTTAAAAATCTCGGTTTGAGGTTTTTATCCACGATTCTGTAATGGCCACCATCTCTGGTTCTTCCGTCACTACGAGGCCACGAAGTTCAAGAAACTTGTTTTTGATAGACCTCGCATTAAACAGAGGATCTTTTAGGGAGTCCTCGACTGTAGAACTCCCTACGCTCTTCCGTTTCCCGTCTTACTTGTCTCTCTTTTCTCTTTTGGTGGTGAGGTTGCACCCTTTCGAGCGACCTCCGCGAAGGTCGTTCCAGGGATGACTTTGGCGTACTGGCGCACATCCGCCCTCACTCTGGGCCGGACCGTCCTTTGAGTCCGCTCAACGACATCTTGTATCAGGTTGGAGAGTACAGCCTTTCCTTTAAAGGAATGGTGCTCCCCATCCCTTTGGTAGAGATCGGTCCTACCATAAAAGATGCGGAAGTGGTCGTCAAAAAAGGCCCCTTCCTCCTTACATAAATCTGCTAGTCGACAGTTCAGTGCAACGTTCCTCGAGTGAGCGATGCGGCTTGAACCTCTTCTTGGGAGCATCCCGACCACGACACGTCTGCGGGTTTTCAACCCACAGTCATTCACAGCCCTCATTACTGTCTAAAGCATCTCGCCTGTAGGGCCTATCCTAGCTCCTCTGAGATCGAGGTCGTTGCCACTTACCATCAGGGCAACGACTGAACTCTCAGAAATCTGAGATTTCTCAGCCTCTACTCTTATCTGTTGGTTCCTGCGTCCTGGGAGGCAGCTTACCCTCACACTAGTGCAAAAGCGTGCCGCTAGCATGGGTTTCAGATCTTTTGATTGAGAATCACCGATAAATACGACCCTCGCAAAGGACAGAGTCTTCCTTCCCTTTCGGAAGCAACTTACCTGTTTCCTCTTTTTTCTTCATAATTTTCTTCTTTTTCTTCTTCTTTCTTTTTTCTTATCTTCCTCCGGTTTAACTTCTGTTCTTGTTTTCTCTTCTTCTATTTCTACCTTCTCTTCCTTTTTCTTTCCTTTCTTCTTCTTTTTCTTCTTTTTGGCCCGTTGAGCCAGTCCCGCAGCAGCTGACTCCAGCTCTGGGACATTGGAAGGCTGGCGTGGCCCTGCCGATGCAGTGCTCGCTTCTTGGGAGAGGGTCTCGTCGGCGGATCTACCCACGTCAGTAGGATATGCATCGGTAGCTGAATAGTCCTCTAGTCTTGAAGACAACTCCACTTCTCGAGACCGCGAAGCTGACGCGCGTTTCCAGGCTTTAGGTTCTGCAGCTTCCTTTCCAATTCTTTTGATTTTCCTCAGAAGATTTGAACAAATCTTTAATCTCCTGCTGTTCTGCCCTTATGACGCAGCCCGTGCAGATACTTCCAGGGGGGCATTTTGAGAAACACCGCTCCTGGAAATCTATGCACCACTTGTCCTTTTGGCACGTAGAGCACGTATATTTTAGTGCACCTGGTCCTTTCTTTCCAGTCATGCTGAACACTTTCTATCTCAGAATACTTTGTAACCACTCAATGAAAAAAAAGGGGGGGGAGGAGTTCGCACCGCGTGAGTCCATCCCTCCTATCCTATTTAATACGTTTCGGGAATCAATTAAAGAGAAGCTTAAGTTGGTAGTGAGAGATCGTTTTAGTATAAAAAAAACGCGTTCAAAGCTCGTAGCAGCCTGATTGCGCGTTCCCTAGTTCATGCTGTGCCCACACTAACTCTCCTACCAGATTTTGAATTTGTGGATTGTGGAAGCAATCCACAGTGCCTTTGCAAATTTGAGTCCGTTATTAAAGAAACCTCCTCTACCTTTGCTAAGTTGAGGCAGTTTCTAAAGGAAACGGCAGTACCTTTACTAATCGGAGTTTCCTTGTTCAGGGAAACCCGACCAGTACATGATACTTCATATACGAATCTCACTCCGTTTCCTAAGAAAACCAGCCTACCTGAATTAAACCCAAGTATATTTACCAATTCAAATCCGTTGATGAAGTAAACCACAGTGCATTTTAAATTTGCCTTCGTTGTTGAAGAAAACCCATTATATTTTTCCATCTGAGTCCGTGGATTAAATAAACCCCAGTACATTTACCAATTTGACTTGTTGTTGAAGAAAACCCGGGTTCATTCACTAATCTGAGTCCATGGCTAAAGAAAACCTATCGACCTTTACTAATCCAAGTCTTTGTATAGAACGATGCGACGATAGTAAGAAATCACTCTTTTATTTAATAAATGATATAGATGCTCGCTAATGGATAACCTATGGGTTTGTCAAAGGAAGGAGGTGACACTTGGAAGGAAAAAAAGGAAGCTAAAGATGGCAGCCATTAGATGAGAAAAGGTTTACACTATAATGTGATACAAAGCTGTTTCTGAGGGACTCCATGTTTATAATGCTGAAAGTCTAAATTTCTCTACTTCTTCCATTGTGCTGTTTTGTTGATTTAATTTGGGGTCATATTTCTTCATTTTTGTCCGATTAATTAATTCATTTTACTCATCTTATTCCATTATTTCACATATTTTTTCGGCGATCACTTGTTTCTCTTTTCTTCCCAATATTCATTATCAATCAATGTAAGTTCAAGTAAAGAGGCTATTGCACTATTTCATACGTATGCACCTCTCTATAAAAGCCTTTGTATAAAAACTTTGCTGAACTTGATATGTTCCCACTTCGCAAAATAGCATAGTCAGCAGTTTAAAATTCCCAAGACATAAATAAATGGAAGACAACAACTTTAAAAAAATAACACAAGTTTAAAGTTGTGGAAATCTTTGAGCTGAGCAAGATTTATGGAGTTGCATATAAGCTTTATACACAACTATATGTGTATGCATGTTTACATACTTAGGCGTGTATACCTATTTCCGTTTAATTGAGATTTTATACATAAGATTGGGATTTGGGAATAATACGGGTTCTTTTGATAATGGATATCATTTTTTCTAGAGCTAGTTTCACCATTCTCCCCCTCCCCCCCATCCAATTGCACTGTAGCAATACATTAAGTAATTGGATGGGTATAGTAAAATCAGAGTGGTAACGCTAGGGGTAATCAAGTATCCACAAATGGTAATGAGTAGTAGGTCGTAGTGTTGCTACCAATTTTAAGGCACATTTAAGGCTTTGTAGAGCAGACCATCCAAAATTTGGAAATAAAGAGGAAAAAGTCTGAAGAAAGGGTATCACCCCCTTTGGGGGGCCAAATTTTCCTTAAAATGATCTTTTCCGTAGGGTGAGGCTGGTTGTATTCAATTATTTTAGTTCTCGTTTTTAAGGCTAGAATTGACCAATTTTCGTACAAGAAGAAAATTTGCACTTTAACTCGAATCAGGAATTCCTTGTTTGTAAACTACTCGGAGGGCAACAATAAATTAATCGATCTAGGATGAATTTACGAGATATTTACAGAGTATTTCCTATTGAGGGATATGGTTTCGCCTATTTGAATGTATGTTATAGATTCACTCATCACATGTATTATTTCTGTTTTATACTAACGGGTCTTTCTATTATTCATTTTCAAGGCTAAGATAAGTCAAAGAACTAGAATATCAACAAGTCACAGTGTCTTTGGCTCCCCACTTCCAGAACTTTCTCATTATGAGCTGCCAACAAAACAACAGGTTGTAAGAAATATTCAGTATGTAAAGACAACAATTACAAGACGAACAAGGATGTTATTCCTGAAGTATCCGAAGCCCTTAATGGTATTTGGTAAAAGCCAGTATTTCAGTTCAGCCGATCAAGAATGTTAAAACCAAATTGCTCCGATTGCTGAAAGAAGCGTCTGTGGTATCAAAACGACGAGGAATGAATGCCACTAAGAGTAAGAAGTTAATCACATCATTAGGGCAACTTTTAAAATAGCAGGCTGCCAGTGTGAAAAGAACATGAACGTGCTACGTCGAGAGCATGAAATTTCTTTCTTATTGACTAAAGAACTGGGCGTCACATAAAAACTGGAGAAGTGGATGTAAAAACAAGTCAAATGATTAAAACAAGGAAAATCAGATAAGATCAAATTCAGGAAAAAGAGAAGTCACAAAAGAAGCCTTGGATGAATAAACCCAATCTTCTGACATTTCTGATGATGAATGGAAGAAAGTCTTTGCGAGAACAGAAAACAACATCATACCAATACCAACAATTGCCATAGAAGCAGAGCGCTATTCTGTGTCCAATATAGCTGCTGCTATTAGTAGCGCAGTCCTATTCGACTATGGTATTATAAATTCAGAATACCGCTACCATGTAATTGACCATCACAAAGTCTGGACGGCATGACATAAGTTAAGGAGGAATTTCATCGAATCTGAATGTTTGGGAGATAAGAAAATTACTGCTTTGGTTTTGATGGGAGGAGAGACACAACATTATCTAAAAATAAGAAAGGAAACAAGTGGTTTGGAGCAAAAGAAATTTAAGATCACTATGTGCTTATAGGAAAACCTGGTACTATCTATTTAGATCATGTAACTATTAAACGAAGAGCAGGTGCAGGTATTGCAGACGGACTTATGAAATGGCTCGTTGAAAATTATTTTAAAGATGAGATAAAGCCAGTGGGAGATGACAACACGGCAACTAATTCTGGCAACAAGAATGGAGCCATAAAGGGGCTCGAATGTCAATTACATCGTCCTTTACCCTGAATCATCTGCAGCTTGCATCTAAATGAGCTTCATTTGAGGCACCTGTGCAGGAAATATATTGGTCCAACAGAAAGTGAAAGTCAATGGAAAGGACCACTTGGTAAAGCCTTAACCACCTATGAAACTCTACCAATACCACCAAATGGCTTTCAATGTATTGCCTAAAGGAGCTATTTTTCCAGAAGAAGATGTGAATAAGTTTAGTCGGGACTATGCTTACCTGTACAGAATTAAAAGTGCTATTAGAATTGGTGTAATTGACGATGATTTCCTACATTTGAAACCAGAGCCAATATCTCATGCAAGATGGCTCACCACTTCCAGCAGGATATGTCGAATTAATGTCGTGTGTCATTATGGGCCCATCTGGTTTCACATCAAATTCTTTCCAAAACGCACAGAGGGATCTAAACATCTCTTGGAACAGATCAATCTTCTGCAAATACTCCTACCTGCCAGTGAAGCCATAGTATGGCAAATAATCTCTGCCAGTGAAGCCATAGCTTGGAAAACAATCTAAAGCAATTCCTACCGGGCCCATCCTAAGAAGGTTCTTTTGGCAATGCTGGTAGATGTTGATCAGAAAAACAGGAAATCAGTTATTGATAGAATCAAAAAGATCCTAGAAGTTACTGTGTATGAGGAAAAGATACGTGATTTTAGGCTACCAAAAATAGAGAAGACTGCTAAGAACCTAACAAATCTACTTCCCTGGAGAGGAACACTGGTTTGAGCCACCACTTACAATGCATCTATCTAATGCGAACATGTGAAATATTGTCGACGAGCCACTCTCTATTGGCATTCTATGTCATTCTCAAGGTGTGGATCGTTGGTTGCGAATGGTGACAGGAGCTTCTGGCGAAGCTTATGGAAAAGAAGCAAGAGATAGCTACATTCGGACGGTACTAAAATCCCGTGACTTCATGCCATCGTTTGAGACAAAGCATGATTATAATGTATCAGTTGACAAATAGTATGTCTGTCATTATCTTTCAGTTTAAACTCAACTCTAATGTATTTAGAAGCACTAATAAAAACAAACCAACAACTCTGATAGTGTATATCTTTCTGCCTCGAAAATTAAAAAAATGAAATTTTGAGCTCAAAAAAGGGGGTGTCGCAAATATTTCTCAAAAACCCTTTTTCCATCTTTGAAATATCTGTACTCAAGTGTACAAAACCTGAAATGTGCTGGTTGACTTTCTGAAATTGGTTTATTGATGTTAAGAACTGAAAATTTGATTTGTTTCGAGAAATTTTACATAACCACACAATTTCAACCAATATTACCACGAAAAACAATATAATAACCATAGTCTGGTAAAATGAGATATAAATTCTTTCATAATTATAAGAACTTCATCTTCATATCATTAAATAATCAACTATTCAACTATATTCAAATATTAGCAATATTTAAAGTAGTATAAAGTTACAAACCATGGTTTCGCCACTGCCCCATACGGGGTCAGCCCTCCCTACGCTCTGCTCGCTAACATCCCTCCGGGTTGTTGACCTCAGGCTTATTTGCCCTTTGAAAACGCTTTTTTCAACCACTTTTCATTACGTATTTTTACTATATGTTTAAACGCCCCTTGAACCCCTTTTAAAGTAAAAGGGTTAAAAAAGAAATACTTTTAAATACAATAAATACTTTATTTGTTAATTATTAACCCACACCCTACAAAAAATAATTCATTCTGCATTTATTTCTTCAAACAACTTCTTTCTTTTAACAACAGAGAATTATTCAATTTTCCTTCTTCTTCTTCATCTTATTATTATTATTTTGATTATCCTCCTTTCTATCTTCTTCTCCTCTCCTTTTCAATCTCTTTTTCTCCTCCTACTTCTCTTCCTCTTCTCCTCCGGCTTCTATTTAATCTCTTACATCTCTTCCACTTCACTCTTTCTTTTGGTCTCTCTCTTCTTTTCTCCTCTTCCTCCTCTCCTTTTCAATCTCTTTTTCTCCTCCTACTTCTCTTCCTCTTCTCCTCCGGCTTCTATTTAATCTCTTACATCTCTTCCATTTCACTCTTTCTTTTGGTCTCTCTCTTCTTTTCTCCTCTTCCTCCTCTCTTTTTCTTTTATTTTCTTCTTTTTCTTATCCATATCCTATTTCTTTCCTCTCAACTCCTCATTCTTATTGTCATCTTTATTTATATTATTTTTTTCTCCTGCTCTTTAATCTTCTCTTCCAACTATTTATTCTATGCTTCTCTTCCTCTACTTCTTCTCCACCTACTCCTCCTCTACTTCTCTTCTTCTTCTTCTTCTTCTTTCTCTTCGGTCTCTTTTTCTCCTCCTACTCTTCCTATTCTTGTCGACGAACCACTTCTTATTCTAACCCTCCTCTTCTTATTTTTTTATTTATTTCTTCTCTTCCCCTTCTACTTTCTCTCCTCATCTTCACCTTCCTTCACTTTTTATTCTCCTACACTTATACTTCTTCTTCTCCCTATGCATTTCTTTATATTTAATATATTGTTAGGGACAAAAGGAGCGTCTTCTCCCCTCCTCATTTAGCTCTATTCCTTTTTAGGTGCCACTACCAATTTCATCTTGATAAAGATTAAAATTTAAAATCTATTTTAGAAATACTCGAAAAAAAGTCGAATCTACAAAAACTAAAATAAAAAAATATCATTTTCTCAACTTCAACAATAATAATAATAATAATAATAATAATAATAATAATAATAATAATAATAATATCTTATTTTAGAAAACTGCAAAAACATACCAGGTTACTCATTAACTAAGCAAAAAAACCTTTTACCATTTTTGCACTTCTTTCCAAAAATTCAGTTCTAAAAATATACATACGCAAAACATTATATAATAACCTTTATTTTCAAACAGTTTCATCCCTAACTCGCAATTTTATGTCGTTGTTCATTTAAAAGATTTTATTTACAACGGTGTTTCCCAACCCTGAGGTAAATTACCCCAGTGGGGTAATGGACCTATATTTGGGGGGTAATGGATTTTCTGTGTGAGAAGAGGTAGCCTGACCAAATCAATCAATCTTTTGACTTTAATATGGTGAGAGGAGTAAAAATGAATATAAGAAGAAGAATTAGTTGGTTTCCGATAGACATAGAATTTGAAACTAGAAGGCGTGCGTTGTATGGTAAATTATTTCGCCAAAAATTTGGTTTAGCTATGGATAATTGTTTATCCCGTTTTTTGTAACTTATACAGGGAATTTTTCGAAATGGTTTTCTTTCCTTCTATTGTAGATTTTCCTATAATCTGGTTCCGCTCTATTGATGATAACCTTTGCTTGTGGCCTAATTCTGAAAATATTTTTCTTTTTTGAACAAACTTAATTGCCTTGTACCTTCAATCAAATTTACCCTTAAAATTGAACAGTAGGGAAGTATTCCTTTCCTTGATTTATTAATACACCGCATGCCTTCTGGTTTCAAATTCTGTCTATCGGAAACCAACTAATTCTCCTTCTTATATTTACTTTTACTCCTCTCACCATATTAAAGTCAAAAGATAAATTTTTATTTCAATGTTTCTCCGTCCACTTCATGTGGTTATTCCTAAATTCTTTGACTCTTAAGTTTCCGAAATATTTGACATCGGCCATAAACTTTGCCATCCTTTTCATTTCCTTGATAATTTCTTTCAGTTAGCTAAAAAGTTTTTTTATCGTTTTGAACCTCGCGCGCCTTTTAATAACAAGAATACTCTTGTACCCTTTTAATCCATCCTTTGCTTCTCTCCCTCATATTTTAAAATCTCTAGGCATTTGTGTAGTATTTAACTATAATAATACTATCTCTAAACTATTAGTCAAGAACGCCCCTTCCCCTATTGGTAATGTATATTGCGCAAAATGTATCGATTGCTCTAAATATTACTTTGGCCAATCAGGTAAATGTTTAAAAAAACGAATTTTTCAGCATAAATATTATATCCGTCGCGGTGAAGAAAGCAGCTCATTTTCTGTTCATATGTCATATCTTAATCACAATATTGGTTGGAATTCTGTTAAAATCATCTGTCATAATAACGATACAATTTCACGAAATATCATTGAATCGACCTTTATTAGTAAATTCCTAAATTTTAATTTAAGTCCTGGCTTATATAAACTTGATGGTTATTTTTTAAATTATATTCACAATGCACTGTTGAAACTTTTATTTTAAAACTAAATATTTATATTAATCTTAATACACTATTTACTTTTATTTTGTGTTTATCTATGTAGCCTTATGTTTATGTCTGTGTATTTATTTCCATTTGAGTCAAGTCTTTAGAACATTTGTACTTATTCGACCTTGGTTTTTAAATCCTGACCTCTGAGGTTGATCTCTCGTTCAGGTTTTCTCCCTCCCTAATTACATAGGCGGTATTTTAATCCTATTGTCAACCTTTAGTCTTTTGAATTTACCTGATTTAATGATCTTAGTTTGTATTTATCTCGGCTCCTCGTAAGTTTTCCATTTCATATTAATTCATTTTGTTGATTTGTTTTTTGCTTTTTTGTGGGTGTTTCTTCTCCTCTGTATCAGGCGATCGCCAGATAGGCTCCTAAAAAAAAAATCTTCTGTATTATCCTTAGAAATATTCCAATTTTCAATACTTTTGTTATTCCTTGATAAAGAACTCGAAATAAAGTTCGAAAGTAATTGGAATCCTCGTATTAATTTTCTCTGTGGGCTTTGTAGCATTTATTTCTTACTCACACAATACTTTGTGAGTTTGCTACTCGTATATCAACTATAGGATGAAAGATTAAGCAGGGTTCGAAACATAGGATCTATGACGGCTGCAATGAATCACCGGATAGGGACTACGCTAAAAATTACTCAGGTATTCGGCTCTATATAAACCCCCGTTGTTCTCTTCATGGCACCGGATTGATTTGATCTCAATTTTTAGCGACGTCTAATCTTTTCTTCAGTGCAGACTCTCGTTTGGTAAAAGTCCTTTTATAATAAACATCATCCCCGAATGGCTCTGAGACAAATTTCTGAAATTCAACCATAACCAAACGGAGGAAGTACTGGTAGGAGGCACTCCTTGTGATGCGCTGCACTGCGGAATTTTCTTCCTATGGATAATATAGAAGATGCACGAAAGGAAGGCAGGAAGCGTTCCTCTCGTACATGCTTTCAGCTGCAGGGTTATGTATGGCTTATCTTCACGTGATGCAGTTATTCTTTAGTTTTAAGTTCCTCCTCGTTTCAAAGATTTCGATTTGGTTTATGGTATCTAACAGGTTCTTCCTTTCCTGTTTACTTTCTCTCTTATTTGCTTTATTCCATTCTTTTCCACAGAACATCCGTGTGATGGTCGATGACAGGGTATTCGTTCCTTACAAGCAGAGCAATTTAATCGTCTTATTTTGGACACCCTATTTTCTCCCTCAGGAGGTGGTATTTGCATGTATCACTCCATCAGATGTGGTTAAGGTATTTTATAAATATCCTGTAACTTCTTAATTAATCAGCAATATCACTTTAAAAAAAAACTAAGAGTTGGTAATTGAATTTAAATCTCATAATAAATTTGTAAATTAACTTTGTACTCTGGTTTTAAATACTTTATTCTTTGTAACCAGTGGTAGGGAAAGAGAAATTAGCTAGAAATTCAGGCTCGTAAATTAACTGGGATGTGATTAATATAAAAAGCTTACAAAGGATTTCAATGAATATTAAAAAGATAAAAGAAGGGTAAAGGGGACACGTCCTTTACAGAAACAAGCACAAGTTGGAGTATTCATCAAGAACAACCGAGTCGATCTCCGCTGCCAGTTGACAAGACTCATGTGTATTTATGATCCGCCGTTTTTCTTCTTATATACTTGCCCCAATAGAAAGAGTTTCTGAGTATTTCTTTCTCCCTATATCAAGAGGAAATAGATACCTGCACGTATAAATCGAGTAGAGCTAAGTGAGAAGTGGAGAAGCCACTCCTTTTGTCCCAACAATAGAAGATAAGGTTACTTAGCTCTCAACTGTTAGCGTACTACCTGCTCGTGGTCCCCCTGCCTTTAACTGATGGTACGTCCAAAGACCGAGTGCCAGGCGGTATAACGCGGCCGACCCTTACTGCCTTGTGGGAGCCATTGGAAGGGCCAAGGCTTCAGGAGTAAACCTGGAGATCAAATCTGTACGGTGCTCGTGCATTACACGATAGTCCAAGAAGACACTATTTTGGGGCAAAGCACTGCAACTTAAACCTGCTCCAGTCATCCTGGATCATTTCCTTGCCACTGGACTCAGCAGGGAAAAGTGAAGATCGTGAATTGAGGAATGCACACCTACTTTCCACCTTAAACATCATCGTGCAAGTTATTACTTCATGCATTGCCCATTCATCCACACATTCTTGCACTACCCTATCCACAATGGTCTCATAGCCCGCCGTGCAAGACGACACCAACAAATGCAAGGACCCCATATCTGCGTCTGAGGAAGAGGCTGCGCCAACCTTCGCTGACTCCGCAGCTATCAACGATCTTCCCAAAGACGACAATAATCAACCAAACATCATCAAAATCATCCATGTATGGAGTGACGTCGTCATCGGCAACGATGGATAACATTAAGCAAGTAAGCAATTCGAATAAAAAGTAGTTAGTTGTTATACTTAATTAATTCACCTAATTTTTGTTTATTTCTTTTCCCAACCCAGAATTAATGGCCACGCTAAATAGCCTTAGGTTGTCTTTTTGTGAAACGTTCTGGATATATATATATATATATATATATATATATATATATATATATATATATATATATAAACCATGTTTTCCGCTACTTCACCCCATCTAAGGGAGGAACTTGCGCTTCGCTTCGCTCGCTATCAGAAGAATACAGATGGAAAGAGAAATAGCGAAAGCAGAAGGAGAAGAGAGAGAAGAAAAAGAAAGAATGCTCGCACTCAAAAGGGCATCTATTGAGAATCAGATGAAGGTCGAGGAAGCTCTATCCCGCCCTGGACTTACGAAAGGATCGATGAATACCCAACCAAAGGGGGCAACGATGGAAGAAGTAGTAATTAGGGATGAGGTATCAGCAGGAGTATCTAAGGAAGAACCTACGAGGAGAACCCAGTTAAATGGACTGACGATGGAGCAAGAGAGAAGTGTCAATGTGGTACACCAATGTAAAGCGAGGTAGATGTTAGACGAGGATTGTGAGTATCCCTTACCCCCAGTAGTCTTCCCCCAGAACGAAGTATACAAGAAATTACCACTAAAACTACAAGTCGTAGTGAGCTCCACGCCCATTATCGATCCGGTAAAGAAAATTGTTTCCGAACCAAATAGATCCAACACAGACTCGATCTCCCAAGGTTTCCTAGTTAAAAAGGGACTATGCGACCCCCGCTCCCATCAATTATGCCCCACTGCAAAAGGCCGTTCTAGCCATGAGGGTTAGTTTAAAAGTATTCAAGTACCATAAGAAGGGTAATTCGAGTAGGTTGGAATAACATTACCATTGTGTGACATACATGGGTAAACTCAATAACCAGAACGGCCCGACGCTGGCGTGGTACAGTAATGGGAAAAACGAGGTAGAATCCCTGAGTCAACCAGACTACGAAGTCCCCTGCAAGAGAGGCCGGGCTACAAAGAGGAGGGACTACGAGCAGCTCATCCTCGAGCTAGTCACTGATTATCAAACCGAACTTTAAGTTAACTTGCTCAAGTTCAACTTATTCTCGTCAGAGAACCCTCCCCCCCCCCTATCCTCGCCATTGAAGAAAATCCCCCCCCCCCGAGTAGAGTCCTTGCCCTTGAAAAAGACCCCTCCCGAGTACACTCCTCGCCCTTGAAGAAGACCCCCTCCCGAGTACACTCTTCGCCCTTGACGAATTCTGAAACGAAGAAGAAAAAGCTGCTCCTCGAGCCCGTTACCCGGAGGCCACACTGAACTTTAAATTAACTTGGTTTAAGAACCAAGTTCAACTTACTCTCGTCAGAGAGACCCCGCCTATCTTGGTGCATACTAAAGCACCGTGATAGTCCTTGCCCTTGAGGAAGACCCCCCTCCCCCCCGAGTATCATGTGGCCCCCATCTGCCACACTCGCCAAAGTCCCTTGTGACTGTCAAGTTATTCCTTCCGCCGTCAACCGTCTAGCCGAGGCACGCGTCAAAGAACCCACCGGATTCCTGAGGTGTCTGGGCTCATTGAGTTCAAGGTCAGACTCAAACCCGTCGCTGGAGGGACCAAGGTATTTAAACTCCAGTAGAGACAGTAAGTATATTTTTATATTAAAGTCAGTGGAGGGTTAAATATCAGTATAATGTCAAGTAGGTCAAGTTAAAAAGCCTTGCTTAAAAAATTATTGAAGTGAAGTCATTATTGTCTATTTAAATTCGTAATATTTCTGTGGTTCATGATTATTTCGCTTGTGTGTTTTAAATAAAGTTTTAGTTTGTTTCAACAATTTTTTTATTCTCTCCTCAAATCGCTACGTTGGCACAGGAAACCTTTAAAATTTAAAGAAGTCAAGACCCTAGATAATAATAATAAAATTATATATAGCACTCTTAGAGAGGTATAACGTTAGTCTAGGAGTCTTCTTTTTTATGTAGTACGTAAACAACCCCTACGTACCAACTCCTTCCATCACTCGGTCCACGACATATATATATATATATATATATATATATATATATTTATATCTATTAAGAGAGCAGAGGGGTGGCGCGTTGCCAGGCGTATACGTATATAGGGAATTTTTAGAATAGTTATCAGATATTTATTAATATATTATATGGCAAATGGGAAGAAGCAGTTTTAGTTTTTTTTAAATAAAACTAAGATTAATTAGTTTTAGGTGTCTTTGTTGTAACAAAAAGGGAGATAATAGAAATATTTGAAATATATGGAGGAAGGGGTGATTGGAGGAGTTGATTTGGCGTGGGTAATTCGTAGGGGATTATAGTTGTAGTAAAAGTGGAAATGAGCTTGTAGTGGAGTATAAAGTGGAGTTTGTAAATTTAATATAAAGAGATTTCAGGATACGTAGTTGGTTTTCGGTGTTTGCTGTATCTTTAATTGAAAAATTATTTAAGTTGGGTTTATGGTGTGGATGTCTGTTTTCGTAGTGTATTCGGATAGGGGAGAATCTCGGAGCAGTGAGCGGGGCTCCAGTTCTATTGCTGATGCCTAAAGAGAAGGTTTTGTACCTCTCCCATATATAGAACCCCTCAATTCACTTCTCGGGGCCAAACTCCCACCCTTTATTAAAAATTCATTTCCTGCAACGCATTTTATACAAATTGCTAATTTGTTTCCCATGTTTGCTATTTTCTGTATCTATTGAAAGTTTATTGTAAAAGAAGGATATTGTGATTTAAATAATTTACCCAATGCTTTAAGTAAACACGAACGATCAGCAGCACATTATGAAAGCCAAATATCATCGAAAACATTTGGATCAACACGAGTCGACTTGACCTTAGATAAAGAGAAGTCTGTCACCATTGAAATTCCCAATAAACAAGTTAAAGAAATCAGAAATGTATTAAAAAAAATGATTTGTGCTACTTGTTTTTTGATTAAATAAGAACTTATTTTTCTCGGAGTTAATGAACAAAATCATCGTTAAATCGTGAAAACTATGTTGAGTTACTGAACTATACTTCAAAGTTTGATGAAAAATTGTCAACATTTATGGAATTCATGTTTTTTTCTGGTCTTTCTAATAAGATACAAAATGACTTGATTGAAGCAGTAAGCACGATTGTAGAAAATAATATTAAAGAAGAAATTGCATAAGCCTCATCCATTGCTATAGAAGTGGATGAACCGACAGATATTTCATGTACAGTCAGTATTCTACAGTACCGAACTACGTGCGGGATTCTGATATCAAAGAAGTCTTTATAAGATTCGTCATTCTTAAGGACAGAAATGTTGGAAGTGTAACAGTGTATATTTGATAATTTGGATAAATATTGATGTGTTGAAAACTTGTAACACAGACGTATGATGGGGTAATGGTGATATGATCCTATGTAAATTGTGCTCAAGTTAAAGTAAGAGAAAAAGCACTAGCAGCTTTATTTACTCACTGTTATGCTCATAAGTTAAACCTTATTCTATCTCAGTCAGCAAAATTCATACCTGAATGTACAAGCTTTTTGAAGACAAGTGAGGCACTCTTGCATCATTTTTCCATCACTCTACAAAACGAACGCAATTTCTTGATGAGATAGTGAGAAAACGCATTCCGAAGGCAGCACCAATGAGATGGAGTTCGAATTCAAATCTAATCCAGACTATTTTACAATATTATGGTGACCTTTGCAAACTCTTCAACAGTATGAACAATAATCGTATTTTTTAGGATCCAGAAACTTTAGGGAGAAGCAATGGGTTTTATGAATGGCTAACAAACGACTCAGCATACTTTTTTCTGATGGTTATAATCAAATTTTCGTTAAACTGACACTTTTTTGCAATGTCTTACAAACCAAAATGATAGGTATTCCACAATTTATTTAGAGATTTAATCCTCTTCTTAACGTTTTACGTCACTATGTAAAGTATGAAGAATGTTGCAGAGTGAATAACTTAACTGAATCAAATTCTCGTACGAAAGGTTCAATTAAAGAAGAAAGAATGGGAATATTTGGTGTTATTTTGGATGGCATACTGACGCACATGAAAACAAGAGTTGCTGATTTGAAAAACTTAAAGTTCATCTCATTAGTTCCCGGAAATAAATTTCCAAAGCTTGTTTGCCAAGTTGATAAGGATTCATTTAAAAGTTTAGAAAAGAATTATGAGAACTTTTTCGACATCATAAGCCTGAAAGCGGATTTAGGTGGAATTTACAATCCACGAGTGTTTCGAGATAAATCCATTAAAACTTTGCTTGATTTTATATTTGAAAATGAACTGACACATACGTTCCCTGAATCTGTGACTGTGATGAAATTAATTCTCAAAATTCCTGCTACAGGTGTTTCTGTGGTAAGGTCATTTTCTGCTTTGAAAAGAATTAAGAAATACATTAGGAACAAAAGGACAAATCGAAGACTTTCGTCACTTGATTTAATATCCATTGAAAAGGCAAAAGTTAGCAAAATGGAGCAAGATCCTACTTTTAATTTATATGAAAAAGTGACCGATATTTTTTCTACAAAGAAAGAGAGAAAAATGCACTTCCTGTAAAAAAATGGCTTATATAATTGGTAAGCAAATATTTTTATCTTTCTATCCTTTTATATACTGACAAATCTTTCGGTCGAGTTCCCGTCTAATTTTCCTTATCTCAGAATGTGAGGGGATAGCCTCGAAGGAACAGCGTGAAAGCAAGCCACAGTTGGAATACCCCTTCCAGCCCCTTCGCTATAAACCACGTGCTCCTTGGCGTGGGAAGTTTAGAATCTTCGAGAAAGAAGAAGACCCGTGCTGAGTCACCCGACCCAGCTGTATCCAATTTGCAACGCTCCTCACTCCTCCCTCCTCCGCGGTAACGCCAAGTTCTCACCCCTTGGTTCCCAGGCATGTCTATTCCCTTACGAGCGCAGCAGTACTAACCCTACCCCCATATTACGAGGCAAAATTCGCTGTCCAATCCGACTCGTTATTTCGAAGTAAGTTTACATAGACTAACGTCGGGAATTCTCTAGGGACGGCCATACCTTGCGCTATTTAACCCTGAGTCCGCCATTCATCGAGGAGATTCAGAGTGTGCCAGTTCCTCCTTCCAGACCGTTTTGTCTGTTCACCTGTGAAGCCCCGCAACTTCTGTTCGAGTCGTACCACGGCGTGAAGATCTCACCAGTAGATCTGCCTTCGTGAGGCTTTAGCCCCTGTTCAGGGTAAAGCTATCGAGCCACCTTCTTTCCGGAAAACTGTGCGGCTCCCCTCATCTCGGACATCCTTCAAGACTCCCGTTCCTTCATGTCTGAGACGCTCTGCCAAACCGCAGATCAGTCTCATGTTTGAGATTCAATCTCTCTGGAGCAGATAAAATCTCGTTCTTCAACAAGAAGTACTAAAAACCCCCATCTACTAGTCCTTCTCGTTAGGACTCCGCGAAGTATCTTCTCGAAGACCAGTGCCGTTGGTCTACCCCCCCCATCAGATCAACACCACCCTTCAAGGTAAAGCGATCTTGTGTTGTTGTCGTAGAATTGCTCATAGTCTGGTACAATAAGTATTCTAGTCCTTGATCTGGACACACCGCTTTTGTTTAAGTCGATGGTATTGACCCTATGACTCAATCTAAGATCATATATATATATATAAGTAGGCTTTAACTCCTACTGAACGTGCGAAAGCTGGTTAGAGGCGGGTTGTGCCGTATCCAGGATTCTCAATATAAAAGTCCCACTTGTTACTGGGAGGAGGTTTGTGATTGTTGAATTCTAAGAGTGCATAATGCAGGTTGAATAAATTAGCCGAAGGGATTCTTAATTATATTCTTGGCGAGGGTACGTCAAAAGGGAGGAGCCACAAATAAACTAACGTACAAAAAATAAACTTTACTTTACACAAATATAATAATTAGCAATAGTTAAACGGGCAAAATTAAGGATTAAATATTAAACACTGACGTTAAGCGTCTAGATTTATAATGACTCAATGGGAGTATCAATCACTGTTAATTAAATAGGTAATTTAAGAATAGAGGTACACTGGGTTTACAGATTACCATTAATTGTGATGGATTGGAGAGACGACTACTCAGGTCCAGATGGGGTGGTTCGGGTGGCGTTAACACGAGTTCTCGGGGAGAGGGGGGATGAGACGACGGGTTCGGGGCTGCTGGCTGCAGTTCCGGTTCGTTCACTCCTAACTGGATGTGACACTAACAAATAGTAACTTTCAGTAACTATTTGGATGTTCCTTTTCTTTCTCAAGTTACGTTGAGCAACAGAGCGTATTTTTCTAGTCACAGACTCTGCGGGGCGGGATTTACTTCAGGAACACTTTGAGACAGCGACCAAGTTGCCTCGGCGGCGCGTTGGCAGTCGATACGTTACGGCAACGACTCTCGTTTAAAGTGAGAGTTACGCGTTACGCGAGTTGGTTTGGGACATTGCTCTGGAGGGATAAACGGCGATGTTATTTATCCTGCGGATTGTGGGAAATCGAGAGAGAGATTCCATTCACGACAATTCGCTTATCTCAGCGCCTTCTGGACAATCTCCATGGTATCATAAAGAAGGTAAATAGAATTTAGGCTTCTCTGTGAGATAGGCTTTCTTTCGTCAGACTTCCTGTCACCATTTGGGGAAGGGTGAAGGGGGGGGGGGAGAGGAGACGAAGGTCAACTAAAACGACAAATTTCTTTCGTTCCCACGATTGTCTGGAGGCATGCGAGTATGTACGTTCCATACCCTTACAGTTGTAATCACCTGATTACACCCCATCAATCGTCATTCGCATCCACTTTTGAATTGACTTCCCGCAATTAATATCTCTTTTTCGAGTTAACGTTAATTTGGCTCGTCGCGCTTAACTCTGTCATATGATAAATTGTCACAATTAACTATCTTTATCGAATATTTTGTTCCCCCTTTTTTGCATATACATATATATTGCCCCATTATATATATATATATATATATATATATATATATATATATATATATATAATATTGAAGATAAATTCCAGAGCCACGAGAGACGGATAGAACATCTTTTATTTATCACAACGTTTCGAAAACTACAAGTTTTCATCTTCAGGCTAGAATAAGTTTACAAAGTTAATACATATGAAGAAAACTTGAGAAGGTTAACAAGACATTATTTTAAAAGGTGACCAATTATAAAATATCAGTAAAATGTACTATAAGTTAAAATTTTAAATATGACTTGGCAACAGTTAAATTTACTTTAAAACTGACTAAAAAAAATTAGTTAATAAATTTAAAGTTTATTGCAGAAATTAATTAGGGAACAGACTATAAGCTGTAAAACTGATATTTCTATTGATAATTTTGAAGTATTAGCCTTTAACAACAACCAACATTGCCTAAGAACTCTCAAATCTTTATATATCAAACACTACAAACCTACACTCAATGAAGATTTAAGTGCAATATCTTTATTAATTAACTAATTTTAACTACAGTTTGTCAGTTGGTTTGTTTTTTTAACTACCGTTTAGTTAGTTGATGTTCCTCTCTCCTAAGCATCACTGTAACCTATAAAAACTAGCCCCTAGTTAAACCCACCATTCACTATCTAGGATGGATTCAGTTTAGTAAGTACCAAAATTAACCGTTTTTATATTAAATGTTTTTAATACTTACAGTGTTTACAAAATTAAAGGACCACTTTTTTTTTTTCAAGTTTTCCCCCAGTTAAGTTGTTCAGTAACCAGTTTGCCAAGTTCGTTCAAGGATATCGAGAGAAAGTGGAACAAATTCTTTTTTTCTTTTCTTGTGATTGATCATTTTATTTGTGGTGACCGTTTTTTATTCAAGCTCATTTGCGTTGTGTGTGTTTTTTTATTGGAGTCGATCACACTTAAAACCCTCTACTAATTCCCATGTAAGATTAAAGGCTTACAATCATTGGTCACATAGAGATCAATTTTTGAATTATTACTTTTTTTTTTTGCTTTATTGATTGCGTACAATCATTGTGTAATTAAAATCTCCGTTAGGATTTTGTTACGATCGTAAGAGCCCCAATAATCTTTCCCGTGAGTTTTTTGGACGCTCATTTGCACCAGCAAGATGTCGTCATTTGAACGTCTCCGACAGCAAGGAGAGATCCTTGGGTTGTCAGGCAAGGATCTAATTGCCTATATTCAAGGAGAAAAATGAAATGAAAGGGCAGTATAAAGGGAGCAAAGAGAAGCTGAAGAGAAAAAGATCAAAAATAAATTGAAGAAAGAGAAAGGATTCATCAGCGTGAGCTTGACATAAATCATTTGGAAACCCTGTCCGTTAGGTCGAGGAATGAATCCCCCCAAACCCCATCTGTAAGTAGTCAGTATTTAAAGCCGGCGAGGATTTCAGCGCCTAAATAGCTCACTTTGATAAAATTTTCGAAGTGAACCACTAGGACATTACAGCCGATGGAGTCGCTCGACTACTCCCCCTCCTCAATACCCACCTGCGGGAAATTTTTTACTTCGATCCCCGCCAAAACCACCCTCGACTACTACACCCTCAAGTCGGAATTATTATCGGCCGTTAATATGAATCCTGATTTCTATAGGGCAAAGTTCTTCCAAGCGAGGATAATTCCTGGCAAGACCTACGGCCAATTTGGATTCACCCCGCCAAAGGACTTTTTAATTCTTGTTGGACTCAGCCCAAGTCAACCCCGACTGCGCGTCCCTATTTGATTTCGTCTTACGGGATCAGTTGATGGGTGCACTACCATCCAAAATCCGCGCATTCGTGAAGGATAGACGCGTGTCTTCCTTCAAGGAATATATAGAAGAGACAGATGTGCACGCGTCAAGCCACCACCAATACCCGAAAGACCCCCAAAAGTCTCATCCCCCATCCCCCAAAGTAAAGGTAACATCTCTAAGTTTCCCCCGAAGATCTCGCCCAATTTCGTTAATGTACCTGGCCCTTCTAAACCCAAGTACCACTCCCTGCCGGAATCGAGGGATATTAAGCCCCTCCTAAATAATCCCCTAGCATCGGATTACCTTTGAAGGGCCCATAATGTTTTTCCTGCGATGTTTCCACTCATGTGAGGACCTAATTTCCACAAAACTCACAATTCCGTTCTGCTCCTCATCAGAAATCCACCAAATAGGTGCCTCTCTCTCTCTTATCTGCTCGCTCGCCCTGAAATGCCAGCAACTTTCCCAACAAGTAGTTCCCCGGGACAGGAAGTAAATTTCCTGTTCAGCAAAAGCTTTCCCGGTAGGCTTGAGCTCGAAAACGTAACTTATAATGGTTGCAGAGTGTGAACCCTCGTAAGAGACACCGGCTGTACTTGCTTCATCGTCTCAGAAAAGTTGCTTCGTCCAGTGAGTCCCGACCACGCTAAATTCGCAGTAGTCCATGTCTACTTGGGACATGCAAATCGGTTCCCCGTGCTCCTCTGCTATCTCGAATGTAAATACTTTAATGGTTGGGCCAAGGTAATAGCAGCCCCAATTAGGTTCTGCGCCCTGTTGGTTGGCCAAAGCCAGCAGCTCTCCGCTAACCCCGTCGCACAGCCCGTAATCACCACGGCCCGGACGCTTAAGGACACTACTCCCCCAATGCCATTAGAACCCCCTTATGCCCCAGAACTTGCAGCACTTCAAAGCAAAACCTTTGCAAGCGCTCTAAAGGAAGGCCCCAGCCTCCAGCTCTTGTGGGAAAAAGCGAGAAATGACGAACGAGGAACTGCCCGTGGTCAAAGGAAGGTCGCCCACCTCATTAGTGACGGACTCCTTTTGCGCTCCAGTTCGGCTGAGGAGAATAGCTTGCTGCGGTATTTCAAGGTCCGCATCTATCTGTGGGAAGATATCGCGTTCGATTTTTTCCCAGGTCTTTTCCCCTAGCCTCTGGAGGACTATATTCAGTGGCTCGAGTCCTGCTCTTGCGTGCAGTTCCGTCTGTCGAATATAGTCCAATCTCCTCGCGCTGGTTATAAGCAGGAAACCCTTGTTCTGGACTCTCTGCATAAGTTTGAGAGACGTTGAACTGGCTGCTTGCATAACCACCGCGGGGTACAACAGAACTGGTCGCACCAGAATGTTGTACAGTTTCCTGATGTTTTTGGAGCTGAGATTTATGAACCTGTACAGTTTTCCAAGTTCTCTTTTAGCTAGGGAGATTTGGCTGTTGATATGCGCCTTATACCCCGTTGAGGTGAGGTGCATACCCAGGACTTTACCCACGTTGGAGTACGGGTAAAGCTCGTCTATGACGATGACGTCGCCCTTTTTCCGAGGGTTCATTGGGAGGATTTGAAACTTTCGGCGGTTTGTTTTAATTTTCCACATTCTTTCGAATCAGGTGATGTTTTCGATTTCGGTAGCTGTATCCCTTGCTTGAACTTCAGCGTTCCTATAGGAGCCGGGGATGATTTGAGGGATGTCGTCTGCAAACTGCAGATACATCACATCCTCCCCGAGTGGAGCAGGTAAGTCCAACGTGTACACAAGGTACAGCAGCGGACTCAGACAGCTACCTTGTGGAACCCCTACCTCTAGTTCGAGATTCGGGCTTTTCTCTCCATAATGTAGTCACAGAGGACCCTTTCCAGGACCGGGTTTAGCTAGAGGCCTAAGATCTTGAATTTTTGACCTCTTAGCCAAACCTTGTCGAAGGCCTTCTGTATATCACGCAACACCACGTCTACTTACTTCCCATCAGCTTTACAGCGGGCTAGCTTTTCGGTTAGGAGGGCAAGGGCTGTATCAGTCCCCCGCCTCCTGCGAAACCCGTGTTGCTGAGGGTTGTGAGCTTCCAGCTGGGTCAGCTGATCTTGTAGCCTATTGGCTAGAAGCTTCTCGTAGATTTTGCCTACAAACTCCAGGAGGGATATTGGCCTGTAGTCCACCAGTTGATCTGAGGGGTTTGTTCCCTTTAGGGACAAAAATGATTTTAGCCATTTTTTGCCCATCGGGGAAGTAGCCTGTATTCAGCGAAGCGTAGAAGATGTTAGTAATTCCCTGAATGATCTGCCGGGGGGCATGCACCAGATTGTTCCTAGTGATGCCCGTCCAGCCTGGAGCCTTTTGTTCAAAGGTTTTTATGACTTCCATGACCTCCACCGTTGTTATTGGTCAGTCACGGTCCGCCATTTTCCTCCCTTCGTCGACGTAGGCTCGTGGTTGCGTTCGATGTATGATCTGGTTGAGCTCTTAAATCAGATGGTCTTCGAATTCCTGGTCAAATTCCGCATCGCCCTCTGGTGTTATTGAGAAGATTTCCTTCCAGAACGTGCGGAATCTTTTCTTCAGGACCGCCGGATCCTCCAAGTAGTCATCGCCCTCCTTGAGGCGGGTCTTTTCTCTACTTGGTAGGCCTTTTATCTTTTTCACCAGGCGCCAGAATTTATCGGGGGCCATCTCGCTGTCCAACCTGGCTATTAGGCTGTTCTAGATCTCAGCCTGTTGTTGGTTAATAGCCAGTTTTAGCTCGTCGCGTAGGCGACGGAGTAGTGAGCTTCGCTCCCGATTTGTTCTTGCTCTTCTTATCTCCTCATACACCTCCCTGTGCTCCCTGGCGTTCTCTTTCATCTCTTCGGTCCAACGAGGTTGTGGAAGAGTCTTGTACCCTGTCATACGTACGCACTTGTGGTTAGCCTCGATGATGAGGGCTGTTATCCTCTCCAGCTCCCCGTCATTCTCCTCTAGAGTGGCCTCGCCTAGGTCGGCTGCTTCGTAAACGCCTAGGATTTCTCCGTAGTTTTCCCAGTCAGCCGAGGCGTAGCTTTTGCGGAGAGGTACCAGAATCTGGATTGGAGCAAGTGAGATGGTTGTTAAGATCGCAATATGGTCGCTGGGGACTGCTGGTCCTGGCTCGCTATAGTAATTGAATGGGAAACCATCGCTTGTCATGATTATGTTGGGCTTAGTTGCTGCCCGTGAGGTGATATAGGTCAGAAATTTCGGTCCTATCCTCTGGATGTTTTCGCGTCTCATAATCATTTCCAAGTTATGGCCTCTGTTATTCGTGTTACCATAGCCAGCCGTTCGGCATCTGGCGTTGAGGTTGCCCCCAACGAATACCATTCTGCCCTGATCGAACAAGGTGTAAAAGTTGTTGAGGGGCAGGTACGCTCTACAAGGGGGTTGATACGCCGCCGCGATCACGAGGTTGCACACTAATGTAGGCATCTCTATCGCCACGAATGACTCGTCCAGTTCTGGAAGGTGCCTGAACGAGAGATTGTTTTTGATTGCAATCGCGGCGCCGTCAAACCTCTCTTGAGAATGGTTCTTTGCAACTACTCTGTAGCCAGGTATCTATATTTGGTACGATGTTGTGTTGGTACCGTGCTCCGAAATTAATATGATGTCGGGGTCTAGCACATGGAATATGTTTCCATACACCGTTGCTTTTCTAACCCATCCATTAACATAGAGTGTTGCAATCTTTAACCAGTTGTTCGGGTTTTCCATTCTCTTTTCTGACTCCTAGTGTTTCTTGGTGAAGGGACGCTTTTTCCCGTTCCTCTTCTTTTTGTACTCCGCCGTGGGTATTTCCTCCAGTGTGTCCCTGTAGAGGGTGATATTATTGTTGTTGAGGGCCTCTTCGACTACCTCTTCATCACACTGGGCATCGTAATCCCACTTGTAGTATTTCTTTCTGAGTGTAACTAGGATCTTGTTTGTATCATTGTCCTTTGGGAAGGGGAGTTGCTCAAATGCGTATATTCTGAGATTTAGCTCATCCGCGTCTAGAGCTCTACTTGTCACTCGCTTCTTCCTGCCACTTTTTCCAACAATTGGTGCGGCTTCGGTGTCTGAGGACTCCGTTGATTCCGAATCCTCTGAGCTTTCCTTTTTGTTTCTCGTGTCGTTCTTAGACCTGGCAGCAGCTTCCCTTTCCTTCCTGGCTTCTATCCTGTGATCCGGCCTTTTGGTCTTTTTCCGAGACTCCCTATCCTGTTTGTCCGTTGCTTGATTTTCTTTTGGAACCATTCGTAGTTGTAGGACGTCTCCTGAAAGGGGGTCGTCCGAAAACCACATTTGGTTCAGGCCCTTTTTCTTCAGCATCTAGTTCAGCTCTTTTGCAAAGCATCTAGGTTGGGTTAGATTTTGTGACATGGGCATACAGGATGCATGTCAGGATTCTGGTTGACTCCTTATTTTGAATCTTCAGGTAGGTCTTCTTGACTGCCGCCTATGGGTGAGCTGTTTTTGCGACTTGGGCATACGAGGTGTGTGCTCTCCTAGTCGCCTCTTCTTGACTCTGCCTTTGTTTGTTTTTGATTATCTCTTTTTTCTTCGGACAAGCCATTGCCATAGTCCGGTGTCCCTGTCCGCAGTTTATACACTTTTCGCGAGGGCTCTGGCAGCTCTTCCCGTGGTGTCCGGGTTCGCTGCATCTGGAGCATGGGCCTCCATTTTATAGCAGCAGAAGCAGAACTGGACTGAGTGGAACTCCTCCCTCTCAATCTGCTCCCCGCTGATTTTGGCATTGAAAAGCAGGAGCCCAGACTCCTTCGCCTTCCTTGCCATGGAGGTTTTCCCAAATACTATTTTGAATACATGGGCGTATTCGGTATTATCCCTCCTATTACGGAATTTAACAATTTCCGTGACTTTCGCCCATGCGTGTTTTTTTTATAATTTCATCCCTTATTTCCTCACGGGAATGTTCCCCTATCCAGGGATCTAACTTCCGGCAGATTACACTCCTGTGTGATTGGATCTGCTGGTTGCAGGCCAAGCTCACGGAGGATTTCGATCGCAGCCTCCTTCGTCATCGCTTCGATGTCTTTTTTAGTCTCACAGGCGGCAACATAGCCCGCGGGGATTTCCAATAGCCTTATCATGGCTATTTTTAGCTTCCCATACACTGCTTCGAAGACCTTCTCTTTGAAGGGTCTGTTGTGCCCGCTTATGGTGCGCAGCGGGACCCGGGGAAGCTGGGTTTGGGCCATCTTTTCTGCACGAGCCCCTAGGGGCGATGAACCACCGTGGGGTTGCTCCTACTTCGTGGTTTCCTGGGTTCTTGCCAACATATAAATTGTTTAGGTTGTATGTCCCCCTGTGGTCTTGGCCGGAAACTACCCTCAGGGACTAGAGCGAACTCTTCCCCAAAGCTTTCAGCATCGCCTCGTAACCGGGTTGCCACTAACGCTGAGTTCTACAGTGGGCTAGTTCTCAAACCTGTTTCCTGGGCGCCCCCAATTATGCGTATCACACGAACAGCATAGTTGGGACGTGGCAAGATGAATGACAGTTCAGTTCACTTCAGCACCCCTGCCCCGGCATGGGGCGGGGAAAGAATGCGAAGTCAAATTAGCCCGACATTCGTCGGTTTGTCGTGCTCTTATATAGACTTTTTCTTTTGTTCCCCGTAGGGAAACGTGAATAAATTCACGTATAAAGTCACGTTGCTTTACCGGCAAAAGACGTCTTCAGAGTTAGATGAATTATCAAATTTTTCTATCCCGTCATGGAATTATTCATTGGACATTGGATATAATAAGAGATGAAATTAGATAGAATTAAAGAGAAAATAGTAAGAGAGTAAAGTGGTTAAGAAGTGAGTTTAAAGAATAGATGATGTGTGGAAGACAGAATAAAAGATCCCTGGTGAAAGGGTAGCTCTGTTTGTGGTATTTTGGGATTCTTTTTAGTTATAAACTATAAGATTTATAGTTTATTTAATCAAATCAGCATAGCTAATTTGATTAAGGGTTCTCATCTTGATGATTATTTTTTTTTTTGGCATTCAAGCCTTTATTAGAGACGGGGTTTTTACATCCCGCTTTGGGTTTTTGAATAAATTTTTTACTTTCCTAAAAATTTTTAGGTTGATTTTGATAATTATTTAGCTTTAATTATTATTAATTAAGTGAATTTGTTTTTAGTGAGGTTGAATTTTGATTAAAAAACTTTCACATTACACTGGTTAGTTGAGTCTCGTCTATTGTCGAACACGTAGTGTATATTGGGGAGTCACGTCACTGTCTGACTGTAATTTACTACTTTTAAAAGGTCTTATTTGTCTGTCGGCCTCGATGTCTAGGTGTGTACGAGAGAATTCAGGGGTCAAGCGTGCACCAATGGCTGGCCATATCCTCTTAGCTCTCTCGTGGAGCGCCATGTTGATCGGAGATAATCCAACCGAGGCGTGGAGCTCCCTCTGTTTTTTGTGTTCTCTTCTTCGGGTGTTTGTAAGGAGTAAAACCGCCTTGTTCTGGATGGTTTGTAGTTTCGCAATGTGGGTCCAGGCGCACGCATTCAACGGCACCGGGGGGGTACAAGAGTCTCGAGCGAATGCACGCATTGAATATCTTGAGTTTATTTGAGCGAGTTTGGTCAATGAACCTATAAAACTCTCTCAAATCTCTCTTGCTATTCGCGACTGTCCGCCCGATATGACACTTGTATCCCCCTGTGGTGATTTTGAGCCCCAGGACCGTCTCTCTCGAGCAGTAGGGGATTCTCTACCCCTCTACCCGTATATCATTGAAGGTCTTGCGAAACATGGGAATTATTTTGAATTTTGGGGCATTGGTCGAAATCTTCCATTTCCTCTCGAAAGAGTTGATGTTGGAAATCTCCCTAGCCGTATTTATCACCATAAATTCCCTGTGAACGTAGGCGGTTGTACAAATTTGCGATATATCATCAGTGAACTGAACGTATATCGTACCTTCGGAAAGAGGTTGTAGTAGGTCATGTGTATATATGTTGTATAAAAGAGGACTGAGACACCCCCCTTGTGGGACCCCAGATTCGAGCTCGAACTCGGGGCCTTTGTGTTCTTTGATCTGTATATACGCTTTCTTCTCCATTATATAATCGCATAGAATCCTGTCAAGAATGGGGTCGAGGCCTATTTGCAGGATCTTAAATTGCAAGCCTCTCTTCCAAACCTTGTCAAATGCTTTTTTAACATCGCGGAGCACCAGGTCGGCATGCCTTTTACTTGCCTTGATGTTCGCAAGTTTTTCCGTAATAATGGCTAGTGCCGTGTCAGTCCCTCTTTTCTTTCTAAAACCGTGCTGTTGCTCGTTATGCAGGTTGGCTTGGTCGAGAAAAGAGTTGACCCTATTTGCCAATATCTTTTTGAAGACTTTGCCAGCAAATTCTAAGAGAGATATCGGTCGGAAGTTTGCAGGGCAGTCCAGGGGCTTTCCCGATTTGGGAAGGAAGATCATCTTGGCCACTTTCCACTGGTCGGGAAAATAGCCTGTGTTCAGAGCGGCATTCATGATGTTAAGAAGCCCACTCAGAACATTAGGTGGGGCCTTAATGAAGTTCTCCCTGGTCAGCCCCGTGGTACCCGGTGCTCTTTGACGAAAGGATTTTAGTGCGACGGAGAGCTCTTGGGCAGTTATTTTACTCCCATAGCCCTCCATCACTCTTTCCTGCGATTCACAATGATGAGGGGAGGTTTTATGTATTTGTGTGTTTAACTGTTGGATGATGTCATTTTCGAAATTGATGTCATAATTGTCATTTTCTTCAGGGGTAATTTTAAAGATTGAGGACCAGAAAATCCTAAAAATTTCCTCAATCTCTATAGTCTCGTCAATTTCTTTCTCGTCATGCTTGAGTATAATTTTTTTCTGAGGGGGTTGTCCTTTTAAACGTCTGTACGTCTGCCAAAAAGTCCGTGAGTCTCTCTCTATGTCAAGTCCCTCAATTATTCTGTCCGATACCTGTATTTGTTGGTCTGTAATGAGTGTCTGGAGTTCGTCTTTTATCTGTCTTATTTGTCTATGGGCATTGTGGTTGGGGCCTATCAGCGCTATTACATTAGACAGGTCTTTATACTCTTGGGCCAGGGCTTTCATGGATTTATTCAAAAATTGCTACATTATATATAATATTTCTACACGAACATAAGTATTGCAAAAATTGGCCAATTATGGCGCGGGAAATTTTTAAGGGGAAACTAAGCGCTACAAGAAACATAAAAAATTGGAAAGCTCAGATTGTCTGACTATTTGTCGCTCCGATCTAGTTATCTGGCAAAGGAGACAAAGGAAAATCAAGTTTGAAAACGTGCTTCTTTTAACGGCGGTCAACTCGGGGACGCCGAGATGTAGGGAGTATGGTTTCCAGCTGAAGTTGCACGTTAATTGCCAGTTTCTTCATTTAAATGATGACGGCTTCGGCCATCCGCAATCTTCTGCGAATTTTGCAGTCTCAGGATGATGGAGGTGTCCTGATTCAGTTTTTCACGAGTAAGGGTAGTGGCATGAGATTGGGCGTGTTTTTTAATCACGCGATCTTGAAGGTGAGTTATCAGTCGCCTTGACAGGGTTGTGGAGGTCACGCCGATGTAGTTTGAATTGCGGTGTTCCCAGTCACCGACTTTGCATGAATATTCCTACGCGACGTTAGTCTCCTGGAGTTCGCTTGTTGGAGGGAGACAGCTATTCTTCATGATTTAACTACTTGTTTTCTTGGTCTTGTAGTATATAATTACATTAATATCCGTATTAGGGTCGGTTGAGGTCACGTTACGATGAAGAATGGTTTTGAGAGCCTTTTCGTCTTCACGGTAGCCAGTGTTCATATTTGCCTTGTAATAAAGGTCGATATTACTTTTCTTCGGAGTAGACCTAACGCCAGGGCCAGCAACCAAGTTCATTTTCTCTTTCATGTTGGCTTTGATGGATTCTTGTGGGTAGTCGTTGTTAACGAGAACTCGGGAAACCCTCTTAAGTTCGTGATCAACAGCCGTCCACGAGGATGAAGGAGAAATTGCCCTGTTAACTAAGGCATTGATGACTGATCTCTTGTAACGTTCAGGACACTCAGAAGAACCATTTAAGGAGAAGCCCAAGTTCGTGGCCTTAACGTATACTGGGTCACAAATTTGGACTCCTGGGCACTTATGAGGATATCAAGGAAGGGAAGGGATCCTTCATCTTCCGTTTCGTGGGGGAAATTCAGACAAGAGTTGTTCTTGAATGTTTTAACAAGGCCGTTCACTTGTTCAAGGTTATTCGTATTCAAAATTATGTCATCGATAAAGCGCGCGTAGATGGGAGGTTTGGGCACTATATTGCTCTTGAAAATCTTGTTCTCAACTGAGCTTATGCATAAATTGGCAAAGAGGACGACAAGGGTTGACCCCATCGCGACGCCATCGATTTTCACGTACATTTTCCCATCGGGGCCGTAGAACGGGGCTTCTTTTGTGCATGCTTGAAGGAGCTGTCGCAATATGTCTTCGGGAATGGCGAGGGGTGTGGAGCCTTCAGTATGGTAAATTTTACCCCATTTATTATATATATATATATATATATATAAATATATATATATATATATATATATATATATATATATATATATATATATATATATATATATATATATATATATATTAAAATTATATTTTGAGGTCTTGTTCTGTATATATCCTTTTAACTGCAACTTGGCAAGCCATTAAAAAATCTCGGTCAACCGTAAATCGCACACTGTATAAGAATCAAGGAAGCGGTCCCCCACTCCTTTAATTGCCCCACAGCATATCGCAGCGGCCTAAGGTCGGCTATCTTCTCGTGCTTGTGTATGTGCCCTTGCGCTGAGCGAGTCTTCACAGGCATACCTCGCCCCAAATTTCTCCTTGTTTTTCTTCCTTAAGAATGGCTTTTTGACAGCCACACTTCAATTGAGACCATTTCTGATGAGGCTTCGGCGAACAGTAGATGGATCAACCTTAAGCCCAAATGTATCGCTCAAGTATTGTGTCAACTTCTTGCTGGAATTTATCCAATTTCTACTTAAGGACACGTTTTTAGATACATTTCATCTTGTGTAGATAATTTTATAGTCCTGCCACCTATTTTTTTGTCCTCCATTTGTCCAGTTCCTTCATTTTTTTAATGACACACTGCATACCATGACGAGATATGCCAGGTTTAGTGATTATAGCTCTTTGCGACTCACTTGCTGGTACATAAATATTATTTTATGCTCTTTTAACTGTGTTATCTTTGACATTGTTCTTAGATTCAATAGCAATGAAGAAATGGGAGAAATTTGCATAAATTCTTGCAACAGGCGGCTAGTAACAAAGTGCCTATATATGCAATTAAAATTGGTTCTTTGCTATGTCGTCTTTTATGTGTAGACACAAGGATGGCTCTCTCTTGTGTTAGGTTCCTTTTTGTACTTGAATGATTCAAATATAGTTAAGTGTTAAGTGTCTTAGCAAACCCCCAAAAATCATTCCTCTGAAAATGGTCAGGTACAAAGACTTATGCCGTCGCCCCTGATATGAGCTTTTAGAATTTGTACCCACAAGATGTCAAGTGACATTGTAGGCTTGTTTCTCCTTCCCACAGTTTTTGCTACCTGCCACAATTCCTGCATATATTTCTACCCATTTTACTTTCTCTATCTTCTTACTTTCTTTACAGATCTCTCCTTACAAACATTTTGCGTGATAGGGTCTCGTTGCTATTGCACTTTAAGTTCGAGGCAAAAAACAATCATATCTCACCAATCTGTTTTATAGTGTGAGTTTGTTTGTTTAGGGAAAAGGAATTCTAATATCATATAATTACTACGGAATATTCATATCCTATATTTCGTGTGAGCAAACGAAATTAAATTGAAGCGCATGAATGGGGAATTTTACGTATTATTAAGTTATTTTTGATATATGTAATAAAATTACGACGGTAAAATTTAGTTTTTGAAAACAAATTTGAAAGGTTTTAATTGTTTCATTTATTTTCTGATATTTTATTGGTTCACACATTCCAAATTTCCATTTTCTTCTAGCTTCTGATGATATGGGAGATTCCTTTAATAGTTTCTCATTTCTTTCTAGATCCGCCTCTTTTCTAAATCTCGGCATTTCGAGTACTTCACGCGTAAGAGTACACCTCATTCATCTAATTGTTTTTCTGATCACTCGAGTATGCAATTAGTTCAAATTAAGGGGCTATGAGATAATGATTATAAGGGAATCTTATGTAATTCAATATTTTTGTCACCCAAGACCTTCCAGTAGGAAATCCTAGAAAGAAGACGTTTTCTTTGATGTGGTGATGAAATTGAATGAAATTCAATAGAATCTATTTAAATTTTCAGGGAATTCGCTATTATTCATTTTAAAGACAATGCACCATAGATATCTTAGCACGAGTGGAAGGTTGAGTGGATGATTTTTTCAAATGATTCACTAAAGAGTAGTGTGGTTTTTATGTATTGTAGAGATAGATATCAAAATGGGTATAATACATAAGAACGAAGCTTTCTGCTCAGGAGAAAAAATTCAAATAAAACCATAGAAGTTGTGACCAGGAGCAAAGGGCAACCCCAATTGATATGGAAATTGGCTGTAATTTTGAACAAAAAAATTTGTTAGATGTCACTCAAACTTATATGGTATAATAAATAATAGATACAGCGGTTAGGAGAGTGTATAAAAGAACATGAATGCTTCTTAAGCGATAAATCTAAAAGAACTTCCAGTGGCTTGGAGTATTATCGGCTTGCGAAGATTTCTTATCCTTTTAAAAGGGACCAAGATTCTTAGCTCTGAAACTAAACCCATATGTGCGAACTTAGTACGAGTCTTTTAGTGCATCATCTAAGGTAAAAAAGTAGATACATTTCGTCACAACTATAGTCATATTCACTTTATTTTTAGGATTCGTCAATCATTCCTCCCTTTCTTGCTTTCTGTTTCTGTTAAGGGGGACGGAGGGCCCCGTTAACCGCTCCACTATTATTTTCCTCAATTAAATAATCAATCTTTTCCATTGTCCTTTGCCGATGTGTCTTTATTTATGCGCCAATATAGTCATTCTGTATACGAGTCATGTTGACAGTTTATACATGAAGCCGTAAATTCTTTATGGTGATAAGTCTCTTCCCCCCTTCACTTTTAAAGCAGATGGACCGCAATGTTTGACTCAGCCAAGAAAGCGGAGGCAGACTACGAATGGACAAAGTTCGCCTCACTTCTACACAATAGATTCACGGGTACGAATAACTGGACTCACAGTGTGTAAACGCCGTTAATCAATTCATAGGAGTTCAGATAATCAAATTTTCTGAGTGAATGCTGTCGGGAGGGGCTTGTAATAAATAATAAAGGCTATAGCGTGAGCCCTAACGGAAAGAGTCTCTATGTTGTAGAAGGTTAAGAGAAAAATCTTTCATTTTCATTACATAGTACATTTGTTCCTGCAAAGTGAATATATGTACGTAAGTATTGAGCGTACTTGCATTGTAGTATGCTTTCTCTAATATTCATAGCAAGAAATGAGAAAATATAATGGGGCATTTTTGGCTTTTTTTTCAACAAGTAATGAATATCTGATTCATATCTGGTGAGTAGAAAAGATGTAAATGTGAGTTTTTAAAGTAATTGCTCTTCTGACATCAGTGATAAACTTGATGCAATTTATAAATGGGTCTGTATGGCGGCAATTAACATTATCAGACAAAAACCTCTAAAACTTTGATTCTTAAATGAGACCAATGTAGAATACAAATGTATAAATAACATATCGAGATTCTTCATTTAAATAATTTAGAGTCGCCTTATTTTAAAGAAACTGGAGAATTTGTATGGCAGTCCTATCCAATTGCCAGGGAGGAAAAGCCAATACACCAACGTCAATAATATTTCCTAAACACCGGAGCAGATTGAATTCCTAAACCTGGCTCTCAACTGCCACTATATGAGCAAACCTAACTCTTTGTCCAAAAGAATCGAGATGCTTTTGAACACTTTATTCTGACTTTAACACGCAGTACAGGTAGAAGTGAACGGCACCCTTCCCACAGAACTCGTCGCTCAAGCTATCAAATGCAGAGGACGAACGTCAACTACTCTTGTGTCATATCGTCTTCGGAACGCAACCAAAAAACGAAGGGAAAAAACCGACATTGTCATTCGCCGAGCAGAGAAGTCTTTCATTTATGTTATACTTAACACAGAAGATATGTATCCCAAATGAACACAATACTAGACGAAAGGAATAAGTTTCGTATGATAACTCGAAATACTAAGAGCGGCTTAAAACCAAGTTGAATGAGCTCCTCCGAAAACGCACCAGTCAAAATACCACTTTAAAAAGGCTGCTAATCGAGCGAGACTACAAACCTGGATACGCTCACGGAAATATTAAGACGCACCAACAAGGTTGCCCGCTCCGATCCATCATCAACCAGACGCCCACTCTCACTTATCACCTGGCCAAAGCCCATAACTCGCTCATTACCCCATATGTCCCATCTGATTACAGCATACGTTCAATGTAGGAATTTCTAAATATCCTCGAAATCTCCAAATAAGCCTGGCTCATGTCTTAAGTGGACTTCGAATCCTTGTTTACTAATGTTCCTGTGGACGAAACCATCGAACTTTTTTCTTAGAAAATCTACCACATCGACCCCCCTTATTCTATTCACCAACTTCTACGAGGGAACCGTAAAGGATGTCATTTTCAAGAACAATCCTCCCTTAAAACCACCGAACTTTGTCCAATTTATTGATTACATATTCATAAATGCAGATAGCCCTAATCTTGTCATTACCCCCATTCAAACATTAAAGGAAATTTTATCTCTCAAGATCACTTATTAAACAAAAAATAATTCCGCGTTACCATTTCTCGACGTCATCGTCCATTCTCAAAGGACACGTTTTATGACTGAAGATTGCGTCAAATCGACAAATCTGGGCTTCTGCATGAACGAATCATTCGAATGTCCTGATCAAAATAAAAACTCCGTAATATAGGCCCGCATCAACAGATCATCCTCTCACTCTTCTAACTGGATAGCAGGTGATACAGAATTAAAAAGAGTATCTCAGCTGCTCGTCAACTACGGATTCCCCCATAATTCATTGACAATATCATAAATCAGAAGACGAACTTATAACACAATCCAAAACATGAAAATGAAAAACCAAGTACAATAGGTCTATATTACTAAGCAATCAAGTATACGGGATATAATGAGGAGGAAAAAGTTCTCAAAGCCATTATTCACCGTAATGTCACCCCCATCGACCCAATAAACCAAATTAAATTAGTAATTAATTATATACCAAAGAAAACTTGCGAACTCGTCAGAAAGAATAGCTGCTTTCCCATGACGGGCCACTTGCAAGAGTGTAACATTTTGTAGAAATATACATGCAACGTCGGTGACTGTGAGCATCGCACATCCTCGTATATTGGGATGACATCAACAACCGTGTTTCAGCGGCGAACAGCACACCTCCAAGACGAAGGCCACCAAACGCCACACAGCATAGCATCGGAAGACCCTCGCCGAGAAATGTAAAATAGCAAAGCAACCATCATTCTCTGAGACAGTGATCGAAGATGACAGCGCATGGCTGAAGCAGTTATAATATAGAAATGAAGGCCCAAAAAAAGTATCCAGCTCCAGCCAAAAACAAGCTAGCATATCACTCGCATTCGTAATATCAACCGTATTGCATCACAACCCGCCTCAGTTTACCTTGCCTCATTTACCAAACAGTTAGTTTTTGTATCAACTCTATATTTTAAGAACGGGATTTTTTGAGAGGGGTCAAAAAATAGTAAATATTGTTTTTCCCTAAGTCAATGAATGACTTCGTATTAAAATTAAAAATCTATTTTAGATGCAACTTCGCTAAAACCTTCGAATATACGATAAATTTTAAGCAATTTTCTGAACTTCACGATACGTAATTGTTCTTTTTTAAATAAATTCCAAAACATTGGATAATATATTTATTTTTTGAACTGAATTCACCATTTTATTTTTTAAACACCAAAGGAATTCAAAAACTGTTTTGGAAGAAAATGGAGAGAATTTGATCGTTCACAAAAATATTATTCGATAGGTTTTGATCAATATTTAGAGAAAAAACTATCCTTTTAATAAAAATCTTTCAAATGAACAACGATATAAAATTGCGAGTTAGGGATGAAACTGTTTGAAAATAAAGGTTATTATATAATGTTTTGCGTATGTATATTTTTAGAACTGAATTTTTGGAAAGAAGTGCAAAAATGGTAAAAGGTTTTTTTGCTTAGTTAATGAGTAACCTGGTATGTTTTTGCAGTTTTCTAAAATAAGATATTATTATTATTATTATTATTATTATTATTATTATTATTATTATTATTATTATTATTATTATTATTATTATTATTATTATTATTATGTTAATTGTTGAAGTTGAGAAAATGATATTTTTTATTTTAGTTTTTGTAGATTCGACTTTTTTTCGAAGTTATTTCTAAAATAGATTTTAAATTTTAATCTTTATCAAGATGAAATTGGTAGTGGCACCTAAAAAGGAATAGAGCTAAATGAGGAGGGGAGAAGACGCTCCTTTTGTCCCTAACAATATATTAAATATAAAGAAATGCATAGGGAGAAGAAAAAGAATAAGAGAAGGAAGGTGAGGATGAGTAGAGGAAGAAGAAGGAGAAGAGAAGAAAGAAGGGAATAAGAAGAGAAGGAGTAGAAGGGAAAGTTTCATAAAAGGATGAAGATTAGAAGAAGAAGAAGAATAGGAAGAACAGGAGAAGAAGAATAGACAGAAGAAGAAGAAGAGAAGTAGATGTAAAGGAGATGGAGGAGGATGAGGTGGTGGTGGAGGTGAAGTTGAGGAGGAAAAACATAGAATAGATAGTTGGAAGAGAAGAAATGATTAAAAAGCAGGAGAAGAAATTAAAATAAAGAAGGATGAGAATAAGAAAGAGGATTAGTTGAGAAGGAAAATAATATGAGATAGATAAGAAATAGAAGAATTTGAAAAGAAGATAGGAGGAAGAGGAGAAAAAGAGGAGGGAGACGGATATTATATGGCTAAAGTCACCTTAATCCTGAAAAGCAATAACCCCCCAGACGAGCTGGTTAACTACCGCCCAATCTCTCTTCTGGAGATACTCGGAAAGATTTTCAAGACATCGTAGCCGAAAAGCTACCACAACCCTCAAGAGCATGGCCTCTGTAGAAAGAGGAGAACAAATACAGCCATAGCGCTCATAACCGAGGTAATCGCATATTTCCGACGAATAGATACTATGTAGACATTGTACTCAGGGACGTGCAGTATGCCTTTGAAAAGGTCCCCTGGAAGGATTCCAATACAAGATCTCTGCCCGAAAGCGAGAGAAAGTTACCCGTGGTCATAGGTTCCCTAGCAGTAAGCTCATTTCCAAGGAACACATTTTGCTAAAGTACACATAACAAATGCACAAGGAAATAAACACACAATACAACGAAAAGAACAACAGCCCAAAACATAAACCTACAACCACAATGTAAATTGCCGATCTCGATTTCTAACAAAGGCTTGAAAGGTCAACAATAACCGACAACAATTCGTACACAGTAACTTAGAAACAAAAACCCAAAGAACACTACAAAATGACATGCGCCAAAATTAAATACACTAAAAAACCTTAAACAAGACCAACGAATAAGTGAAAACAAGACAAAAGGAAAACTAATGCCCTTTTCACCATGGGAAAAACTCTCTCTTCCTTCTTTGTTTCTTTCACCATAAATTTTCTTCCACAATTAAAATTCGCTTCCACTATTGAGTACATTGTAGATTTTACTGAAAACTTTTTGCGCTATACGCTCTGGTAAAGTTACTCACCGATAAAAGAGGCAAGGTCAAAAACAAGTCACAAAAGGCCAAAAACGTGATTTTTCACGGGAATCAAATTTTCTTTAAAAAAAAAATGCACCCAAGCTACATGCGTACTTAGTTTTATTGGAGAGACATCCCGTTGCTTAATACAGGATTATCATCCAAAGAAGAATTATATACACTTCGCGCTATCTAACCTCTTCATTATTTCATATCTTCGCAACATCCTTGGTGTTACAGTGTATTGGACCCCAAAAGGAAGCCCAGTTGGAGATTTCCTTAATGGCAAAAGCCAGAGATCTTGAAGACGCACCTAATAGTGTAGGATCTAGATCAATTGATGTAGAAAGGCTGCGGAGTCGGCTAGTAGGAAGACACTTAGTGACCCGGAATGTCACACTTTCAGAAATTGCGAGAATAAGTCGAAACAATGCGTTAACTGCGAAGCACCACACGGAAATATTGCCATGCCATGCACTTAAGCAAAAGATACCCTGATAAAGAAGGAACGAAAAAACTAGAAAAGAGCAAATGCACAAAGGAACAGGTCATGTGCCGCATTAACCAAAATAACTACACAGCAATAGAGAATGGAAACACAAGTGAATATAGATAGAAATTAAACGAAAAAATACTTGCTTGTATTATATACGCAAATGAACCAATATACGAACTCGAACCAATGAAGTTACCCCCGAAAGTTGATTCTCCAGCGAACTTCAACATAAATACATATAGCCGAAAATGACACAGATGAACTGATTAAACAAACTAAAGAGTACGATGACAAAGAAGGAAATGCCAATGCAGATGAAACCGAATCAGAAACCAGTGAATCCGTTCATGAAACCAGAGTAATAAGAAAATCGAAGAATGCAAAGAAATTTAAATAAAAAGGAGTACAACACCTAAGCTACAAGCATTGACCCAATTTACCTCAATCTTCAGCAAAGGAAATGAAGAAAATATGTCTGACGCTAAAATAACAAAAGGAAGAAGAAAAAGCCCTAAATCGAAACGGTTGTGACTAGCACAGCACTACCAAGAACAGGAACCTAACGAAACCTTCACTAGTGACAGAAGAAAATTAAAAATTATACAGATAAATACAAACGGCATGAAAGATAAGGAAATAATTTACTATTAGAAATATTATTAGAAGATTAGAACCTCATATAATATTAATAGCAGGACACAGAATTAAATTAGAGGTAAAAAAAAGATGATATGGAACTGTAATATGGTAGCAACTAACCCTTCAAGAGAGAGAGATTCGACGGAGTCGACATTGCGGTCAAAAGAGAACTGGACTATAGGACACAATAAGGACTATTAGAATCATAAACTGAGATAGAAATACATCTTTAACTTGCCAGATTTTTCATAGTAAAGGGATATCAACCTACGATGAGAGAAATCCTCCCGATTGCTAACTTTACAAAACTATTCAATAATAGGAAGCCAGTTATCTTTATGGGAGACATAAACGACCACTGCAGAGTAAATGTTATATAAACACAAATTGCGAAGGCAGGCATATGAAGACAATTCTAAATAGGAGAATGCTCCAAAGGTTGGCGCCACAATTCTCAACATACATCAACAACAATGTAGCCTCGAAACCAGGCATCTTCCCGCTAAACTTAAACCTCCCATTTAATTACCACTTATAAACCGCGTAAATTCCAATTAATGACCTCATAGCAACACTGCTAACAATAACCCAGCTATTCATACAGAAGTCATCAAATGAATAGAAGGCTTATCATTAGGCAGATTGAACAAAATACATATAAAGAAATTCTAAGAGATTATGAACTAAAGACATTCAACGAAGCGATACTAGAAGAAATTGACAAAGAACTCGAAGCAGAACTGACACAAAGAATTTGAGACAAACAGACAAAAATACGTGACCAACTGATACTTAAGATAGAAGACGAAGACAATCCAAACAAATTTTAAAGACAAATACAGACTAAGGGGAACAAACACAAGTAAAAAAATACGCATCATAGAGGACAAATCGTATATCGAAAACCTAGAAGAAATCAAAGTACGATTCAGGGAGCACTGGAGAGAAGTCTTCTCTATAACACCAGAGGACAATAAAAACTTCGACCTGGAGTTTGAAGCCGAAGTTATTGACGAGCTAAATGAGGTTATTGAACGAAAACCCATGCCCGCACATCTAAGAAGAAAGCGATATGACAGAAATACGGGACCTACTGATACTTAAGATAGAAGACGAGGACAATCCAAACAAACTTTGGAGACAGATACAGACTAAGGGGAACAAACACACGCGAAAAAATACGCATCATGGAGGATAAATCGTATATCGAGAACCTAGAAGAAATCAAAGTACAATTCAGAGAGCACTGGAGAGAAGTCTCCTCCATAACACCAGAGGACAATGAAGACTTCGACTGGAGTTTAAAGGCGAAGTTATTGACGAACTAAAGGAGGTTATTAGACGGATCTAACCATGCCCGCACATCTAAGAAGAAAGGCATATGACGGGACACAGAAGAGCAATAAATAATCAGGAACTTCTCGATGCTCTCAGAAACTTCAAACAAAAGGCTCCAGGCTAGTCTAGGATACCAAAGAATAATATAACCAACGCGCCACCCCAAGTGCTTCGGGGAATGTTGAACATCATGAACGCAGCCTTGAACACCGACTACTTCCGCGATGCGTTTAAACTTGCAAAGGTTATATTCATCCTGAAAGGAAATAAACCTTTCGACCAGTTCCTGAACTAGCGGTAAAATTCCCTTTTGGAGTTCATTGGCAGGATCTTCGTAAAGATCAGTGCCAACAGGCTGCAAAGTCAGCGAGCAGAGAGAGAAGTGCACAACCAAAAATAGCTCGGTTTCCGTAAAGGAAGAGGGACCGACATAGCGCTCGTTCTCTTCTCCGAAAACCTAGCCAAATCCAGGGAAGAATGGAAGTACATCGACGTGGTTCTCAGAGACGTACAAAGGGCCTTCACAGTCTTTGGCATGGAGGACTACAATAAAAAGGAAGAGGAACCGACATAGCGCTGGCTCTCTTTTCCGAAAACCTAGCCAAATTCAGGGCAGAATGGAAGTACATCGACCAAGTCCTCAGAGACGTACAAAGGGCATTTCACAGTCTTTGGCAGGGAGGACTACAATAAAAAATTGTAAACCTCCAGCTGAACCTTGTCATCGAATGGCTCCTTTGCGACTATATGATGAATAGAAGAGCTTAGGTACAGATAGAAGGACACAAGGGGGCGGAATTCAGCCTTGAGGCTAGTGTGCCGCATTGCAAATGTTTCCCTTCTTTACTGTACAGCGTATTCACCATAGACCTGCCATCACTAGTGGAAGGTGACGTGTTGTATCTGTATTTCACAGACGACATCACGCAGATTGTCCCGAGTGCGTACAACACCGACATAGTGCAGGCCATTGAGACAGAGGCAGAGATTGAAAACATAAACTCGTTCAAGTGAAAATGGAAGTTCATCATTATCCTAATGAACCGCCAACTATCGGACGACATTTATGTTGGCGATCAACACTACTGTGATTCTCATGATGTCACAGTACTCGAGCTCAAGTTCACCACCGTGGGGTACAAGCAGCACATCGAGAACCGGATCCGACTGGCAAAGATGGAGCTAGGGAAACTGTTCCGCTCCCGCAACCGGAGAATTAGTACCCTAAGAAAACTCTGCTTTTGCTACATGAGGTCCAAGCTGTATATCCGGTGGTGGTCACCCAGACCGCAAGACTCAAGGTCCTGAGCTTACGGCAGAGGATCCAAAACAATGCTTCTGTGTTGATAAATTACATAAGAAGATGGGAAAGCATCTCACAAAGAATATTATACAACAGATCACATACACAACCACCTAACACACTAATACAAGCATACGTAAAGAAAACTTGGGACAAGGTAGAAGCAGTAATACTACCAGGACTAGACCATAACATAGACATATACGTAACGCGATGAAAACAGAAAGTTTCGAGACAAACAATCTTCCCCAGTGCAGAATAACTGCCGCAAGGGTTATGAGGGAAATGTACCCTCCAAAGATTTCTTGTTTTTGTTTTGTTTAATTTTTTGTCAATTTATAATCGATAAATTATTATTATTGTAATATAATAAGTTCAGCACCAAACAAAAAAATAAATTCATGAACGCCGAGTGCATAAATAATAATAAATAATAATAAAACAAAATAAATATAATAAAAAATAAATAAATAAATAATATAAAAAATTTATAAATATATATAAATGATCAAAAAGCAAGAATTGTCAACCAAAAATATAATATAATAGCTAACAAGAAAAAACGGAAGCTAGAGGTGCCCTGAACACCAGGGCAGCAAAATAATTGTTGTCTTTCAAACCAGCTTTTTTACCACTATCCATCTATTTCACTACTCTTTAATTATCAAAACATCTTATGTTAAGATCAGTTTTTTTGTTTTTATAAGGGAGGGAGAGGCAATACGGCTCGTAGATCCTACCCTCCTCTGCCCCCATTCACCATCGGGGGTAGACATAAGAGGAGGAGGGCTTCGGCCGACTTTCTCCAGGAGAAACTTCCTACACTTCAGAACTTCAGTTCAAGGGAACCGATGGGAAAGTGCTTAGTGGGAAGTCCGAAGCAAGGTTTGCATAGAGGAGGGTTTATAGTGAGAGATGGAAAAATGAAAAATTAAAAAGATTAAGGTTAGTGAGGAGGCAGAATGGACATCCTCGGTAGTTGTAGGCGAAAACTGAATCCCCAAACCCAAAGTATGGAGGACCTACTGCTTAATGTGGATTCCAAACCACCATGCTGTATTTATTTATCTCAATTTCTTCCCCTTTCACGCTTATAGTCCATAAATTGCATAACTTTAGTTATCGGTTGATCAGAATAATCTCTATCGCTCTTTAACTTTAATTTTCACTCCTTATAGTTCACTTTTTAGTTTGACGGTTTCACTTCTACGAATTTTCCGTCTCATCTCTGTAGTTTTTCATATATTCACATTCGTATTCGGTGTATTATGTAGCATTCATGCCGTTATGTTTCTGTGTTTGAGCTTTTACCTGATTTAGTTTGTTTGCTTTTAAGTTTTTCTTTTGTTGTAATGTTTGTTTGTTTATTTGTATTTGCTTATTCCTCTTGTTTCATTGAGGGTTTTACTTTTATGAATTTTCCGTCCCATTCTTCCTTGTTGTTCTCTGTTGTTGTTGATCGTTGTGTTTCTTTTTCGGTTGTCTTCATCAGTTATTCACAATCTTGTTGCTCTCTTTCGGCACTTTTGTTCGATTTTGTTCTCTCATTTAAAATTGTTGTATTGTTCGGTAGTTTTGCCGTAATCGGTTTGATTTAATCCTTTTTTACCTTTAGCTCCATAAGAGCTGGTTTTAGTTTTGAACTCTGTCACACTACCGGCATTTAAATGACTCATTATTACTCCTGTGTTTTATAATTTGAGGAAGGGATGGTAAGCCATTGCATGCTTTGGATCGTTTCAGTTTTCCTTCGTTCCTTGTCTAGTATACTTCTTGATGGTTCTGACCTCGTCAGCCTTGATTTCTCATATGGAAAATCTCTGTAAGTGTTCATGTGCAAGGTGACGCAGTCGCCCGTTAAGATTCGGATTCTTTTAATAAAAGCAGGTTTTCGAATACATCTTCGTCCTCTTCATGCGCTCCCATAACCGTCATATAAGCCCACTTCGCACTTCCTTCTCATAAAGCTTTAATTATGTCGCTTTGTTTTCCTCCCTCGGTAGAGGATACATATTTTGAATCTATAATATTTAACCTCAAACTTTTGAGGGCAAGCTTTCTCTTCTTGGTTCTTTTCTACTTCTTTCGACGTCTATTTCTTATCTACTTCTGCTTCCTTTAACTTTTCCTCTTTTTCGGTTTCGCCCCTCTTGTGGGTTTAGCCCATTAAGGTTTTAGATTTAAGAGGAGGCTGGGTTCTCCTAGAACCACATCTTTTTCATGCCGTTCTGCGCCAGTTCTTAAGGTTCTTAAGGTGTATGAAGGTAGAATTTAGCAGTAGTCATCATAGGATATTGTTGAAATTTTAAATAAGTGTAAGAATATGTTGGTGAGGAGGTGTGTATGTAGTTTACATGTGACTGGATGGTCCTTTCCCTTCTTTATCCTCACAGTTCTTACTAACTTCCGAATACTCATTTCTACTCTTTAACTAAACACTCGATGTGATATTAGATTTCATCCTTTTATATAATTTTCATTTACTGCATCTACCGAATTTCTATCACTTATTACCCGCAGGCTTATACAAACATTGGAACTGGAATCGTTCTTTTCCTTTTTCTACTGCTAAGAATTTAAGGTTTCATTTCAATTTCCTATCTTAATCTCAGTTTGTCCTCCCAACAATTACTTACTTCTTTTTCGTTCTTTCTGCAGATTTTCACTGCCCTCTCATGTAACTCTATATTGACCGGTTTCATTCTTACTTCTCTATATAATTCTTCTTGCCTTCTCATATTCATCCACTTAGTGTTTGTAATACATCAGGTACCCTGATTTTGTACCCTATATAGTTTGATCATACCACTCTTTGGAGTACTAGGTAGCGGAACTTTCGGGTACAGTAGGGTTGCTCCGACTATCCCCATTAAGAGTTTCCTCTTGTGTCCGGGCGACAGTTGTGAAAACCCCCCTAATTGAATCAACCTTACCTTAGCTATTCTTATCCTATCTGATATATGAGTTATGTACCAAGTTTTACTTAGTTTTAGACATAATATCTTAGCTTCGTCCTTATACTCATATATTTTGCCCTCAACCCTTATGTTTTCTACCTTGCTTCTGTTGATGGTTATAACTGCGAACTTATCGCTATTGATCTTGATGTTCCATTTACTCTCAATTCTATTTAAGTTTAGTATCTTTTAAGCTGTATTATTGGCCTTCTTCCTTGCTGTTCTTGTTTAGGTCGCAATAATCTGGGTGACGGCGTCCGCGAACTATACATAGACTGTTTCTCGGCTAATGGCATAGATAACTGGTGAGAAGTAGCTACCCTGAGAGAGCCCCTACATTGTATTATAAGTGGGTCCTTCAAAGCAACTAAACACCATATAGGGCCTTCCTGTCGCTTATGTAACTGCATAAAACCTGGTTATTTTCTCCACAAGCTCCATCCTTACCAGCTTATACTTGAGACCATCCCTCCACACCTTATCAAACGCCTGTTGCACGTCACACTAAGACCATCTCCTACCTTTCTTTCTCCTAAACCCGTACTGTTGGGGGCGGCTGAACTTGCGGTTAGTCTCCAGATGACCCATCAATTTGCTGGCCACAATTTTTTACCACGACTTTGGCTATAAAATTGACTAGCCAGAGGGGTCTGTACCAGTTAATTGCCGTAGTTGACTTGCCTAGTTTCAGAACAAATACCATTTTGGCTAATTTCAGTCTGTTCGAAAAGTAGCCGATGTTCTAGCATGCATTGGATAATTCCATCAACCCCTCCAGTACGTTGCCCGGATGCTGACTTATTCTCAGTCTCGTCAGTTCTGATGGCCCTAATGCTTTCTGTTTGGAGGTAGGGATTACCCTTCTTTATTCTGTTATCTTTATCTTATCTTCGTCTCCATTGCCTTCCTCCTTTGCGTTATAATGAGGGATCCTGTCAAGCAGATAGGTCATACCCAAATGGAGCTTTATTTCCTCCATAATCCTGGTTTCATGATTCGCATCCAAATTTTCATTGTCTTCTCCTGTGATATTAAATACCTGGCTCTAATGGTCCCTGAATAGCAACTCTATTTCCTCTTTCTTTCGTTATGTACTCGTCGTCTCTCTTAATCTTTAGCTTCTTTGATGGTGGAATACCTCGTAGTATTTTAATGGATTGACAGGATAGTCTTGGGTTCCGTTCTCTTTCTAGCCTATCGATCAAACCCTCCCACAATCTCTCTTTCTCTACCCTCATCATTTCGTTTACTTCTCTTTAGAGCTCACTTTTCCTCCTGAATAGTTTACCAGTTGGGCCTATGCCTCTCGTCGGTTAACTGATAGCTTCCAGTTCTAGCATATCCAATCTTATTTTAGGTGACGACCTTGTAGCCGGCAGTGTTTTCATCGCCAACTTTTGTATATTAATTCCTCTGCTGCCTTTATCCTAGCCTCTATCCTTTTCTATCTCTCTGCCAATATCTTCATCACCTTTATCTTCCATCACTGGCGGCAGGTAATCTTTCAGCCCATCACGGAATTTGTCCTACTTAGCCTTTGGTTATTGTTTCCTGACCGGTCATGTCACTTGTATTGGGCTCAGTGCCAGCAATACCGGAATAGATTTGTGATCCGTTGGGAACATAGGGCCCGGTCTGACAAACATGTCTCAGTGAAAATTCTTACGGGTTAATATTCCCGAAAGATGAACCTTCAAAGGATTAAAAGACGTTTTGGCTAATAAAGAAATGCTACTTGCCAGTATTGTTCCTCACCTTTCACTTTCTGAGAAGTAAGTCTTTGAAAAAAATAAATAGCTGCAGTGCAAGCTCAACCAAGTAACCATCGCTGTCGACTTCATCCATACAACATGGTCCCTTACCACGATATATATATATATATATATATATATATATATATATATATATATATATATATATATATATATTAGGGATGTTCAAATTCATATTTTGAAAATATAAAAGTTGTGGGAGATTTCTGGCTACATTTTGTTCTTGTTCCACTTGGGGTCGTATAGGTGCACATAAAATTTGAACTCGATCTGAAAAGATATAAAGGTACCCAGAGCGACACATTACCTTCTCCCTCCATACGGCGGCCACCTGATCCATTAATGAGGTGACATTGGTAGTCAATCAAGTGGATTGGCCTTTGGAAGTGTTTGTTTAGTGTCTAGAGGTCACCAACTTCTTCATTCTTATGGTGGTAAATTGGTACGAACATTACTTGTTGTTTGGGGAACTGAAAGTTATCATTTTCAGTCACGATCACTAACAAAACAGAGAACTTCAATATTTCTATATTTCCTTTCACAAGTGCGATGGTTTCTATTCGCAAGCAGTGATGGTTGATCGGTCACCCAGAAGAGAATATCACCGAGAGCCGTCTCCCCTCACAGGGGCAAATGTTCCGAAAATTCTATGTCCACCACGGTCTGGTAAAGGAAACAAAGGCGGTGGCTGCGAAGGAGACCGTGGAGGGAGTCCTGGGGATTTAAAAGAAAGCAGGTCTCCCTACCTCCATGCTGCGTTACAGCAAGGCGAAGTTGCTCAATTTATTGGAACCCTACGAGGGTCTTCAGAAGCACAATAAAAGAGCTTCAGAAACGGCAAGGATGAATGAGATCTTTTAATGGGACCTTGATGACTTGTTCGATGTAGCGCACAAAATGCCCTTGAGAAGACCACAAACTAGGAGGACAGTGCCTTCTTCATCAGCCAAAGAAAGAAGCGAACGACTTCCTCCATGACTGTACTAGACACTGTGTCAGCGAGGATCCAAGAGAAAAAGCGGAAGCAGGAAGGAGCGGAGGTAAAGCGGAAACAGGCTGCGGAGATAGGGGAAAAAGATCGCCTTAAGTGTTGTACCTTCAAGCTAGGTAGCCTCATCGTATTCGTTTTCTCACGGGGAAACGGATGACAGCAATGGCGAGTTCAAGTCCCTAAGGCCTCCTAAGGGAAGATATGGAAAGTAGCCTGCTATGATCATTTCAAAGGAAGTGACCACCATACTGGACCGCTTTATGTTCTCAGATCCTGCTGCGATGGCAGTGGTATGAGCCGTTGCCAAGTGAACCAGTCATAAGATCGCCAACATCACGCTCTCTCCGAGCTCCATCCGCTGCCACAGGAGAAAGAACCGAAAGGAAGTGGCCACTGCAGAAAAGATCTCAGTGCTACTTCACTGATATGCCAAGCAGCTGCCTCTCATCGCTGGGGGACGTAAACGTGTTGAGAGGCTTGCCCTTGAAGTCACAGGTAGGGAAAAAGAGAACCTATTGGAAGCAGCCAAGATCTACCAAGGCACTGGGCATCACATGACGGAGGCTGACCTCAAGGCGGCATCTGATGATGAACTGGAGGCGCGCATTTAAGGACTTGTGTTTAACACTACGGCCTCGAACACGACTACCAATGAAGGAACCTGCATCGAGCTTCAGGAGAGTCTGGGAAGGAATCACCTCTGGTTTGCATGCAGGCACCACATCCTGAAGTGATCCTTTGGGACGTTTTCGAACACTGTTATGGACCATCTGGCGGGCCTAACATCGCCTCTCTTCGTCCGGTTCCGGGACCAGTGAGACTTCCTGTCCTCCATGGATGAAGAAAGCCTCCTTCCTCTCCTTACAGACGAGCTGTTTGATGCATTGGAGACAGCTTTGAGCGAGCTCAAGGCTGTCATCGAATAAGAAAGCTACCCAAGAGACGACTACAAAGAGCTCTTTGTTCTCTCCTACATCTTCCTGGTAGGCGATATTGGGACAAATTTCAAGATGAGAGCACCAGAAGCATTCTATAATGTGAGATGGATGTCGACGGGAATCTACGCTCTTAAGCTTTTCCTCTTCAGCTCTCAGTTTCGGCTGACCTCTCACGAACTTCGAGCCATAGAACAGGTGTCCCTCTTCGTCGCCCTCTTTTACGCCATTCTGTGAAACGAGGCCATATTTTCTTCCCATACTCCCTACAACAAGCTCAGAAGCAGTTCCTTCTGGAGGTGGTGGCCAAGGACAGGAGGGAGTACCCCACGACCTCCAAGGCAGTCCTACTGAAGCCTGAGGGATCGGAATCCGAATAAAGCAAGGAGGTCTTTCGGAACTGTCTTTTGTCTTGTTTCAGTTCTCAGTTCTAAATATATAAGACTATTTTTTTCATATTTTCTAACTTATTTTTCTTTTAAGTTTTTTTTTTGTAAAAATTGTTGCTTCGTCGGGGATCTAAGCAATATCCGATTACAATAAAATTTAGCACGAATCTTTTACTTTTTTAGTGGAACAAAAACAACATGTGACATTTTGAACAGGTCTAATATATATATATATATATATATATATATATATATATATATATATATATATATATACAGGGGGTGGCAGAACCGATTAAGCAGTTTTGAGGAGTAAATGCTCGCGTGGGAGGATGGCGAAGGGAGGTGCGCGTGGTTTCGCTCTGCTTCATAGACATCCTCATTTCAGTAGCAAACATGGTGTGGACGAGAGCATATCGCGGCTTTGCTATGCGCGCATATTTTGAGAACAATCAATCTATGATTGCAACGCAAAGAGCTTTTAGGCGACGGTTCAATATTCCGCGCGCAACGATGCCGTTCCTCAGGCGAACACAATTCGGTCCTGGGTTAGCCAGTTGGAGGCAACTGGTAGCACACTAAGATGAGATAAACATGGCCGACGCTGGTCCATCAGAACACCAGAAAATGTGGAAATGGTGAGAGCAGCGATCGTGCAATCGCCGAAACGTTCTGTTCGAAGTCATGCTGATGCTTTGGGAATTTTTGACCGCGGTTTGAGGAGGATTCTGAATATGGATTTGAATTTGCATCCCTACAAAATAATGATGGCTTAAGAATTGAACCAAGCAGACTTTGCCAACCCTCAAAATCTCTGTGAAAACATGCTTGCACATATTGCTCCCGAAGCAGCTTTCTTCAGTAACCACGAGACACATTTTTACCTCTGTGGGGCTGCGAATAAGCAATATTTCCGTTACTGGGCTGGAAATATCACCCGAATTATCCAGGAAATACCGCTACATTCTCCTGAACTAACGGTGTGGTGTGCCACATCACAATTTGGCGTGATAGGCCCGTACTTCTTTGAGGAGGAAGGAATGACCGTGACCATGAATTCCGAACGTTATGTCGCAATGTTGCACAATTTTGTGCAGCCCAAAATGGAGGAGATTGTTGAAGATGAGGGATTGGGGGACGTGTGGTTCTAGCCGGATCGGGCTAGAGCAAAGCCAGCCCGAAATTCAGTCAATGTTTTGAGGCGAATATTTCCCGGACGTCTGGTGTCTCTGAGGGGTGAGTGGTGATTTAGGGTGGCCTGCGCGGTCACCTGATTTGAGCATTTGTAACTGCTTTCTTTGGGGATATCTGAAAGAAAAGGTGTTTAAACGTCGCCCTCACACCCTACCACAGCTAAGGGAGCGGATTATTTAAGAAGTTAACGCCATACCCCACAGTATGTATGAACATGCTGTACGAAACTTCAGAGATCGAGTCTAACAGTATGTTGCTGTTAACGGCCGCCATCTTCATAACATTATTTTCAGAACCTAGGGATTATTAAAGGTATGTACTGCTAACCTTGAGTATGATAACATTTCTTCTCTATATACCTCCCTTACTTTTTTATACTCCTTAAAACTACCCAATCGGTTCTGCCGCACCCTGTATATATTCATTGATGTAGAATTGTAGGATGAAAGAAAGGACCTATAGTTTGTTTGAAATACTAAAATAATTGTAGTTTTGTGTAAAAAACTGACCAAAAGTTAAAATAACAATAGTTGGAATTATTTAACTGCGATAAAATAAGGGGAAGCGGCAAGTTACAATTGCTTTAGAATCAATAAATAAATATATTAAAATCAGTAGATCCCACAAACGGTTCCAAACGCTCATTGGTTGGTGCTAAAATAGTGCCTCCTTCATTATCTTCATGTTTGGTAGTGATTATCATTCTGATCGTTATGTTGGTTTCATTATCCGGTTAGGGTACCCCCGTCCCGAAATGAGGGAAGGGATTTCAGGATTCTTTTTGTTCCGTTATTCACCAGTTCCTTTCCTCATTCCCATCTATGAGTACAAGTGGCCTTGCTATGTGCGAACAGTTCTCCTCCGTTACTCTCTTTATATGAGTAAATACAAATTTCTATGGTAAGTAACCATTAGATATTTTTGATCAAGTATAGATAATCCATCTCTAAATTGAGTAAGTAAAGATAATATCTCTATATTGAGCTAGTAAAGATAAGCCATCTCCAAGATGAGGCTGCAACGATAAACCCTTTATCGATTATCGACATCTTTAGAATATTTGGATTTGCTCAGCAAAAAGACATCGCTTAATTTGAATTTCAAATTACATATTTAAATCCGACCTTGATCTGCCGAGCCTATTCTTGCATGCATTTGGATAAAGAATAGGCATCACTTTATTAAAAACCTTTATCCATCATATAGCGTCCCTAGTATATAAACAATATCGAGTCTATCTTTCGATTATTTTTTTATATGACCAATGAACTTCTTGTATCCAACAACCAGAATTGTTTAAAAGAAATCAACCAAGATTTGTGTCGGTGTGTGCTATTCTGTGGTGGACAGAATTTCAATTTGCATTGAAAAACGTAGTCAGCCTTTAAAACTCGCTCTAATCAGGTTTTTATTTTTTAAATATTGTTTTATTTCATTTTATAAAATAAAATTATGCGACTTTATAAATAAAATTCTCTGACGTCATCCATAACTGCATGAAGGAGGCTTAGCTTAAACATAACACACACAATTAAAGCTCTTTCTGTTTATTTCCAATAGAAATATAATTTTAATGCGAAAAACTGGAAGTTCTTTGGAAAAGAATAAATTGAAGGTTTATTTAAATATTCTGAAAAAAACAATAATAATAAAAATATTAGGAATAATTAACAGCAATAATAATAATAATAATAATAATAATAATAATATCAAAGCTGATCTATACCTAAAAATTACTAAAATTGTTACTAGAGTTTCGATAAATATGAAATAAGTGCTTTTATTGACTGCCCAATTACATGTGTGGTTTACTTTTTTGTGGATTTCTTTGATGTCCATCTTAGTTCTACTCCTCTTTCACCACAATTCCACCAAGAATAATTCCACTTTGGACCTTGTTCTTTTATCCCTAGTGTTCCATCAATTCACTGCTTTATACACATCATAACATGATCTGCCTTCCAGCATTCATAACACAAATAAACCCACTCTCTTCTCTCTTACGGAACACTGACGATGGAGTAGTAGTCTACCCTAGTGAGGCTACTCCTCATATCCACATACCCAGCATAAAGTACGAGTATGTACAAATGATCTCTGTGGGAGTAATAATATACACATACCTTTGGCGCAGAACCACGAAGGGGCTCTATGATCAGCGGGTTGTGTAAAAACACATAGCTCCTTCCCCACTGGTGCCTTATGGCTTACCAGTGATTGTCTTTCTGATCTTTATGTTCATTTCATTATGCGGTCTGTGATCTGGTCTATGATGTGAGGGAAGGATGACTCACCTAAGTTATTAGATGGTCATGTAAGCAAGTTTTGCGGCCTAAGGATTAGGATTCGATGCTCGTCCTTTGTTTATTTGAATTTCCGAGGAACTTTTCGGATTTTCCTTGAAAATGCGGCCGGTGGTGCTGCTGCGGCCTTTGTGGCCTTTCGCCGGAAGCTCATTTCCAGTTTCTTCTCGAGAGCGGTTTTTTTTAAATAATTATTTCATGCTAAAAACTAATTGATATTTTGTTTATAAGATTTCTTGAAGGTAGCTTTATTGGGTGGTAATTAATTAAACTAATATGCGGACTTCATATATAAAAGTTTGCCACCCTTATATAAAATAAGGGTTAAAATCATCTTTCTGAGCGCAATTTGTTACACTACTTGACGTAAAGAACACTTCATGTCTTACTTCTCAAGAATGATGACTGGTTTTATACCCATCACCCTCCTGCATGCTGCGTAATATTAGCGGAAGGCAAAAACGTGTTTTAATTGGGTAATGAAAGAAGGCTGAACTCATAGCGTGGAAAGTAAAACGGAAGTGATTCCTTTGACAATGAATCAAAGCAAGGGCAATTTTATTTTCCGCCATCGCAATTTATGTCATGTAAATGGGATATGATGAAAGAAATTGATCACAGCAAATTGGAACCATAAATAAATTGCGAAGAATTTACATAACTTTTATAGTAAAAAAATAACAAAACCAAAACCCCCATTTTTTATACCTTGTGAGATTTGTTATGGTAGTTTGTTTTTTAGGTTTTATCACCGACCTGGATTTTTCTTTGAGGCGTTTTAAGTTTTAAGTATGGGTGAACCATTTAAAGGTAGATCTGACCTGGCAGGTTCATTACAGCATCATGAGAACCCCGTAACCAGACAAACCAGTTCGAAACTAGACTCCATCCAGTGACTTAACAAACCCGCCAAGCGCTGCTTCAATTCAACTCAACTGTAGCTCATATGTTGGTATGTAGTATGGTCATCCGTGCTGCAGATGAAATCTTAAGAAGAGCTGACCCTAAGACCGCAAGAGTATCTACGGCTAAAATATTTCCCACACACTTGGACTTTCTCTACCTCCAACTCTACCACTACTTTCTTTACTGATCTATACACCCTGCATTAGATTCCATCGTTATTTTCCTCCCAGCTTCGAAACTGCTTACTAGAACAGGAGATCCCAACCTTTCGCTTCAAATTACCTCTTAGCCATTCTAATAGGTTACTATTTACTCCAAAATATTAGGAATGTAAAAATAAAATTCTATTAATTTTAATAAGAGTTTTATTCGGCAATTTTGAGTGTTAGTTGACAACTAAGCAAAAGTTGAAATTGCCATTTCGGGAATAGGTTAAAAAACACGCACAGGAAAGGCACTGGCGTTAAAATGCTTGTTTACACTCTCAGGACCTCATTCCTCCTACAGCTGGGATTACATGTACCACCCAATGGGACATACTGGTTTAGAGGGATTCATGTCTTTGGTTAGTAGCTTTTGTTTACTCTCTATTTAAATTGTCTTCTTTAGATTATTTACATCAGATTTGACTTCACCGAAGGTGCAAAAAACACGGCACCATTGATTTGTGGGCTGAGTTTCGACCATATTAAAAGATAATAAATATGTTTAGCGAATTCCGCTCACCATGTACATAAATGAGTGATGCTAAACATACATAAGCTATGTAAACAATTTTAATATAGAAGGCACCTCATAATGTAAACAATTCTTATAGAGAAGACAACTCACTTTTTTAAAAATTCTTGTAAACTCGGCTATAATTTGATATGGTCGTTATTAAATGCAAAAGCCGAAGACTAAGATTAAGGTGTATACCATTTTATAAATTCATCGCTTATTGTTTAACTAAAGAGAAAACAGTTTTTGCCTATTATTGTATGCTATTGAAGGGGCCTTAAATTGTCGATTGTTTCATTTAAATGTTTTCACTGTACCAATATGTAGAGTCGGTCTGGAATAAACACTAGAGAGAAAGATTTTGTTTATTCTCCTTGGGTTAAGCTGAGTTCCCTTCACCTTTCCAAAATGGATAAGCTACAAGAGATCCAGATATCTCTCGAAATGGGTGAGCTGCGTGCGACCCATTCTGTTAAGCCCTCGTTATACTTCTTCATTTGGCATATCGGGTTATGTATCTTCATATTTTAACAATCCATAACTTTACCACTTTTAACCAATCAATTTAAAAATATTCAAACGAATATGCTCACAATAATATTCTATTTTTTATAAATTAGTTTTAAAACTTTTCTTCCCAAATTCTTAGTCATTAATAGATTTCCACTTGAAACAAAACTGCCGAACTCTCTTCTAAAAAAAGCCTTAGTTGCTTATTGAATTTTTACCGACTATATTTAATTTGAACACCATTTCCGGCTGAGAAACTTTGGTTAGAAATTCATGGTACTGATTGGTTTTAGACCTCAATTTCAATCCAAATCCTATCTGCCCGTCCGCTCTTTACGTCCGTGTTAGCTAAACTTGGAGGAGAAGACAGCTTTTACCAGAAACTTGGTTCACCACAAGTCAGGCTGCTGTTCATAAATCTCTATAAGAACCTACTTTGGCTTGAGGGGAACCACGCAGTGCAAGACCTTAAAATCGATAGCAATTTATTATAGCACAACAGGAGAAATAATTTGGCTGCAATAGTGCATCTGCGGTTACCACGCTTAGGTAGTGAGGTGACTTCGAGGCTAAATTTATTGAAGGGAAGCCAAAGCCAGACAAATTGTGTTTTACCGTAGTCAGCTTAGAAGGAATTTAAGGGCTGGAGGGTTAGGCTGCGTAAAGCAGACAGAGGAATGATATCATGAAGGAAAAGACCTGGTATAAGAAGAAAATAATTGAATAGTTTTTTAAACCTTTTTAATTGGAGGTTAAACAAAAACCATCTGATACATCCCTGGCGGAAAAATTTGAAGGTAAGCTATTAAAAGTAAAGTTAGTGGAAAGCGAAACTGTGCCCAAGATATTAGGTATTAGGATTATATTATCGAACTGATAGAACTTTTGCGTTTTACCTACCTTTTGTCTATCTATCTTCTTTTTCCTGTTGGTCTATTTTAACAGACGTGTCTTCGAATTTTACTCTCTAGTAGCACGAGCTCTTATGACGTTGTTTTTTAAATCTGTAAGCCTGTTCGCGGTTGGTTTTGTTGCCTGTTCATATGCCTGAAGAACTTTGGGTTGATTCCTCCGCTGATCCTATTTCAGTACATTTTGACATTTTTTCAGGTTCCAATGAGGGAAATCACGAGACCAGGTGCAGCGCACTCTTCGGCAAGTGGGGTGAAAAGGGGCACTCTGATCGGTCTTCGAGTTCGATGCCCAATAGAAGTTAAAAAAACAACGTACTGACTTGATGGGAATTCGTCTGGCACATCATACATTGAATGTAAATGCGATTTAAGTCATGGCCGTTTGTCTCTTACCATGGACAATTTTGACCAGATACCGCTGGTCACGATTTAGAAAACACCTGTCTTCGGCCACTGCGCGGTCCACGATGGACGGTAATGCCTTCCATGAGGTAGGCTCGGTACCCACGTGACACCGTTGATCGAGGGATGTTTACTGTAAGCACAATTTCAGAAATACAATGTCTTATCCGTCTAACACCCACTATCATGCCCCGTTTGAACTCTGATAACACTGGCTAAAAAAAATCTTGCATAGATACCGGCATTTGTTCTTACCTAATTTGAGTGTGCTGAATTAAAATGCGAAGTTAGATTTTCTCTACCTATAAGCTAGTTTTTTAAAGCGACTCAGCTTTCTCATTTTTTACAAAGTTTGACGGATTTCGCATATCATCCTGTTCTATATAAGCAATTTCTTTTCATACTATGTTAAAATTTGGCTTGAAACAACCATCTAAGCCCCCAAAATGTATTTTCTCTCAACCGCGTGTACATTCATCACAATGTTTACGAGAATTTTAAATAAAAGCAAGAGGAATCAAATATGCAACATAAAAATATATATTACTACCAGTCAAATCTGAAGCCACTGATGCGATTCAAAAAGACCGATGAAATTAAAAGGGACAAATTGTTCATATAATGGCAAGAATTTGCGCTTGTAGCTTTTGCGTTTGAAGACCTTGTCGGGATCATTCGTTTGATACTCCAGCAGTAGTCCACTATCATATATTTATCCCATTGCCCTTGATAGCGCTCTTCCATCGTCATTAGGCTTTATTGGAAGTACTCTCCCTGTTCATCACTTACAGCTCAGCTCCAAGGTTCTCGAAATAATGGTGAATGTGACTATTCAGGAATTGAAGCTTAATACTCATGTTACATCCAAGATCACGAAACACCAACAACATTCTAGCAACTAAATCCTAATAGTTATCGTCCTTTTTGTTACCAAGGCAATTTTGTATCCCCACCATAAATAACAGCCATGCTGTCCTCTCCTTGTCTTACATCCTTCTGACAAATTCCACCTTGCGTACAAGGGCACACATTTGAAGTTCATCAAATTACGCCTAATTTGATTTTCTTAAACGACAAATGAGGAAAGACAAAAAGTATCTGCTGAAAACATTCGTTGTTAGAACTCAATACCTTCACAAACAGCTTCTTAGAGCCAATCTTGAGATGGAGTGGAATGGGGGGCGGATTTTCTCTTGACTAACGATGAGGTCATTCACAATGCTTGGCATGGCTGCTTCCAAAGTTTCATGGATGCTCTATTCCTTCTAGAGCCAGTGTTTGTCTGGAGCTCGACTGTCCCATATGCAGAGATAGCATGGGAACTTAGTGAAACTTTTCTGTTGACCAAGAAAGAAGTTGGCCTTTTCTAGGTCCACAAAAATATTCTAGTTGTGCTCTTAATATTTGAGTAAGTCAATGCACAGAGTGACCAACTGGAACTGCACCAAAAACATTAGCATTATGCAGGAGATTACACTTGAAACTGCGCTTAGGACTATCCTACGACAATCTACATTATCTGGATTATAACAGGCAATACTTACGAGTAACTCTGATAAAAGGCCTAGGATATTGTAGCAGTAAACAAATTGCTTATTTTCTGAAAAAAGTTCACAAAAATCTGGTCTATGGTGAGAAATATGAGACTTTTTAGAGGAGTCAAAGAAGGATTTTTTTTTATTTAGCCCGGAGGCCAATAGGTGTTACTTTTTTGGAAAGTGCTAAATCACGTGCTAAGTTATTCAGTTCGACGTAAGTAAAACCATGAGGGGCTGATGACTATTTCACATAAGATGAGGAGCATTCAGAATATGAGACCAGTTCTTGAAGCTCATGATCAGATTTACTGCTTTGATCTTCAGAGTGGGTATAAATAACTATTAAAACCTGGAACTGGAAATTATTCAGAATACAAACTATGTTAAATTGCAAGGTGGATACTGGGATAGGAGACATTATGTCGGTTTTTCTTGTCAACGCCTTTAGTGTTGACCATGCAAAAATAGCAATCAGTTGTGTGGTCCTTTGGCTCTCGCAAAACCATGTGGACTAAAATGTTGACGTTTTCGTTTTCATTTTGTCCAAAGGCACCGTCAAAATAGGCCTTATAGGAAGGGCGGACAAATTTGTTTATATTACGATTTTGGCGAACAAGTGTGTTTCAGCCACAGATGCAACAGAATGCATTCAAGAAAAATCTTAGATTTGAAATAGCATAAAAAGTAGAGCATACAAACATAAACCGATTTTATATTTGAAATCAACCTTGAAAACTTAATTAGAATCAGTTGAAAAATCAAACGCAACAAAAATAAAATGTTCCCCAGTGCGTTTGCTGTCGTCTTGTCACGAGTAACCGGTTCGGTGTTCACACTATCACCACCAGATGTCAGATCACATTTGATACAGGTCAGGGAGTTACATCACGGCAAGGTGGTGCTGCCAACAATTATCTTTAGATAATGCTAACCCATTACTTTTGGCGCTTTGAATATTTTGTAGAATAGATTCTATTGCTTAAACTGATTTTAATTAGGATCAATGATTTTCATGTAGGGTAAAAAATAACGCACGAACTTCCTTGAGTTACTTTAGGACTTAGGTGGGCACTAGGGATTGGGACGTTGTATTTGTTTGGAATTTGACCCCTTTTCGAAATCCATACGGGAAATAAACGAACTGAAGCAAATAATCGATTTCTAATGAAGCCCACCATTGCAATAACTCATTAAACCATAAATAATCAATATTGGCTTTCAATAAGAACAATTAAATTTTTTTTTTGTAATTTTAGTGCATTTAACGTATCAAATCGTAAAATATAAAGCTTATTTGGCATACATATATAAACATTTTTTTCAAATAAAAATAATAAAAAACGCGCTAAAATTATGTTCTGTACTTGTTTTGGTGGCATGAACTAGGCTCCATAAAAAAACTCATTACAGAACTGAAAACCCGAAATATATTATGCCATTGTGGCACACTTTGGCACTATTTGCGTCAGTGCCAATTTTACGGCCATCAGCACCAAAATGTTGTGCCTCAGATTGAAAAAGAAAAAGTTTTAAAGTGTAAAATTCTAATCCTCTCTCCCCCTGCGGTTACCAACTTTGTAAGTATGATATACTTAAGAACTTTTGTCTAACTTTATGTATAACTATTTCTCAACTGTTTATAATCGTAAGTGTATTAAAAATTGTGATAGATTTAAGATTAGAGTTGGTATAAAGTGTATCAAATCTGGTGAGAATTACTTTAATAAAACGGATGGAAAAAATTGAGTTTAGTTTGTACTGTTATTTTTTTAATAGTTTTTATCTGGTGCTAGTGGTTATATAGTGTGCACAGCATGGTTTTGGTGTATGAAGATTAGTGGTGATTTGCCGTTAATTAACAGTTCGCGCAGCTTCAGAAATGGAATCTCGCACCCGTATGGCATTCGCTATCATGACCCGTTCTAACTCCAGTATTCGCCGCACTGTACCACAAGCTGTCAGATCACACCTGATGCAGGTCTGGGGATTTCCATGACAACACTGTCTTTTTATAGTTGCTGTCTTTTTATAGTAAGGTGTATGAAGCAGCAGATAATGATGAAAACTATGATATTTTATACTTGGACTTTAGTAAGGCTTTTGATCGAGTGCCACACTTACGACTTCTGAGCAAAGTTAAAGCATACGGGATCGATGGCAGTATATTTAGGTGGATTCAGTCATAGCTTGGTGACAGACAGCAAAGAGTTAGTATAGATGGAGTTAAATCTGAGTGGGCGTGTGTTAGCAGTGGAGTTCCGCAAGGATCTGTTTTGGGTCCCTTGCTATTCTTAATTTATATTAATGATCTTGACATAGGTATAAGTAGTGACCTGAGTAAATTTGCTGATGATACTAAGCTAGGTAGGGCCATTAGGGCTGATTCTGATGCTGTTGTAATGCAGGAGGAATTGACCATTCTGTCCAATTGGGCCGAGAAATGGCAAATGAAGTTTAACATAGACAAATGTAGTGTACTTAGTATAGGTAGAAATAATCCACTGAATAGTTATAAATTAAATGGGAGAATTTTAGGGAGGACTGATTGTTAGAGGGACTTGGGTATTTTGGTAAGTTCAGACCTTCGTCCTAGAAAGCAATGCCTAAATGCTAAGAATAAAGCTAATAGGATATTGGGATTCATTAGGAGGAGTGTAAGCAATAAGAGTGCTGAAGTCATTATAAAACTGTATCTGGCGCTAGTTAGGCCTCATCTAGACTATGCAGTACAATTTTGGTTACCATATTATAGGAAAGATATTGATATGCTTGAGTCTGTGCAGAGAAGGATGACAAAGATGATTGGTGGGCTAAGGAACTTAACTTATGGTGAAAGGCTCAGAAAACTAAATTTACATACATTGAAAAGGAGAAGAGTCAGAGGGGAATTGATTAAAGTCTTCAAATGGGTAAAAGGATATAATAAAGGGGATCTGGGTGAGGTTCTTATACTTAGTGAACATGATAGAACACGTAGCAATGGGTTTAAGCTTCATAAGTATAGGTTTAGGAAGAAGATTGGGAGGAATTTGTTTACAAATCGTGTGGTAGATGAATGGAATAGGCTCACTAGACACGTGATAGAAGCCTCCTCTCTGGGTAGTTTTAAGAATAGATTAGATAAATATATGGATGAAGCTGCTAGATGGGACTGACTTTTTTATGTACATATGTATATATTTTTCTAAGGAGTGGGGAGATTATATTTTGCGGTTGCATGAATGGACATAATCCTCTGGATGAATTTTATGTATATTGTAGATTAGATCTGACGAACTCCTGTAAAGGGTGACAATGTTGATGACTTTTCTCTGGTAAGAAATCTTTTGTGTGTTGAATGGAACGGGAGCTGCCAAGTGTAGACCATGAATGGTCTTTTGCAGTCTCCTTCTTTTCTTATGTTCTTATGTTAACACTGATTCGCCGTTGAATGCACACCGCATTCGGACACCTAGAGTTCATCTGTGATCCGAACCATGGGTTGCTACCCAATATGGATGGCACCGTGATGCATCCCGATTCAATTCGGTCCCAATTCTTACCTAATCATACCCAATGTCGTGGGGCCGTGGTATTTCTACTTTTATAGCTCTTAATGTCAATAGAGATAACCATGAAACAATTCAATATCAAGTAATCTTGAAATAATTTGTCAATATCCATACTATCAGTCTTATATAACTTTACTTAAGCTTTTACACTGAGCTTCCTCTGAAGCCCATTAATGCGAGGCGAAGGTGTAGCTAAACAGCGCTAAAGCTGACTACAGGTGCCAAAATGATATTTTAACTCACGATCCTCTTTTTCGTTATTAAAAACAAGAAACACGAGTATTTAGCAACGTCTCTTGTCTCTCAGGTATTTAAGGTGATTGTTCTTATGACAGGAAAACCTAATTAAAGCGTTTGCAACCATACTTCGGGAAGAATCCGAAATTAGAAATTCCTTCTCGGTCACCTTTTACTCAAAAGAGTGGACTAAAAAATCTAGAAGGCAGAAGGCCCTGCTTACGCATCCTGGTCGCAGTACCTCAAATTAGTCATGTCAATTTTAAACAAGTGTTTCGGAGATATGTTAATTATATATATATATATATATAGATATATATTAGTGTAAATGGGTAGCGGACCTACTCGTATGCAGATTTTGTTAAAGACCATAGTATATTTCGCCTTTATTAATTTTCTTTGGGAACTTTCCATTTTTATTATTATCTTTTTTAGTTCATCTTGTATTTGGTAAATAACTTCTACATTCCTCTCTTGTGTTTTGTAAAAACCAAACTTGACTTTAATTGCTGAGCTTTCAATCTATACGATTATCTTCAGGGTGTCTTTCCTCCTTTATCAGAAAATAAAACAGATTTTAGGGGATATTTATTCCTCCTCGCTTAACACGTTCGCGGCCCAATCGCCAAATTCCTTCTCTATCTATAGGGCCATGACAGAATTTTCCGTCATTTATAGGGAGGCAATTTGTGGCCCATGACTGAAATCACCGTCAATTTTTCCATTTGTTTTATTGATATGTTTGAAGCTTGGGCCTGTGAGTAGACTTACAGAGATTATCGTACGCCTGGCTTTGATGCCAGATTTAAGAGTAACAAATTTGTTTGCGGCATCTCATAGTAGGCTGACACCAAGGGCCTGGTAGTAAACTACCAAATGACAGATATATCTCTCATGGGCCGCGAACGTGTTAAACGTTATGTCAAGGGAAGGGGCTACTCCTGTGTAAGCGGAATTTAAAAATAACTTTAAAGTTTGATTCAACATCGGAGTCTGGGTTTCGATAGCTGGCCTTTCTTTGTTAATTAAGTTGGCTTCAAAGGTGTTCAGTCTAGCTTTATTTCCCTTTTTTGTTTTGATCGTTGGGTTATTAAACAATATGTCCCTGGTTAAGTTAATGTTATGCGCAGTCTCCATATGATTTTGGGTGGCTCCATATTGCAGGTGCATTGTCAAACGCCTCGAATGTGTGGTCGTACTTATACCAACATATTTTGAGTTGTTTTGAAGCTTACGTCTTCATTCGGGCAGCTAAACTCGTAAACTATGTTCGTAGACTTCAGGATCGATGAGTTTTGGCAGCTGTTGTTTTTCATAATGAGATGTTAACTTTTATCGTTTGATAATATATAATCATCTGAATCTTGTCCGTTTGGTTCTTTGATATTACGGTTAACAATCTCCTTGATGTATTTTCGTCTATTTTGTCGGTCGATGACATCTGATTTCTATAGTACAGTTTGATGTTATTTACTGCTTCCTGGTTACTTTCCGTTTCATCCGTGTCTTTAAATTGCCTTTTTAAAAATGATTTGAGTTGATTTTCAATCATGCTGTTCGGGAAACCGTTGTTCACGAGGGTTTGTTTTATGTGGGAGATCTCTTGATAGAACAGTTGCCACGTGGAGCAGCGTTTGTATGCTCGGCGGATGTATGAGCCGATTACACTTTTTTTGTACCTTTTAGGACATTCATATCCGCGTTGAGGCATCTTCTAATGTTTGTTGCTTTTCTGTACACTTTTGTGACGTAATTACCGTTGATGTTTTGTACCACTAGGTCCTGAAAAGGTAATTTATTGTCTAAGCTCAATTCATAAGTGAATTTTATCACGGAGTTATCCTCAAATTGCTGTTTGATGTTCTTCACTTTGGACGTTGATGAAGATATCGTCTACGTATCGGCAGTATGTGTGTGGCTTATTTTCTAAGTTTTCTAATAAGCTAGCTCTCTTCAAGTTGACCTATATAGTAGTTGGCAAAAGTCGACCCCAGAGGCGATCCCATAGCTACTACATCGACTTGTGTGTAGAGATATCCGTCCGGTGCCTCTGATGTGCATGAACGCAACATCTCCCTTAAGATGTTTCAAGCAAAGTTAGGAGGAGACATTGTAGGATGGTGATATACATTTTGTATAATGATGTCGATGGTCTGAGAGATAGGCCCATTAGTATATAGGCTTTCCACATGGAGGGATGCTATTAGTCTTGTAAGTCTTGTAGAGGTGAGTGTATCAATAAATTCCTCCGTGGAATTTATGCTAAATTTTCAAGGAATCTATGGTTTTATTATTTCATTCAAGGTTTTAGCTAGATGGTACGTTGGTGTGGTGACTGGCGAAATAATGGGCCTCAGCGGGTTTTTCGGCTTGTGTCTTTATATATTTCCATACAAATATGCCGGAGAATAATGGCCGAAAATCTTCTGGAATTGAAATCCACCAAGATAACCACAATGCTTTATAAGTGTTTATGTTAGCTCTCTAATCATTGGTTTATTAGGTCTTCTAATTTAATATTATATGATAACCTGATCATTTAGAATAAAGATAATCACAATGCTTTCTAGGTGTTTATGTTGGTCTTCTAATGATTTGTTAAACTAGTCTTCTAATTTAATATTAAAGTGATGCCCGGATCATTTAGCCTTAAGATAAAAATAATGGTTTATAAGTGTTTATGTTGGCCCTCTAATCATTGTTATATTTAGTCATGTAATTTAATATTTTATGATTCCCTGTTCATTTAGACTAAAGATAATCACGATGCTTTATGAGTGTTCATGTTGGCCCTCTAATCATTGGTTTATTTAGTCTAGTAACTTAATACTATATGATAACCTGATCATTTAGACTTAAGATAATGACAATACTTTATAGGTGTTTATGTTGGTCCTCTAATCATTGTTTAAATTGGTCTGGTAATTTAATATTGAATTGATGCCCTGATCATTTAGATTTAGGATAATCACAATGCTTTGTGCGTGTTTATGTTTGTCATCTAATCATTTGTTTATTTAGTCATGTAATTTAATATTAAATTAAGTCCCTGATCATGTTGTCTCAAGAGAAACAAACAAAATGCTTTATAAATGTTTGTGTTGACACTCTAATCATTTGTTTATTTAGTCTTGTAATTTAATATTGAAGTGATACCCTGATCCCTTTGACTTACGATAATCACAATGCTTTATAATTGTTTATATTAACCTTTTAAACTTTACTTTAATTAGTATTGTAATAAAATATTGAAATAATTCCCTGATCAATTTTTTGCTCCCTAAACAATTGTTTCTTTAGTCTTGTAATTTAATATTGAAGTGTTGGCCTGATCATTAAGCTTCAAGATAATCACAATGCTTTATAAGTGTTTATGTTGGCTCTATAATCCTTGGTTTATTTAGTCTTCTAATTTAATATTATATGATGCTCTGATTATTTAGTCTTTACATAATCACAATGCTTTATAGGTGTTTATGTTTGTCCTCTAATTATTTGTTCATTTAGTCTTGTAATTTAATTTTGAAGTGATGCCATGATCATTAAGCCTTAAGATAATCACAATGTTTATAAGTATTTATGTTGTACTTTAATTCTCGATATATTTAGTCTTTTAATTTAATATTATATGAAGCCCTGATCTTTTAGTTTTAAGATAATTACAATACTTTATAGATTTTTATGTTTGTTCTTTAATCATTTGTTTATTTACTATTGTAATTTAATCTGGAATTGATGCCCTGATCATTTAGCCTTAAGATAATCATATTTTCTTGCCCCCATTAATTTGTTTATTTAGTCAGGTAATTTAATAATTCAGTGATGTCCTGATCATTAAGCCTTTAGACAATCACAATGCTTTATATTTGATTTTGTCAGGTCCTCAATAATTCGTTTAATTAACCATGTGATTTGATAATGAAGTTAGGCCCTGATCATTTAGTCTTAAGATAATCACAATGCTTCATAGCTGTTTATGTTGGCCCTCTATCATTTGTAAATTACTCTTGTAATTTACTAATGAAGTGATGCCCTGATTATTTAACCTGAAGATAATCACAATACTTTATGAGTGTTCATATTAGCCCTTTAATCATTAGTTTATTTAGCCTTGTATTTTAAGATTTAAGTGATGCCCTGATCATTTATCCTTACGCGAATCACAATGCTTATGAGTTTTTATGTTAGGCCCTTACTCATTTGTTTATCTAGTTTAGTAATTTAATCTTAAAATGCTGGCCTGATCATTTAGCCTTTAGTTAATCACAATCCTTTTAATTGTTTATGTTTGCCCTCTAATCATGAGTTTATTTTGTACATATTGTAAGTTAATATTGAAGTGCTGCCTTGATCAGGTAAGATTAGGATAATCACACTGCTTTATAAGTGTTTCTATTGGTCCTGAATCATTTATTTATTTAGTCATTTATGTTGATATTGAAGTAATGTTCTGATCATTAATCCTCAAGATAATCACAATGATTTATAAGTATTTATGTTTGCCCCCTAATCATTGGTTTATTTCCTATTTTAATTTAATATTGAAGTGGTACCATCGTAATTAAACCTCAAGATAATCACAATACTTCAAAAGTGGAATATATTCGCTATTTAATCATTCGTTTATTTATTCTTCTAATTTACTATTGATGGGATGCCCTATTTATTAAGCCTCAAGATAAACACAATGCTTTATTAGTGTTTATATTGGCCCTGAAATCATTTGTTTATTTATTCCTTTAAGTTAATATTGAAATGATGCCCTGTTAATTAAGCCTCAAGATAGTCACAATGCTTTATAAGTGTTTATGTTGGCCCTCTATTCTTTGCTATATTTAGTTGTGTAATTCAATATTTTATGATACCCTGATCATTTACAATTAAGAAAATTACAATGCTTTATAAATCTTTATGTTGCCGCTCTAATCATTGGTTTATTTTATATAATACCCTGATCATTATCCTTAAGATAATCACAATGCTTTATAAGTGTTTATGTTGGCACTCATATCATTTCTTTATTTATTCTTCTAACGTACTGTTTTGTAAGGATTTATCTTGGCCTTCTAATCCTTTGTTTATTCAGTCTTGTAATTTACTGCTTTCTAAGTTTTTATGTTGTCCCAAATCTTTGATTTATTCAGTCTTCTAAGTTAATATTTAAGTGATGCCCTGATTATTTAGGCTTAATATAATCACAATGCTTTATATGTGTTTATGTTTCTCCTCTCATTATTTGTTTATTTTGTCTTGTAATTTAATTTTGAAGTGATGCCTTCATTCAGATTTTAGATAATTAAAATGCTTTATTAGTGCTTGTGTTACGCCCTCAATCATTTTTTTATTTAATCTTGTAATTTAATATTGAAGTGATTCCCTGATTATTTAGCCTTAAGATAATCACAATGCTTTATAGGTGTTTATGTTGTCCATCTAATCATTGCTTTATTTAGTCTTGTAATTTAATATTTTATGATACTGATAATTTAGTCCTTATATAATTACAATGCTTTATAGGTGTCTAGGTTCTCTAATCATTTGTTTATTTGGTCTTGTAATTTAATATTGAAGTGATTCCCTGATTATTTAGCCTTAAGATAATCACAATGCTTTATAGGAGTTTATGTTGGTCCTCTAATCTTTCCGTTATTTTGTTTTGTTATTTATTATTGAAGTGATGCCCTGATCATGCACCCTTATGTTAGGCCCTTTAATTATTTGTTTATGTAATTTTGAGTGGATGAGATAAATGATAGCTAATGCCACCTAACAACGCTATGGCTTTTTCCATGATGGGTAATATTGGAGTGGTGCCATAGCATTTCCACCAAGGTCTTCCAGTACCCTTGTTTCATTCATCCCTGTTGTTATGGTGATGTACAACATTCTCTACTTCTCTTTCCTGTTTTGTATTACAATCTCCTGTTTTTTCTTCAAGGTGGTCCTATCAGGCTGATGAAGAAGACTAGATTGTTTGGTGGATTTTTCAGGGGGTTGTCCTTCTCCTTGCTTCTCTTTTTTTTCGTTGAAAATCCACTGTTACTCTTTCCCTTTAGATATGGCGTCCTTAAGGGACTTTGTTTGTTTTGCTCAGATATGATGGCTCTATCTGAGTGGATCTTTTATTTCCATCTCATTTACCTTCTTTATGGGAATTAATTCTTTTCCCCAAACCTTAATTTTACTTTTTCTCGTTCTATTGTCTGGTGATGTTGAGTTGAATCCTGGTCCACGGAGGCAGCTTGCTGAGTGGTGCCGTTTACTTAATTCTAATATCCGTGGACTTAATAAGAATCTTAAAGATCTAACGATGGCTACTACCAATAATGACATAGTTTTCTCTTCTGAAACTCTGGTTTCCAACCATAGACATACTTCAGAGCTGCTTATACCAAATTTTAATAAACCTGCCCATCTACGAAGGGGCTCTTTTCCTCGAGCCTGTGGTATGTGTGTTTACATTAGATCTGGTTATAGTGCACAACACTTAACCAGCCTTTGCTCTCACTGCCATGAGATGCAACTTGCAAAAGTCTCCAGCAAATATCGTAACCATTACATTTATGTACTTTATAGAAACTATGATGCCAACAACAACTCGTATGACTGCCCGCTTACTGCCATGGCATCAATACAGTCTGTTAATGTAAAGGCTTCCTTTATTTTTGTTGGAGACTTAAACGCTCATCATCAAGATTGGTTGGGTTATGTATCACTAACCAATCGAAATAGTCTTGTGGTTCCGTATTTCTCTAAATTGTCTGGTTTTGAACAGCTGATTCAGAGTCTTACACACAATCCTAGGAACTGCCTGGACATTGTCTTGACTGAAATACCAGGAGTTTTCAAGGCTTCTGTTCACGCTCCCATAGGTACCTCTGATCATAATGCCATCTATTGCATAATTCTTCTTCAATTCACTGTTCCTGACATAACCATCTCCCCTCAGATATATCTCAAATCTAACGTCAATTGGGACAATGTATACATGAAAGATGACCCTATTAAATTAAATCCCTTGTCAAAGATAAAGCTTCGTTTGACGATGATTTTAGCGTGCCTTGATGACAAACAGGCTGCCTACCACTTTTGGAGATGCAATCAAAGCCAGTTGCTTTGCGATAATTATGTTACTCTTAGAGCTGAAGCTCAGAGAATTTATAATGCTGCTGAAGCTGCTTGTAATTCTCATTTACAAGATGTTCTTGGTGGAGCTACTCAGCCACACAAATGGTTGGGCTCTCTTAAGTCTTCATTGTTTGGTGTGGACTCAAGTATGCCTCCACTACGTGAACCTGATCGTTGCATGTCTTTTGAGCCCTTAAATAAAGCTAATTTGCTCTTTAATACATTTATAAACAAATAGAGAGATCTTTCCCCTTTCCTCAGTTAAAATCAGTTGCCTTTAAATCAATTAAGCTTAAAAAGTATCTTCTTGATCTAGATACTTATGGTGGGACGGACCTGGATGGCTTTTCTCCCTTTTCTCCAAGAAGCTCGCCCCCATTTTCGCACCTAAATTGGCTAATGCTTTTAGGTTATTTCTGAAGACCGGTTCTTTTCCTTGTTGTTAGCGTAAAGCCAACATTACTCTCATTCTAAAGGAAGCATCGGCTTCAACTTTATCATCTGAATACCGTCCCATCTCAATCACACGTATCTTTGAGAGGCTCCTCGCTAAACGATTGACCTTGTATTGTGACAAAATCGAGGTGATACCTGTTTCACAATTTAGGCTTCACAAAGAGTTTGGGAACTTGCGATTCACTCCTAACTCTGAACAATGACTTTCAATCCTCTTTGGACCGTGAGCATGAGTCGCATCTTGTAGCTATTGATTTCAGCTCAGCCTTTGACATTGTTAATCATAAGGCTCTAATTTATAAACTGCAACTTTATGGTATTGTGGAAGTACTCTTAATATTTTTAAGAATGTTTTGACAAATAGATCCCAGCGTGTTTCTGTTGATGCGACAGATTCTGTGCCTGTGGTCTCAGGCGTTACACAATGGAGCGTTCTCGGTTCTTTATTTTTTATAATTTTCACTTTTGACTTGGGCAATAATTTCGAAAATAAACTGATATCGTATGCCGAAGACACAACTTTCTACTCCTCAATTTGGTCTCCATGTAACAGAAGTAAAGTTGCATCATCTCTAAATAGTGATTTAGCCAAGATTACCTCTTGGTGTCAACTTTGGGGCATGAAGCTTAATGCTAATAAGACGCATTCTATTACCATTAGTAGATCCCGTGCATTGGATCCAGATCATCTCAGTTTGTATATATCAGATGATCTTATTGAGGAAGTGGATGATTTACTTCTTCTTGAAGTAATTCTTGAGTCAAAGCTGACTTTTGAGAAGCACATTCGTTTCTTGTCCTCTTCAATTTCACAGAAGACTGGATTACTTCGTAAGTGTTACAGACCTTTTTGTTGCGACTCTACAGTTATTAAGTCTTGTTATGCCTTCATTCTGCCTCATTTAGAGTATTGTGCTCTTGTTTTGGTGTCTGCTGCTAATTGCATCTCAAGTTGTTGAACAGAGCGTTGAACTCAATTAAGTTTATATCAACAGCTCTGTCCCTTGATTTGGCTCATCGGGGTCAGATTGGTGCCCTTAGCATTTTTCAAGCTATTTAATGCTATTCAGCATCCGTTGCACGCAGCTCTGCCTGATTCTTTTAATCCAGTTCGCTATGAATTTTATGAATGTTAGTACGACACAGTTTTCACGGTGTTTTATACAATCTCGTTGCTTTACCCAACTAGATTGTACACCCAAGAGATATTTCTTCATTTAAGCCCAGTGTGAATGCATTTCGGAAAGAGTAGCTTTTTCTCATCTTCTAATATTTCATATTCATCTGAATTTACTATTAGCCTTTCACTTTCTTCATGGCTGCCTTTGCCTCTTTTCAATAGCATTTTAGTATTTTGCGTGGAATCAATTTAGCCGTTTTTGTACCCTGGAAGGAGGCTTTGGTATCTCTCAGAATAATAATAATAATAATACATAATACGTGTAATCGGCTCATATATCCGCTGAACATACAAATGCTGCTCCTTGTAAAAACTGTTCCATCAAGAGATCTCCCGTATAAAACAAACCCTCGTAAACAACGGTTTCCCGAACAACATAATCGAAATCAACTTCAATCGTTTTTAAGAAGGCAATTTAAAGACACGGATGAAACGGAAAGTAACCAGGAAGCAGTAAATAACATCAAACTGTACTATAGAAATCAGATTTTCTCGGCCTACCAAATAGATAAATAAACATCAAGGAGAAGTTTAGAAGTAAGCAGGCAAGATTGATGATTATATATTATAAAACAACAAAACTTAACAATCTGATTATTAAAAATATCATCTGCCAAAACTCCTCGAACTGAAGTCAACAAAAATAGTTTACGAGTTTACCTGCCCGAATGAAGACTGTAAGCTTCAAAACAACTCAAAATATGTTGGTATGACTACCACCACACTTTCGAGGCGTTTGACAATGCACCTGCAACATGGAGCCACCCCAAATCATATATAGAATGTGCATAAAATTAGCTTAACCAGGAATATATTGATTAATAACACAACGATCAAAAGAAAATAGGGAAATAAAGCTAGACGGGACACCTTAGAAGCCCTCTTAATTAACGAAGAAAAGCCAGACTATGGGCTTGAATCGAACATTAAAGTTGTTTTAAAATTCCTCTTACGCAGGAGTTGCCCGTTCCTATAACATAACGTTTAAGCGAGGAGGAATAAATATCCCCTAAAATCCGTTTTCTTTTCATTCTGACTCCGCCTCTTCACTAATAAAGGAGGAAAGGCACTCTGAAGATGATTGTATAGATCGAAAGTTCAGCAATTAAAGTCAAGTTTGGTTTTTACCAAACACAATTCTATTAAAAAGGAGATGAATGTAGAAGTTGTTTACCAACTACAAGATGAACTAAAAAGGATAATAAGAAAAATGGAAAGTTTACAAAGAAAATTAATAAAGGCGAAATGTACTATGGTCTTTAACAGAATCTCAATATATATATACAAAGAAAGCAGCTACAGGATTTGCGGGTGATTATACAACCACCACAGGGCTATGCCATTTTTATTTTTTGTCTTTCAATAAAATTTGAAGACAGAAAGAAAGATGCAGAAACCTGGTGTAGCTGACTATAAATACATATAGTACAAGAGAAATAAGAATTGGACGAGAATGAGCAAATGAGACAGGAATTCAAAACTATTTTCCCCTGACGTTATTTCTGTCTTCTCGGTAAAGGATCGCCTTCACTGGGCCGCCCTCTGCTCATTTTGATTCTGGATTGTTCTAATGTCTCTCTCTCTTGCCTATAAAAAAAAATCTGGTTTCTTGTCTCATTTGCGACCAATTCTTATTTATCTTGTTATATATATATATATATATATATATATATATATATATATATATATATATATATATATTTGTATTGTTGGGCGGTCAATTTTCTGCGTAACATGTTTTATTGAAGGCGACTGCTAACTTATTATTAATTATTTTCTTTTCGAGTCTCTCGATTTGTCTTATGTTTCCTTTTGCTCTTGGCTTAACCCATGAATTAGTTCACCAAAATTGCTTAGAAAGTCGTGACGCACGAGGGTAGAAAACTTGTTCACCAAGCAAAACGAAATTCTTTATTTGCCTGACGCGTTTCGATATATATACATATCATCTTCAAAGGCTACACAGTTGTGGCTATGGAATAAGATATAAAACTATATATATATATATATATATATATATATATATATATATATATATATATATATATATGTGTGTGTGTGTGTGTGTGATAAGCTGCATTAACATTTATACAAACACATTTATATGAAATGGGATTTCTCTAAACACAAGATATACGAGGGGCGGTCAATAAGTTTTGCCATTCGGATAGAAGGAAACGAGATATGAGGAAAAGTGTTTTATTATTTTTCAATATAACTACCCTCGACTTCAATAGACTTGCGCTACTTGTTCCTGAGGCTTCGAATTCCCGATAACCAGAAATCTCCCGATTGCTGTTCAATCCACTCCTAGACGGCGAGCTGGACATCATCATCGCCCCTAAACCGGCGTCCACGCAGGGCAGCCTTGAGCTGGCGGAATAAAAAGTAGTCGCTAAGGGCCAGATCTGGACTGTAGGGAGGGGGTGGGGGGTGAGCTCCTCGAATCCGCACTCGCGCAGGGCAGCTTGTGTGACTTTGGCCTTGTGGACAGGGGCATTGTCGTGGAGGAGCAGGACACCGCGTGTCAACTTGCCGCGCCGCTTCTGACGGATGCACTTCTTCAACCCAGCCAGTTCCTCGGCGTAATATTGGCCTGTGATGGTCCTTCCACGAAGCGCATAGTCCACCATCAACACTCCCTCAGAATCTCAGAAGATGGTGGCCATTATCTTCCCGGCTGAGGGTTGGGTCCGGAACTTGATGGGGATCGGAGAGCCCCTGTGCTTCCAGGCCATGCTTTCGAGCTTGGTCTCGGGATCACACGTTTCATCACTTGTCACTATGCGTGACTCGAATCCAGCCGGGTCTTGGTTGTACAGGAGCAGCAGCTCCTCCGAACTTTGAGGAAGTTGAAGTCAATCATGGGGCGTAAGGTTTCGGGAGGTTTCTAGGGACTCAACGGGCAGAGACCTTTTGTCATGGACAAATTATCGTGTATGATGTTGATGAAACTTCTATGTGATATTCCAAGTTCTCGCTCGATTTCTTCGACCTTAACCTGTCGATTTTCGCGGATCATCTTCTCCACACTGGTCACATTGTCCTGGTTGGTCACGTCTGACGGGCATCCTGGATGGGGGTCATTTTGAAGAGACTCACAACCATGGCAGAACTCCCTATTCCAGCGAGCAATGGTTGCATAGGAAAGGGCGGTGAAACATAGTAGAAACATGATAGTATTAATTATACTATATTGATAAAAAAGAAAATATCAGTGCAATACAAAGCTACTATAGTGAAGTGTAACAAAAATTTATCAACTACAGTGAAGTAAGGCAAAAATGTACTCAGTCATAGTGAAGTGACCCCTCCCCCCCAAACCCTGTTCAACTAAAGTGAAGTAAACTAAAACAAAATGTCATAAAGTAGAAAGATTAAGAAACCTTCACATACACAACTGAGTAGGAACTAAACAATATACACTTTATAGCATGAATGTTTCAAAACACCCAATAATGAAAGAATGAATAAGTGATAACAGAGACTTGGCGGCTCAACCCCAAACTGAAGAAGTTCTGATTACATACGAGTAGAGCAACAAGGACAAAATGGAACAGCAGTGTATGAATACGGGTCGAGGTTCAGATCTCACATTAATCAGTAGGGCAAAACAAACTGGAACTATTCCATTCTATCCTTCTATCCGCACCTTAAAGAAGAGGGTCACCTGTAATAAACTTCCCTACTGCTATACTTTCCTTTTCACCTTCTTTCATCTCTTTCTCCCTCCGGCCCACCAAATATTTTGGGACTTGGAGGAGGGTGGCCGTCGGGGACCGGGAGGAGTCAAACGAGAGGGGTCGAGTGGAGGTCTTCTCTCTCTCCTGCCCTTGATGGGGCAGGGAGGAGAAGGAGAGTAACCGTAGCCGATTCATTTATTTATTCCACACTCAAAAAATCCTCATGATGGACTCAGTCAATTTGGTGACCTCTTTGTTGCGAATCGCTTGCAGAGCCGTACAGGAGGAAACATTCGAGCGATACTGAAGAAAGACTAAGTATATGCGTCTAATAACATTTTTAGATATTCCTTCTATGTATTTATGGTGGACAGAGTAGATAACTTAAAGGGAGATCCTATTCTTATTTTCACCCATCTTCTTCAATTTTAACTTCTACACATTTCACAGTTAAGAAATGTAACTCGATCATCACTGCCCCCTCAAGGGCCGCGAAGAATGAGGGTCTTTAAGACCAGAAACCCCAAATTTGCTGCAAGCGTCTAATAGAACTAGGTCTATATTTGTAGATTGTTCGAGGAGTATTTCTCGAATAGGAAAGTATATAGGGACACTCATGCCTCACTTTCTTTTAGATTGTTTACGGAAGGACGAGACACAAAATAGATCGAGGAGCGAACAGAGCATCTTGGGCGCTTGCGAATAAAGAGTTGGCGTAAACGCTTTCCCCAACAGGAAAATGAGGTAGGCTCGAATGACGACGAGTAACACTTAAGAGTCAGTCCAAAATTAATGTGTAAAACTCGTTTTCATCGAATAAATTGAGATACTCTAGAAAATCAGACTCACGCTCAAAATTCCTTGCCAAGTCACAGCCAACAGGAGCTTCATATATCAGAAAATGGATATGTAGTTAGGGTTCCTACATGCATCTTAACAGAAGCCTCCTGCTGCTCTAAATGAGGAAAGAAGACACTTTTGGAGAGAATGTAGCTAAGTGACAGAGGAAATATGCCTCGATGTGGCGGGCCAAACGGGACAATGGAAATGGCTTACCTTATGAGGAACGAAATAATCTTAAGGAAGGAAAAACATGAAAGAAACAAATCGGAATCCCAAAGAAACACCATACACAGGCATAGCCAAAGCCGCAATACAAGAAATGAGGAAGTCAAAAACACACCTAACTGTCCTTAACGAATCATTAATGCAACACGTTACATGTATAGTCTACGCGCACGTAATAAAAATAGGTAAGCCTGACACTTTCACCGTAACCCTCAATACCATGTTAGAAAACTGGAATGAAGAAAATGTGGTTCCCTGAGAACCTTCTCGGAAATATTCGATCGTAGTGTGGCGAAAGTCACTGGTCAGACCACTAAACAGAAACAATCCAACCAAATGGATAAAATTTAACAGGAGATGTCACAGGAAGCAGAAAATAAACCAACAATGAATAAAAAAGATGAAGAAGAAAAGAATGCACCCACTGACTATAAGTAGCTCAAAGACGATTTAGGCCGCATAACTTAATGGCAAAGTTGGAAAAACCTTACCTTTTTTAAGTTTGTTTTTCCATCTGTTCTAATTGCCTCCCATCAATATCCATAGTTGTAAGTAAAATATGTATATGCACCGTTGTATATGGTTATCATAACAATGATTAACTACATTCAGGGTCCCCACGGGTGGGAGAAACTTCGTGTTCTGTGGCACTAGCAAAGAATAAAATAGCCATTTGCGACTGGTTCTTAGACTCGTTTATCCGATACACTCGCTTGGTTGGCGTGGGTACGGGGTGTCTCCCAGACGCACCACGGCTTTCGGAATTTTAGGTCTTTGATAACTCTTTGGTTTCCTTTGTTTAATAAGATTTGTCTCTCTAATGTTTGTTGACAATAAATATTTCCATTTTCATTTGTTTGTCAATAATGTAAACAGTACTTTAAGATTTATTAATGGTCGCCATGCTGGTTACCAATAAAGGGAATTTTTGCTCAAGTAAATGCTCGCTTCTTCTCTTTGTTTATACAAATAACACTTTTTCTACTTTCCATTTATATTGATTAAAAGAAAAAAAAAATTTACGTATCACTAAATATAAACCTTTCTGCTGGTCTGCTTATAAGAAAAAATAGAGGGCGCACCGATTGATAGATGACTTGGGTCCCAAGAAAATTGAAGGCAATTAAAGTGAAACAATTGAAAACCCCAAAATCACAGAAAAGGAAAAGTGTTCAAAGAAAGTATAAAATTTGTGAGGTTGAGTAAATGAAGTTTTAAAACCTATTAGTAGCTCTTTCTTGCAGAAATGCGAATGAAAGAGTTATGAAAAATTATTGGAAAACTGACGTTCAGGACCTTTTGTTAAATAAAGAGCAAATATACATGTATTTACTGTGTAAACGTGAGTACAAGATTTTACGATCAAATTTTAATGCAAAACATAGAGATCGTATTAAAGGAAGTTATTTGGGGAAGGGGGGTTCGGAGGAAGGTGAAATTCGTTTTGGTAGACTTACATTTTTACGGTACCGTTACTGTATAGTACAGCTGATAAAAATAGTAAGATAATACCAATACTTATATGGTAAAATTTTCGCTCAATACTGAAATATTCCATCAAGATATATTGAGGACATTTGCTAAAAAACTAGGGTCGAATTATACACGACAATCTTGGGTCACAAAATACATAAAGTAGGATAATTCACGAGTATACGATACTGTACGTGTATGTAGAAAAATAGTTTAGATATGTGGTGGTTGCAATGATTTCAACCTAAACCATATCAACTCAAATCTTTGTGATTTTCAGAACATCGAGCTTAGACTTTGCGTGTGTAATGGGGATAAAATATGAATACAACTCAAGTTGCACATCGCAATGAGAGGTTTGCCGCAATGCATTTATGAATGGGTCAAATTACAATCTGCTCCCTGCTTATTATTTATGATGTAATGGCAGAGTGCAGCAAGGTACAGCTAAGTGGCAGTCATCAATCCTATATTGAGTTGGTCTATGTAAATCAAGGATGATCACTGGTAGCATTCGCAGATTTTTGCACATGTAGTATCCCAACCTAATGTAGTATCCCAATCTAATGACAAATGTAGACACAACTGAAGAGTAAATAAAAGAAGAAAAAAAGGACAAAGAAAGATGTGGATAGACGAAAATCTTCGTGAAAACACCAATTTCAGGGCATTGGCACATATTTAAGAGGAAAGATCTTGTAAGATTGTGTATGTGGAATTCGATCGATGTCTCCTATTCTAATGGATATTCTGTTATATTTCCGCAATATATGATTGCCCTTAATCTAATAATAGGATTAGAGGAATGTGTTGGTATTTGGCTTCATTCTTTGGCGATAAAATTTCATAGAATTTTATTTTCATTCGGATTAAGATGAAATCCTTAATGAAGTACTGATCCCATTAATCTAGCATATATTACGATAATCTATTCAGGTCTTAATGTGGCCTTGATTGGTATTAGATATTTATGAAGAAAGAGTCTGATATATAAATAGTGAGGAAATTGTCAAGTACAAAGGTATGGGGTTATTTTTTTAGAACTTGTTCTAATTATCTAATTAGCTCGTCGGTTTTATGAGAATAATCGAGGGGAATGAATTAATGAATCTTTGAAAATAGAAGATTACCCATATCCATATTCTTTCTGCGTGAGTCAGGTCGAATAAGGTATGCTGGGCTGAGTAGACATGGTGGCAAGGACCATCTAATTAACTGGAACTCGGCCAAATTTATTTATCGTTCCAATGACCCTATAAAAAGAAATATCATTAAATGTGCTTTCATAAGCCAATGTGATAATTTTAACCTTTCCCCTGGTTTATATAAAATAGATGCTATAATTAAAAGACTAATACTTAAAGAAATTAGTTCTGACTTTTGTTCTTAGTTTTTTATATACAATATTTAGTTATGTGGCCCCATTTTTTTTTTTATTGTCACTGCTTTGTTTTGTACATTGTATTTTCCCCGACTCTTTCGCCCCTCGTGTCTTATAATCTCCCTCGTTAGGCTATCTCCATTTATTTTAATTTGTTACCCTTTCCGTCTTCTCAGTTTGACCTCACTACCTGCTTCTTGTAATTTTTAATGTGAATCTTCACCTTCGCTCTCCCGTCTTTCTCATTGGTGATTTCTTGTTTTTGAGGGGTTCTTTCATACTTTTCTTTCGTATATATACCTCTAATATAATAAATATTCCTTCTTGTATTTATCCTTGATAAGGAACTTAATAAAGTTCGAAAGTACTTGGAAACAGCATTTAATTTTTTCGTGCGAGACATTGCATTCATATATATATATATATATATATATATATATATATATATATATATATATATATATATATATATATATGTATATATATATATATATATATATATATATATATATATATATATATATATATATATATATATATATATATATATATATATATAGAAAGAGAGAGAGAGAGAGGAGGGGAGGGGGGGGGGTGAATGTTGAATTTGCATGATTTTTTTGTAATAGTGTATATCTTCCTTTATCCGAGGAATTGTACGTCAACAACTCCGCTTCAATAGTGGCGAAGGATAGAATCTGAAGAACTTAACCATTTGGAACTTAGCTAACATACATTTGGCCAAACCAGGATACCTACGAGACCAAATGACATTTTTTCAGTTTTGGGGCACAAGTCGTTATTAATCGCTTGGACCTAAATACGTGATCCTCCTTCCACGATATTTTTCCTTCCGATGGCTGAGACAGACATTGGGGTTGGGGGACACGCCGAAGATCATTACTAGAAATGTCAATTCACGGATTATGAGAAGCCGTCAATTCCAGAATACGAGATTCTTTCCTGGGCCATTCCGTTCATGCCTCCGTCAATCTTCTGCCCACATTTCCTCGATGAGAAGCTCGATGGCAAACCTCGTCCTCAACTCAACCGAAGCGACCAGCCGTTTTGCACTCATTTTTTTATCATTCCTGTAAATTATCACTCTCCTCTCGTCTCCCAATTTTCTTCGGACGAATAATGGTTGGGAATATGCAAATAGAATGATGGCTCTTAACTATCCTCAGATAGATTGGATCGATTTCCCATCTCCGGTCAGCGAAATATGGGAAATAAATTTCTCACTGAGCAGTCAATTAAAAATAGGCTAATATATTAAAGAGGCACTACGAAGGTGCTAAATAATTATGATCATACATTTTAAAGATACAGATATTTCGCCCCTGAATATTAGCAACAAATCAAGAAAAGCTACAATTTTGCAACTGAATCTGTGAATATGAGGTTCCAGTTAGATACATTGGCCCAAATTTTGGAGCAGCTATGAAAAAGTGAAGAATATGATAGAAACTCATTTATTTCATACTTGACATAATACAACTAAACATCTTTGCGTATATTCTATCAATATTTAAATTTGCTGTCTTACTTTTGCTTTTGTAACAGCTTTTATGCGTTTTTGCATACTTGAGACTAAGTTTGCACAGGTGGTTGGCTCAATTTTTTTCCACCGGAATTTTACCTGTTAATTCATTTTTTGAAGTACATTTGCGCACCCTCACTCATGTGCCCAAGTGTGACCACAAATGTTTAATGCGGTTGAACTCTGAAGTCTGTAGATTGAGGAGGCCATTCCATCTACCTCACCCCTTCCTTTTCAAACCAACCCTTTGATACTCTAGATGTGTGTCATAGAGCATTCTCTTGTTTGAAGATTTTACCATATGGTTTGTTATCATTGAAAATTTTACCTAAGAAAGGTTGATAAACCTGGTCTACCATGCTAGTGTAAGTGTTGGAATTCATTCTGCTCTCACAAGTAAATAACAATCCTGGACCTGAAGACGACATGCAGTTCCAAACAATTACACTACTACCTCTAAAAGTGACTGTTGGGACAACACATATTGGATCATAAGCTTCACCAACTATTCGACGAACAATAACATAAACAGCTCCAGGCGTCCTAAAGATCTGAGGAGAAATACAAATTTTACCGATCATATTTGTTATCCAATAAAACTTTTTGTATTCAATATAAATGTGTACAATCGTAATAAATTGGTAAAAAATAATGTGTAGAACCTACCTCAAAGTTGCTTTCATCAGACCCAGCAACTATAGCCCAAGCAGAATCAGCCCAATCTTCATGCTTTTTTGCCCAAGACAATCGCTTCTTCTTGTTCACCTGAGGCAGCAACGGTTTCTTTCTAGCCTTACATCCCTTGGGCACAGCTTCTAATAACCTTCTTCTCACTGAGCATCTTGATATCTCTTTGTTTGTTGCGGCCAGAAATTCAGCAGCTACATCAGAATAGGTTTTTTTTCTATTGGCTAGAGAGGTCCTCTCTTCCCCTGGAGTTGTACACCTTTTCCGAGCTTTGTCATTACGGTTTTTGAATGAATTTATCTCATTGTACCTTTTAATGGTTGTCCCTCTCTGGACAATGCAATGATTTGAGCACTTTGAGCTTCAGGAATCTGTTTCTTGGGAGACATTTTTAACAAAGAAATTCCACTTGTAAGTTATACAATTAGATAATCAGTGAAAAAGTAAGAATAAACGCTAGTATCACACATTAATGGCAGAAGGCTGCGCCAACCACTTATGTACAATATGCACATACGCATAAAAGCAGTTATAAAAACAAAAGGACACATCAAATATTAAATATTAATAGAATATACGCATGTCAAGTATGAAATAAATGAGTTTCAATCATATTCTTCACGTGTTCATACCTGCTCCATAATTTTGGCCAAGGCTGTATATACCGGAACTGACAGACGCTATTCAGCTGCATAAGAAGAGGTGTGTATTCATCAGCTTATTTTTAGAGTTCATAAGAACTTTAACCTGCCTTTTTCAACGGCTACCTTTTTGTCTTACACTACCTGGTCTTCTTCCACAGATGAATCGGTTCAATGTACCTAATATTGTCTATCCTAGTACTGTACCGATGAAAGTGGCAGTGAAACAGCTCGAGTGATTAGAAACCGTTACTTACTGACGTGAATGAGTGTTGGAGTATTGCACAAGCGTGTTTGATGCTATGAAAATATGGCCTTTGATGCTGAAGTCACCAGGCCAAAGTAAATAAAGATCTTTCCCCCCATCCCTACCTTGAAACAAATTCATCCAGTGCATTGAAACATAAATGAAGCGTCAAAATCTTTGCCATTTTTATGACTAATTCTATTTTTCTTTGTTTTACATTTCAATTTATCATGACTAGAACACGAAAAATTCCTTTGAAACTTCGAATTTTTGAAGTGAAAGATTATTGATTACTCAGAAGATGAACACTAGTCATTAATTGCTAGGGATTTAAATATGTCTACACTTTTCAACAAAACAAAAAAACGATTGCATGTAAAGAGTAAAACAAATAAATAATAACTAAATCAGGTTGAGTTATCTGTTAAATTCCTAACTATATGAAGATTTGTAGACAACCATCATTTTAAAGCTCCGGGAATCTCCGAAAGCCTGCATAGAATAACAAAAAAATAAAAGTAAATAAACTACAGTTGCCTGGTTATGAAATTAAAGGATAGAAGATGGTGCATTAACTATAGTGGGTAACAATGTGAACAAGTCTCTGGCATTTATCACAACGTAATTTCTGGCGTGTTAAATTCGGCTCAGTTTACAGAAATTCGACTCACAAGGGTTTGCCAAATATCAGCCACATGTTTGATAAAGAGTGTTCCATAAAGGGAACCGAATTTGAATTCGGCGATACTTTTGTGTTTTGAAGTTTGAAGGCATGTTTTCATCATGTTCACTATCTGTATTTACTCCAATTGATAGTTTTTTAGAATACTTGTATGCAGTGCATCATGGAGTAGTTTACAACTGAGCAGCGCGTTTTCAGCCTCAAGACATTTTACCAAAAGGAGAAAGTGCGACGCAAACATTTCCATTACTTCGTACCATTTTTGAGAGAAATGAGAGAAATAAAGCACCAACGAGTTCACTGTTCGCGGGCTAATGCCGAAGTTAAAAACAACTGGTTCAGTTGTAACGACCAAATTGCCTGGGCGGAACCGTTCTTATCGGATATAGCAACAATTGGCTGTTCGACATTTTGACCACTTCATTACATCGAATTCTGCACAAAGATCTTCATATGCAGGCGTACAAAATTCAACTTAAGCATTATCTTCCACCTGCCCCTGGCAAGTGGAAGCAATTTACTGTCTGGGTTGTGGGGAGACTTGCAGCTGACGAAAATCTTTTAAAGAAAATCATCTTCGGTGACGAGCCCCACTTCCAATTTTGAGTAGATTTGTTAATAAATAGAACTGCTGGATTTGGGAAAATGAAAATCTCCGAATAATGTAGGAGCGTGAAATGGATCCATTGAAAACGAATGTTTGGTGTGGTTTTTAGGCAGGTGGAGTGCTTGGACCATTCTTCTTTAAAGATCATGAGGAAAATACAGTTACCATTAATAGAGAACGTTATCGAAAGATGATATCCACGCAGTTTACCCGAATTTGGAAGATACGAAGATTAAGAACCTCTGGTTTCAGCAGGATGGAGAGAACTACCACACTTCGTGCTAAACGCTTGCATTACTCCATGAAAAATGTCCACAACAAGTGATATCCTTTCATGATGAACAGAAATGGCCACCGAGATCCTATGATATTACCCCTTGTGATTTATTCTTATGGGGGTATGTTAAATCACTGGTATACGCCAATAAACCACGCTAATTCCGGAACTGAAGGCTGAAATTAGGCGTGTGATTGGAGGCATCGAGCCACACATCTGTGAGAGAGTTATCGGAAGTTTCGAGGAGCGCATAAATATATGCAGACTAAGTGTAGGTAGACATATGGCCGAAATTGTGTAAAAAAATATTCAGACTATAACCATGTTTATACAAGCTAAAGCAAGAGTCAACAATGTTATAATTTAAAGAGCTGTTTTGAAAGATGGCGTTATCGGACCTGCTTAAGTGTGTAAGAGAAAAATATATTTCTTTCCGTAAAAAAAGTTTTTAACAATGTGATATGATCAAATTTAAGAAGATAAACTGTTCGTGTATGATATAGTCCTATCTTCCTCTGCGCAAACGAAGACAGAGCTACCAAGCTAGTACGAGGGGCAGGCAATAAGTTTTGCAATTCGGATATAAAGAAACGTGTGGGGGAATTCCACGTGGAATTTCTTTTCCAGCACGGAAGTGATGTCCATGCACTGGAGAAGATTCTAGAATTTGGTAAGGCTGAAATTGGTAAGCTTCCCCCCTCCCTTCCACAAGCAGTAGCATCGAACCGCGTCCACCACGGACCACCCGAGGTAACAAACGAGTGTCGTATCTCGTGAAGAAGGACTTATTGAGAGGTATAAGACCTACTTTGACCTTAAGTCACGAGAACGAAAATTCAAGCCTGTCGCGGAGGTGCTGGTACTCCTTTCCACGGGAAGCAACAAACTCCTTAGCCAGTGCAAGAGACCCTACCCCGTCTTCAAGGCTAGAGGACCCGTGGATTACTTCATCCGTACTCCGGCAGGAGCGAAGGTTTTCCAAGTGAATTGTATATATTATCTCATTAAGGTTCTTAATTATTATTTTTTTTTTTGGTCCACTAAATGGTTTAGTCATTAGTCCCATATTCATGCGTCCATTTAATTGTATGCTTTATTTTTTTGGTTCCACTGAAATGTCGCTAATGTTCTCCTGTAATTTTTTTGTTTTAGATTGTACTAGTTAAATTGTCTCTAGAATTGACCCGTAAATTTCCCGCTGAGCTTAGATTCACGTTTTTTTTTGTGTGTGTACACCTGTCGTAGCAGGTCCAAATTTCCCTAGACCCTTGATAATTCTAGTTGGACGGGTGGGATGATCCTTTCCTACGCAACTGCTCTGTAAAGCATCATCTTTGGGATGGGAGATGTGTGGGGGAATTGCACGTGGAATTTCTTTTCCAGCACGGAAGAGATGTCCATGCGCTGGAGAAGATTCTAGAATATGGTTAGGCTTGAATTGGTAAGCCTCCCCCTCCTCCACTAACGGTAGCCTCGAACCACGTCCACCACGGACCACCTTTACGCAGGTTAGAATCGCCTCGGAGTGAAGATTCAAGGCCATTCTAAAGTAGCGCTGTTTCCCCCTACCCCCGCGGGGGGAGTCTCGGATATATATAGAGCTCGTCTTCCATGTGGGAGAAACAGAGTTGAGGAGTAACGCACGGACCCAAGAAGATTCCCCTAGTTCTAAGTCAAGTGCTAACAACAAAGCAAAGTGACGGCTGAACTTTTTGTGTGTTGGAATTAGCCCCAGCCAGTGAGGTAATTCCATTTGACGATCGCTACCGAGCGATTTTCCCGACTCCACTCATCAACTCCTGTCGAAGCCCTCCTCGTTCGCCACTCGTTTTCGGGTGGCCGAAATACTCTCCCCTGGACAGGACGTTACCGCTCCTTCCTTTTCGGAGAACCGTCATCACGTTAACTTCCTGCTCAGAAGCTCCAAGTGACCTCGCCCCCACGTTTATTGCCTGCAAAAGACATCCGTCAAGCCTTACCCTGACGTCTCACCCGGAATCCTCCGTATGCCAACCCCTCTCTCCCTTCAGCAACCCATTTGAGTTAATCCTCCCCATTTGAATAGTACCCTTCTGTAATACATTAATTTCTAACTTTAGAGTCTGACGCATAATTCTGCAATTTCTTTCCTTATTTACCAATTTAATTTTGCCCATTTATTCTCTTATTCTATGTGAATAAAATTATATTTTTGTACATGCCTCTTTAAATAACCTTGAGCATTGCCATTGCCCAAATTTTACCTGACCTCGTTGTACTCTTTTTCGCTGTTCCGCGCGTCGGAACTCGTGGCGTTCCGTCCCCCTTCGGCCCTCCTTTAAGTTATTGGTCCATGATATAATATGGTATTGATATAATGAAGTGTCATACCACGACAAAACGAGATATGTGGAAAAATGTTTTATTATTTTTCAATATAACTACCCTCGACTTCAATGCACTTGCGCCACTTGTCCCTGAGGATTCAAATTCCCGACAACCAGAAATCTCTCGACTGCTGTTCAATCCACTTCTGGACGGCGAGCTAGACATCTTCATCGTCCCCAAACCGGCGTCCACGCAGTGCAGCCTTGAGCTGGCGAAATAAAAAGTCGTCGCCAGGGGCCATATCTGGACTGTAGGGGAGATGGTTGAGCTCCTCGAATCTGCACTCGCGCAGGGCAGCTTGTGCAACCCTGGCCTTGTGGACTTTGACAAAGTTGAAGTCGATCATGGGGCGTGAGGTTTCTTGGGACCCAATGGGCAGAGACCTTGGTCATGTCCAAATTGTCGTGGATGATGGTGATAACACTTCCATGTGATATTCCAAGTTCTCGCTAGATTTCTTGGACTTTCAGCCGTCGATTTTCGAGGATTATCCTCTCCATACGGCTACATTGTCCTCGTTGGTCACGTCTGGCGGGCGTTCTGGACGAGGGTAATCTTCAAGGCACTCACGACCTTGGCGGAACTCCCTATTCCACTGAGGAATGGTTGCACAGGAAGGGGCGGTGTCAGTGTACACTGCAACCATGCGTTCATGGATCTCTTTTGCATTCTTGCTTTCCTTGGTCAAAAATTTGATCACTGCGCGGTGCTCAACCTTCTCTATTGTTGAAAAATTTGTAACTTACGATCTGCGATCAGCTACTGCTTCTTAAATAGACGAGCCAGGAGCGTGCGGCTGCAGCTCCTGACTTGTCATAACTTGTCCTAACACCCCCACTTACAGCCACTCCCCTTTCTCTGTTTTGCCCTACCGATTCGCAAAATTTATTGACCTCTCCTCGTACTTTAGCCGATCCGTTCCTTGCCTAGTGCAGCATAGGGCATATTTGCTTAATATTGGAGAAACAAAATAAATTACGTGAATATTTAAATAAAACACAACTAATAATGGCCAAAAGTAGCTTGAACTACAATTTCAGCACTAATTATTTGCATATCTTCTGAGTTTGCTCTAAATCAATGTTATGAAAGTAAAAAAAAATATTACTAGCTAACTAAACCTCATGTGTTTAAAAATGATTTCGTAATATATTTCTAATTTGTTTAGCTAAATCTGAGGAGGGTTTAGTTTTTTTATCTCACTCAATGTGAGTAATATTGAAATGTTCAAATTTATATTATTATCGATTATTGTGTTAAATATGAAATACAATGATAACAGAGTTCGAATTCAAATGAAGTTGCCAGACGTCGTTAGGCGCTCCAACGTTAATTTTCTATGCGGTCTTTAGGCAAGTGCCTGTGCATTTTATAATGACTATTTCCTTGAAGTGGGTCTAGTGTGGGAGTCTCCTATATTTGAGGTTATGATTATTTTTTTTAGCTAAAATTGAAGCTATTAAATATTTAGGCAGGTGAATGGGTTTTATACTGTGAATCTATTTCTAGCTCCGCTCCGAATGGGCTGAACTAGGAATAGTCATTAAATTTCTTTGAAATTTCCGACATTTAGCCAACTCTCAAAATAAGTGGAAGACACGATGTATTTATTAAGGCTTTCTTTCATCCGTCCCATTAAATTTAGTTGCAATCAATTGATGAAATAACAGTGTTTATGACAGAAATCCTTATTTATGGTGAAGAATTTTATGGAAGAGAAATAACCAAAAAGGTATTCGACAATAAAGGTCTCATTTTCTTTTAAGACGACTATTTATTGAGTTTTTAAACATATGGAAATTTTGTAGGAGTAAATAAGTTCAAATGGCAGCAATCATTTTTGAGTTTCCATTTTGTGAATTCAACAAGATCCCACAGTGTGAAACGAGATTTAACATGTTGGCTACCGTGTGACCCGACGGCATCTTTCATATCATCTGCATTATTGTACCATGTGAAATACTTGTGGGTCACAAGGCGTGTTATGCTCATGGGCTTATTTTTCCTTGGCAACATGCTTATATTGCTTTTAAAAGCCATCTGATATTTCGCCAATAGCGATTTTTCCTTAAGAGATATTTTCAAGGTGTATCTTTATACCCAAGTAAATAATTAAGTCAGCAAAGATGTCTATTTATTTGGGAATGGATTAGAAAAATTAAAACAAATAAGGCTTTGGAGTATTTCTTACAAATTACAAGCAAATCAAATTTACCTTGTCATATTAAAAATATAATCTAGAACAAATTTTTCAACCCTCCAAACTTTATTTAGTCAAAAATATTTGAAAATCAATATAAATTTGAATAAAGAATGTAGAAAATTTCCTTTATTGGTGCATTTTATCTATAATAAAGTAAATGTAATTTACTTTTTAGTGGATTTCCTAAAAAACAATCTTAGCACATTGCTGGCTTCTCTTTACATCTGTTACAAGAGTTACATACCTTTTTACATTTTTTCAATGACTCATTTCTACCAACGCTCTTTACTAATTCCAAGAAGCATCTTTTGCAAGATTTAGCGTTTCTTGAATCTCTGGTGTCATTCTTCTAAAGCATGTTTGTCCGCATTTGAAGACTGTTGAGTCTTGGGTGCATCCTCTACATGCTATAGTGACTCAATAATAGCAAATCGAAAATCAGCTATTTGCTCGTCCATGTTTGTCAGCTCCTTGTAGATGATAAGTGCATTGCTAACAGCTATAATTATAAGAAATTTAAAAGGCAATTTTTCTGAGAGGTGAGAAATAAGTAGCCATTATAAGATATTATCATTTCTGATTAAGGTATATCCTCACCGTTGCGATTTTTATTTCCTGTATTTGCTAGCTATCCTCATGTCATGTTTGGTTGACAGTATAAGAACTTCCTGTTTGTCCTTTCATTTTGCTACCAAGATTCCAGCATTGCTTTCCTTTTCTTTACTTTTGCTTCGGTTTTGTCTTTTGGATTGTACTTGCGATTTTTGAGAAGCGTTTCTATTAGGTGCGTATCCTGATGAAGATGAGCTATGGCTAAAAAAACAGACGTGTAATAAATATCTGCAACGAGAGTTCTTTCCTTTTTCAAATACTTTTCTGTAAGATCTAACACTATTTGAAATGAATGCATATATATTTTCTGTTGGGTTACCAAGGTCTTGAGCATTTATATTTCCCCACAGTATACAAAGCTTATAATTTTAACTCATATGACTGTGCTTTCACAGGATTATACTGCCTGAATTTGAGACGACTACGTCCCTGTAAGGGGCGCGGCGATTTTGCCATCCTGGCCGCCGTGCTGACGGGATCCAGCGCTCCGTCCGGCCCTAGCTTAGCCACTCTTCTTTCCTTCAGATAGCCTGTATTTCTCCCCTACTTCGAAGCTTTTCAAACAACCTCTCCCACAGCTTTCTCTGGTCAGCCTCTAATTCCACAGGGTAGATGCTGATCTTCTTAGCCAACCGTCCTGGATCGGGGCTGATGGGGGAGGGGACAATGTTCCCTAACTCCTGAGCTCTGGTCTCGGGGAGTGGGTTTTTAACAACCTGCTTCATCCCCACCCATACCTTTCTCACATCTCTTTTCCTCTCGTCTTCAAAATCTATCTTTTCTACGCCGTGTTCAAGGTGGAGCCGCCATGCCGATGGTCTGCCAGGCCACCAAGCGGGAGGGGTGGTCCCAAATGGTGGCGCTTGGCTCTGCCGAGCCCGTAAGCACCTCTTGCAGTGCGGGCTACTGCGAGAGGTAGTGAGCGATTGCGTCCCGTAAAACAAAGAGGGTCACCATGCCCAATGATGCAAAAAAAACCCCATCCTCCCTTAATTCCCCCTATAACAACGACGGAGCCGCCCTAAGGCAGCTCTACCGAAAAAATGTAGGTCCCCCCCTATGCTTGCGCAGGAGACCCTCCGTATTTCTCTAACTGGAGAGAAGGCTTACTCCTCTCCTTCGCCTACAAGTGCAGGAGACTCCCCCTCACCCCCTTCTCTGGAGGTGCTTTCAGGCACCTCCCTTTTTGCAGTGGCAGTCTCCTCTTTTCTCTTCAAGGGGACTGCCAAGAAAGCCAACAGGCAGCCCATTGACGACCGCCCCTCGTGTAAGCGGCTCGGTAGGGCAAACACCCTTAAGGGGGAGAGGAAAGCCAGGCCCCTTCGGTTGCTTCCCTTAAAAGACCTGCTGGCAAGAATTTTAAACCTTGCCGGGGTCAAGGCCTGTTCCTCCCCACACAAGACTGGCGACACTGCCAAGGGGACCTGCGATGTCCTGGGAGGGGATGGCCAACTGAAGACCCCTCCTCTGAAAGACATGGTCCTCGAGGAAACCCAGCCTCAGAGGGTAGGGCCTTCCAGGGGAGGAAATCCGGGCTCGGCACCAAACACCGAACCCGAATCCGCCCCTAAGCAAGGTCCTCCTCAAACGGCTCGGGTCTCTGAGGCAGTACAAAGAGGAGAGGGATCTCCTCCAACAGGGGCCCCTAGGACTACCAGGACCTTCTGTATTTTAAAGAAGAACCTGACTGACGCCGGTCCATCTGGCCTGGGGACTTCTGTCAGCGAAAGTGAGAAGCGGGTTCATTCCCCGCCTTCCTCTCCAAAAAAGAAAAAGAAAAAGACTAAAAAGACCAAGAAGACTCGGGGCTCCTCTTCATCCACGGGGGCTGCGGGGACGGATGGGTCTACTGCCACTTTGGTAGGCGACCAAGCCAAGATCGGCACATCCGGCTCCTCTACCCCCTTGTGTGCGGAGTCCCTGACTAAGGCTAAGACCAAGCGTGCTTAGGGCCCAGCCTCGATGACATCGGAGCGCCTCATTCAGAGGTTACCTGGCGTTTTCAAGACCGCTGGCTTTAAGCGCTTCCTCGTTATTCGCTCCACTGATGGCAACATGTTGTCCAATGGCAACATGATCCATCAGAGAAGAGGATTAGCTAGTGCAATTGGTAGAGAAAAGAAGGTAACCCGTTTCTCGGACGGGAGCCTTCTGGCGAATGCGGCGAATCCCACCGAGGCGGCCAAGATAAGTGCTCTTCGGACACTTCATGGCACCCCGGTGAGTGTGACGCCGCACTCTACCATAAACTTTGTGAAAGGAGTAGTTTATGCGAGGAAACTCTTTGACTACTCCATTGAGGACATCACCCTAGAGCTGGCCGACCATGGGCCGGTCAAGGTCAAACGTGTGATGAGAAAGCAGGGAAAGGCCTCGAGACTCACCCCTACACTCTTCGTCATGTTCGACTGTGACAAGCTCCATGAGTCAGTGCGTGTTGGTTGGTACCGCTACCGCGTCAAGGCATTCGTTCCACTGCCGCAGCGGTGCTATTACTGTCACCGCTTCGGCCATAAGAATCGCTCATGTAGACGTGCAAAGTCGAGGTCACCGGAATTCTGTGTAAATTGCTCCAAGGTTGCACACGATAAGTCCAAATCATGTGTGGCCAAGTGTGTCAATTGCGGAGAGCCGCATCCTGCTTCTTGGAAGCAATGTGGTGCATATCTCCTTAAGAAAGAAATCCTGGCCGTTTAGGCCCAGGATCGACTCTCATTCCGCAAGGCTAAGGACTTGGTCCTGGTGCGCCCGGCTCTGCCTGGGACGTCATATGCTTCAATAGTTAGAAAACCCTCCTCTGCTCCGGGCATATCCAGGCCAACGAGCACGGTTGTTTCCGCGCCCATTCGGAGCCCTTCCCTGGTAAAGCTGGCGGCAAAAAGGGTACATACCCAGCCCTGGCTAAAACCAGGGCTCCCCCCCTCTTCCCCTAGTGTGACCGTTTCCCGGAAGGCGAAACGGCCACGCGCCTCCATCGAGTCGTTAGACTCACAGGAGGCAACACCCCTGAAGATTGTCGCTAGGCCATCTTTCAGGGTTCCTAAAGCTGTCCCCCGGAAGGAGGACAGCAACAAAGGCGCTTCGGCTCCTTCGCCCACGCCTAGTGGTGGACCAAGTAGCTCGGAGGCGGTGGTTCCTCGAAAAGAGGGTCCCCCACCTTCGAAGCCGCAACGCTCTCCTAAGGTTTCGAAGCGGAGGGAGGAAAAGATTCGCATGGCGAGCTCAACCTCCCCCAATAAGTCGTCGAAGTCGACAGCACCTTCAGCGCTTTGTTCGGCCAACAGCGCCCGGGGTTCTGCCCCCAGGAAGCGTACGGCCATTCGTGTGTGGGTCATCTGTTCGAGGAGGGCTCCCGCGTCTCCTCGGAACTAGGCCTGGAGGGCATATTCTTTCAATGAACTCCGAGCCAACTGGGAGGAGCTGCGAAGGCTCGTCTCGTCCCGTTTGGTTAGCTATCTTTTTGCAAGAGCCATGCTAGGCGCGTGCCCTCTGCCTGCCCTCTTGGGGTATAAGGGTCTCGCGACCCCACCACCCCGGCATGGCCGGGCTGGGGAATGCGCGGTTTACACCCGGCATTATGTCTACGTTCTCCATTTCTCTTTAGATACCTCCTTTCAGGCAGTGGCTGTGCAGCTGCACCTGGATAGGAGGTATACTATCATTTTTGCGTACATTCCACCGTTAGCTGACGTCGACGCGGGGGACTTCCACCACGTCGTGGCACGGTTGCCGAGGCCTTTTCTCTTGCTTGGAGATCTGAATGGCAGACATCTTCTCTGGGGAAATTACTCCATAAATCCCAGGGGACAAGTCCTCTCCGATCTGATCGAAGAGCTTGAGATGGGCGTCCTAAACGTGGATGAGTTTACGCATCACTGTCCGAGAACCGCTTCATTTTTTTGCCTTGACCTATCTTTGTGCTCTTCGGATGCACAGCCTGATTTTGACTGGAGGTTGGTCGATGACCTTAATGGTAGTGATCACTTTCCCATTCAAATATCATTTTCAGGGCAATTGGCGCCTAAGAGCTTACCTCGGTGGTGCTTGGTGTGGGTGCGGTGGCCTGCATTTCAGGAAATTACTGAATTCTCTATCTGGGTAAGGAGTTTAGGTCGGTAGATGAGGCCGTTGAGTTCTTCTCCGGCAACCTCATCGCCGTGGGCCTGACTACTATTCCTAGAACGTCTGGCCGTTTTGCACGCCGACCACTCCCATGATGGTCGGCCGAGTGTGAGACGGCGCTCAAACAAAAGCTTTATGCTTACATGCGCTATAAGCGTAGCCCAAACGATTTCACTGTCGCTGAATTTCGTCGGCCTAGGGCTAGGTTCCGGTATATTTCGAAGCACGCCGGCCACTCTTCTTGGTGGGCATACGTGTCTTTAGTTAAAGAAAATACCCCTTTAGCTGAGAAGTGGAAGTGAGTCAAAAGGATTCGGGGCAAGTTCTCGCAGGACCCCCCCTCCCGTGCTCCAAGAGAATGGGACCGCAATTTCGGACCCCGCGTCCGTGGCGGAATCCTTAGCGACCGCTTTTTCCGCATTCTCTAGCCATGATGCTGCTCCTCCAGCATTCAATGCACGTCGTGATGTCGCGAGAGGCCGCAGGCTGGACTCTACCTCCAGAGGCGGAGAATCCTTCAACGACAAGTTTACTGTGAGTGAGTTGCGTTCTGCTCTCGCTTCATGCGCGGACACCGCCCATGGTCCGGACGATGTCCCGTACGCCATGCTTCGACACCTGGGTGAGCGAGGGATGGCCTTTCTATTAGATTTGTTCAAAAGCATCTGGGTGGAAGGTCTTCTCCTAGACTCCTGGTGAATTGCTACTGTGCTCGCCTTCCGCAAACCAGGGAGAGATCACTCTACTCCGACCGGTTTCCGCCTAATCTCTCTAACCTCTTGCGTGTGCAAGTTGATGGAGAAATTGGTAAATGTTAGACTACCCTTTTTCCTGGACAGCGGAGGCCATCTGTCTTCTGCACAGTGTGGCTTCCGCAAGTTCCACTCCACGTCGGATGCTCTGCTCCGACTGGAAAATGCCGTCTGCGAGGCTTTCCTTTGTAGACCTTACTACGCCACGGTGTTTTTAGATCTGGAGAAGGCCTATGATACCGCATGGCGATACGGTATCATGGAGAATCTCCACCGATGTGGGGGCGAGGGGACGCTTCCCAGTCTTTATATCTGAATTTTTGAGAGATCGTCGATTCCACTTACGGGTGGGGGGAGCTCTCTCCGGCCCAAAGGACCAGGAAGAGGGTGTCCCACAGGGAAGTGTCCTTAATTTTAACACTCTCACACTCTTTGCTTTGAGCATTAACGGCATCACCTCAGTGCTGCCGGAAGATGTTCTCGCTACGCTCTACGTGGAAGACCTTTCGATCTCTTTTGGCGCGGCCCAGATGCCAACTCTGGAGCGTCGACTCCAACAGGCATTGAAGCGCATCTCTCACTATGCCGAAGCGCACTGGTTCTAGTTTTCTTTGGCGAAGACTAAGGTGGTGCATTTCTGCCCCCATGCACGGCTCCACCCCGACCCAGATTTGTTTCTTAATGGGTTGCCCTTGGATGTGGTTGAGTTGCACCGTTTCCTTGGTCTTGTATTCGACCGACGCCTCACCTGGGACGCTCATATTCGCAGCCTTAGGGTCTCTTGTACCCGCCCTATAGATATTCTCCGTTCCGTGACGTTCAGCGCTTGGGGCGCTGATAGGGCTACTGCCCTACGTTTATCAATCCTTTATTCGTTCTAAGCTCAACTAAGGATGCGAGTTTTATGCATCCTTAGCCGAGCGTTTATTGCGGAAGGCGGATTCGATCCACCACACCGGCCTCAGCCTTGCGACCGGTGCCTTCCACACTTCTCCCATTAAGACTCTGTTGGTCGATGCTGGGGAGATGCCACTCGCTCTGCGCTGAGTGCAGTGCATCACTCGCCTGTACGCGCGAGCACGGAGCCTCCCTCAGTCGCCAAGAGCTTTCACTGCATCCGCAGCTGATCTCGACGGTTCCTATGCCGCCGAGAGATGCCAGTCATACCCTAAGCTCTTTGGATTTAGGGCCAGGAAACTCATTCGAGAGCTAGATATAGCTCTTGGGCTGGTGGCGCCCCTGGTTCTGCCCAGGACGCCACACTGGAGGGTACCAAATTTGGCTATTTGTCGCCACGCCTCTGCTGCCAAAGCTTGTACGGCGCCGGGAGTATTGAGTTCGACCTTTTTGGAGCACACCTCGTGTCACGCTGGAACCGTGCCAGTGTATACGAATGGCTTCAAGTCCAAAGAGGGAGTAGGCTTCCACGCCGTATCCCTTCTTTTTGAAGTCGTTCACGGCCGAGCTGGTGGCAATACACCACTCGGTACGGGAGATTACGTGACGTGCCCGGTTCGGAGACCGGATTGTGATCTATAGCGACTCACAAAGCGCCCTGAGTGCTATCGGGGCATTGGAATCTCCGTATCCCCTGGTTCGCGATATCCGTGACGCTACGGTTTTTGCGAGCCGGGCAGATGTCGAGATTATCTTCTGCTGGGTTCCTGTCCTTTTAGGAAGTGCGGGGAATGAGCGCGCCGATAAAGGCACCAAAGAGTCCGCGAGGACTCTGCTACTGGCCTATCGTTTCGCTCTTCCTCACACCGACTACATGGCAGGAATGCGGGCAGCTCTTTGGACTGCTTGGCAAAGAAGATGGGAGACGGTCGAAAGGAACTTAAAGTTGCGTGCCATTGCGCCACGACAGTTCCCATGGCCCTCTTGTCTAATGCCGCGACGGCTTCAGGTCGCTTTCTGTCGTCTCCGAATTGGACACACTCGTGTGACACATCGCTATTTGATGGAGCGCTCGCCTGCGCCCTATTGCGACGACTACGTCGTCCCGTAGACTGTTCGGCACATTCTTGTCGAATGTCCCAGTCCGGGTGATCTTCGCGCACGTTACCTGTCTCGGTACCGGGATGGGCGGGGTCGCTACCGCCTGTCCCTTGTACTTGGGACGAGTGCGTGCACATTGACTGGTGGACTTGTTGACTTCTTGGGGGAGGCCGGCTTTCTCTCTATTATTTAAGCAGGGTTTGTTTTTTTGTTTTGTTTTTTTTGCATTTGTTTTTTTTTCCTTTAGGTTGCACGCTCCTGTGCCGGGGGGACCTACCCCCGACGCACCAGCTTGCCTTCTTTCCTCCTTTTGTGGTGTTTTTTTGTCTCTTTATTTTTTTTTTAAAGTAGCCTAGAACTAGGCCAGTTTTAATACGGCGACTAATGCCCAAGTAGGCAGTCGCCAGATAAGCTCTTAAAAAAAAAAATGAGACAACTACGCCAGGGAACCCTAATTTCAGCTAGTGCAATCAGTTCAACAGGAGTCTTGGCATTAGTGAAATTTCTTTCTAGTAATGATAGCAAATTTTTAATTTTTAATAATTGATAATCAGGAGCAGCATTTTCATCATCTGCAAAATGTAAAAATCGCAATGATTGCTGAAGTCTCTTTCGTGCCAGTTGGAACTAAATCCTTTTTGTAGGCTCTCTTTTTACTCCAGTAAAGCGTACTTCTTGGATAAATTACGAGTGCCATGTACATAACAATAAACAAACACTTTTTCACTTCTGCAACATTAGTAACTTTACATTGTTTCATGCGAGAGGCTCTTTGCACTGGATGATTTATAAGGAGCTTGTGAGCAATGATATTTGTCTGATGAACACTTAGATCATATATCATATCGTCTGTAACCATAAAACTGAATATATCGATAAACGTAACATTTTGTTACTGTAATGCATTGATTACAAATTACTTGCGACGTTAGTGAACTGGAGATTTTTTAAAGATGTTCCATCTACCATGTGCCAAACATTTGACTGCAGTGAAATATCATCAGGGTTACTAGGGTTGATCTTTTGGCTAATCAGAGGCATTTAACTTTCTTCATCTTACATAGATGAGTCTAGATTCAGACCTTGATGGTTTATACTCACATAATGGGAACATCACTAAACAAGGAGTTACCATTACTTTCAGAACTTTGAGAGGTTCCTTAAATGAAAATCCATAGAAATGTTTACTTGCGAACATTGTTATTTATTACTATTTTATAGAGATAATTTAGCATCTAGAAAGAACAGAAATATCACTTACTCGAAATTATAATGTATATATGCATTTTTCTATAAAAATGAAATGTGAACGTCAGTGGATCTCGCGGCATGTGTGAAGTGTTATATTACTTAAGTGCCGTCTGACCTCCCGCTATCTTCGGTATACAAACTTACAAAAATACAGTAATATATCCTAAGACCATAAAATATGGAAACAAAATAAACTTTCACTAAGGAAAAATTAAGAATATGTCCATTGGCACTTGAGTACACAAAAAGCGAAAACCCTTCTGGAAAACAACGTGTTAAGAAGCTTCAACCAACAAAAAAGGACGTTTGTCTCCGAGTGGCCATTACAAAACCCCAAACCAGAATATTCAAAATAGTGGTATTTCTTTTGTGCTTACGTTAGGTGGGTAGGGAATACGATAAGAAGAGCATAAGTAAGAAATACTTGAACTTAAAATTTGCTTCTTTGGTTATTTAACGCTAGTAATAACTTAGAATCAACCTGAACCTTACTTTATGCAACAACGTATCGTTGATAATGACTTATATTAATGGTGTTGCCTAAGAACCTAGGAACAATTCTTCTTAATGGCTAAACCTGAAACAGATTCCTAACTAAACATTTAGAGAACCATATAAAATACGTAACGCAACACGGTAAATATATCTTGAATTAAGACATCAGCCGCAAATATTTAATAAAGGGAAGCCTATTATTAGAAGAGAAAGATTCAGTGTGTAGATGATAGACGATATTATATGTATGTAAATTTGGAAAAGAAAAACTTTATTATATGCAGAGGATACTAATGCACAAGAGAATTTAATCCACTTTGGCTTTCCCAAACTCAGGGCTGATGTTATTATCATCTCCCTAGATCTGACATATATTTTATATAGGACGAGTATTTGTGTATTGGACAGTTAGATTAGCTACCTGGATGCACGTTCTTGTTTAGTATGAAGGAAAAAATCCCATCTGACATCGGTGAATTTAGGGGGAAGGTATTATTTATTGCTGTACCAATCATATCACGGCGAAGCACTTTGGATAAATGACGGTTGCCAGTTGTATTATTATTTTTGTTATAACAGAATCTGACGAAGAAATTATAGACAAAATAATAGGTAGGTGAAAGAAAATTGAAATTGTTTTAGTTAAAATAACTAGCTGTCTTATTCGCAGATACAGAGCATGTTGTCTTTTCTCATATAAAATGTTAAATATTGAATAAAGAACAGCAAGTAAGCTCAAAGGAAGAATGGCAGAGGAGATAGATACACGCATAAAGAATAAAAATAGAGAAAAGGAAGCAGAGTAAATAACTCTAGAAATTGCTGATAACGTGTTGCTAAAGAAAAATGAACTGTTTACGGGAGGGTTTGTTTAAAACCTAATCACAGTTTTGCAGTCGAGACTAATTGAAAACAATACACAAGCGTCTAAAAAAGATGAAAAGAGCTTTGTTCGAGTCGAGTTCTTTTATCTACTCGCTCAGATAAATTATTGGACTCTTTCAAGATAGAAAGTGGCTGTATAGACAAAAGGAGCAAAAATCGGTTTCTAACTTTAAACTAATAAATATATATATATATATATATATATATATATATATATATATATATATATATATATATATATACATGGAATATAATGGTAAACCACAATATTTGAATCAAGATTTTATTTATAACTATCGGACTAGTTTGGGCAAGATGCCATTTTCAACTAATACACTGATATACATCACGTCAATGTGATATCTTCCAATATCAAGGAATAACGAATTTTTTTTACAAAGGTGGTATATATATATATATGAAACAGAAGAGCAATGCCCCGTCCATGTACAACGAAAAGACCCAAAATAGAAAAATAGTATCAAAGACGGATGTGAAGTATAAGACCAAATTTCAACCTGTCAGTAAATAATGTAGAAATTGATGTGACTAAACTACAAGTAAGTACATACATGCACGATTGTGAATACATAAAAATAAACAAGAGAAAAATAACTAAATTAATAAATCAAAAGGCTAAGTAAGATTTTTAATGGACAATTCTGTTATAAATAGGCCTTTTAATAACAGGGTCTAGTTTTTAAAAGACCAGGGTATATATTAAAATTAGGCGAGGAATTAATGAATGAGCATTCAACAATATTTATTTGAATAAAGTAATTAGATGTGTAAATAAATTTAGCCGAATTCCAATTGATACGTTGACTGTTTTCCAATAAATAGACAAAGAAAGCGCTGCTCCAAATATTGTATTTATGTTTCGTCAATCCTACACTCATTGATTTACCAGTTTGCCCAAAGTATTGCTTAGTGCAAACTAAACAATCAACACAATACCGCACCTCCCCCCCCCATATACTATCGTTATTATTATGAATCAACAATTTATACATGTTAGACTGATATTTGAATATAACAGAAATATTTAACTTATTCATAAGGTGGGGAAGCAAGAAAAAATTATATGTGGGAGGAATTTCCGTTCTATAAAAAGGTCTACATTATTTGCGCACAGGTTGGAATTTTCCGGAAGTAGACCTTATCTATTTAGTTTTATATTTCACATCTGTCTTTGATACTATTTTTCTATTTTGGGTCTTTTCGTTGTACATGGGCGGTGCATTGCTCTTCTGTTTCACATATATATATATACCACCTTTGTAAAAAAAATTCGATATTCCTTGATAATGAACTGAACAAGTTCGAAAGTACTTTGGATCTACCTTTCATTTTCCTGTGGGATTTTTTGCATTTATTGCTCTACTCACGCGCTACTTTGTGAGTTTCTCATATACTCGTATATATAAATATACACATATATACAATTATATATATATATATATATATATATATATATATATATATATATTATATGAAACAAATCCAAAAGTCTCCGCGTGAATTAAAGTATGGATAAAAATGAATCTACAAAGGTAAAGTGAAAAAAGATTCCGAGCGCTTTCATCTTTAATCATATAGAACTTTTCAATGAATAACAAAGGGCAGGTCAGTCAAACTTTGTCTTAAATACTAGAGAGTGGGGAAGTGCAACACCTTTCCTTAAACGCTAATTAGGGGTACAAAACATCTTAGCGTCTATGAGAATACAAGTTTAAATCAATACCGAGGCCGCTGCTGTAGACTTCAACTTCACCAGTGAATGTATATTTATATATATATATATATATATATATATATATATATATATTAAATAATATATATATATATATATATTAAATATGCAAGGGGGACACACCCCTTCGTTGTTTCCTTGAAAGATCAAAACCTATCGGCCAGTTGTAGTTGGCGCGGAAACTAGAAAGCATCTACCACATTTAGGTCATTATCCAGGAAATGTGTGAATATTACCACATAAACAGAAGAGTAGCGATCTTACTGGTGATGACCCTAACAAAGCCACGAGAAAAAATTCACCTCCCCTTGGCAAGGACTTGAACCTCAGACCTCTGGTCTAAATAACCAGAGGTCTGAGGTTCGAGTCCTTGACAGGGCGAGATGTTTTTTCTCGCGGCTTTACTTGAGGTCAGCTCCTGTAAGATCTCAGCTGTTCTGTTACTGTGTAAATTTTCTATTAGCGGGTATAGAAAAAGTCCTGTTGCACTCGTTGGGACGCTGTCAATAAAGGACACAATGTTCGCCGCCGAGGGCGGTGGGCACGCGCTCCAGACGACACCTGAAAGCCACGCACAGATTGCGAACGAACTCATGCCTCACACTGGCCCTCACACGGTTTACGGAGGGCTTCAGCTCGTTGACATTGCTGCGGGAGACCTTTCAGGCCTTTCCTCGACATAAAGTTACACGTTGTGGTAAATTAGATTGAGATCAGGCGATTGAAGCGGCCAAATTCCTTCGACTAAACGTTCATGTCCTTCTGAAAGACGTAGGCTGCCTTCTTCGTCATCTTTCTCACCTTATATAGGACTTTCGTGGTCAATATGTCGCTGTAATCGGCCGTAGTGAACCTGTAGCAGGCGGCAAGCCACATCGGCGGAATCTTCTCTCCATTCGAAGTCACGACGCCGAGTATCATCATGGAGGTCTGGGTGCTTGATCGTGGACACGTACCGTGCCTCGGACGCATCCTGACTGAAGTTTTCCACGCGGTCCTTCTGCTTGTTGATGACTGGATCGAACATGAAGGTTTTTTTCATCAGACCAAATAAGAATTTGATTGCCATGACTCTTCAATTCTTTGAGAAAGCGGAGACAGTGCTCTCGACGTTGTTCCCGGATGCGGTCGATAAGCAACAATATTTAATGGAAAAGCAGCATAAAAAGAAGGATTTGAGTTGTGGGAATTCTTTAAATATTGTTGAAAAATCAATTCGTTATTGTCACCCAGAAATAACGGTTGCAAAAGACAGACATTACTTGATTATGCCAGAGCTGGGTATTTATAATAAAGTCCTTAACCGAAAATTACACGCATTCTTAAAGAAATATTTTTGTCAATTAAAATTTCAAATTGCCTTTATAAACAAAATAAATATAAAATCTTTCTATAAAATAAAGGATCTGGGTCAAAAGAGCCCTAGAAGTTCAATAATATACTTATTTAAATGTCCTGTGGGTGTTCCATTATCAAATACATTGGAAGCTCTGTGAGAACTTATAAGAAAAATTCGTTTAGGATATATCTTTCAACATATGTATATAGAGACCCCAGAATACATAGGATCAAGATAAAAATACAAGAATTTTTAAAACATAGCCCTAAGAAAATGAGAGTTATGTGGAACACATGGGTTTTCCTTATAGAATTGCGGCATCTTAACATTATCGAACAGCTGCGGATTGTTTTGGGGCAAGAGGTGAAGAAATACTCGTCCGTCAGCGTCGTTGAAAGAACTGATACAAGCTTTGTTTCAAAATGTTTAAAAATTCTAGCAATCACTGTTATAGAGCTTTAATAAATGATAAACTTACATTTAACAATGTGCTTTCATTATTTTGTCCACCAACTTTAGATCTAAATTTAGAGTGAGCCAAATTGGAGACAAAAAAAAACACCCCATCTCAACTTGACTTGAAGAGTAAAAAATCTCTTACAAATTACACTAGCAAACAAATTTACTGCAGCCTATAATCAAGTGCCATAAACTTCCTTAGAATACTGAACCAAAAATATAACAGAAAATGTTTTTTACCGTGCAATTTTGGTAATAACAATGAGGCAAGATGTTCTTCTAACACACAAAAAAAAGTGAGGCTATATTTTCCTGTTTTAGATTTAATTCTACTCGATTGATAAATATGTATGTCTGTTATAATATCGGGCACTTAATATTCATTTCATGATCAGAATATGAGATATCCTTCTTAGGACGTTTCTTAGATTTAAAAGAGTAAATTTAATATTTAACTTGATCAACAATGACGAAATAATGATAACATTCACTTCCGTTAAGCGAAGTACTTGCCTGACATTTCCCAAACGTAATTTGCATGAGAAAATATTGTTTATAGAAGATGTCTTTGATTCTCTCTTGATCGAGGAACGTGTTTAACCTTGAAGCTACGAGGTCATTGCTAGAAGGAATGAACTTTGTAATCACTCTTCGATAGCTCTGTGAGATAACAGTATATTTGCTGAAAACACTGCTAGAATTTAAAGGCCATCACATTCTGGCTGGTATTCTAAAATATACTAGATTTATTGACCTTATTGATCCTTTTCCTGCACTTGAGTTTTGGATTTTTATCGAAATCCTTTAAATTAGTCCAATAAATTATTTATGACTGTCTAATTTAATGAGATGTTATAATCGAGCCTTACAGAATAACCTTGTTCTTGAGTTATTATTTTATTGTTGTTTTGTATTTAATCTACTCAACTGTCTAAAACTATATTCTCATTTTTAATCTAACTACTCGTAGTTCTCAGTTTCTAGTATGGGAATTAGATGTGATCTGTGTGCATTAGAAACTTGAAGAGTGAAAAACATTATTCAGTTATTTGGCTATTTTATGCCTTATGCCATAAGTTAAAGGCTAAAAGTTCCATTGGAGATTTGAGCCTTAATTCACTAATTCTAAACTCAACACTTGAACTAAATTCCCTCCTTCTTGAAATGTGATAGAGAACTTTATATCACAATTAACTGTTTGACCTATGAAACGCTTATTGAGGAATGGCGTCGACTCATGAAAATTAAGCTCTTATGTTTGTTTCTCCCGAAAGTTTCAATTACAAGTTGAAAATGTGTCTCGTTTAGCAAAGCAGTAACGGGAGAGGCAAGAATTAAGCCTCTATTTCACTACACCAACGATCTCTTTCGTCTCCAGAAAGGGAATATATTGTTGCGACGCGTTTGACAGTTGTTACTAATGATCGCTTAATTCGATACATAAAGCCAAGTTGAATTTTCCTCTTTCTCTCCTTCCACTTTCTTTGTCTTTTCTTCGTATTTTATTATGAACCATGTTTATTCCCAGTTTGCTAAAGATAATTAAAGTTTATGAAAGATATACAGGTCATTAATTCGAGCAATTTAACGGAAATAGAATTTTTCTTTTCGTAATCGTTTCGTCACTTAAATTTAAATAAAGAACAGTTGCCAAAATGAATAAACAGATGATTGGCAAAGTTTAGAATAACTTTTTGTTGCTTGTGCAGATTGACAAGAAAAATCGAAAGCAAAAAGTTCAAAGTGCTCTGCAGAAGTATGAAAAATCCATAAAGGAATATAAAACCTAGGAATAAAAAGTTAGCATTAGTTAATTTGTGCCAACAGGAGATAAATCCTTTGATTTTGCAACTAATAACCATAATTCAGAAACCTTTACATAATTTTTCGACTTGAAAACGACATCAAAGGAAATACATTTCGCGTTTTAGATCTCTGACGTCAACCAAAAGGATTTGATAAGGAAAGAGGTTGTACAGCTTTGAAACAACTACTGACATGAAGGTTCACCAATGGAGAAAGAAAGTGCGAGGCAAGAATAACACAGAAAATGATAGTGAAGAAGTTTTCGAGAATAAGCGAGATTAATAAAATGTTCAAATGAGGTAATGCAGTATTAATAAACATTCAGTATTGTGTTGAAAGAAAAAGAATGCAAATGTAATTTACAATGATATCAGAATGGTTCGCATACGAGAGGTAGGTGTTAATGGTGACATGGAGATTTCTTACGAAAGAAGTAGTGATACCATACCATAAAGGTTTATGGAAGGTCCCAATTTACATAAAATAAAGTATATTTATAGGAGTTACCACGTGAAAGATCTTTGATAGAAGGGTTGATTTTCAACTACGCTTAAAATTAAAGCTAAATCGCGCATTCTTGATCATAATTGGAAAAAAAGGTTACGTTGAAGGAGGAGAAAGTCCAACGGGAGTAAATTGATGAAAACAATATAGACTCTAAAAAGCCCCTTTGGCACTCCTGTGGAACTAAGGGTATCATCAATACTACATCTGCGACGTGGTAATCGAATCAGGGACGAGTCAGAGCATGAAGGCGGCTATTGGCCTATTCCCCAATGAAAGACGATTCTTTTTCTTCGTATAGATTCTGTTTAAGATGTGTGATAGAGTAAGCACGGAGCAAAATAAACTTGAATTTGGAAAAAAGCGCTTCAACACGGCCATTGTTCAAAATTACTTATGTTATAAAATCACATGAGGAACATTTTACAAGTGTAAACATTGCATAGTAGGAACCACAGATGAGAACGTGTACGGAACTTTGAAAATGGGTAGAGAGGAAAGGAAAAAAAAAGATACCAGCGATTGGTCCCGTGAAAAGTATGCATACAAATATTTTTTTCCACATTCTTTCCGCATTCTTTCAACGCTATTAGGCGATGGGTTTTGGCAAGAGGATCTTTCCTATCCTATTCGATGGTGTGGATGTGTATCCGAACGATGAGAATTGACCTTTAGTTCCTACATGAATCACAGTTGCACGCGCAGATAAGTGCAAGCAGAGAAAGGTGTCCATGGCTTCAATGTCTGAGTTTTGAGGATAGCAGAATGGTAGGAGGGTATGAATCTCCAGGCGCAATTCTAGGTGGAGCGGGACGAAACCTCGTGCACCTATATCTTGGTGATCCTTGACCACTCGAATAAACACGTTCATTCTTGGTCGCTCTTCGATTAGGTATCGAAATCAGTTTTCACTAACTATTGGACAAGGGCAAAACAATCTGTGGTAATCATTATTCGAGTTTAAGTAAGAAACATGGCTGTAACGAGGTTGAAATATAATTATTCTACTTTATGCTCGGAAAGTTAAGTACCTCATCATGGGGCTGAGCTTCATTATTAAGTGATGCTCTCTGTAGTTAAAATCAGGCTAAAATTTTATGAAATTTATTAATCTTAAACGCAATATGACATGTGTCGAGTTAAATAAAATTACTCTGTCTATTCATTGATTATACAATGAGCTAAGAGCCTTTGAGCAGCATGATAATAAAATTGCATCAAAATACTTCAAATCCATTTGTTTGTTTTTTATCCATTGTGAAAAAGTAGATTTATTTTGCATATCTCGTAAAGTTTGTGACTGGGGTAAAATATAGTATTAAAAAGTTATGCAAAAATGTGAAATTGTATTACAAAATATGCTTTTTATTTCAAGTATGGATATTTTGAGGAGAAATCTATTTCCAGTTTGAAAGAGTAGTAAAATTTCGAAGAATTTGAAACTTGAATTTATATGAAAGATTTCTTTTAAACGCGTTGAAAAAAATCCTTTCAAATTTAAGATTTGCATGTCGAAAAAAATGAGTCTATTTTATTTTGTACTCTTTTATATGACTTACAAGCAATGGCTTTGCCACTCTTCCCTGAGGGGGAGCTTGCGCTTTACTGCGCTCGCTAACGGCTGTTGACCTCAGGCCTATATGGCCTTTGAAACCGCTTTTTTTCAACCCCATTTCATTAGGTTTTTATTTACTATTTTATTAAACGCCCCTTGAACCCCTTTTAAAGTAAGATGAAATAAAAAACACCTTTAAATAAAATACATAAATACTTTATTTTAAATTATTAACCCACACTCTACAAAAATTAATTCATTCTAAATTTCTTTTTGCAAACAACTTCTTTCTTTTAACACCCAGGAATTCTTCTTCTTCTTCTTCTTCTTCTTCTTCTTCTTCTTCTTCTTCTTCTTCTTCTTCTTCTTCTTCTTCTTCTTCTTCTTCTTCTTCTTCTTCTTCTTCTTCTTTTTCTTCTTCTTCTTCTTCTTCTTCTTCTTCTTCTTCTTCTTCTTATTCTAACCCTTCTTTATTTTATTTTATTCTCCTGCTCTTCAATATTTTCTTCTCTTCCAACTATTTATTCTATGCTTCTCCTCCTCCAACTCCTCCTCTACTTCTCTTCTTCTTTTTCCGTCTCTTCTTCTTCTCCTACTCTTGCTATTCTTCTTCTTTTTATCATCAACCATTTCTTAAACCTCTCATTTTACTCCTACTCTCCTCTTTTTTTCACTTCTTTCTTCTCTTCTGCTACTTTTCTCCTTCCTTCTCTCGTCATCCTAAGCTTCTTTCTCTTATCTTTTTCTCCTAATGCATTTCTTTATATTTCCACATCCCTAAATTCCCGTTCTTAAAATATATTGTTAGGGACAAAAGGAGCATCTTCTCCCCTCCTTATTTAGCTCTATTCCTTTTTAGGTGCCACTACCAATTTCATCTTGATAAAGATTAAAATTTAAAATCTATTTTAGAAATACTTCGAAAAAAAGTCAAATATACAAAAAAAATGAAATAAAAAAGAAGTCATGGTTAGATTTTTATAAATTTTCTGAACTTCACCAATAAGGGCGCAGGTCAAAACGACCCCTCGCTCTGCGTCTGCCTGCTGTCCCCCCTCCCCGTAATCCACTCTGTCCCGAGCCAACTGTTCACACGCGTTCAAAGGCAGCCCAACATCCTCAGGAATCTGTTTCCTTCATCTCTTGGGTGGTCTACCTCTCCGTTTTTTTTCTGGCGGTCTTCTCATAAAATGTCCATACCACTTGATTCTTTTCCTTCTGATTACATCCGTAATGGTCTCCTCCATATTCAACTCTTCTCTTATACTAACATTTGTCCTTCTTTGTTTCCAGTTGGTGCCAATGATACTCCTGAGGCACCTCCTTTCAAAGGCATTCAGTCTCCTCTCATCTTCAGCGAGCAGAGTCCAGGTTTCCGAAGCATAGATGGCAATGGCAACTATTAAACATTTATATAATCTTATCTTTAACTTCTGTAGTATATCTATTCTGGTCCACACAATGTTTTTCAGTTTCCCAGGTGCCACAGCAGCCATGGTTATTCTTCTTCTTACATCATCTGAAGATCCCGGGATAACACTACCTAGAAAAACAAATTGATCTACCTTCTCCACCGCATTACCGTCTATTCAGATAGTTCTTTCAGCTGAGGACAATACATTACACTTGTTGCTGTTGATCTTGAGCCCACACTTCTTGCATGCCATTTCTATTTGTTCCATTGAAAGATTTAATTTTTCAAATGTGGTTGCCAACAAGGTGGTATCATCAGCATACCTCCAAATTCACATTGTGATCCAGACTATTAAGTTCGTTCATTACTAACTTAAGAAAGATGTTAAACAGTGTAGGTGAGAGAATACACACCTGCCTCACCCCAATTTCGTCACGGAACGACTCTGTCAGTGAGCCACCGACCATCACTGTACACTCTGTATTGTCATACAAACTTTTAATTAGCAGGTCTATCTTCCTGCACGCAGCAAAAGCATCCAAGAACTTCCAGAGAGTCTCTCTCCAGACTGTATCAAATGCTGCTTTAAAATCTATGAAATTGAATTGCACTTGCACCTGATGTTCTCTGGCTTTCTCCAAAACTTGTCTGGCAATAAATATTTTGTGGGCCGGAAACCAAGTTGACTTTCCCCTAGGAATTCTTCTATTTGGGCATTTATCTCCTTAAAGAATGTTCTTGCAGAAAACTTTACACAGGACAGAATTCAATGAAAGGGCTCTGTATTTCCCGGGGTTTAACCTGTCTCCTTTTTGAACACAGGATTGATAAGCAACCTTGACCAGTTTTTATAGGTCCTCTCCTCCTTCCATATCTTGTGAAAGATATGCTCAACAATCTCTACCATCCTCACTCCACCCATTTTCAGAACTTCCACATTTATTTATTCAAATCCTGGAGCTTTCTTGTTTTCCATGTCTTTAATGTCCTCTCTTTCATACTATGTGGAGCAACCTCAACTTCCTTTCCAACGTCTATGAACATCCTTCTTGTTGCATAGTACCTTTCCATTTACATCCATGATTCTTACCAGAGGTCTGTATGGTTTCCCCCCCAGCTCCGTTACAGCTTTGAGCAGGTTATGGCTGTTATTTTCTCTAAATTCACTCTCCAATTGCCCAATCTTCCCATGTAGCAGTCTCTATTTTTGCAATTTCACACTCTGTTTAACTTCTCTATTAATCCTTCTATATTTTTCTCTTGTCTCCTTATTTTCCGGTCTCACTAAAGATTCCAGTCTTGCAGCTCTTCTCTCTACACATTTTGCTTCCAGTTATCTAGAGAGTTCTTCCACATGCTTTCTTCTTTGGAAGCCAACCACCTCTTCTGTTACCTTGTTTGTCGCCTCCACAAATCAACGATAGATGCTTTCCACACTGACATCTGCATCTCCTCCTGGATTAGGTGTTCAAATGATCCACTAATTCTTTGTTCAAATACAGCTGCTATCTTTCTATCCAGCAGTCTGTTCAAATTATATCGTCTAGGCATTGTTAGACGTTATCGCGATAACGATATCAGGTTATCGGTTATCAGATATATTTTCCCCCCGCGTTATCGATTCATTGGTATCGCCGATACTTTTGGTTCCAAATTAGCGATAATCGATAATTTCAGTTTTTGGTTGCAGTTTAGCACAGGCGCGAGCGGCACGTGCCTTAGAGGCAGAAATAGGTAGGTCCGAGCTGGGAGGAGGATCCTCAAAAACCTATGAGGATATGAAGGAGAGCCTCACTAGGTAAGAAACTAAGAAACACTATTCAAATATTCTTACTATTGTATTATAAAATAACGCTATATATAGTCAATAATCAATATTGTGTATTATAATTTTGGATTTATTGATTTATCGGTTATCACCTTATCGTGCGATAAATTTATCGCCAGTTATCGATATCGGTTATCGACGATAAGATTATCGTTATTGATTTAACGGTTATCGTGATACATTTTTTCGTTATCGCGCCCACCTATGCGTCTAGGTACTTTTCCAGCTTTCCTTTGCTTTATTAAGATATAGAGTTAGTTAAAAATATAAAAGTTTTATTTCCCAAATAAAATTTTGAAATACCTAAGATCGAGATTAGAGTTTACTTATATAATATTAAATAAATTTGGGTTCTTGTTAGAATATCCGAGCCTCAATTCCGAATTGACCGTAGCCGTCTAATCTTGCACGTAACTAACTATCATTTCGATCGATTTTAGCTGTTCTGGTGATTCGTGCTCATTATTTCATCCCTGAGGTTATTTGTTATCCCAGTTCGAGAAACCTTCCTCGCACCAGACGGCTTAGCAGACTTTGTGTAATCGCAAGGCCTTCTTGGCATTGTCTTTCTGTCACCTTAACGACTCTAAGGCCTTAATCTTAACAAGCAAAACTTTACAAATAGGCCAGCTTTTCGTTCCCCGCCTTTCCTTGCCACTTAAGTTTAGAATTGTTAAAATTTAAAGCAAAAACCAACGAGGTCACCTACTACAGAAAGTTCGTATGGCGAGTAGGTCAATTAACAAAGTGGTGAAAATAGAAAATAGAAGAAGTGAAAATGTGATATATATATATATATATATATATATATATATATATATATATATATATATATATAAATTGAAAATCACATGACGCGTGCTTTTTATAGAGGTATTTCTAAAGGCCCAAGGAAATGAAAATTAGGCCTTTAAAATACATATATATATATATATATATATATATATATATATATATATATATATATATATATGCAACAAACCACATTGAAAGAGAAAACGGAATAAAATTTTTGTTACAGTAATATTTATTACCTTTTTTCGAAAAAATCCTTGCAGGGAAGCGATTCGAACGATGGACACTGAGAGATACGAGTATTATATACATTTGTTTATTTACCACGCGTTTAACTATTCCTCATTTATTCTTTGAATTCCCAATTAATTTTCTCTTTCTTTCATAGTCCCCGTTCGAACTTGCGAAAAGTGTTCCTTAAAAGCTCTTCTATTCAGAGAATTTTTTGTATCTCTGAGTAGCATAGTTTACTAGCGGCATACTTTTAACTGTGATCAAAGCGGTGTTCGCTGCCTCAGTGTCCATGGCTCGAGTCGATTCTCTACACAGATTTTCTCGAAAAAGGTAATAAATATTACTGTAACAAAAATTTAATTCCGTTTTCTCTTTCAATATGGTTTATTGCATTTATCTTCATCATTCTCTCGTGCTAGTTTGAGAGATATTATATATATATATATATATATATATATATATATATATATATATATATATATATATATATATATATTTATATATATATATATATATATATTTATCCACCTTCAGCCTTTGGAGCGTGGCAGGGGAACGCAACCTGTGCCCACGAGTAGAAATCTAAAATAATTATTTAGAATTCTCGATGTGGCGAAATGGAGGATTTTGTTGTTATTTGTCGCGATATAATCCTTTTAGAATTTGAAGCGCAAGAGCAACGAGGCTGCATCACGCATGCAATTTTTAAGAGAAGAAAGAAAGTGTTGAAAGTGATCCTCCAACAGACATTGTTACCAAGAGGTCCACCTGCGAGCGTTGGGACTGGTAAGCCACCCAGGTATTGTACATATGTTGAAAGATGTTTTAAATTCAAATTAATTTTATTATAGAAAAGTTAAACAGAATCTCTTTACTCGTGGAAGACTTTACGAATTGACAAGGGCGAAAAAAATATTGAAATGTATGAGTAGATTAGGGTGATTTGTAGATTCAGTAAATCGAGAGATTTAGTAGATTGGTATATTAGACAAAATAGTATATTTGGTAGATTGCTAGATTTGGTAAATTGGTGGATTTGGTAGATTGTGATATTTACTGGATTTGGAGAGTGGCAGGTTTTAAGATTGAATAGATTGGTATATTTAGCAGATTCTATATTAACTAAGTTGGTAGATTTGATAGATTAGTCGTTTTATAGACCTTGTAGATTAGGAAGATTTGCAAATTTTATAGATTTGCTAGTTTTATACATACTCGTATGATAAATTGATAGATTTCTTAGATTTATATATTTGTTAGATTGGTTAATTTGGTAGATTTGGCTAATTGAAAAAAATGGTTGATTTCGAAATGTGTATCAGAAAGATTCTTATCTTTGCGAGAAGATACATGGAGCATATATACTTTTAGGGTAGGGGGGGTTTGTTAAGTGCGTCTTCCCTCCCTTTTCTAATCGTAGACGAGGCCACTGGTGAAAGTGACCTACCCAGACTCATATTACGTATATTTGTCAGAAGGGATTACATTTTCCTCCTTGAAAGCCTTAGTGTCAGGAACTATCAGTTGAAGGCTATGCATGACGGATGGAAGTCATTTTATGTTTGCAGGAAGACTTTCCAGAGGGATTTAACAACATCATGTTGAGTGACAGTGTGTTTCTTGTGGGGGTATTTATGAAACACTACAATTAAGACTACTGGGCACAAGAAATAGTTGGCTGAAATAGTTAACTGTTGAAAAGAGAGACAATCGCCATGGGACACGGTATAGTGTGGCATGGCGTTCACCTACTTTGTTAATCCATTTTTCATCCGAGACATAATTATGAATGCCTATCGTTACCTCACAATGCTTCGAGATCTCGTTGGCCTTAATGTACCAACTTGAGAGGGCGTTTTGCACGACCATTTCCTGCAAATGCTCGGTTTGACATGACACACTTGATTACCCTAAGTGGAGGTTTTCGTTTTTTCCTTTTTGGATTAGACGAACGAGGAGGCAAGCCGTGCTAAACCAAAACCTTTGCATCAGTTAGATGAACACATGCGGCACCAACTGGTCAACGTACAAACCCCGACCTCCTTCAAAGTTCCATCAACGGTAAGTCGAAACGTTTCCAGCTTTACGTCACTTGATGAATAATACCAGTGCTTGCGTTGATCAAACGTGCCTCTTGTTGGCAAGCATTGTCATGAAGAAGGACGACACCCATTGGTTTACCAGTAAGGGATATTGTGTAACGTTGCAATTGTTGAACATATATGTGTGCAATAAATGTTTGCTTATTGTTGAGTAGCTCTTAATGAATAACACATCCTACAAATCGCACATCATAGCCGTCTGTTGGTGGATACCACGTCTAGGAGTAGGAATGGGTTTTTGTTTACGCAGAGACATTGTTTTATGCCTTCATATTACAGTAAAGAACAAAGTTTTCATATTACGTAACAATTCTGCTCAGAACGAAGAAATTTGATGTCATCATAAAAAATAATAAAATACTTTACGGTAAAATAAATCATTGGGAACCAGAGAAGAAAATAGTGGTGAGCTTCATTTATCCCTAAATCAAGTATTCATTTCGCCATGTTAGGTTGATTTTCGAAATAAATTCTTGGCAAGAAAAGAACCTGAGTGCCACAGTAAGGAAGCTGGTCGTGCTAAATTAATGAATGTAATCTATTTAAGTATAGTGAAGATAGACGAGCTGGATTTTTATTGAAACAACATGATTTAAGAAGGTGTTAATTTAGGTTTAGAAATGGCAATAATAACAGGCTGAAATAGTTGTCAATAGTAAAGATAGTTTTCATCCAGAAATGTTCAAATGAGTTTCAAAAGGTTTAATATTTTTAATTGAGGCTGTAGTTCACTGGGTAGTCTTTTTTTTCCTTATAGTTTGAAAATTCAAAAAAATATCAAGAAAAGGAGAAATTACCACTCATCAAGATATAAAAATATGGTAACATTGAATTCAGGGATGAAAAATGCGTAAAGAAACCTAAAATATTCTTTGGGCGAAACCTTTAGCAGTGGAAAGTTTGGGTTTCAAAAAATTGCACGCTGGAGGGGCCTGAATTTGACATCAGCACAATAGAGTAATTACCGGACGAAGCCCGAGTTTTAAAGAAAATGGAACCCCTTCATAGACGCTCCCACGTCTGCTCCATTAGTAATGTACAAGCACCATGTAGGAAAACACTGAAATAATGACGAGTAGTGCTGTTCTGAAGGACTGATCAATAATAAAAGTGTAGAAATACTAAATTTGTTAAACATATTCAATTGAAAATTGGGAAAAAACTTGGAAAGTTATATTTTCTTTGGTTAAAGTAAATGTAAAGACGATTGCTTTTGTACATTACCTAAATGATCTTTTTCTGTTCAAGGATATTTTGTGGTAAACTCGCTAAACCCAACCGGGCTCGATTTCGTTCGCTTTTCTTCTCCCATTACTTAAATTGATGGTGATATCGAATTACATTTTTCGTTAACTTAATGATTAATTTTAATTAGTCTTTAGTAATTAAACCATATATTTTGATGTATATAATGTGGAGAAAAGCTATCACTTTGTTTAATTGTGATCTGAATTAAGGAACATTATATATATTACAATAAAGATCGATTAAGAATATAAATTTATAACCATCTGTGGAGTGAAGCATGCATACGCGCAGAGCCTCAGGTGGGCAAGACAAATCTAGGAGTGATTGCGAGAAATACGACTCAGTAATTCTCCAGTTCAGATGTATAATCAAGCATCGTTAAGCAATAATCCAGCCTGAGCCAATTAATTAAAACAAGTCTTCTTTGTGGAGGATACTTTTCATTTAATGGCAGTCGCGTAAATACAGCGACGCAAAATATAATTTGACACTTTTCATATAAAACTTTTTTTGATAAAAAAAAAAATTAGTTTGCTTACAAGATAATAGGCTTTCGTACTTAGTTTGTTTTTCATGTTACTAAACTTTATGAACTTGAAAGATATTTTTTAAAAAAGTCAAAGTATTTGCGAAAATATTTGAATTAAATTAGTTTAATTATAGCGAGAGATTTGTTCTACGTCAAAATATGAATGTGTTTCTGAATCGAATGAGAGTTGACATTTTGCTAATGTCTCAAAAAAGTGAGTTTCCAAATATATAGAGATTGGTTACTATATCATTGGCTGAAAACTGAATAGGATTTCATATTTTATAATGCTTCAAATTTGACACTATGTCAATGCGTTACTTTACCAAGAAACTTTTAACTTTTCCAAGTTAAATGATAATTAATTTCATCAGGTTTCCTATAAATTAAAAACTCCTGAACGAGAAGTATAATGTCACGATTTCGATCCTAATTCGAAGAAAAACAATCATTGCGTAAGATCCCTCATAGATGTTACCTAGAGTTTGATTATCTTTTTATTATTTTACGAAAATTGTACTTTTACAACAGTGCTTTTGCCCATCCTCGCTTCTTCAACACTCAAATTTAATTTAGATAGAGTTAAAAAGAAGGGATTCCGTATTCCAACAATGATGATTAGGTATCTTTTCTTCATATAAAACTTAAAATGCGGACATCATAGAAAAGGAGCCATTAGAATTCTATCAAAAGCAAAATGAAAATACTTTAGTAAAACGAAAATCTTCCAAATCTCAAAAATTTTAAAAAAGGAAAAATACATTCCCCCTCCTCCCCCATACGCTTGAGATAAAAAAGTTTAATAACACTTTTGATCATAGAAGCTTTGTTATTTGCAATCACCAATAAAACTGGTAAGAGAAGAGTGTAAACAGAAATAATGAGGGGAAATTTTATCATTATGAGCTATAAATATTTCGGGAGGTGATATTAAGAAAAGGACATTTTTTCATTTGGGCAACCAACTTTCGATGTTTAGGACAAAATACTGATGTTAATAAAGGAAAACTAAACATAAAGTGAATTCTAAGTAAATGACACAAAGATGACAGATAGACAATATATAAATAAAATAATGAAAAAATTAGTATGCAAGGATGATAAAGGAAAATATAGGAACCATGGCTTAGTTTGGACAAAGGATTGCCTCGGAATAATAGGACCTTTGCTATCTTAATCAACAAGGCTTTGGGTATTCTCACTTAGGCACCAGGTTCGATATCAAGCGGAGTACACACAAATGTTTCAGCCTTCGTAGGGAGCTGGCCACCAATAGGCAGGGCATCGGGTCTGGAGGCATGCGCGCGCAGAGAAGCACTTATCTTTACTTGATCCAAGAAGTGTTATTAAGCAAGGTAGAGTAGTAGCTTACAGTCGAATATGGTCAGTTTTGAAGAACTAGACCATCACACACATAGCCGATCACAACACCGTTGTGATCGGCTACTCCCCTCGCACATACAACACATCCCTCTTCTTTCAGTATGACCAAAGGGAAGGGGCTTTTATTCCATAGTCTCCTGATGTGGAATAGGTGGCTCTCTCTTCGGCCACGAAGAATTTTAGGTTCGATGGTTTGTGATAAATGCACTAGTACTACCACTCTTTCTGGTCCTTTTTTTCTAAAAAAGGACCATCAACTAGTGCTCTAGGGATTAAAAACGATTGTCATTTAGATTTTTATGTCGATTTCATTATCTGGTCCGGGTTCACGTTCATAATTCAAGGTATGGTTACCACAATTAACTACTTAACTAAATTCGTATTGTATTATATGAAATGGGTCTCCATTACAACACTAGACAGACTTTGGCGACCAAGCGTCGTCACGGCCGCACAAACTCTAGATCCTGTCTAAGAAAATACTACTTATAATGATCCAAAACAACCTATAGGATGTTTCTTAATTTTCTGTGGTCCTAAACTCCTCGTGCAATTCACCTTTGATTTTTCAAAATTTTACAACGACTTTAGGACATGTTTGAATTGCTCGTGGCTTCTAGGAACACCTTGTACAAGTAGGTTCAAAGCATATACCGACGCGCGGATTTAAATGGCTGAGAGGAAGACTTTATTTTTATAATGCACACTTTAATGAGACACATGTGCATCTTTTAATTGGACTCTTTTGCAGATTGTAAAGATCAAGATCGCCGGACTCAGCGTTTTCGAAGACTTCAGTCGCTGGCAGAAAATCATCTTTAACCAAATGTGGTTTAATATGTTCATAAGTTGAACGATCCACAATTTGGGAAAGGACGAACGACCTTTTGAAGAATAACGCTCCCAATTGATCCAGGGTTCGCTATTCTTTGAATGAGAAAAACTAGGTCCTTTATTGTTTAAATAAGTAATTTGATAATAACCCAATTAAATGGCTGGAGCTACTGTCGCGTATCCGCTCCTGAGATATTGAGATAAGACTCTTTCAGTATTGGCGTGGATGGTCGGAATTTCCCTAGTTTTGGTTACGTTAATATTTGCTACTTGCGGAACTGCCTAGACATCAATAACCTAACCTAACCTAACCAATAACTAAAGGGTTTGAATTTTTCAAATTTTTCTTCAAAATTTCCTCTTATGGTACCTCTATTATAAAAACTGTTAGTTGTATTTTTTAAATGGGAAGAATTGAGAGCTCGATTGTTGAAATGGGTTAATTGAGACCACTATTCTTCAAGAGTTGACCCCAAAAATATCTTAAGCACTAAGCTCATATTCATCAATAAGGAAGTTTCTATAACAACCCTAACGAAGTAAATTTCTTTAACCCTTGAATTTTAGCTTGAAAAGACAAAAACCTTAAAACTAAGCTAGTGGAGGTAACTGTATCTAGGTACGAGCTCTATTTGTCTTTACAACGTTCACTAGTATTTATTTTGGCCTAATTAAACTAATTTTTTGTTGAGATTGATCTACTAATGTAAAGTATGTTAAGAGCCATAAAATTAAAGGTTTTAACAAGGACAGCAAACACTTCAATAATTTAGTAAATAAAGGTAATAAATGCAGGATTCTGTAGGTCCTTTAAGTTTGAATTGTGAGAAGCATTACTTTTTCGGCTCTTATGTAATTCAAACTTGTGCTTTTAACGACAGTTTATAAGTTGATTTCGCGAAATATTATTATGAATACGGAACCATTTTGGGCAGATATATTTTGCAGCTCCTTTCGAGTTATTGATGAATAAATACTATTTTAAAATTAAAGATTTTGGATATGATACGACCTCGTATAGTGAAAAATTATTATAATTGTTACAAAGTGATAGGTGGGTATTCAAACCTGTAGTGACAAACGCTTATCGTTCTTCTTGTCAACGCTTTAACCCCGACCCCCTCCAGAATGTATCGAGTAGCTTTATAAGGACATCATTGTGGGGGCTAACCCACAATAATTTAGTCAGCCGGAGCGGATGTCTTTATTCTAAGAAAAGTGACCGTTCGCCAGTACTGGTTCGAATCCTTTTCACTTTTCAAAAGGCATAATATTTTTTTATTTAATACTTGTTACTCGTACTTTTATTTCCATTTTCATATAATACAAATTAAACGTTTGCTCCAAATGTAAGCCGAGCTTTCGAATTTTCTCGTTAGTCATTTGGGAGTCTTGAAATGTAGAGATGGTAGGGTTTTATACTTGATGACCATAATGCAAGGGAAAAATGTCTAGACTGAAATCTCAGCCGACCTCAAGATCAGATTTGATCGGACTGAAAAGTTCCTCGATGAATCAAAAGAGTAGCTGATGTTTCCTTTATTTTAGATTCCTTCTCCTTAACTAACTCTTATCTTTTTGGCCTCATCTCGGGAAGATATTAAATGCTGCTTATGTGAGAATGATCGAAATAAAAAAAATTAATCTAAATAAAAGACAAAAGGATATTTCTAGGCTTACGGTGAGATTGAGCCTATAGGCAATGGGGGAACTGCAGCACCCACTATTTCCACTCGATATTGTCGATAAAATTCAATTTACAATGAGTCTTTTTTACCTTAATTCTTTCTTTAAACCTATACATTATATAATCCTTAAGCTTAATGTCAGAAGCCATCTCTTAGTTTATGAAAAAAAATACCAAAATCATTGTATAGAAATGTGCGCTTCACAGTTCAAGCGACGCGGTGCTTGGCTGTTGTGCGCTTGCTCACATATCTGAGATAGGAAGCTGTACGCGAGAGTGGACTGTGGCTCAGGCAGTGCCGACCCTACTGTGCTGGTGGAAGGTAATGTTTCTCTTCGACACCGCGTGTGTTGTGCTTAAAAACGCGTTTAAATTCTCGATTGTGATAAAGGGTAGAATTGAATTCATATATTTTTGTTCTTTTATTAATTAATTGATTAATTAATTAATTTACTGAACTGGTGAAATTTATCTTGGAAAATAATCTAGATGATGTTCTTAGTAAAATTACGAAACTGATAAAAATCCTCTTGACAATTCCCATGACTACATCAGAGGCAGAACGCTGCAGTACTTTCAATGGAGAAAAGATTCCTCAGTAGTCATTCAGAGATCAAGGACAAAATAATTAATCTTTTCGCGAAAATTAAAACAAAAAGAATGGATTTCGTTTTGAAATTAATGGATCAAGCTTGAACTATAGCAATTTAGGCTATTAGTAAGTAAAAAATGTTTGATTTTGTTATTCTTAGGATTTTAACAAGTTTATATATAAATTTTAATTTTATATGTTTATTTCCTGTTACACAATATTAAAAAAATGCTAAAAAGAGCCGCCACTGATTTTCAGTAAGCCTAACCAAGTCCTGGTCTGGGGTCCGAGTGATTTTAACTAAATGAAAAGGCATTAGTTAACGAATAAGAGCTGCTATATTATTATTCAAGTAGTCAAAAGTTTTGAACATCTTCCAAGGATGAAACGTATCATTTATTTTTGGTTATCACAAACAAATAATTTCAATTGATATGTTGTTATCATTCAACTTAATGTAATTACGTCACCTGTAATAACGTTAACGTGAGGACGTATCAGACGTTAGAAACCTTAGTGAGTCTGGAAGTTCAAGTGAAGAAGCACTCAAGTGATTCAATTTGATGTGATTAAGCGAGAGATGAAGAGTTGCGTTCGAAAATAAAATGCATGGTTAAATACGAACACAGTAGTGGGAAAGAGATTTTGGGATAACAGGTAAACCATACCCCAATGAAGTACTGAAGAAATTTGTAGATAATATAAAAAAGGAGCTAATTAAAATTAACCACCCCTGTCAAAATTGGTTGATAATTTTAGTCAGGGCAAAATTCGAGATACCTTTATCAATGGTCATAGGTTTTCTAACTGATTTACAATTATTCTTGTATGCTGAATATAGGAATATAATTAATTTTCCTTGGTCAAGTCTGGTTTCTAAGATATGCTCAATTTTATTTAAAGAGAGGGCTTTTCTTGGGAAGCAGATTAACTCAAGCCTTAACTTATTTCTGTCTGGATTGTAGTAATAATATGGTTTGCGATAGATATGTCAATGAGAAAGTACTTCAACTGAATTATAAACGATATGTCATCAATAAAGTATTAGGTTGAGGAATCAGTTCTTGCGTTTTAAATGTTGTGTTGATTTAAGTTTTGTTGACGTGATTTGTGCACATATTAAGAAACAAAAATAAATAATGAGAGCAAAATTTGCAAAGGTTAGGCTACGTCTCTTAACAGCGTAGACTATTAGGCTTTTGCTTAGGCTACGTCTTGAAGTTAAGTATTAAGTCATTGCGGTTTATTTAAAAGTTGTGTTAATTTAATTTTTGTTCTGTACCCTCAAAATGGAATGTCAAGTTGGAAGAAAGGCGCATTTTCGACACTTGTTGTTATTCATTTTCAATCGAGACGGGAGCAATGCAAACGCATCCAAAGCTCGTCGCGATATTTGTGCTGTGTACGGAGAAAATGCTTTATCAGAAAGGACAGCTCAATGCAGGTTTTCACGTTTCACAAACGGTCATTCCAATCTTAATGACGAAGAACGTTCTGGTCGCCCCATTAAGTTAGATGAAGATCAATTGAACGACCTTCTTCATGAAAATCCTCGTCAATTGACTAGAGAATTGGCTGTAAAATTGGGGAAAGTTCAAAGACTTGGGCAATGGGTTCGCACGCTTTGAGCGAAAGCAACAAACTTCAACGTTCCACGATTTCCGCAGGTTTGCTTGCTCGTCACAAGGCTACTCGTGGATAAAAGGACAGATTTCTTCACCACATCATCACTGGCAACGAAAAGTGGTGCGTTTATGTCAACATGAACCATTGAAAACAATGGCTTGCGTCAATAAAAAAACACTTAAAGCAAGGACTTCATTCACGAAAGACGATGCTGTGTGCGTGGTGGGATTGTGAAGGCATCATTCTTTATGAACTTCTTGAGAACAATGAGATTGTCAATGCAAAACTCTACGTTCAACAAATGTATCGACTCGCCGAAGCTATTCGTGAAAAGTGACCTCATCGACGTTTTGGAGTCCTTCTGCAACACGAAAATGCTCGTCCTCGCATTAACAATATGACAAAAGACGACATGCAAACGCTTAATTGGGAAATCCTGCCGCATCCTCCATATTCGTCAGACTTGGCTCTATCGGATTTCCATCTGTTCCGATCGCTCTGCAACAATTTGCACGCCGTTTCGTTCAATACTATTGTGAAATTAAGAACCTGGTTAGACGAATTCTTCGAGTCAAAATCCAGAGATTTTTATTGCAGAAGCATCGAAAAACTAGTTAAACGTTTGGAAGAAGTCGTAAATAACAACGGAGAATACATTATTAATTAAATTGCATATTGTTATCAATTAAAAATGAAGTTTTTCTAAAATTGTTAATGGTAATGAATAAATTTGATAAAACCGCAAGAACTTATTCCTCAACCCAATAGTAAGTAGAACTAATATTATAGTCAAAGTATTGCACAATATTGTGCAATATAGAGGTCAGGTCAAATGAAAGTTTGAACTTGATAACTCATGTTGACTATTACATAATTTATTCTATACCCCTTGGGCCACCTTATACCCCTACCTCAAATGCTTTTTGATTCTCTACAAATTCTATTATTGAACTTTACGAAATAATAAGTTAATGTGAAAAAAATATATTACATACAAACCCCCTTTTTGACCCTAGGTGGTGCACCATACCCACTTTCCCCATATGTTATTAGCCTAAAACCAAGCTAATCTAGGTCCAAATCTATTCCCCATTTGAAAGTTTTTTCAAGATTGGCTTATTACATTTGAATTCCATAAAGGACATACGTACATACGGACGAGTTCCTTTATAGTATAGATAACTTCTTGAATATACGATTGTATCATAGGAAATATTCATAAAATACATAAAAGCAGGCCTTTATCTAACATAGAAATTTCATTTACCTACTCATCATATTTTTGAATATATATTAATATAGGGAAATCGTTCTCTTATTTTGCTCGGCAGTGCATGTTAATATAAAATATATTTATATTTTAATGATTTACGAAAGGCTCGACTTAAAAAGGCACATAAAATGCCATTTTGCCTTTACACGAGCGAAATGAGTCAACAGTAGGTTTGATACAGTTAATCCTACTGTCCTACACTTAATTCAGAGATACTGAGACTCTTCTATTCATTTGTTCAGGAGGTGGCGGACTCACAACAAATACAACCCAGGACTCTTCTTTCTTCGCATGGCACTATGCCGATTCGTTAAGCACAGACCTCTGTGTGTACCATTTCTTCGTATTTTCTCTCGGCTCTCACATCGTTACGTCTACCAATGCGACCAGCTCACTGGTTAAAAATCTATAAAATAGCGTAACAGATCAGAAACAAGTTGGAAAATTGCCGTGTTGATTTTTCCAACTTGTTTCTGATCTGTGGAATAGCGGAAACCGAGGGTGCTGATGATAATTGGGGTGATGTTGTTTCGAAAAATGTGAATTTCATTTGCGTTTGACTCAACTCATTGAAAATGACTTGAACATTCATTTATTTTATTAATTTAATTTATTTATTTACGGGCGCCCCCCCCCTCCTATTTATGCAGGAAACTCTACACGAACAATGAAACCAAAAGAGATATCAAACTGAAAAATAACAAGCCAAATGTCCCTAGGCTAATCGGTCGAATTCATTTTTGGCACAACGTAATGGCGTTTGAAACCATTCTGTGGCCCAACGGAGGGTCATTTTTCCATGTCAGCAAAGTGTACATTTAAAACAGATTTAATATCCAAAATTTTCAACTAGTGAATTTCTTTTTTTAATATATGTAATTATTAATTAGTTTTGGAAAAATAAAATAAATATATAACTTGAATTTGTTCTGTCGTTTTCCGTTAAATTTATGTATTCACAACTCTTCCCAAATTTATAAGAAGTGTAAAATTCAACTGATGCTATCCCAATTTCTTCGGGGAAAGTGGTAAAGATGTTTCTAGTGCTCTCTACTTTAAAAGAAGAGTCGAGTTAAGTTAAGTACTGCCAACGAGCTCTAGTAAATACGAGCACTCAAATGGACCAAGTAAAGAGAAGCAATCCTTAAATTCACCAAGTAAAGATAAGCCTTTCTTCATGCTGATTCAAGGTTATGATGTGAAGTAAAGTTAAGCAAGTCCAACGATCACAGGTAAAGATAAAAAATCTCAACCATCACTTTTAAATATGAGACTTTACCATCAATCTATAGAAAAGATAAGCCCCCAAACGACTACTAGGAGAGATGAACACTTGCAAAATTAAATAAAGATAGATAAAAACACATTTTTCTCGGAAGCGCTTATCTTTCCTTGATCAAAGAAGTGTTATTTAGCAAGGTAGATTAGTAGCTTACAGTCGAATATAGTTACTTTTGAGGAACTAGGGAATAATTACGTTGATAAACAAAGTGGGTTGTAAAGGGCTCTGGATAGTGGTAGTACCTTTGCTCTATGACGGTTGCACTCTCCCTTGTAGGGTGGACGGGCACCAGTAATCCTTATCTATCTCTTAAACTCTCACGTGCTGGTTCCAAGCGCCACACCCTGGTACTCCACCTCAGCCAGCGGGCTAAACCACGTTAAGGGATGGTGTTTACACTGCACCACCAAACTAGGTAGAGGAGCTGCCTCTAGCAGCCAACGGCTGGCCGGGCGGAGGAGATCCTCGACTGATCCAACGGCTAAGTGCAAATTAGGAGTGGAGCCCCAAAGGCGGAACAGTGCGCTGTGTTCATTGACTCCGGCAGCTCCTGAAGCCAACCTGGTGTCAAACGTACTGCTCTGCACTCCTTTAGATGACACCGGCCAGGCCGAGAGGGGAATCTTGACGACTGCGCCATGGCGCAATCTCAATTGTCTTCCGAGACAGAAGGATACCAATAATAATAATAACACAAGGTAATGTTTGTTGTTTGTCTCTCATTTAGTTTGCTTTTGTTTTTTGTGTGGTTTTGGGTCTAGTTTTGGGATGGAGCTTATGAAAAGTCATAAGGAGGTTTTCAATGAGTTGTGACTTTCCCGTAAGAGTCTTCTAGGATTTTCTAAGATTGATACTCGTAACTTGTATGTTTTTCTCCAGAATTATGTCATATACTAGTCTTTTTTTAATATAAATAGTATGTGCAATACCATAAAAGGTATATTATTAGTAAATATGTTAGGTTTGTTTGTTTTCTACAGGATATCTTGTGAAGATGTATATTGTACCAAGTTGGATGGTAATTTTGATGTTAATGTTAAATTTTCTACTGAATGGAGTTATCACTTTTTGGTATTTGTAATGTTGAAATCGTTTGTCTTTTAAGGTTTGTAATCTTGTCTCCTTATTACATCATCCGAACTTTGCCTTATAATTTCTTCCTATTTAATTTCTTTGCCATTCTACTTTCAAATGCAACGGAATTTCTGGTTCATTTCATGAGTGATATTCTCTGTCGAATGCAAAAGATTGAGTGGAAACTCAGCAAGGAAATCCATCATTGAAGTCAATTAGTTATCAATATTTCGTTCATTATGGAAAACTTCAAAATTTTCGTTTGATAATTTCATTGGAAATCTTGGAGGTTGATTTAGTTTACTACCATAAAATATTAGTTTATTTTTTAGTTGTGTTTTACAGACTTGAATCAAATTACCCCCCTTTCTGTCCATAAAAATTACCATAAGATTAAATTAAAGAGATAAATGAATAGCAAACAAAGAATGCTCTCCCTCTAAACTCTTCACTAGGTTCTGGTTGTGTGTCAATATTACCCTTATATATATATATATATATATATATATATATATATATATATATATATATATATATATATAATATATATATATATATATATATATATATATATATATATATATATATATATATATATATATATATATATATATAATATATATACGAGGGGCCGTCAATAAGTTTTGCGAATCGGTAGGGCAAAACAGAGAAAGGGGGATGGCTGTTTGTAGGGGTGTTAGGACAAGTTATGACAAGTCAGGACCTACAGCCGCACACTCCTCCCTCATCTATTTAAGAAGCAGTAGCTGATCGCAGATCGTCAGTCAAAAATTTTTCAACAATGGAGAAGGTTGAGCACCGCGCAGTGATCAAATTTTTGATCAAGGAAGGCAAGAATGCAAAAGAGATCGATGAACGCATGGTTGTAGTGTACCCTGACACCGCCCCTTCCTATGAAACTATTGCTCGCTGGAATAGGGAGTTGCGCTATAGTCGTGAGTCCCTTGAAGATGACCCCCGTCCAGGACGCACGTCAGACGTGACCAACGAGGGCAATGTGGCCCGTGTGGAGAGGATGATCCTCGAAAATCGACGGGTAAAGGTCTAAGAAATCGAGCGAGAACTTGGAATATCACATGGAAGTGTTATCAACATCATCCACGACAATTTGGCCATGACCAAGGTCTCTGCCCGTTGGGTCCCTAGAAACCTCACGCCCCATGATAGACTTTAACGTCGTCAAAGTCCACAAGGCCAGAGTTGCACAAGCTGCCCTGCGCGAGTGCGGATTCGAGGAGCTTAACAATCTCCCCTACAGTCCAGATCTGGCCCCTAGCGACTACTTTTTATTCCGCCAGCTCAAGGCTGCACTGCGTGGACGCTGGTTTGGGGACGATGAAGATGTACAGCTCGCCGTCCAGGAGTGGATTGAACAGCAGTCGAAAGATTTCTGGTTGTTGGGAATTCGAAGCCTCAGGGAAAATTGGCGCAATTGCATTGAAATCGAGGGTAGTTATATCGAAAAATAATAAAACACTTTTCCTCATATCTCGTTTCCTTATATCCGAATTGCAAAATTTATTGACTGCCCCTCATATATATATATATATATATATATATATATATATATATATATATATATATATATGTATATATATATATATATATATATATATATATATATATATATATATATATATATATATATATATATATATATGTATTATATATATATATATATATATATATATATATATATATATATATATATATTTGTATTTGTATGTTAATATTGAATAACCTTATTAGTATTTAGTCATCTTTCCTTTGGATTTGATGACTTGCTGTCGATGCTTTGGCATGGATTTGATCAGGTTTTGACAAACTCCCACTGATATTTCGTTGCACCATACCTTTATGATGGCTTCTTTTAATTTTTTGACGGAGTAAGTGTCTTGGCCTTCAACCTTACTTTTTATTATTAGCCGTAAATCTTCTATGAGATTCAAATCTGGGCTATTACCAGGCCAATTCAAAATATTAGATTTTGTCCCATCATTCATAAATGTTTCAGTCTCATGGATTTTCATTACCACTGGAAGTTTTGCCTTCTGACTTTGCTAAATACCATTCGCCATTCATAGTTGTGTTCTTAGGAACATACTTGGAGGTTGTTTCATTGTATTTTGGGTGTATTTAGAGTCCATTCTATTTGAGCCAATGGGGCGACGAATCGTTTTAGGAGTGCTAGGTAAATATGTTCTGGGAAAATTTGGACTCAATTTAAGGAATTAATATCCTAAATAGTTGAAAAAAAACTTGTAAATGGAAGAAGTCTAAAATAATGATAATTGTTAAAGAATAACTCAAAACTTTGGGAGTAGGAACAATTAAAACACGATTATCTTAAGAGAAGTACTTGAAAAAATAAGAAAATTTGGTCTTGAAAAATTCTGTTTCAGATAAGAAATTCCTTTTTAAAATGCTAATTTGTTATCTTTCTCGTAAGGTTGTACAAGTTGTAATAACTTTTCATCTATTTTCTCATAGTTCCTTTTCTTTTGTAAAATATTTCCTCCTTGAATGTGAATAATTTTCGTTTGCGTGAGTTCTTCTTCCTTTCGAAGAGGATCAATGAGCTTCCAAATATTAGGATGCTTGAAGGGAACCGATGCTCTCAAAGCCGAGTGGAAGCCTTCTAAAGCAGTGGTTGTTCTGGGCAATCCAAGGATCACTCGATGGCGGACACTAACAAAATTAATTAGATACAAAGGCTCTTCTCGCCTCCCATGTCTTCTTTGTGGGCCAATGTGTGTCGATTCAAAATAGCTTATAAATTCTATTGGCACTAATTCATCTTCGCATGATAAAATCTTCAGGTGGTAAAAATGCTAAAGTATAGAACATTTTTATCTTAGTCGCAAAGTTGCCATGAGTACTGAATTGGACCTTAAATCTCAGTTGACTTATTTTCTTATAAACATTGTGAGTAAGGTAGAATAGTTAACTCAACTGTTGGCACCAGTAAAGTTACGACTGTAACTATTTCGAAGTACTCTTTCAAAATCAATTATTGCTTCTTATGGGTTCATATTTGCCACCAATATTTTTAGTTCATTATAAAAATTCTCATACTCGTACCTTGCTTCAGTCTTATCAGGCTAAAAAAGCAAAAGCACGAGGAAATAATTTACCGTTTAAAAAAAGTGAATAGTGAACAACTGATGCCATATAGATGGAGCTGATTTAAAAGTGTCATCCATTCCTAAATGTGAAAAATTCTTCAAATCTTCAATGGCCTCATTTGAGTAAAAAATTAAGCTTCTCTTTTCGTCATTAGAACCAGTGTCACATTGCAAGAATGATGCACCTCTCTGAAAGCTAGTGAAAGTATATGGTATTTCGAATCCTGTACGAGAATGAGGCAAAGGAGGTGCACCAGAAGATCTATTGCGCCAATTAGTTATATTTCTTGAAACCGTTTGAAAGTCTGGCAATTCATACTTTGCATATTCGACTAACATCGATTACTGTTTTCTGAAATAAGAGCTCTAGTGCTTGATGCAGCGCCCTTATTTACTTTGGTTTTTAATTCTGAAATGGTGATTCTTGCTTATGTTACATTTGAATCAGCTTTATGTTCATGATTATTGAGTTTTTTATTATTACAGGATCACCAGGTTTGTTCTCTGTATGCAGGCGAACATGACACTTATTACTCATCTCACATCGCCAAAGTTTCTTTTCCTTATCAAGACTAAGCATATGGAGACCATAAATATAATTCAGTTCGTCAATTAACTTTTCTTTATTCTTCTCACTTTTAAAATAATTAGCAGCCATAATATCGTTAATGCGCCACTTAAAAATTATAGAACGTTGAACTTGCCCGACAGTGATTTTCAAGAAGTAGCTTGATAGTGACCTAACGATCGTATTCTGAACACCCTAAATAACATTTTTATCTCTTCCGAAGGATTACCACAATTTAAAAATAAATCCACGAGAATGGGAGTGACCTGGACTGAACGACCCAGAGGATTATTACGCTCAAATAATATAATTGTGAAACGGAAGTTTGGAATTAGATACATTCCTCGGAATCTTTGCTTGATCAGAAAGATTAACACGCATTCTATCATTAAAAGCAAATAAAAGCTTTATAAGAGAAGACCGAATTTTCCCTGACCGAATTTTATGAATGTTAAAAATATTGACTCAGCGCTGAATAAACCTTTTTCCACTCCTCAACAGTCCAGGGAATGTATTTTTTACAAAATGCGACACGTTTGTCAGGTATTTTATCATTAATGAATGGTTTCTTTGCAGCAAAGTGAGATGGCGATCCAAGTTCTTTTTGTAGCCGCTCTGGGATAGTTCGTTCAGAAACACCAGATAATAAATTATTCCTGTTAATTTTTAGTTCTTTGGCAGTTATTGTTGGATTATTCACTACTAAACGTTTGATAAGAATGTCTGTTCGCAAATTTGTTTTTCTCGGCTTACCACATCGTTTTTTAGGTACTGGCTAACATTGTTTTTAGCACGTGAAACCCATAAATTAAGAGTACTTTGGGTTATGTTTAATTCACTAGCTATCTGTATCTGAGACTTCCCACATTTATGAAGAACAAACAATAGCACCTCGATAATCACTCTCTAGATGTTTCTTAGCTCACATTAGAAAATAAATTTTATTCAGACAACTTTCTGTAAAAAATCACAAAATAATAACGAAATGGCAAAACCATGAAATCGGACAAATTGTATTTAAAAGCCCCCATTACGTATAAAATGGTAAGAAAGGAGAGAACAATATTCCGACGAATTTTACAAACGCATTTAGGAAGAGGGAGGTATTTAATCCTATTTACGCGTTAATCGTAGCTAATCATATTAAGTAAAAGGTGTATAACAGGGGGAAAAAAGGTGATGGTAAGTAACTTTTGGAAATGGATTCAGGGGTGCATTTTTAGTGGCACGTTAAACATGAGAATCTAATCGGTCATTGCTAATAAATTTAAGCATGAAAAATAAGCTTCGATCTTCACTCGGATCAAGTAAAGAGTAGCACTCCTTAAATTTACTTAATAAAGGTATCACTCCCTAAATTTACACAATATAGGTCGCAATCCCTAAAATGTACTCGCTTAAATTTAACCCAATAAAGAGTAAAACTCTAAATTTATCCAATTATGAGTAGCACTCCCTAAAATTGCCCAACAAAGAGTAAACCCTGAACTTAAAAAATTATGAGTAGCACTTACTAAATTTACCCCAATAAAGTGTAACACTCCATGAATTTATGTAATACCAAGTAGTGCAAAAGTCATGTTATACTCGTTAACACGCTCTCAACACAACGACAGAATGAGAGATTTGATGCAATTTGACACGTTTTTATTGTTTAAACATTTAAATATGTGTTTAATTTGTAATACTGCTCAATGTGCCCCTCCACCCGGGCGGCAAACACGTGCTCTAGCGAGACGTGAAAAACGCGCATACGTTGCGGACTAAGTCCTTCCTCATATTGGCCGACAACTGGTTCACAGAGGACTTCAACTCGTCAATCTTGCTGTGGCGGACCTTGCAACTCTTGCCCTCGAGATGCGCCCACATATTATAGTCATTAGGATTGAGGTTGTGTGAATGTTGTGGCCAAAATTCCGTCAACCAGAAGTTCAAGTTCGACCCCAACCACACATGCACGGTCTTGGCTGTGTGGGCCATAATGCATTTCTGGTGAAAGACTTAGCTAGCCGTGTTTGCAATCATTCTTATCCAAGACAGGACCTTCGTGGCCAAGATATTCCAGTAATCGGCCGTGTGGCCAGTGTTGCCTTTCTGGTAAAAGACTTAGCCTGTCTTGTTCGCAATCATTCTTATCCAAGCCAAGACTTTCGTGGCCATGTTGTTTCAGTAATCAGCCGTGTGGCCCATGATGCCTTTCTGTCAAAGAATTAGCGGTAGGTCCGCCTTGGTCGCAATCATTCTTATCGAAGCCAGGACTTTCGTGGCCAAGATGTCCCAGTAATCGGCTGTGATGAGCCTGTAACAGGCCACGAACCACAGTGGTTGCATCTTCTTGTCATTTGAAGCCACGGCGCCGAGCATCCTTACGGAGGCCAAGGGCTTGATCGAGGACACGTAGTGGACTTCTTAAACGTCTTGACCGAAGCTTACCACAGGGTTGTTCTGCTTGTTGATGACCAGATTGAGCGTGAAGGTTATTTCCTCAGAAAAAAAGAGAATTTGATTGCTATGAATCCTCAAGTTGTTGAGAAGGCGACGACAGCGCTCTTGACGTTTTTCTCATATATGTTCTGTGAGCAGACGCCTTCCCACCCACCTGAAAATTATTTGCTCTTCTTCGTCTTTTCTTTGCGAGTGCACTCATTTTGAGCCTGTGATCACTTTCCAAGGTCTTTCTCACGTCAAATGGTTGAGGTCTGCCTAAACGAGGTCGATCTTTGACGTCCTTCCCGTTTTAAAGCCTCTCCGTGACTTTGTGCACGATCATCCAGCTGACGGTGAGGTGCTTGACGATGTCAGAGTTGTCGTGGCCTGCGTTCAGGACAGCAAAGATTGCGATTCTTTTTACTTTCATCTCAACACAATTTCTCACAATGAAAACTTCTTTTTAATGACATACGATTTAAAAAAACTTTAAGTTTGTTTGACGAAAGATTAAAAACCGAGTCTAACAGAACTTTTGCATAACGCCGTATAACGTAGCACTCACTAAATTTACCCAATAAAGAGTAACACTGAATAAAGATTAAAAACCTCTTCTGTGTCTAATTATGAATAGCCATCTCTAAATTTACCCAATAAAGAGTAACACTCAATAAAGATTAAAACCATAAATGTGTCTAATTATGAATAGGCATCTCTAAATTTATCCAATAAAGAGTAACACTCCCTAAATTTATGCAATATAACGTAGAACCCAATATAGAGTTAATCCCTAAATTTAACCGAATCTAACTTGACCTCTCTAAATTTTCAAAATAGAGAGGAACACTGCATAAATCCATGAAATATAGCCTATCACTTTATAAACTTATCCAATAAAAAAGGCACCCAATAGAGATTCAATCACTATATTTAATCATTTATGAGTAGCACTCTCTAAATTTACCTGATAAAGAATAACACTCGATAAATTTATGCAATATAGCGTAGCACTCCCTAAATTTACCCAAATGAGTAGCACCCACTAAAGTCTATAAGCTTAGCCAAATATGAGTAGCATGCTTTAAATTTAGCCAATAAAGAGTAAAACTGTATAAATTTATGCAGTATAGTGTAGCACTCCCTAAATTTAGCTAAGAAAGAGTATCACTCAATAAAGAGTAAAACCCTAAATTTACTATTGTATCAGTAGAACTCTCTAAGTTTACCCGATAAAGAATATTACCCATAAATATATGCAATATAGAGTAGCACTCCCTAACCTAAAAAAAGTAGCACCAAATAAAGTGTATTAGCCCTCTCTAATTTACCCATTATAGAGTAACACTACATATATTTATACAATATAGCAGAGCACTCTCTATTTTTACTCGATAAAGAATAATACCCATAAATATGTACCCAATAAAGAGTAGCACCAAAAAGATTTATTAGCCTAAATTTTCCCAATATAGAGTAACACTTTATATAAGTAAAGAAATATAGCTTAGCACTTTCTAAATTATACCAATAAAGAGTAGCATCCAATAAAGAGCAAAACCGTAAATTTACCCACTTATGAGTAGCGATCACTCCCTAACTTTTCCCAACACGGAGTAACACTCCGTAAATTTATGCAATATAGCATAGCAGCACGTAAATTTACCTAATAAAGAGTAGCGCTCCCAAAATTTACGCAATAAAGAGTAACTGAATTTACGCAGTAAAGAATAGTATTCCCTAAATTTTCCTAAAAGGTGCAGCACCATATTTATTTCCCTAAGAAAGATTAACCCAGTAATATTAGCAGCACACAACCTACCCAATAAAGAAAGGCACATCACAGCAAAACACTCCACTAATTTACAAATGAAACATAACACTCACTAATTTTACCTATCAAAGATTAACATTCTCAAAATTCTCATATAAAGTTATAAATCCCTCAATTTACCCAATGAATATTATCATTAGTTAAATTTATCCAATAAAAAATATCAATTCCTAAATTTGCCCAATAAAGATTTGAACTCCTTTAACTTAACCAATATAAATATATAAGCACTGTCAGCCTGGCCTTGGAAATAAAGTAAAAGTGAGCACCATAAAGAAAAATGAGGTTCTTATCGTTAATTGGTTAAATTGGAAGTGCTTTCCCTCTCTCCTTTTGATTGCTGAGTTATATCTTGCTTAATTTTGGAAGTGCTTATCTTTACAATGGGTCGTTGACAATTTTTATTTTTACTAGCTTAATTTTGAGACTGGTCGTTGGGAAAGCTTATTTAAATTACGTTACCTTTAAGTTAGGTTAGGTTTGGTTAGGATAGGCAAAATATATAAAACCCTACTTAACCTAACTTCCTAAACAGGCACATTTTGGCAGTGTTTATCTCTCTTGATCTTTTAAACCTTCTGTTAAGTAAGACAGTCTATTATTATTATTATTATTTTGCAAATATATATTTTAAGAAAATTATTTTCCTTTGAATTTTGGCTTTTAGAAAGTGTTAGAACGATGTTATATTTGTCGCAGTTTTTTAGCTTCGTAATTTTGCTATTTTTGCCACACCCATAATTACTTCAATATCAAATTGCCTGAAAAAGAAACTTCGTAGTGTAATTAATGAGTATGTAAATGTAGCCTATTTAACTGAAGTGAGATGTTGCAAGTAATTTACATTCTGTTATTCGCAGAAAAGCCATTTTTTATTATCGCGGAATCTGAAATTGTAATTAGTAGTTGTTCACGTCAAGGGTATTCTGAGGCCATTACGAAATTCATTTAACTAATATTTTTAATGTTCCCTCCACTCAATTTCATCAAAACTCACTACTTAAATTCAATTAAAATGAGTTGTGTGGAAAAATTATAACGCTTTTGATGTTATTATTGCCCCCAAATTGGAATAAATAAAACTGTAAATATATTGTTTTAAATAAGTGGCAAAAGGTCTTTAATATTTGTATTTTTCATTTAGAGCTCAAAATTGAATAATGCTTACTTCCGCTTTTGATTGTAGAAGTTAAACGTAGGTATTAATAAAAGGTATTTTATGTAGATTTTAATCAATTAATTTCTATCTGCCTGTTAAAGATTGATTAAGCTGTAGTTATTGATATCTTCCATGACTACTTTTAAAATAGAAGTATTACAATGGAAAATCTGGTTCATGCTAGTGAAATCTAAACAGACTTTACACATTTTATAAACAAATTGGTATTTCTGAAAGATTCTTTCTTCTAGTTTCACAAGGTCGAAGAGACTCATCAGAATGTCATCCGCCGTTTTACTAATTTTCATGCTTGAGGCGCGTGAAAAATTCCTTGCTGCTTTAATTTTGTGACTTCGTCTTATCATGAGTAGAATTAGAGATAAGTTTGAAGCCGATGGAACTGTTTAGAACGTCCACGAGAAGCGCTTCGGAAGAGCACGAACATTGTCATCCCCTACAAAGTATGAAAGAGTATTGGAAACGCATCACCGAAGTCCAAGAAAATCTGTGTGGCAAGCCAGTCGTGAGGTAGGCATTTCAAAATCGTCTGTTCATCGTATCATGGAGCGTTGTTAATGGAAAAGTTACATTCCAAGATTAGTTCATGCTCTTAATGACGATGATCCAGACCGAAAAGTGCAGTATTGAGAGTGGTACTTGGAACGATGTGTCGAAAATGCACACTTTCCAACAAAGAATCAAATTTAATGGTTCAATTAACTGCCACAATTGCACTTATTGGGGATATGAGAATCCGCATGTTATGGTCGAACACCATGTTAATTTACCAGGAGTTACAGTGTGGTGTGGCTTATCATCAAGAGGATTAAGTTGACCATTCTTTTTAGATGCTACTGTGACTGGTCCCGTTTACTTTAAATTACTACAACAGTCTGCCATGCCACGTATTAAGGAATAACTTTGAAGATGAGGAGTTTTATTTTCAGCAAGATGGGGCACCCCCAAACTACCATCACGATGTCAGATCCTTCCTTGATGAGAACTTGGCTAACAAGTGGATTGGACGGAGGGGTTTCGTTGAATACCCTCCGCGTTCACCAGACCTCACACCACTAGACTTTTTTATGAGGATAAAAGACAAAGTTACGCTATGAAACCTGCAGCAATCACTGAATTGAAAGCAGCAATTAAATTTGAATGCACACAAATATCAAACGAATTGTTTCGTGATGTTTGCAATTCCATTGCTTCACGTTGTCAGAACAGTGTCTGGACCAGAATGGACGTCAGTTTGAGAACAGGCGTTGACAAAAAAATAAAATAATGTTTGTAGATTCTAGAAAATTTTAAAAATGAAATGTATTTTAATAAACACCTACTTTACAATTATTTATAGTGTGTATACATTTGGGGGGGGACACCCTATATATATATATTGATAAAGAGAGAGAAGAGTACGTGGATGAAGAAGAGAAATTAAACATTAATTATTAATGTATGGGATATAACTTGGTCATGTGGAATGGACCCATCTTATGAAGAATATCAGCTTGTTGTGTGGAGCTTCATTTTCTTTGATTTCATTCCCTACACTCTCTAGTATCCTTCAATTCTTATCTAGTTAAAGATGGGTGGATCCGTGTGAAAATGCAATGATTACCATCATGACCATCTTTTAAAGTTTAGATGTACCTTTGCGCAAAGATCCTTCTCCATCCTCCCGATACTCATTTTGGCGCTACCATTTTAAATACTTCGCTCTAAAGTAGTTCACTCAAACGGTCCTTTTATGAATGTTTGCCACAGTCAAAAGCTCCACATTTTCCATTAATTTTGCCACAAGGGTTTCTCAATTTGCTCATCTTTGTTTAGTTTTCCCTTCAGGCGCCTAGAACTCTCTTTCCTTCAAATTCGTGCCTACTTTTTGTGCTTTATTTCAAGTTCTTTTCAGTAACTCTCCATGGGAAGATGTCTTTAGTTGTTTTTTTTTACCACCGCGGCGGGTCGGAAAATTTAAATTTTAATATTTATTTCATTATTTATTGACAATTTATATTAATTAAAAAAACAATGGTAGTCATGTTTGCTAGAAATATTTTGAAAACATGCTGAATTTAGGGGAAGAACGGAGGGGAACGTAACTCTCCTCATTATGCCACGGTCTTTGAAATATTGATTAATTCATCAAGGGATGGTTGCAATTTTATAATTAATGAACCTATTAATTTAAATTTCTCATCTAACAATCCACGTGGATTGGGGCCACAGTGAGAAAAATGACATAAAATTAGATTTTAGTTTAGATAAAATTGTGTAAGGCGATTCGTATTTAACTATGTCCAATATCTTCACCCCACTTGTTGGAGGACTTGAAATTAACCAATCTGGATTATTTTCTGGCTTAAAGCGGCTATTTAAATTTTAAGGAAATTAATTAATCTCTGAAACAGAGTACAAAGTCGATACTTGATAACGACTTAGCTCCTAAAAACACGCTTAATGATATTCGTATATGATTATATCAAAACTGGCAGAAAGTACATATATGCAAGGCTTAGTCTTGCATATATTTCCGTAGCCATAGCAACTACATAGTCTGGAATAGCGTTAAATAAACCAACTAATTTTCAGCACCATGGAGACCCAAATTGTTTGCGTTCATGTATACTTTACCGTATAAAATGGGCAATTTAATAAAATCTTTTTATTTAATAAATTAAATAATAGTGTGTTCTAAAGTTGGAAATCAATTAGTAACAATAAAATCATAGTTTTTGTGGATCATAGTTCGTTGAACTTTAACTTCCTATTAATAATGTTGATAATGTAACGGCTAATAATACTATTGAACTATTAATAAGAGTATTGGGATATAATAACTTTTGAGTGCTTCTCTTCTTTAGAAGAAGATAATTCTTGACATTTATTACAGGCCATATTGGCGCCAAGGGTTGATAAGGCTTGTTATTGAGATTTTGGACATCGTAACTTTTCAAATACTTCCTTCTGTTTACCACCTCTCTTTATGTATTTATCTTCGCATTCTTTGATTCTTTGTAAAGTTAGAGAAATGGATTCGTTGCACGTAAGTCTCCTTATAAATAAATAAATAAATCGTATTACTATTTATTATACAGCTCATGATCTGTTTTTATTTTTAACTCGATAATTGCAGAATAATTATTAGACTATAATTATTATATACCATTAACAATTGATAGGATTTATTAGAAATATTAGAGGAAGTCATTTTCGTGCTTACCTGTTTCGCAATATGTTAATTGCAAGTATTTTAATATTGACCAGTTTGTATTTTTATTTTGAGCCAAATCCTAAGTGACACCTGAATGTGTTGCCTACAGCCTCTCTGATCGGACAGTCTGGACGAAGCTTATGCGATACTTAGGCATTTGTATGAATCGTAGGAGATGATAAAAGAAGTTGCAGGAGGTGGTTTTCCCATTTCCGAAGTAGGAATTTTTGTCTAAAAGACGGACTAAAAGAAGGTCATCCCCCTAAAAAATCTTAATCCTAAAGAGTTGGAAGCTGTTGTAAGAACAAATTCTGCTAAAACTCTTAGGGAACTCGCAGAATAATTTAACGTAACAAATGGTGTAGATGAAAGTAATCGAAGAAATCAATTACTGTGCGATCCGATTTATGTACATAAATAGGGAGGAAAAATAACTTTATCATTTGCATCCACGAACAAGCGTCTTCAGCAGAATATAAAATGCCCCTGTGAAGGAAATGGTAGCATTATTGATAATGCCCGAATGTATAAAAATAGATCTTACGCAATAGAGTGGAGGCATTAAACAGGAATCTTGTTTGAATTAAATTTGGAGTCGTTGGAAACGAGGTGGTTAACTATAAAGCTGATTTATGATTTAAATTATGTGTGATCTTGTAACAGAGAGAAATACGGTGAACGAATTTCAAACAAACCTCACCTGCACTTCGTTGGAAAAGAATAAAGGACACAAACATCGTTTAGGATTTTCTCGGAAACTGGTTGATAAATTTAGGCCCCAACCTGCGGTTTGGGGGAAGGCAGTTTAACCGAAGTTAGTTGCTTGTATAAAATCATTTTAAAATTATATTGGAGTGAAGTTTGTACTTAAAAAAAAGTAATAATAATTGGTGTGAAGTTAATACCTTCTCTTTCAAAAATTAAAACTTGATTGGAATGAGGTTGATACTTTTATAATTCTAAATATTTGATTTTTGTTAAGAGATTTTTTAAATAGATTTTAAGTTTTGATTTTTGTTGTGTTATTTAGGTTAATAAGTTTAAGAATTTGATTATTAAGTTTAATAATGTGCTTAAAGTGAAGTTTACCATAATTTATAAAATGTTTTTTTTCAACTTGCTCTTTTGTTAATAAATTTGAATTTTTAATCGTTTTAACTTTATATTTTAGTTTTGTTTATTATTTCGGTCTTTGTTAAATTGGTAATTTGACTTAAAGGATATAAATCTAAATTATTGAAGTGCTACTTTTATGCTTTACGTCATAAATTTAAATTTGATTATTGAGTTGATATTTTTGTTAACTAAAGTTAAAGTTTACCCTGTAAAGAATTGGTTTTATGAAGTAGGCAGGACTTTTTAATAAACTTTTCTAAAAATTTTTTTTACCTAACTACTGCTATCTGCAATGTGCGGTAGGTCGAGGAGAATCGGGAAATTTGGGTTTATTGTTGCATATATCAAATGCCTTGTTAGCAAGATTTTAAGCATGATTCTAATACTTTTATATTACGCAGTTGATACTTTCAATGTTTTATAAGTAAATCAACAAAAGCACAGACAATCCGTTATCTATTTTCATATTGTCGGGTATCATACATAATTCTACCATTTGCTTTTAAAATTTTACCAGGAATAACATAAGCATGGGTGCAATGCAGAGAAAGTCCAAATGAGTAAATGACCTCATTAGCTTCTTCCATAAGCAGTGCCACAAAACGAGAATAGGATGCACCCCAAATTGAATATACATTTTTATCAGAAACTAACTATCTATAGGTAACTAGCACATGACAACTGACCACAGTTATATCGCTACAAATATTTAGAATACAAATTTAAATTCCTAAGTTCTGCTCAGTTTTCTACGGAGAGTTGACTGTGACAAGTAGAACCATCGCCAACCATTAATATAATAGATTTTTAATTGAGGAAAAAGATTAAATTAGTATAAGCAATATGGGAGGAATGAGTTGCAATAGAATTGGTAAAGGAGTAAACAAATAATAGAGAAGTGGATAAATAGACCGGGAATGGTGACAAACAGCTAAGGATATTATAGTAGCAAACTTGCTCTGATATATTGATGGAATTAGGAGTGAGTAGAGGAAAGTAATCCATTTATTGGATTAATTACGACTAAAAACATTGGTAATGACTTGTTTCCCTGAAATATATCATCTCCGACATTAAAAGATAAAAACTGAATAATTAACTAACTTTTATAATCTCGGAAGAGGGACAGAAAACGGCCTTGAGAGATTCTATTACTTGGTTGTTCTTCCCTAACCAGGAGCAATCAGGAGGATGATATCGTTGTGGTGGAGCAAATGTTAGTGTGTATGAAGGGCCATTCTCCCACCTCCTTTTCCCAATACCCTCTTCTTCCTTCTGTAAGAATGTGTGTGTGTGAATAACTGCAATTTAAATTTTGTTTTGTTTTAAATTTTATTGATTTTTGTATTCTCTTTTCAGAGATTATATTTTGAAAGAATAGTTTTAAAGATAAATATTTAAAGAATTATTAATGCTGAAAATTGTTTGGATATACATTTAGAGGTAAGATAGTCGATAAATTTACTCGGGTGATGCCCACTTATTAGTTTCCCTTCCATGTATAGTAAATGGATCATAAACGGAGGATATATCTCTTTTACAGAGAGTGGAAGCTTTGGACGGACTGCGAGAGGGGTTCTCTAGACGAGTGCTCTGCCCAGCCCTGAGACGGAGGGCTTTCATACCTCGCTAGACACCTGAACTGCCCACCCGCATTGGCTAACGAGCCTGCCTTCTTTTGTATTAGCCTACTACCACCCACCTCCAGCACAAAAGTGATAGCGCGTGCCCCTTTTCGTTTGGTTGTTGTTGTTTTTCATTTCGTTGTGTAGATATATTTAAGTAAATTTGTTCTAATCGCCCGTTATAAAATTCTTTTGGTATCTTGTTTGGATTGGGGAATTTGGCCTCATTTTGAAGTGTGCACACTTCCCTTGTAAATATAAATTTTTGTAATTATCATTGTACATTTGCTTTGTAAGTAAAGGGACTGTATATACAATCCGTTTCATTCTCCTTCGATTTCTCACGTCCGGATTAGTGTAGGAAGCGGGTAGGATCGATTTGGGGTTAGTCTAGATTTTCGGCCCGCTACATCGTGAAGGAAGAATGAGTCAAAATCGTTTATGGCACTACCGTCTCTTAAGATCGCAATGAGTTTATAATGATGTTTGCGTGTGTATTAACTACAAATGAATTTTATAACAAAAACACATTCAGTAGCTAAGTGATTGAATCCAAGTAATTAAAGGGGCGATCCTCAAATAACTGACCGCTACTTGGCTCAACTGGAAATTGCATGGGTCTTACTCTGTGCACTTCCCTTTTGTAGGGCATTCGATACGAACATAACTTTTTCGGTCACAGAATAATCGAAAAAAAGCAGTTTACAGCAGACAAAATGATACATAGTCGTACGAGACCAATTCTTTTTGATAAATGGCTCCGACTAACATATAAAACATTTACAATTTGAGGCTAACGATACTTTTTTAAGAGAACGAGGCCCCTATAAATAGTTTCCTTGTATTTTCATTATGCTTCTCCATTCCTTAATTCGATTTCGTTGCCACTTCGGAAAATTAAGTTCTTTTCCGTGAAAATGAAGAGGCTGTAATTTGCAAACAAAAGATATGAAATGGTACCAACAAAGTTGTTTTTAGATTTTACAGAACAAGAGAAATGTGTAAATCTAGTTAATAAAAAAAGAATTTTTTTTTTTTTTGTGAAATAAAGCCCCAATTACTTTTCTACCAACTTCCTCCCTAAGAATCTTTTTCGGTGTGTATCTCTATATTAATTCCTGGTATAATATATACCGAAGACTATGTGAAAGGACTGGTCATGAGGGCTACTTTAGTGTTTAAGCCGTTTTTCTACACATTAGAGAAAAAGAAATAAACTTAGGAAGGATCCTTTAAACGAATGATATAAACAATGAGGAGACAAATCTTTGAAGCAAAACCAGGTTTCCTTGGCCCATTACAGAATGATTACGATATTAAAAAGTTCTTTGCAATTTAAAGATGTATCTCAGGCATTTATCTGACAAATTTTCCATTTCGAATCAAGCCCGAGTATTCTCACACTTGCTTAATCATGCCATAAAAAAGAAAAGAAAAAGAATTAGTTGCGTGAGACTTTACATATCATTATATCGGTCGGTCCGTCCCCGTTTTGATGTTTTTTTTATGTAATAACATTGTAACTCTTGTGCTTATTCTAACGAAATTTGAAACCCTTATGTTGTTTTACATTCATTTTTGAATCATATGATTGCCAAGGCCCTCCCAAGGTTATCCCGGGAATTATATTGTTTTGACAATAACATCATAACTATTCGGCCAATTCTAACAAAATTTGAAACTCTTATGTTGTTTTACATTCTCTTTCAAAATATAGAATTTTAAAGGTCCTCACAAAGTTAGTTCGGGAATTATTGAAAGTTTTGAAAGTCGTAAAGTCATAAGTAAGAATACGTGAGAGCACGCGACCTTTTGGTCAGCAGACCTTCTTTATTATCGTACATCTGTAAAATATGAAGACGATCTCCGTTCTGTCACCTTTTTCCAGGAAAAGTGTTGCATGTAAGAGTGAATGAGAAAGAAAAGGATGTAAACAACGAAGTATGTTTACTGACTCTGACTTAGAGATTAAGTAAAAAGATGGCTAAAAAGAGCGGATAAATATGGCAAGATGGCAAGCCTGGATACTGCAGATTGTAGCTGGTAGCTGGTAATTTAGAACTATATAAATAATACCTAGTAATGTGGGCACAATCAGCTTTAAATACATAATTTTCTAATCATTTGTGACATGAATGGATAATTAGTCCTATATCTCTCAGATGTATTTTTTCGTTTATTTGACTTCTCATGGCTCATATTGATTGGTCTTTTTGCTAAAATTTCCTCTTTATGTCAAGAGGAAAGATTTTGTCCTCATCAAGAACGTAAATGTGCAGCTTTTTGGCTTTTTTTAGAGCCCATCTGGTGACTGCCACCTTGGGGCATAAGTTGCCGTACTTACCACCGCATATTACTAGGCTATATTAAAAAACAAATAACAACGATAAAAGGCTAAAATATCAACAACAACCAAAGAGAACAAAGCAAAAAGGCAACAAGGACGCGGGCTCCGGCGTCAGAAGGAGCCCTACCCTCTCCCGGCAGAGGAATATGCAACCTACAACAAACAGTTGGAGAAGGCCAACCTCGTCCAAAAATTCGTATATTCCGCAAGGCTGTGTCATGTGAAGAGGGACCCTGCTCCTCCCGGTATCGGGATGGGTAACGTGTGAGAAGGTCACGCAGACGTGGACCTTCCACAATAATGTGCCGAACAGTTTGGAGGAAAACGCAGTCATCGCTATAAGGCGCAGGCTAGCGCTCTATCAAATGGCGGTGCATCCCACGAGTGTGTCCAATGCGGAGATGACAGAAAGCAACCTAAGGCCGTCATAACATTGGAGGTAGGTCCATACGAACATTCGTGGCACAATGGCACGAAACTTTAAGTTTCCGTCGACCGTTTACCATCTTCTTAGCCAAGCAGCTCGGAGATCTGCACGTATTTCTACCATGTAATCGGTTTGAGGAAGAGTGAAACGCTCCTCTGGTCGCCCAGTACTCGCGGACTCTTTGGCACCCTCATCGGCGCGCTCATTCCCTGCAGTTCATACATGTCCAGGAACTCAGTAGAAAATAATTTCAACATCCGCTCAGCTCGCCCACACCAGGGCGTCACGGATATCGTGAATCAGGTGATGCGGAGATTACAATGCTCCGAGAGCACTCAAGGCGCTTTGTGAGTCGCTATAAATCACAATCCGGCCTCTGAGTCGGGTACGTCGCGTTATCTCCCGTACTGAGCTTTGTATTGCAAATAGCTCGCCCGTGAAGATAGAAGCAGTGCCTAGAAGAGCCAGACTGACTTCAAACACAGGAGATACGTCATGAAACCGACGCCCTCTTGGAAATTGGAGCGATCCTTATACACTGGCACGGTTCAAACGTGACACTAAGTATGCTCCAAAAGGCCAGATGCAATACTTCTGGTGCTGCAGAAACAGGGGCGCTACCGGTCCGAGAGCTACACCAAGCACTCGAAGGAGTTTCCTAGCAGTAAACCCAAAGGGTTTAGAGTATGACTGGCGTCTCTTGGCGGCATAAGCACCGTCTAGATCAGCTTTGGATGGAGCAAAAGCTATTAGCTAATGATGAAGGTGCCAGGCTCGCGCGTACAGGTAAATAATGCATTGTGCAGTAACAATCATATCAAATTATACAAATAAGAGTTTATCATGTAAATCTACACACCGCGTGCACAGGTTTTCTAGCCCCACCCATAAGGGGGCGAAATTACTATAACGGAGTTAGACCGTACTACGGTCATTTCTAGGCCATGCCCTCTGTATGAGGAGCACACATATAAAGAAGAAATGAAAGAGAAAGAAGAAACAGAGAGAAAGAATAGTAATGAATTCATTCGAGTTCACGCTCTCACCGAAATCCACTAAGTCTTGTCTCGCCCTTATCTTGTACTCGAGGTGATAACATATAGACTAATAGTCTCCCGCACATTATGTTTCGTGTCGCGCTGCTTGCATCATAATGTTCCATTATTAGAATAAAGAGTTTATTTTCGTATGTCCATTTTTGCATTGAACTTTCGATAGCCCAGCCAAGTAGAAGAACACCATCATATCATTTATCTTTGAAGTCAGATAAATAATTCACCGTAACGCCATCCTCCACCTCTAAACTGGAACTAGTCACTCCCTCATAAGGTGGTTGTTTACGGAAACATCTTTTATTCACCGTCGTCAGGATCTATATAACTGGTAACATTGTTGTCTACAATACCATTTATCTAACTCCTCCATAACTGGCGAGCAACCTTAAGGTGTTGGTCAAATACAAGACCAAGGGAACAGTGCGAGTCCACCACTTTCAGGCGAACCTCATTAGAAACACATTTGAGTCAGAGTTAAACCGTTGATGGTGGCAGAAGTGCACCAACTTAGTCTTGGAGTTGGCATCTGGACCGCAGCAATTGAGATCGAAACTCGTTAACATAGAGCGTAACGAGAACATCTTCAGGCAGCAACGAGGCGATGTCGTTTATGCCAAGGGCAAGGAATGTGACACTGAGGACACTTCCCTGCAGGACCTCTTGTTCCTGCTCCCTCGTATAAGCTGATATTTAACCCAAGATAATAAAATTGAAGTTAATTTTTGTTACACCCTCTCAGTTTTATCGTCCTTTGGGTTGAGAATTCTTTTCGCAGGTGATATATTATCATACAACATTAGACCTGTCTTTCTGCTCTGTTTTTTAATTACAAAGACCATTCTTGGCAAAAGTTTTTCCCATTTTTCACCAGTGGCGGTTAAATTTTCAAAGGTAATTTTGAAGGGAGATTGAACGCAATTGTTTATTTATTTAGACTAATTATAATAGGAGTTAGCATGGACGTTTATTATAATGGAAGGCATGACATATTTGTACATCCCTATATTTTCCAGCTTTGATAATTATTTAAGTTTGTTTGATTTTGATCATACTCCTGGTTTGATCATGTTTAAATAATAATTATTACTCAATTAATGGCTTCAGAGTTGTGTGGTTGGCCACAACATGCTAGCATGACTCCCGTACTGGCTGGTTAAAATTAAATAGAAAAATTATGCTTCAAAAGAATGAGAGGAAACAATTTGCAGGTTAATGTGAGTCGGGGCTACAAATAATTTTCTGCTTCAAACAGGCATATGAAGTTGCTAGTTAGCATGAACGGCGTGTAATTACACAGGAATGTAACTATTCTCTCCTCGATTTAATAATTGCCAATATTAATCTAAGACATTTTATGGCGGGGATTCGAACAGAATAAGTGGACCTTGGATTGGTTCAAATCAAAATTATTTCTTTAATTTTATCTACTAAATAAACAGCTCCGAATATCTAAATGATTGTATATATGTATTTATATTTTAGTTAATTAGTTCACTAATTAACATTTAAAATACAAACACGTTAAAATCACAACAAGGGAGGAGAAAGCGAACAAAAACGTAAAAAGGTCGACCAACAGTGTCCAGTTTTGGTTTTCTTTTGCCTTCTTTCATAAGTTTACTTTTCATCTAACTCGTCCATCTCCAATTGAAAACTTTGACTCTTTTCAGTCTATCCTTCTTAAATTCTCATCTCTTATCTAAAGGGAGTTTTAAAATCTGTCTAGAGATTCTATGCAATCCCTTTTCAGCGTCTCTTGATTTTCTAGAAAAAAAACAGGATTTTTTTTTGTTTCAGATACGTTTAGGAGTGTAATAGGCACAAGTTAATAGACACAACAGGATTTATCTCGTATTTTATAGTCGATTTTCTTAACTTTGATTACAACAGCCGCTCAAACAACTTTTTCAAGAGCCATTTGCAATAGGCCAGGAAAAAGGAACCCTTCTAAAGAGATAATTATTATTTCGTGGAGGAATTTGGTAAAGGAGAGTCTTCTCTGCAAATTTCAAAAGATTTGAAGAGTGATCATCGCACCGGGAAGAAAATTATAGAGAATGAGACTCAGCAAAGAAAAAAAAGGGTTCGATCAGAATCTCTACGCTCAGAGATTATTCTCAAAGGCAAAATGGCATAAAACCCTCATGTTAGCAGCAAGGTAACTTTTCAAGCTGCTGAGGTGCCTTCCAGAGAAACAAAAAGAAATGATCTGAGGAAATTTTCTACTGTTAGGAATGATATAAAACCACCGTTTCTAAGAAAATAAACACAAAAAACACCCGTTTGTTGTGTAAACAGACATGCATACATGAAGCCAGACTTTAGTAAAGTTATCTTTACTGGCGAATCAAGAATCAGTCGGGATGGCCTGTAAAGTTGTGCAAGAGACTGGTTGTCAATGCATATCAGGAGGTGCATTGACCAAGCGAAAACAAAGATGGAGAAGAAGGATTATTTGGGATGCAATTGTTGGAGACAAGCTAATAGGACCTTTCAAAGTGGATGGTGGCGTCAAATGGATTCGAAGGCGTACTGTGAGCTAAAAAAAAACTTCTCTACTTAGTTCCAACAAGAATTTGTCGCATTTCTCTCTCATATGGGATTTAAATTTCATATATTCACATTAAAAATTCTGCTCGTGATTTAAGAGGGTTTGGGATATTTTAAATATTTGCAGACACACATTTTCACTGGGAAGGGGTTTCAACGAAGGGAGCTAAAGTTCACACCAGCCTCACTCGAACTACGAATCCCAGGATCGGTCCCAATGAATGCAATGAAATGCTCTCAACTTGTGTTAAAGTGAGACAGACCGCCTAATTAGGCTCCAACTAACAAGAACCGGAGAGGGTCAGAGCAGAGAAGGTTAGGATGGTACTGAGAGCAATGTTGAGACACAATTGCGAGCAAATTATTAGGACCGTTCCCAAAGGCCAATAAAACTGAATAAAAGTAGTCGTATTTTTTCCTTTACCTACCTTTGTACTCAACATTCGTCTGTTATTCGTCCAGGCCTAAGGGCCTACTTAATCAAGCGGACTACAAGGGTTCCAATGTATTAAGGACGCATAAGATTAAACATGATTTAAAAAAGAAGTTGTCTAAAAAATGATATCGGCACATTATAAAGTAGAGTAACTTTCAAATGTAAGTAAACAATACTAAGCTCTGCAACTATGATTTTCAGACACCAAGGAAGTGACTCGACTGTAAATATAATTTTGGAAACTAAAAGATAGACTCGAGACTAATGCACCAAACTCAGGTTTTATATTTGTAGGTTTTTCTGAATACCTAAGTCAGAATCGTAATATAGGGCCAATTGTAGGTGTTAAAACTGTACATAGATAAGGGAGTAGGCACAAGAGAGATGTGTAATTAAATTGTCTTAAAAGATTCACAAAACAATAAAATCAGAAGGCTGGGAATCAGTAATCAAATTTTACTCCTAGATCATCAGCGCTTAAATGTGGATAATAGATGGTAGTAGTAAGCAATTTAAAGGGGGTTAATTTGATGTTCAACTTATTTATGTTCGATAAATTTATTCTGCTGTCATTGTTTTCGAACCAAATTCTTATCCGTTATAGTTTACTTTGCATATCAAAAGTCTTATAAAAATTAGACCAGTCGTAAGAAATGGTAAGGACTCTAACCTATGCTTTCGAGCACTCGTAGTTCCTTAAGCTACTGCTTTAATCACTAATGCACACTACAGTAGTTTTTGAATGGCTTGAGACGCGAGGTGCGCTTGAAAGCCAAATTTCTACCACTTGCTAGTCCTAACTGGTGCAATTTTTATTATATATATATATATATATATATATATATATATATATATATATATTAATATATATATATATATATATATATATATATATATATATATATAATATATATATATATATATATATATATATATATATATATATATATATATATATATATATATATATATATATATATATATATATATATATATATATATATATATATATAAACAGCTCTCTGTTTGAAAGAAAGCTTTATTGAGTAAGGAGTTGTGGTGGTGTTAAAACGAGTACTAAACTGTCGATCTGAGGCTGATCCTCGAAAATAAGCTTTGCAACTTGTCCTTCCCAGGGTGATGCGTAGTTGATCCATTTCATACTGGTGGAAACTGTGTGAATTATTATTTATTATTGCAAAGTGCAATGATTGATTCCCCATAATTTTTATCTTACCTGACACAAGCAGCTGCAATTATTATTATTACTAGTAAAATTAGTATTAATAGCTCTCTCTCCTAATACATTTTCCAACTATAAATACTCGTTTCTTTTTTCCGCAAATTAATATATTTTCCCCCTGGTGTCAGGTCCTTTCAAACTAGCGACCGCATGATGGTAATGATTCATTGCTTTTTTAAGGGTGCCCTTTTCCCTTGTGGGGAGGTCAGCTCTAATCCCGTGGTTCTACCTCTTTGGCTCTCGGCCGGCGAAATTAATTCACTGGAGCATATCCTTTCAGCTTTTCTCTAAGCCCAAACTGTAATCTGAGGAGCTGGATGGCGTCGTCTGCAGCTCCCCTGTTCCGCTCATGTCTACCTCTCAACTACGTGGATTGGCGCCCTCTCGGCTTCTCGCGTTTATTTATCGATTTTCCAGCCACCTGTTACTTTTCGCTCTACTTCCAACATCAATACCGAGGGGAGAGAGAAGTAGAGAGAGGGAGGGAGAGAGAGGAGGGGTGGTACTAAAAACGGAACTTAAAGCAAAAAGTTTCCAGATACCCATAAAAAAAATCTAATTAAGATAGTCTCTATAAGCCAAGTCTGCGTGAGACCCATAGACCAATTTGGTCCGAAACTTTTGTTGGACCGTGTGCAGAAACGGAAGAATATGTACTGAACCTCATGCACGCAACCGGGAATATTTGTGCACTATTTTTGCAATACGATCCAAATGTTCAATCATAAAAGAGATACTACGCAATTATTATCACCAAATTGATAAAGACAAGCCAAAAAATCGAGAAGTAGACATAATGCACTGCTTTTAACTTCTCTTGCCATCAAACGTACCTACCCTGACTACTTTTAGAAAGTTTCTGTGAAGTTCAGCAAATCCATTTGCTCTCTTTACAAATTGTCAATAAAATATGATAAATTGTTCATGGTTATATTCCAAATCATTATATCTATTGAACCCAGGGTTGTTTTATATGCCCAAGGTCGCTCTAGTCTTTCAATGTAATTCAACATGCTCATGTCGAATAGAGGTTGCACATAAAAATGCTGGTGCCAAGTAATTATATGCGTTAAACGAATACATATATTTGCTGGTTGTTGCAAAATATATGTTTAGAGAGGCTTTAAATTAAAAAAAATTCCAAAATGAGGATTCGACTTGGAATAAAAGGTATGTGAGGGGAATAAATAATTTCTAATAAATGATAATACAGAAGAGGCAATTTAATGACGGCGAAATTATTGTTTCTCTCGCCAAGTGGGCATTCTTGGAAGAAGTTTTCGGAGTCTTCTTTTCTTTGATGTTTTGAAAATATAAATCTGAAAGGCAACTAAAATAAAAAAGAAAACCCAATGAAAGTTAAAGGCTAAAAGGTGCCATTAACGAAGAAAAAAAATAAAAATCTTATCGAAATAAGATATTGAAAACTATCCGTTTTGCCATGATTGTGGAATGCTTGTGTGATTTTGGATGATAAATGGTAATCCTATCTTGCAACTGTATGAAAGAAGTGTTTTATTGATTCTCAACAACCCACCTGTTACAGATTTTGCCGGAGTGTAGTACGATTCACGAATAAATTTACACTTTCCATTCCAGTTGGGTAGTCATTTATACCTCTCTTCTTGCTGCTTATTTTCTGTCGTTTGAATATCGCCACTTTGGAGGAATCGCAACAGAGTTTCTAATGTCGTTTACTGTTATAAAAGTACAACAGTGGCAAATACTGAGCAAATAGGTTGCAAATGAAATCACAGAGTAACTAAATTTTCACTGTGTGAACTACATAAACTTACTGGTAGACAAAATTGGTTTGCTTTGGCTGTTTCCTCTCATTTTTGAAACCTCTCGCTCGGAATTAAAAAAGGATGGATGGTGAGACGTTTAGAGGAAACGAACTTTGGGTGGAGGGTGTATAAGTCACTAAGTTTTCACGGCAAGGGTTCAGTCCTCTTCGTTGGGGACAGTCGTAGTAGTTTACATGATGCATTTAACAACTGGAAATAGTTCGGTTTTCCTCCCAAAGGAGCAAAATGGGAGTCGTCTTCGTTTTCCGCTTTTACGAATGCCAGAGCGACGGAGCTCAGGGCCAAAATTCTCTGCTTCTTTTACCGCACGTCGCTGGCACGGCCCAGAAGCGCTGTTATACCGCCGAAACGACTAATTCGACGGCGTCACTCAAAAGCTTTCGTACTTCTCTCTTTATGGGGAAGCTGGAGCAAAGCGAAAGGTGGCTAATCAACAATTGAGGCGAGTGCCGGCGGCTACCTCTTTCCTTTCGCAAGGAACAACGCACGACTGAAAAAGGTTTGGTGAGTCCTCGTTTCGAACGCTCTCGGGCGGGACGAGACTGCGCCTTAGCTACGCGTTTCTCACTCAATCTCTCTCCACCTCTTATTTATTTTGTTCTCTCTCTCTCTCTCTCTCCCTATATATATATATATATATATATATATATATATATATATATATATATATATATATATATCTTTCATTCTTTATCTTTTCTTTCTGTTAGTTCTCTTCTCTTGAGAGCTTTGATGTTTGCATCTATCGTCGTTTACTTCTTAGGTTCTCTGGTTGTCGGATTTTATGTTTCTCTCAACCTTCCACCCTGTTTCCTCCTCCCCACGTCCCCTCACTTTTATCTCCTCTTAGGATTTAACTGTCAATTTAGCATTATTGATATGCATTCATTTATATCTCACTTTTGTGTCGCTCTTACCACCAACGCACGCGTTTCTTATATACAATATATAAATATATATATATATATATATATATATATATATATATATATATATATATATATATATACAATATATAAATATATATATATATATATATATATATATATATATATTGTATATAGATATAATAATGTAAAAGTCTAGGCATATGAAAGTGTGCCATCTTTATTTTTTATTGATAATTTATCCAATGTTTTTAGGTTCAGCTTCAAGCTCAGACATATAGAAATAATAAAACAAATGCATATCATTCACAAGGTTCAAAGAAATTAATGGATTACGAGAAAATCAGGGTTTACCTGACTATTTAAAGACTACACTGCTAACAGAAGCTTTGGTAAAGGAAGGTTTAATAGATTGGATGATTCAATCATTTGTAGACACTGAGAATTGAGAAATTAGCTAAAATTTATGAACATTTTATTTCCCAGAAGTTAAGGTTGGAATTATAAAAGGTAGAAGATAGATATAAAAAGCGGCGTTTCCTATTGCTTTTTGTGAAGCTCCCTTTAATATAAAAACTATTTTATTTTATCTCATCGATTCTTTGCTTAAGGTCATCGCTCGAAAGTGTTGCCTTATTATGATCGGGCACTCGAATTTCTCACGTAAACGAGTGAATTATATTTTCACACCTGCGAGGTGATTATGTCTATGGTGTGTGGTGGGATCCACTTTTGGAATACTTTTGCCATACTCCATGTGCTCCGTTCATCTCCATTTGGATATTTTCCCTTCTTTCACTAGCCCTTTCTTCCATTTTTTACTCTTATTTAAGGATCGTTTTACAGTATCTGAGTACTATTATTAACATTGAGATGTACTGTTTCTTCCTATTTTGTATTCATTCTCTTAATTCCATGGTTGTAGGCTCAAAGCTGTAAATCACCTTAGTTAAATAATTTTCCTCTTTAGTGTATAGTCATGTAGCTTCATAATATTTAGATCAGATTTTTTTTCTTCCTATCATGGTTATTACGCCTTTCTATAAATTTCCATGTCATATTTATTATCAGGAATCATTATCTCTTTTTACTAACCTTATACTTTTTTTGCTCTAAATTTAGATCATCAATTATAATTCTTTTAGATTTCCGGCTTTGTTTCTTCATCGTTGTTGGTATGGGAACGGTGCTTCCTGAAATAATCACTTTTTCAAAGTCTATGAAAGATATATGTACAGTAAATATTTCAGAAACTTGCCTCTTCAGATGGCAGATCAGATTCGAGCGTTTCGTTTAGTTGTTGGCTGACTTTGTGACTATTTTGCAATCATATGACTTGTGATAGCATGGAAAACAATTCTAAAGTTTTTCTTGTCTTCTTTTTTCCCAGGGATACTCTCTAAATATTTCCGTAAAAAAAATGTTACCTATACAATCCATGCGCTTTTGAAGTTTATTCTTAAACCATTTTTTCTGCTCAATTTGCCACTTATCAGTGGAACTTCCTCCTTACTTATTGCGTGGATAGAGCGCCGCTTCCCAAGATATAGATAAGCTCTAGAAATTAAATATTATTTTGGATGATGATATCTCCTGTTAGGTGATGCAAAGTTTAGATGTGTTTGGAAAGTTCGCGTCTCTTTCGGTAAATTTTTCCTCCTGTGATTTGATCTCCCGCTCGACTTGTAATACTCGTATGTTGTTTCGACTGCCGCGACTCGTGATTCACCGCACCTTAACAATCGACGACTAGGACCACCACTAGTTTCGGAGAGCCATCTTGAGTAGCGGACATGATAAAGACAGATCATTGTCAGCCTTCGAAACGATCACGCGCGCCCTTTCCCTTCTCCCCCTTTCTCTCCCCCCCCCCGCTTTCTCTCTCTCTCCCCTCGCTTGCCTGGTTTAAACTTGCAGTGACTATCAATCATGTCTGTTGTAAAAAGTATTAATGACAGTGTGGTTCCATACCCAACGCCACTGCCACGTTAAGCCTTCGTTAGGTGTTATTTAATTTATTTTAGCGAATGGTATGGTTAATATTTTCCAAATAGTCTCTATTTTAAATTTTAGACAAAATTGTCTAAATTTTTTATCACCCTATAAGTTAGTAAATTTTAGCCTCTAGTTAGTTCAAGATTGTCAAAATACTTAAAATCCTCTATGTATATTTTGTGATCTTTCATGATCCTTTCGTAAAACCCTATCTTATTCTATCACTGTGTGTAAATGTTCATTATTCCCTACAACACAACGTACATAACAATTTGAATTACCCCCCAAATTACTCCATTAGTTATTTGAGATCATTCATCTGGGCACATTGAAACTAAAAAACCCCCACAGAAATCGCACCAATTCAGGTATATTCAAGGCTTTTTATTATCCTACTATCATTTCACTTTTATCTTTTTATCTAACATTCTTTTAGCTGTCACTCTTATTTTATCGCTATTAGATCTTGTCCTCATGCTTTTGTTAATTAATGTAGCACAGTATATATTCGTTTCTATTATTATTCTGTTTGAGTTTTCAAATGAAGATCCTACTAATGGATCATCGATTACATTTTACTTGTTTGCTAGTTATATTTGGAAGATATGTGTCTAATTTTGAGTGTTGAGAAATAATTTCTTTGTATGATGCCTTTTTTCCAATTGATTGTTTTATCATGTTCTAAAATTTCCTAAGCTGGATTCTTCTTGTCTTTAATAGTGGCTAAGAACTTACATGCGTGGATGATTCTTTCCCGATGAGGAAGAGTAGTTAATCGCATGCATTTTTATTCCATTTGGTCTCGGAGTTAGCCATTATAATCTTTATCCCTTTGCGGAGACAATTCATAATGCAAAAGTTTTCTTTGCAAAATGTATTATTCTTTCTCCATGACGATTTAAATTCTCCTCGATAAATTTATCAAATAACTTACTATCGTTTATTCGTACTCTATTTATGCATTGAAATTTACCTTAATCATTTCTTAATGATGGTTTCATTGTGTCCGAGCACTTTTGAGTGCTGCATAAAGGTCGTCCAATCTTCCTTTGAGTGGGTTCTAGGTAGTCTTGAATTATTTATATGGTATAATTCTAAAAGTTTAATTATTAGTTCAGATGTTTATATTGCATATACTGAAAAATGTGTTGTTATGGTGTATAAGCAAGCATACACTACAGTAGCTGGGCTATACTTTTTCTCTTCAGAATGCTGTGAATAGTCATCTTCGGTAATTGTAGTATCTACAGTACCGTCCCAAAAGATCAGAACGCCCGTATTTTTATCACATCTTTCATTACTTAAGAGAGAGAAAATGCAAGGTTTACAAAATTAGTGTGCGATAACTTATAGATTTAAACTACCTTTTGATAAAGCTTATGCAAAATTTGATGAATTAAACGAAATTTATAACCAAATAAGCAATTTAGGTTTTTTGGTATAAGAAAATCAGCATTGTTTGCATAGCAGCTAACTTCAGTGTAAACTTGTCTACGTTGGGTGACTCTTGATTCTCTTTCTAGCTTTCGTCTAGGTAACATGTTTAGGAAATCTGTCACTTCCCTCTCTCTCCGCGAGCTAATCATGAAGATGCGCCATGAAGATGGTCTTTCAATTTGAGCCATTGCAGAGACTGTCAGGCTCTCCAAATCTGGTCAATCATATTTTGTCAACTTATGACAAAACATATTTGTGTAAAGCGAGTAAAAAAATTGAAGACTGAGCGATTATCTAAATTTTGATGATTAGCAGCTTCAATGCAGCTGCAGCAGTTTCTCGAGATATTAGTAAGATTTTGGGGAGCAATAACGTCAGGCAGACTGTGGCATATCGGCTGGAGGAAGACAATCATCACTCCCACGGTCAAATCATTATTCAGTATGAGGAAGGCTCGGCTTGCATTCGTCACTAAGCAAGTTACACGGATAGATGAGCAATAGAGTGAAGTACAATGCAGTAACAACTCTAACTTCAATTTGTTCGGATCCGTTTACAAGATGTTCGTTTGTAGCAGAGCAGATGAAATATTATGTCAATTGCACAAAAAGAGCGTGAATTTTGGTGGACGAAGTGTAATAGTCCGGAGCGTGATTTCTGTAGAAGGCACTAGACCACTTGTGCATTTATTGGGCAGAGTGAATGCATAGGTGTACATAAACTTGCTGAGAAAGTATGCTTTACCCCATCTACGAGCCTCGAAGCCCAACTTGCAATTTTCACGCAGGATAACAATCTCTACCATGTCGATGATGACCTTCCTGAACGACCAGCATATCACTCTGATGAACTGGCAGGTACAGAGTCCGAACCTAAATTTCCTTGAAAATGTTTGGAAGACACTCGGAGAGAAGCCTAAAGCGAAGAATCTGAAAACTGGTTAAGAACTAAAGGAAATCCTTCTAGATGAATGGAGCAAGATTACTGCGCAAAAGTATTTAAAGATTTGCTTGTTCCCGTGGCAAATGTCAAAGCATCATCAAGAGTAAAAAAGGCCTCCACACTAAATACTAATTATAGTAACTTGTTCAAGTATGTTCAACTGATAATTTAAACGTTATATTCAAATAAATCTTTGTTTCCGCTGTCTTTGGGATCATTTTGGACACTTCAATTTTCCTAATTAATTTCTTATCTATTAAAAATTTTTCGTTTTAATCTGAGAAATTTCCATAAAGTTTACCAATACGTCAAAATATGTGGTTTATACTTGTAACTTATCTTACAGCAATTTTTGGAAACCTAAGAGTTTCTCTGGCAATAGAAATACAGGCGTTCCGATCTTTTTGGACGGTAGTGTAGATCTGTAACACCGGGAGTTATTAAATTTCCAGTTCAATAGTGTGTGAGGAAGGGCCTTGTGATAATCTACTAAATATAGGTCATAATTTTAAGTGGTAGGCAAACATATATTGAACCTTCTTTAGTGTTCCCTAACCTCCTTCACCAGACCCAAGTGCGTTGGGTGGAGAAGGGTTTTCGGGAGCCAAAGAGAACGCGTGGAATAGGTTGAAGGATGAAAAGGGCTATAAAAGAGAAACTATGGTTCGAGGAAAGTAGTTGATTTAAGTTGACCTTCTTTGTTAATGGATAGAAGATTACAAGAACATATTTTCCATTTTTTGGACCTACTTTTCTGTATCCATTCTAATTCTTGTAATTGCTCGTTTGAGTTGTTCGTACAACCTGTTTAATAGATAACAGAACAGCTTAATCTCTCTAAGCTTGTACTCATTCTTTCATTGATGTGTACATATATTGCCGCATTCATGCTGTTGTCTGTACAATTGTACTGAATGATGTTTGTAATGCCTACGTGTATTGAGTTTGTTTTTTTGCGTTAGATTGAAATGACATTTTCGTCGCTGAACATTTGGTGCCCTTAAAATTTCTTAAGAGCATTTTACTTTGGTTGCACTGCTTTTAATCCTTTTTATTTGGCAAAGGTACACTTTTGTTCAACAAATGCATAAAACATTGCACTTTCACTTTTGTTTATGTTAGATAAGGTTACACTTTTGTAGTCTTGACCAATAACAATAATCTTGAGTCTAGTTGCTGGATTTGCGTCCCATCCGGCCGGCTGTCAGTCTTGGATGTATCAGTTCGTTTCGATTTTAGGGTAATTTCGGGGTTGCGTTACGTTGGGGTTATATTATGGTTGGCCTATTAGGCTTATAAATTTGTTTTTCTAATGTAAAAAATGGTTTCTCATCCATTCTCAGCTGAATTCTTCCGCTAGGAAATCGATAGTTGAAAGAGGTGTCAGTCAGCTTTGATGACAGTGTTTCTGCAAATATTGGGGCAAGGAAGTCATTCTTCATCCAGATAATCTTCGCTCTATTTATCGTTATATTGAGTGATTCAATATCTGCTTCCTCATGTTAGGCTCTTTGTATTCTCAGCTCTCTCTTCTTTGTGTTGGTCATAATATAGAGAGACCAGGCAATGGCTTTGCTACTAAGATTAAAATTTTTAACCCTAAAAAAGGCAGCCATGGTTAAAATTTTATAATTTTTCTGAACTTCGCCAATTATAATAATTTTAAAAAGGAGCTCTAAACTAAATTTCCCCCCTCCTTTCAAAATATCAGGTTGCTAAAATATAGATTTATAGAAGATATATAAAAATAAATTTTCTGAATTTCACCAATGGGAATACTTTGGATTTTAAAAAATTCACAAAATTTCGATACTTATATATATTTCTGAACTTCACCATTTTGTTTTTTGATATTATAAAAGAATTATTAGAAATAACTTTGATAAAATAAACATAAGTCATAACCAAACTAAGATTAAATTATGATTCAAATGCTCAAAAAAATCTCCTTCTCAAATTATAGAGTTAGTGATGATAGTGATGATTATTTTTTCATTTCTTTGGATTTCCCGTTGTGTTGATTATGATGCACTAATTTACGGGATGAGAAGATAGATGACTGCCTTCCTCTTAAGCTGTCTAGGAAGAGGATTAGCATTGGAGTTGTTCTGTTTTTTCTAAATGATTTTGTAGCCGGGCAAGGTGATCTTTAGTTCTATTGCTTTGCCTTCAGGATGATATATGTTTAGTTGTTCTTCTACTTCTATATATTCTATTTTTCTTGATATTGAGACTATAATAAACTTATTTTCTATTCCAGGTCGAATCGTTTTTTGTGGCCAATTATGATGGCTGGACATCTCTCCCTGAAATTCTTCGTTTCTTTACGAACTGAGGACTATTTGAGTTATGTCAGCACCAAATGGAATATTGATCGCATTCAGGCATTCTTGTTAGTAGCAGGTTCACCTTGTAGATCGAGTAAAGCGTGGGGGGGTAAGGCAGCCCTCATGGGGAAATCAGGCTTGTAGTTAGAAATAGGGCCAATCGTATGTGTTGATTATAAACATATAGGCTTTTCTTTCTGTGAGTTAGCTGCTAATTATTATATCCAGATTATTGTTGATCTTATACTAGTGATTCTGGCTTCACTTCTTTTGCGAAATCCGAACATGTTCTCGTTGTTCAAATCTTTATCTTCACTAAATTCGTTCTTCTATTCAGGATCGATAAAAAAACTTTTCAGATCGCTTTGAAGTACTGGAAACATGGCTTGTTATGATGCAGTGATTTGGTAAATTGCTTCAATAGCCCTATTTTTATATGCAGTAGTGGCTAAATGATTTTCTTTTTCTTAACTAGTGGCTCATGAATTACATTATGGCATCTAGGCATCATACTTTGCCCAGGTGAATATTCTGAGCGTACATAATATTCTGATCTGGCCCTACTGTCCCACTTGCAAAGGAAGCACATTAAGTGGCGTAGCTAGTTTGTAGCCAATTGAGTAGAGCTACTTCTTTAAAATCCACTCAAATTAGCCAATCATCCTCCTTGTCACCTATGCGGTCTAGAATAAAAGCAATGTTCTCATATGTCTCTCTTAAAATGACTGAGTGAGCAACAGGAACTGAAAGCATGGTGTTCCCAATGTGCAAGAATACCTTTTTTATGCTGTAAAGGGATGCATCTATGAATTACTTGCATTCATTTGGTACAGAAGTCAGTTCAGGGGCATTGTATAGGCCTCTGATATCATTACAATAAGTCAAGTTATTTTCAAAAGTGAAGAATTGCTGTAGATCTGCAGAGTAGTATTGTAGGTGAAGGGTCTAGTGCCCACAAACTCGGCCTCCTTTAAACGTATCCAGATACGTACACACGCAAATGGACTCTCACTCAAATCTCCTCACCCCCCCCCTTCCCCCCTCCCCTGCCCTAACGCTAACCTGTTTCTAAGGATACAACTCGACCTCCTGTGAGCGTATCCAGATACGTATACGAGCACACACATACTTGAAAGCGTTTTGTATTTTTAGGTTTTTTCTTGTAGTTGTCATCTGTTTAAATCATTTGTTGTTAAACCTATTTGTGTGCCACACGTTCTAAGATCATCCTACATCCACATCGTACCACACCAAGACTTAGCAAATATTTTGCAACAAAAGATGGCTGTGGATCGGATTATATATTTAGCCTAGATTATTCATCTACGGTTCATTTCTTTGATTATCTCCGGTGACTTATTCATAAACTTTAACAATTCAATACACAAAAATTTAAACATTAACTACAACAATACTCCAAATATTATCATACACAAGAATTAATTCAATTAGTTTGGCCCTCTAAAATTGGGTAATTTCTTTACACACATCAATATATAAGATTTAGGCTTACGGACTCTACTGGAGTTTAAATACCACAGGAATGTTATTGCCTCACGACGCGTGCCGCCTGGCCAGATGTAGGTGGGCGGGATCACGAAGTCCTTTTGGCGAGGGTAGCAGCTAAGGGGGCCACACGGTATTCAGGGGGGAAGTTCTTCAAGGACGAGAACAATTACGGTGCTTTATGCGGCACCAAGGTAGTCGTGGTCTCTCTGGCGAGAGTGAGTCGAACTTATTTCTTAAACCAAGTGAACTTGGAGTGCGGTGTGACCACCGAGTAACGAGCTCGAGGGAAAGCTTTTCTCCTTCGTTAATTAATTCCTCATAGGCGAGGACTGAACTCGGAGGGGGGCTTCTTCAAGGGCGAGAATCGATGAGGGGATGTTTCTCTGACGAGAATAAGTTAAACTTGAATAAGTTACCTTAAAGGTCGGTCTGGTAACCAGCAACTAGCTCGAGGATGAGCTTCTTCTTAGTTCCAGTCTTCCTTAAGGGCAAGTATAACGGAGGGCGGTTTCTCTGACGAGAATAAGTTGAACTTGGTTCCTCGACCAAGTTGACTTATGAGTTCGATGTGGCCACCGAGTAACGGATTTGAGGGGGAGCCTTTTCCTTCTTCTTTCCTTAATTCCTCAAGGACGAGGAATACCCCTGGTGTTTAAGATGCACCAGGATATGAGGAGTCTCTCTGACGAGAGTAAGTTGAACTTAACAAAGTTAACTTAGCGTTCGGTTTGATAACTAGGGACTAGCTCGAGGATGAGCTGCTTCTTAGCAGCTTAAGGTAGGTAGCCCTGCCTCTCTTGTCGGTACTTCTTGGTCTGGCAAGCAAAGTAAACTACCAATCCAGTCTATGTAGCCCGGTTTTAATCCGAGTCCTTCTCACCTGGAGACTGACGTATTCTACCACGATTTTCCTCACGGTCACTTATTTATATGGTGTCACCCCACTGGGGGAGTGGTAAGAGGGGGAGAGGCTTGATGACGGGCCCAGGAGGGTTCTTATGCCAAATGGTTTTTCTCACCAAGTCTTACATCGGCTCTTCGCTAGCCTTCGTTCTTGGGAGAAACACGTCTCCCATTTCTTACTTGGCGTGAAATTCAATTTCACTCTCCTGGGGAAGATCTTGCATTTTAACCTTTAGGTCTTTCATAGCGCCGAGTGGTGTTGCGCTGCGGTTACGCGCTTGACCCAACGGTGCTTGGGGCCAGATGTCTTTGCGGTAACCACCTCGTGACTCCACCGCGAGAGAATGGGGGAGTGACGATTCACCTACATTCCTCCCTTCGAAAGATTTAATGGGGGAGGGGGGGACTCCCCAGGATTCAAAACAACTAACTAAACCTAGTCAAGTTTAGGAAAGTTATATATCTTTGAGCCCTCTCTTATATTAAGTTTCCTTACACATGAGCGCACTCACGCGCGTTTACACCGGCAATGTGTCGAACTAGACCTACTTGCAATACAATTTTACCAGCAACAAAACAAAAGAAAAAAATGCAAGCTACTTCCTTACATTGCTAAGCCTTTGAAAACATAATCCTACCGATAACTATTAACAAGAAAAACAAATGAAAACATGGTTTCTAACTTATTAGGTACTGAAATAACCCTCAGTGGTATTTCGTCTCCGCCTACAGAGCAGCGGTACTCTATCGGCTCCTTTAATGTAGCTAATACTAAAATGGTGCTCTGTGACCATTATCCTACCGTGCCTGAGTCGGCCGTTAGGGTTATGGAGTCTAGCCAAGCATGTCACTAAATGGTAGTGGTGTTTCAACCTACTCGAATTACCCTTCTTATGGTACTTTAATAATTTTAACCTGACCCTTATGGCTAGAACGGCCTGTTGCAGCGGTGCATAATTGATGGGAGCATGGATCCCATAGCTCTCCTTTAACCAGGTACACCGGAAGATCGTGTATCGGTTCGATCTTTGAGGATCGAAAAAACTTTTCCCTGCAAGGTCGTTAATGGGCGTGGTGCTAACTCTGACTTGGCGTATTAGCGGTAACTCCGTGGACGTTCCGTTCGGGGAGGAGACTACTAGAGGTAGGGGATACTCATTCGTGTCTACCATTTGACTAGTTTTATCTGGGTGTATCGCAATAACACCTCTTTCCTCCTTCCTTATCAACTCTTTTGACTTGGTTCTCTTCGCAGGTAGTTCCTCAGGTACATCTGCTCGTACCTTAACCCTACCTTCTACTTCTTCCCTGATAACCCCATTTGGCTTGGTTCTCCTCGTAGGTTCTCCCTTAGGTACTCCTGCTTGAACTTCATCCCTACTTTCTACTTCTTCCATCGTTACCCCATTTGGCTGGGTTTCCCTCGATGGTCCTTTCTTAGGTCCAGGCCGAGCTACAACTTCCTTACCTCTATCAGATTCTCGATAGGTGCTCTTTCGAGTTCGAGCAATCTTTCCTTTTCGTCTCTCTCTACTCTTTCGGCTTGAGCAAGATCTTTTTCCCTCTGTATTCTTTTTTAACCTATTTCTTTTTTAATCTTAATTCTCCTCTCTTTCGACTCTTTTTCCCTTTTCATTGTCCTTTCCTCGGCTTCTTTTTCTGCTTTCGCTATTTCGTTTTCCCGTCGGGTTCTTCTTTCTTCATCTTCCAGCTTTATCTTTATTCTTTTTCTTCATCTTCCCTTTTTATCCTTATTCTGAATTCTTGTGCTTCTCTTTTCAACTGTCTTATTCTTTCGTTTGTTTTACTTCCGCTTGAGAATCTTCTTTCCTCTATTCTTATTTTTCGCTGTATTTGGTCTTCTTCCCTTTTTCGGTTCATCCGTATTTCCATTGATTCACATTCTCTTTTCTCCTCTCTTTTTATATCCTCTGTTTCTCTATCAAACTTTATTAATTCTTGTTCTTCTTCTCTATCCAAAACTCTTTTTTCCTCTTTGCAATCTATTCTCAATTCTGCCATGACGTAGTCATGCATCTCTTTGCCTTCAAGTCCCAGACTTTGGGCTTGTTGGTAAAATCTTTCGATCGGATCCATTTTGTGTTGGTCCGTGGATTTTTCCTTTCTGTATTCTGAGATACGAATGCTTTCACTCACCAGGTAGCGGGTAGCCTAACTTACCCTTAATCCCACTACTATGTTGATTGAAATACCAGTCCGACAACAAATTTACCACTTGGCCTACCAAATACCTTCAGATTGTTACCACCCCCAACTCTACTAATTTTCTCTCGTCAATTATTCTCTTATTCCTGTTATTCCTTTACATGTTGGCTCTTCTTTAATTAGACACTGCTGGGTTCTTTCTAATATAAAACCCCACACTTGACACCACTTTTATAATATGTCGTAGAATGCCCCCCCCCCCCTTTTTGTTCTTAGAGTGCTAAGAGTGCTAATATTGATATATCTTAAAGAACAGAGCCGTTTGAAACATGTAAGGATATAGAGAAACGAATAATATTTCACCAAATAAACTTATATTTTAACTTTAACAATTCAATACACAAAAATTAACCCTTAACCACAGCAATACTCCAAATATTATCATACACAAGAATTAATTCAATTAGTCTGACCCTCTAAAATTGGTTAATTTCTTTACACACATCAATATATAGGATTTAGGCTTACGGACTCTACTGGAGTTTAAATATCTCAGGAATGTTATTGCCTCATGACGCGTGCCGCCTGGCCAGATGTAGGTGGGCGGGATCACGAGGTCCTTTTGGCGAGGGTATCAGCTGGGGGGGGCACACGGTATTCAGGAGGGAAGGAGTTCTTCAAGGACGAGAACAATTACGGTGCTTTATGCGGCACCAAGGTAGTCGTGGTCTCTCTGGCGAGAGTAAGTCGAACTTATTTCTTAAACCAAGTTAACTTGGAATGCGGTGTGACCACCGATTAACGAGCTCGAGGGGAACTTTTTCTCCTTCGTTAATTAATTCCTTATGGGCGAGGACTAAACTCGGGGCGGGTCTTCTTCAAGGAAGAGGATCGATGAGGGGGGGTTTCTCTGACGAGAATAAGTTAAACTTGAATAAGTTACCTTAAAGGTCGGTCTGGTAACCAGGAACTAGCTCGAGGATGAGCTTCTTCATAGTTCCAGTCTTCCTTAAGGGCAAGTATAACGGAGGACGGTTTCTCTGACGAGAATAAGTTGAACTTGGTTCCTCGACCAAGTTAACTTATGAGTTCGGTGTGGCCACCGAGTAACGGGTTCGAGGGGGAGCCTTTTCCTTCTTCTTTCCTTAATTCCTCAAGGACGAGGAATACCCCTGGTGTTTAAGATGCACCAGGATATGAGGAGTCTCTCTGACGAGAGTAAGTTGAACTTAACAAAATTAACTTAGCGTTTGGTTTGATAACCAGGGACTAACTCGAGGATGAGCTGCTTCTTAGCCCCTTAAGGTAGGTAGCCCTGCCTCTCTTGCAGGGTACTTATTGGTCTAGCGAGACAAGTAAACTACCAATCCAGTCTAGGTAGCCCGGTTTTAATTCGAGTCCTTCTCACCTGGAGACTGACGTATTCTACCACGATTTTCCTCACGGTCACTTATTTATCTGGTGTCACCCCACTGGGGGAGTGGTAAGAGGGGGAGAGGCTTGATGACGGGCCCAGGAGGGTTCTTATGCCAAATGGTTTTTCTCACCAAGTCTTACATCGGCTCTTCGCTAGCCTTCGTTCTTGGGAGAAACACGTCTCCCATTTCTTACTTGGCGTGAAATTGAATTTCACTCTCCTGGGGAAGATCTTGCATTTTAACCTTTAGGTCTTTCATAGCGCCGAGTGGTGTTGCGCTGCGGTTACGCGCTTGACCCAACGGTGCTTGGGGCCAGATGTCTTTGCGGTAACCGCCTCGTGACTCCACCGCGAGAGAATGGGGGAGTGACGATTCACCTACATTCCTCCCTTCGAAAGATTTAATGGGGGAGGGGGGGACTCCCCAGGATTCAAAACAACTAACTAAACCTAGTCAAGTTTAGGAAAGTTATATATCTTTGAGCCCTCTCTTATATTAAGTTTCCTTACACATGAGCGCACTCACGCACGTTTACACCGGCAATGTGTCGAACTAGACCTACTTGCAATACAATTTTACCAGCAACAAAACAAAAGAAAAAAATGCAAGCTACTTCCTTACATTGCTAAGCCTTTGAAAACTTAATCCTACCGATAACTATTAACAAGAAAAACAAATGAAAACATGGTTTCACGCTTATTAGGTACTGAAATAACCCTCAATGGTATTTCGTCTCCGCCTACAGAGCAGCGGTACTCTATCGGCTCCTTTAATGTAGCTAATACTAAAATGGTGCTCTGTGACAATTATCCTACCGCGCCTGAGTCGGCCGTTAGGGTTATGGAGTCTAGCCAAGCATGTCACAAAATGGTAGTGGTGTTTCAACCTACTCGAATTACCCTTCTTATGGTACTTTAATAATTTTAACCTGACCCTTATGGCTAGAACGGCCTGTTGCAGCGGTGCATAATTGATGGGAGCGTGGATCCCATAGCTCTCCTTTAACCAGGTACACCGGAAGATCGTGTATCGGTTCGATCTTTGAGGATCGAAAAAACTTTTCCCTGCAAGGTCGTTAATGGGCGTGGTGCTAACTCTGACTTGGCGTATTAGCGGTAACTCCGTGGACGTTCCGTTCGGGGAGGAGACTACTAGAGGTAGGGGATACTCATCCGTGTCTACCATTTGACTAGTTTTATCTGGGTGTATCGCAATAACACCTCTTTCCTCCTTCCTTATCAACTCTTTTGACTTGGTTCTCTTCGCAGGTAGTTCCTCAGGTACATCTGCTCGTACCTTAACCCTACCTTCTACTTCTTCCCTGATAACCCCATTTGGCTTGGTTCTCCTCGTAGGTTCTCCCTTAGGTACTCCTGCTTGAACTTCATCCCTACTTTCTACTTCTTCCATCGTTACCCCATTTGGCTGGGTTTCCCTCGATGGTCCTTTCTTAGGTCCAGGCCGAGCTACAACTTCCTTACCTCTATCAGATTCTCGATAGGTGCTCTTTCGAGTTCGAGCAATCTTTCCTTTTCGTCTCTCTCTACTCTTTCGGCTTGAGCAAGATCTTTTTCCCTCTGTATTCTTTTTTAACCTATTTCTTTTTTAATCTTAATTCTCCTCTCTTTCGACTCTTTTTCCCTTTTCATTGTCCTTTCCTCGGCTTCTTTTTCTGCTTTCGCTATTTCGTTTTCCCGTCGGGTTCTTCTTTCTTCATCTTCCAGCTTTATCTTTATTCTTTTTCTTCATCTTCCCTTTTTATCCTTATTCTGAATTCTTGTGCTTCTCTTTTCAACTGTCTTATTCTTTCGTTTGTTTTACTTCCGCTTGAGAATCTTCTTTCCTCTATTCTTATTTTTCGCTGTATTTGGTCTTCTTCCCTTTTTCGGTTCATCCGTATTTCCATTGATTCACATTCTCTTTTCTCCTCTCTTTTTATATCCTCTGTTTCTCTATCAAACTTTATTAATTCTTGTTCTTCTTCTCTATCCAAAACTCTTTTTTCCTCTTTGCAATCTATTCTCAATTCTGCCATGACGTAGTCATGCATCTCTTTGCCTTCAAGTCCCAGACTTTGGGCTTGTTGGTAAAATCTTTCGATCGGATCCATTTTGTGTTGGTCCGTGGATTTTTCCTTTCTGTATTCTGAGATACGAATGCTTTCACTCACCAGGTAGCGGGTAGCCTAACTTACCCTTAATCCCACTACTATGTTGATTGAAATACCAGTCCGACAACAAATTTACCACTTGGCCTACCAAATACCTTCAGATTGTTACCACCCCCAACTCTACTAATTTTCTCTCGTCAATTATTCTCTTATTCCTGTTATTCCTTTACATGTTGGCTCTTCTTTAATTAGACACTGCTGGGTTCTTTCTAATATAAAACCCCACACTTGACACCACTTTTATAATATGTCGTAGAATGCCCCCCCCCCTTTTTGTTCTAAGAGTGCTAAGAGTGCTAATATTGATATATCTTAAAGAACAGAGCCGTTTGAAACATGTAAGGATATAGAGAAACGAATAATATTTCACTAAATAAACTTATATTTTAACTTTAACAATTCAATACACAAAAATTTAACCATTAACCACAGCAATACTCCAAATATTATCATACACAAGAATTAATTCAATTAGTCTGACCCTCTAAAATTGGTTAATTTCTTTACACACATCAATATATAGGATTTAGGCTTACGGACTCTACTGGAGTTTAAATATCTCAGGAATGTTATTGCCTCATGACGCGTGCCGCCTGGCCAGATGTAGGTGGGCGGGATCACGAGGTCCTTTTGGCGAGGGTATCAGCTGGGGGGGGCACACGGTATTCAGGAGGGAAGGAGTTCTTCAAGGACGAGAACAATTACGGTGCTTTATGCGGCACCAAGGTAGTCGTGGTCTCTCTGGCGAGAGTAAGTCGAACTTATTTCTTAAACCAAGTTAACTTGGAATGCGGTGTGACCACCGAGTAACGAGCTCGAGGGGAACTTTTTCTCCTTCGTTAATTAATTCCTTATGGGCGAGGACTAAACTCGGGGCGGGTCTTCTTCAAGGAAGAGGATCGATGAGGGGGGGTTTCTCTGACGAGAATAAGTTAAACTTGAATAAGTTACCTTAAAGGTCGGTCTGGTAACCAGGAACTAGCTCGAGGATGAGCTTCTTCTTAGTTCCAGTCTTCCTTAAGGGCAAGTATAACGGAGGACGGTTTCTCTGACGAGAATAAGTTGAACTTGGTTCCTCGACCAAGTTAACTTATGAGTTCCGTGTGGCCACCGAGTAACGGGTTCGAGGGGGAGCCTTTTCCTTCTTCTTTCCTTAATTCCTCAAGGACGAGGAATACCCCTGGTGTTTAAGATGCACCAGGATATGAGGAGTCTCTCTGACGAGAGTAAGTTGAACTTAACAAAATTAACTTAGCGTTTGGTTTGATAACCAGGGACTAACTCGAGGATGAGCTGCTTCTTAGCCCCTTAAGGTAGGTAGCCCTGCCTCTCTTGCAGGGTACTTATTGGTCTAGCGAGCCAAGTAAACTACCAATCCAGTCTAGGTAGCCCGGTTTTAATTCGAGTCCTTCTCACCTGGAGACTGACGTATTCTACCACGATTTTCCTCAGGGTTCCTTATTTGTACGGTGTCACCCCACTGGGGAAGTGGTAAGAGGGGGAGGGGCTTGATGACGGGCCCAGGAGGGTTCTTATGCCAAACGGATTTCCTTACCAAGTCTCACATCGGCTCCTCGTTAGCCTTCGAGCTTGGGAGAAACACGTCTCCCATTTCTTACTTGGCGTGAAATTGAATCTCACTCTCCTGGGGAAGATCTTGCATTTTAACCTTTAGGTCTTTCATAGCGCCGAGTGGTGTTGCGCTGCGGTTACGCGCTTGACCCGACCGTGCCTGGTGCCAGATGTCTTTGCGGTAACCGCCTCGTGACTCCACCACGAGAGGACACGGGAGTGACGATTCCCCTACACCCGGTATTTCTTTGAACTCCTCCACACCATAAGTGTTCATAGCCTTAGTAGACTCCGAGTTGTGTCGGTACGGAAAGTAAGAGTTATATGGATGGTAAGAGGAACGGTTAGGATAAGACAGCGGAAAGTATAGTAGGAACAACAAATGGGACTTAGGCAGTCAAGGGACCTGCAGCTTATCGTGGAATCCGAAATAGGGTGTATAGACCTTTGTTCTACGTGTCCCCCGTGAATCTGATAGTCGAGAGTACAAATAGGGAAATTTGAAAAAAGGTAGAGATTGGCAAAGCAAAGAGTTGCAGGCTTGCCGGAAGATCTTTGGCCATTGTAGGTAGTTATAGTTAGAGTGATTAACTAAAATGGGCGTTACTAGTTATTGTACTTTATTACTAGTTATTTTACTGATGTTAGTATAAGTTTATATCTCTTTTAACTTTTCCTCTTTTCCTTGCTCTAGTTATCATTGACTAACTATTTTATACCTTTTACTTTATTTAGGTTTACTAATCCGTATCGTTGTGTTGTCGATTTTAGTATACTTACTAGTTCAGTATCCAATTCGTGAAGATCAGATCGTTAATAGTTCTTCGTATCGGTATCATGTCGTGGTCAGGAATGTATAGATTTCCTTTTTTATTTGTTTGTAATCCTTTGGAATCTCAAAAGGGTACTCCTAAAGATAGTGTACATACTCGTATCTATAGTTGGATAAATTAAGTCATATTAAATTATTGATTAGTTGATTTTCTCATGTTTTTTTTTTACACTGTATATTTTTCCTTTTACATATACATATGATAATAGTTTCCTGCAAATAGGTACAATTTTAATTTATCCCAGTGTTTTTATTTTTTATTTTGCTTCCTAATGGTCGAAACTGTCTATTTCTTCTGTCGTCATTTGATCCTGCATAGCGTCGTTCCTGTACTGCCAAATAATCAGCTAGCTAATGTGATCGGCGAATTGTGTGTTTCGCGGCCCTCATTTGTGGGTGGAGCTATATTTGCGGTAGGATATAAAAGCGGTACATCTATGGAAAATCTTTGCCAAAATCCTCACAGAAAGAAGTGAAGAGGAGTTATCCTTGATCGATGCGATTCTTCAGACTAATACTTGATCCAGAAGGAGTTATGAAGTGGCCCAACTCAGCAAGTGTGATGTTGACAGATCTTGCAGCAGTAATTGACTTAGCTTGTCTTGTTTCGGAACATTCAGCAAATTAGGGTAGATAAATCTTGCTCCTAATCAGGCGTTTTGTCACTCAATATGATTATTGTAAGCTGTAATGAAAGCTCTCTCTTGTTTGTTCTCAATTTGGTTCTTTCCTTCTAAAATCACTATTTATATCATCCTTTAAACTACAAGGCTGATGATATTTGAACGTTCAAAAGCATCTATACATTTGCTGATATATTCCTTGTAGATAAATCTTAGAATAATTTAAATAAATACACAGTAATCCGTATTCTATAGTTGTATACTCGTTTATAAAATAATTTTTTGTGTAGTGACACATAGCTTTCAGGTACCTGGTGAAGTACTAAAAACAAAACTAAAATGCCACACTTTCTTTCAAGATTAGCCACAAAAGGGTATTATTCCTAGAGTGCAAAATTTGAAGATAAATGAGCATTTTAATACATACAATGGGATAAACGTAGAAAAAAGTATTTATTGGCCATACAAATCTAATGGCGGACCTCGAAAGATTTCAGAACCTGGTTCTAAGTACTCGAATCTTGGTTCCTTAAGAAAAAGACGAGATTTTTGTGGCATCTGTCATCGGAACTTGTCAAAGCTCAGCGAAAAAATGCATCTTTACCCTCTTAGAAGAACACTGATTAAAATTATTTTTATTGGAAAAAGCTAAAGTATGTTTGGCAAGTATTTTATCTCGAATTTGAACTTACATCTTTCTAGGGCTATCTCAATGTGGACCAACAGTTTAAAATTAACTCGAATCGAGTCTATTCGAAGATTAACCTCAGATAAATAACCTTATAAAGAAGAAAATGATTTCCCAGGAAAGGGAGTGAATCTAGAAGATTAAAAAAAGGCAAAGAAGTGGCAATGAAGCAGGGAAGTGTAGAAAAATTACTTGTTATTGAGGAGTTAAAAATAAAAATATTTCGAAAAGGAGAGAGCAGATGAGGAAAGGATTATAAAGATTTTTGACATTTTAATACAATCAATTAGGCAAGGAAGAAGGCATATAAAATTCTGTTGGAACATATTATAAAATTGCTTAGGAGATTTAGTCAAAGTTTAAGGTATCGTGACTATTGAACAAACATTTTGGTTGCCCTATGCCCTCCGAATTTGAACAATTATGGTCAATGAAGCAGGAACATGGTTGGTCATGGGATACGAATTACTGTTTACTAGACCGGACAGTTGTCACAAAGTTGCCCCAAATTGGGACTACATCCGACTAAAAAAAACACACTCGATATGGGATAAGGAACACTCAACTTTCAAATGGTTTTCCTACTCAGGTTGGCCCCATTTTCAGCTGCCAAAGTAGAGAGAGCTTTTAACTCACTATGTCGTTTGCTAGGGCTTGCCTCTGGTCACCCGAAACTTTGTCTTCCTTCATATCAGAGAGCCAAAGTCTACTTCTTATAATGTCAAACATTTTTCAAAGAAAATAAGCTATAGGAAGCTAAGACTAATGGAATGTCCACCGCAATACCTGGATTTTAACATAATTGCCGATGTTGCGAATTACCTATCAAGGGGAAATGAAATCGGATTATTTTAAAGATAAAAGGTTGTCGTAAAAAATAATCGGTTGAACAATAATTAATTTATTGCCCCCCCCCCCAATAACCTACGTCCGACCAATTCAACCATAATGCTATTTTATTAACATATTATCATATTTAGGAATTTAATCAATATCCTTTAATCAATATCATCGTTGGTCACATGACTATTCAAAGCCGCTCATTGGATAGGGCCTTAAAAACCGAGAATGCAAACCTGTTCCAACTTAATCTTATTGCTAAATTAAGTTTTGATAATATAACTAAATTCCAAGCAAGGAATAAGTCTTTTTTAATAGAACATAAAATCAAATGAACGCAAGAAGGACGAAACGCATGAGAAATGCTTATCATCGCCATCACTATGAGAGATAGAGGGATTGCAACTAACGAATCATTTTTCGCGTCAGCTTTCAAAAGGAATTCTCTGGAAGCATTCTCGCGTGAATAGTGAATATACCCATCTCTTTCATCATAACCAGCTATGTCACCGCATTCACTTGTTAATTCGCAAATCAAGCGCTCCTCTAATTGGGTGTGGGTTGGAAAATATAGCAATTCAAATTTGCTGACAATCAAATCCTGAAGTTCAACTATCGTGAGATCGCAAAAGACACTTGTCGTGTATAGGAAGGACTGAGTGATGAAAGGAGTTCGTACGTATGGGTTGCTTTGGATTGTTTACGTACTACACAAAAAAATCCGTGATTAACGTTATATCTCTCTAAGAGTGCTATATATGTTTGAATATTATTTATTGATTCTTACTGATTTAAACTTGGAGGGTTCCTTGTGCCATACTTAGCATTTTGAGGATGGAATAAAAAATTATTAAAACAAACTAAAACTTTAATTAAAAAAATATATAAACATGAACCAAAGAAATACTCTAAACTAAATACACAGAAATGACTTCAATAATTTTTAAGTAAGGCTTTCTAAATTGACCTCTCGAAATTATAGTGAGGATTGACCTACAGCTCACTTCAATATAAAAAAAAGCTAACGGCCTTTACCGACCGGATACCAGATGTTAAATACCTTTGTCCCTCTTGCGACTGGTTTGAGTCTGACATTGAACTCAATGAGCTACATCACCTCAGGAATCTTGTTGTCTGGGTGACGCGTGCCTCGGTCAGATAGGTGGCGAAGACGGAATAGCTTTTAAAGCCACAGAGAACTTTGGCGAGTGTAGCAGATGGGGGAGCCACTCGCCTTCGGCAGTAAGTGATATCACCACGGGATTGTGAAAGAATGTTCCTTTCTCCTCTTCGGATTACTCAGGGAAATAATTCGCACTGGCTTGCGATGAGCCAGGCAGGACTTTTTGACTCAGGGGAGTACTGGGGAGAGTTCATTCAGGGGTCTTCCTCAATGGCAAGGATTATCTCTGTGCTTTGGGCTGCACCAGGATAGTAGGCGTTTCTCTGATGAGAGTAAGTTGAACTTGATTCTTAAATCAAGTTAACTTAAAGTTACGTGTGAACACCGGGAACTAGCTCGAGGATGAGCTTCTTCTTCTTAGTTTCAGTCTTCCTCAAGGGCGAGAACTATCATGGTTCTTTGGGCTACACAAGTATAGGGGAAAGGGGGAGGGTTCTCTGACAAGAATAAGTTGAACTTGAACAAGTTAACTTAAAGTTCGGTGTGATTACCTGGAACTAGCTCGAGAATGAGCTGCTTCTTAGTCCATTCTCTTGGTAGTTCGGCCTCTTGCCGGGAACTTCGAGGCCTGCTGACTCACGTATTTTACCGCGTTTCTCCAAAGTTTTTGGTATATCTACGTCGTCACTCCACTGGGGTAGGGGTAGGAGGGGAGGGGGATTTATGGACAGGCTGCATGAAGGTTCCTCCTCCAACGGTTTTTCTTAGGTGGTCGTACCTCTGGTCCTGAGGGGCCTTCGGGCTTGACGGAGACGCGTCTCCAATTTCGCACTTTAGGTGAAATTAAATACCCACTCTTAGCGGAAATCTTGCAGTTTTAGGCCAATGTTAAGTCTCCAGTCCGACCTGGTCTGATTATTGCCTTCTGTGGTCTCGGGAGATCGTTCAGCTTCTCAACGGGAGGAGGGGCGAGAAAGACATGGTTAAGAGTTTGAACCATGGTGTCTACACTGCCAAAATGTTTGTGGTCAACTTCCCGTGGCTCAACATAGAGAGGAGGGAGAGTATCGATTCCACTTCTACGCTAGACTCCTAAATCGTAATTGAATCTCAATCGATGAGTTTAACAGTGCTGTTCGCATTGAAGTTTAGGGGAGAAGGAACGAATTTTATCACCGACTTTTAACCAAATCACTCCCTTGGCAAAGGTCTATCCTTGATCTTGCGAACGGTGAAGGCGCGGAGATTTGGATCATCGTCGCAGAAGAGAGATACGAGCAGACTTTCTGAGTGCAGGTCCCATGATTTGATGTAAGGGACACCATGTCTCGGGTTGATTGAAGAAGAAGGCGGAAACATTTGATTTGGAAAAGAATGTGATTGGCGGCGTCATAAATAAGTGGTCGAGTTTTGATCACAAACTAATAATGAATGTTGTTGGTGATAAAGTAGAAGATGAAAGAGTGTAGGTTCTTCTTAACCTTACCTTTAAATAGATGCTTGAGGAGGTAAGTTGCCTCAAGGCGACAGGTTAACCTATACCACTTCAAGTGTAAATTGGGTGCTTATTTTCAGTTGCGGATCAATTTACCCGCTGTGAATGAATTTGGGAACTAGAAAAAGGGTATTCTGATCAGAGGACAAATCCGACAACACTTCATTTGTCATCAGAATTTATGGTCAATCTGTGATCGGAACGAAGACTTCACCCCATTCTAACTCTTCCACCTTTGACAAGAACGTTCCTATTGGTCCCTTGAAAGAATTATTGCCTGTGGTAGGTCCGTCGACGGTTTATAATTGATTATGAAGGCCGTGTTCATTTGTATGGAGGTCACAAATTAACCAATAAACTTTTTCACCTTCTCGATCCTCAATCTTTATCAAGATTCCGCAATCTCTCTCTCTCTCTATCTAAGACAAAAACATGTAATTTACTGTCACTCACCGCGAGAAGAAAATTATAGGCTAAATTATCTCGTTGTCTTGCGAGATCTGAGAGTGGTAAGGGCTTAGATGATCCGATGGCATTATTTGAGCCACTTAGAGAATTATTAGCGTGTTTGCTTGCTTTAGGCCTTTTTGACAATGTATACAATTAATTTCTAATGATGCAATGGATTTGCATATGTCAGTTGTTACAGTCTTCGCATTTTTTAATTCATTGGGTAAGTGATAAAATGTGTGGTAGGTTTCATAGGGGTAAAATAGGTTTGTGGTATACCCCAACAAAGGGAACATACAATCAACAGAACATCGTTTTTTCCAAGCGGAAGAAACTGTGCAAGAGAAAACGTACGAACAATTTACACTTAATACCATTACAAGGAACATGATAAAAAATAAAGACCATAAAACTAGATAAGGAAACTAAAAAAAAGAGGGTAAATGTCCAGATTAAGATCGACAAGGTTTTACCTAAGTAAAGAAGTAAATAAAAGAAGCGGAGTGCATATAAGTGAAGAACGAAGGAAAAAACAAAAAAATGAGAAGCGGAAATAAAAGAGGCGAAATGCCCAAGTAAAACCCGTACTAAAACAAAGATAAGAAAGAAAAGGAAAGTTTTGGCGTGTGTAACAGATCTCACTACCGATGAGCTTGGCTCGAATTTTAGGATTTTCATCCGCCAATCAGAGCTCGAGTTTAAGATAACACGTGAATACCACATGATGCTTCGTCGTAGAGCGAGAATCGCGGAGCCTACTCGAGCAATGCTATTTTTAATCGTCTCTATATTTATATTTACTTTCTATTCTCGTTTTTTTTCTCACAGACAATAGTACAAATGTTCGTTCTAATGATTTCTATTTACGACAGCCCACAGTTTGGACACTGGCCCTCCAGATTACCCATATTTGAAGTTGTTTGGAATGGTGTGCGGTAAATTTACCGAATAATATTCGCCGATGGAATATTTACTGACAATCAATTTCACCGACGGAAAAATCACCGCCTATCGACTTCATATACTTCATCGACGACCAAATTCCCAACTCAATGTTCAGGGCTTCCTCAAACGAGGACGAGGGACAAACTTTGACACATTCTAGAGGTATTTTATTTTATCATGTCTGTCTATTTCATTAATTTCATACTTATTTATTTTTTAATTATCCCGTCCATAGGTGCAGTTAGCGTTATCCGAAAGCGAAAGAAAAATTGGAATAACGGTTACGTAGTAAACGGGAAGGGATATCGGATTCGAGAGGAGAACTGAACAGCAGACTTCGCGTAGGGCTAACCCCTCATCCAGCAGAAGAAATTCGCCCAGCTGAGCTCTACAATTATTTAATCTCATATTGCCATGCATTAAACAAATTTATTCATCAAACTAAATAGATTCAATAGTTAACATGTAATTAATTTATTATTTCCAGTGTTTAGAGGAAAGTAATTGTAAAAAAAAAACAATAAATGAAGTAAGGAAAATGGAAACTTTTAGTATTAATTATGCTTATAGATTTTTAAAAAGAATAACCACCAAATTAAAAAGCATTATTAAGGGATACTTCCAAATCAAGTAAAAATTATATCATATCATAAACTATTAAGTGATACTACCAAATCCACTACGAATTTAAAAAATATACATATAAGATGAGCTATGCCTCTTAAATAATTGTTGGCACACTGGTTGGGTTCATAAATCAGAACGATTCCTTCACTCCTTTTGCATAGCCTGATATTTTCTGATCTTTCGCGGTGGCCTTTGACCTGCTATATATTGTTCAATTTTAGCTTCACTTCAAAATCGTTCTTTTTATGCATTCCACTAATTTCCAAATTATAAGATGGCAGGCTGGTCTTCAAATTCCCTATGCCAACTTCGACATTATTATTCGCTTTTGCCACTTCCTGCAGAACATCGTGATGTACTTTGCAAATCTCGTGTGAAAATTGCGGTGGTCGACGCCGTTGCCTTCGATCCGGACGATCAAAACAAGTATCCTCAAAATAATCATTGACTAGTTGAGTTTCAGGAGGAAAAATACCGGTGTCGCATAAAATTAAAAAGCCTCAGCTACTTTATGCGGAAGGATAAATGCTAATGCAGAGAGCATGCGAAGATCTAAGGCGAAATCTGCCTACCTTTCATATTGTTGTTTCAGACCATGTGCTTGAATTACTCGCATGATGCAGTTAGGAAAGTGAAAAACATTATATTTGCTACGTGTTTGGGAATACTTGCTTAGACGCATTAATCATTGCCTTTTCATAATAAGTAGTTATTGTTAATGAGGAATAAAATGTTTTAATGCTTCAGAAAAAATTCCTAAAGTTTTTTTCGGTTTTGTTGGGTAAAAAAGCATGCACTAATAAAATTGAAACGTTATCTTCTAAACTATGTAGCGTGTATAATTGATATAATCGTAACAGGGCTGATTTAAAAGTGTCATCGGCATAACAGGTTTTTTTTCATCAGTAATTGAAGATTTTTTGGTGTGGCAAACACTATAATGCGATTTTCATAATTTCATGAGTCAAAATGTTAAAGCTCTTTGCCATTCTGAAATTTTGTGTTCTGGAGGAAAAACAATGTCTTTCGATTGGGTGGAAGGAGCGGTCCTTTGTGCTTGCTGCTTCACATGTTTCTCATTGTTCTTTTAATTTTTGATGTAGTGGGAAGCTTTGCAACTGCTGCTTGACTACATGTTGTAATGGCATCAGATAATATTGAATGCGTGGCCTTCTTACAAATAATTTCACAAACGCTCGCTGCTTTGACGCTTGCTGTATATGCATGGTGGTTGTGCTCATTTGAATGCTTAATGATATTTCACTAACTGTAGATACTCGAGCTCGATATTTAGTATTCTGATATTAGTCACACTCCAAAGAATTGTATCGTGATTTATCTTTTCTTTATAGTACAGATAACTTTTGTCACAAAGCTTTTTCATTCCTTTCTCAGACTAGAAAACGATGACTGAGTTAAAAAGGGGTAAACTATTCGAATCAACTGGTAATATTAGGTTGAGGAATAAGTTCTTGCGGTGTTTTTAATGTTGTGTTGATTTAGGTTTGGTTGACGTGATTTGTGCACATATTAAGAAACAATAATAAATAATGAGAGCAAAATTTGAAAAGGTTAGGCTACGTCTTTTAACAGAGTAGACTATTAGGCTTTTGCTTAGGCTAAGTCTTGAAGTTGAGTAATAAGTCATTGCGGTTTATTTAAAAGTTAAGTTTATTTAATATTTGTTCTGTACCGTCAAAATGGAATGTCAAGTTGAAAGAAAGACGCATTTTCGACACTTGTTGTTATTCATTTTCAATCAAGACGGGAACAATGGAAACACAGCCAAAGCTCGTCGCGATATTTGTGCTGTCTACGGAGAAAATGCTTTATCAGAAAGGACAGCTCAATGTGGTTTTCACGTTTCAAAAACGTGAAAACCAGAACGAAGAACGTTCTGGTCGCCTCATTAAGTTGGATGAAGATCGATTGAACGACCTTCTTCATGAAAATCCTCGTCAATCCACTAGAGAATTGGCGTGTGATCAGAAAACTGTAGTGCATCACCTTCATTCGATGGGAAAAGTTAACAAAAAACTCGATACATGGGTTCTGCACGCTTTGAGCGAAAGCAACAAACTTCAACGCTCCACGATTGCCGCAGGTTTGCTTGCTCGTCACAAGGCTACTCGTGGATATAAGGACAGATTTCTTCACCGCATCATCACTGACGACAAAAAGTGATGTGTTTATGTCAACATGAACCATCGAAAACAATGGCTTAGCGTCAATAAAAAAAACACTTCCGAGATTAAAGCAAGGAATTCATCCACCAAAGACAATGCTGTGTGTGTGGTGGGATTGTAAAGGCATCATTCTTTATGAGCTCCTTGCCAACAACGAGATTGTCAATGCAGAACTCTGCGTTCAACCAATGTATCGAGTCGCCGAAGCTATTCGTAAAAAAGTGACCTCATCGACGTTATGGAGTCCTTCTGCAACACGACAATGCTCGTCCTTACATTGCCAATATGACAAAAGACACCATCCAAACGTTTAATTGGGAAATCCTGCCTCATCCTCCATATTCGCCAGACTTGGCTCCATCGGATTTCCATCTGTTCCGATCGCTTTCTAACAATTTGCGCGGCGTTTCGTTCAATATTGATGTGGAATTAATAACCTGGTTAGAAGAATTCTTCGAATCAAAATCCAGAGATTTTTATTGCAGAGTTATCGACAAACTAGTTGAACGTAGGGAAGAAGTTGTAAATAACAATGGAGAATACATTATTGAGTAAATTGGATATTGTTATCAATTAAAAATGAATTTTTTCTCAATTGTTAATGATAATGAATAAATTTGATAAAACTGCAGGAACTTATTCCTCAACCCAATATAAATGGGTGGAAGGCTTTTGGATGTATTTAATGTTCGGTGATTTTTCTGTCGATGAATTTGAAGATTGATAAATTTTCTGTCAGTCAATTTTCCCTCGGTGAATTGCTATCGGAGAATTTCGCGGTAATCCTTTGGAATTACGCCAAATCGAATATCATTGAAGTTGTTTGAAATTATCTAGGTTTGATCACAATTTTAGTTGTTTGGAATTGCCTACATGTGAACTTCATTGAAATTATTTGGAATTGCCCTGAATCGAGTACCATTCAAATTGTTCGGAATTATCTAAGGTCGAATATACAATATATGCAGTTGCTTGGAATTTCCCACATTTGAATTTCATTAAAGCTGTTTAGAATTATCTAGGTTTGAATATCATTAAAGTTGTTTGGAATTACCAACATTTGAAATTTCAGAAATTGTTTAGAATTAACCAGATTTGAATATCATTGCAGTTGTTTGAAATTATCCAGAGCTGAGGAAGACAATAAAACAACCACAGTCGGACGAACGATGATACTGTTTTGAAGGATGATTGGATGACATAACAAATGAATTTTTCCGCTTCTCTCCAGCACTGTATCTCCAACAGGATTGAAGCCGTTATTCTCTCAATAGTGGGATATACCAGATATTAACGATACATTTATTTTGACGAGGATTTTTATCTCTATGTTCTGTTGTGTGATATTAGTAAACTATACTTTATGTTATTTATGCACATTATTTACTTTATAATACTATAACCTTTTGTTTTTCTGCAGTGCATTTTAATTTGGCTGTATAATATGAGGTTATTTTAAGGATTTAGTGAATCTACTTTTGAATGAATAAAACATCATTAGCAGCAAGAATATTCCAACAATGATATAGCAAAGTAAAAGATTTTTTGCTTCGTTCGTGTAGAATCATTTTCATCCTAATTTTATGCTTATTTTAATTTAAACCCATCCATTTTTGTGCTAAGGCAGGTATGGAGCAATCTATTATCCGTAACGAGCTGGATTTTGTCGTTTGGTTTCGTTTAATATATCCCAAAAGGTGAAACTGTAACTTTTTTGGACTCCTTCGCCGGTGACTAGTAGGACGTGAAAGCGAGAGGAATCCTTTTTTTCGTCAGAAGACAAAGGAATTGAGATTGTTGTGACTTGGTGCGTTGTGGATTGAATTCGATGTTCACGTAAACGAGCTTTCTTTCCGTCTCGTGGAAGGGAATATCTGTCATGTATCATCCTCATTCGCTTTGATCAGTCGGGTTGGGAGAATTCTTGACATTTGCACAGTTATGAGTTGTTGGATCATTAACTTGCCTCTATACATATGAAATAAAGTGTAGGTTGAGGAGGGCTATTATTGACTCCCTCAAAACACTAAAATTTTCGGCGTACCATTTGAGACCATCCCATTTCTTAAAATGTAGCCCTAAAAAGCGTTTAGCTTCATCCTAAATATTTTAACTCAGCATCGAAGCTTTCAAGATTTTCGCTAAATATTTAGACGCAGATTTCTTATCAATAAACTGGTATACTGGAGTTTCTACGGATCCCCATCGGAGCTTTTCCCCCTGGGATTAAATTTACGTCTTTTTCCCCTCTCCCTTTCACGTCTTTATAATTGCACTGCCTTTGCTTTATACCTGACTTTATATTTCCTTCTTACAATCAGCGTTTTTGGCCTCTTCGCCCAAAAAGGCAAGAAAACGACAACTATCTCTGATTGTTTTCAAGAATATATTCAATTTGGCATTTTTTTCCTTTCAAAACCAACGATGATCAATGCATAAAATTAATTGATTATTGAGAAATAAAACAAATCTGGTGATCCGAATAGGGGTTACTCTCTGGATACGAGAGCAGTGATAGGGTAAAGAGAAATTAAAAAGTATCAATAGAAATGACAGTAAGATATCTGAGAGCAAGAAGTGGTAAACGTAGTGCAAGGGAAATTTGATAAAATCGGTCAATTACTATCATCAAGTTCTTAATTGAATTTTTTATCTTTTTCAACCATTTCTTTCCTCTGTTATTGTGTCCAACTGTTCTTCCTTAACTCTTCTTAATTAATAATATTAATAATTATATATTGATAATAAAAGCTCTCTTAAGGCAATTCATCCTTTATACATATTACATATATATGCATTAGGTGATATAACTTATCCTTTAAATAAAAATAGGTTACAAAACCTGCCATCGGTCACCCAACATACACATCAATTCAATCCATACCCAACCACCCTAAGATCCAAATCCTGAACAAAATTTTAGTTCAAATTGCTTCTTAAGTACTAAGGAGCTATTTCATTCATCATCCACGTCAAGTCAAGTTTTTTTCATACATCATGCTATAATTTTCTACTAATGCATTTAATCGATTTTTTAATATTTTGTGTCTTCAAATTATATACAGGGTAACCCCGCAAAACGGGCCCCAAATTTCTATAGGCCTCATTTATTAATTTCCTGCAAGGATTGAATGAAACTTTGGTGATAACTAGTTTATTGTGTTTAAAATATCATATCAAAACATTAGAGTCTTTGGAATTTTCTTCTTTATTCTATAAGACCTGTTAGAGATGACCTCCATTTAACTCTGTGCATTTCTTGAGGCGCAGCACAAAGTTGACCATAACGTCCTTACAAACCCACTGACCAATGGATCTGATCTACTTTTTGATGGCTTCCTTGAGTCCCGTGATCGTCCTGGGTCTTCCTGCGTACACTTTGTCTTTACGATAGCCCCAGAAAAAGAAATCTGGGGGCTAAGGTCTGGGCTATGAGTTGCTGACTCAAAATCAGTCTTGAGACTGGTCACACGGCCATCAAAATTTTCTTTTAGCCAAACTCTGGACAGGTTTGAGGTGTGAGAGCTTGCTTCATCTTGCTGGAACAAGGTCAGCAGCTTCCTCTTGAACGTTTTGAGGATCTCAACATACCGCTCCTTGGTGCATGTTACTTTCGCTCCAGATTCCTCGAATAAGGATGGTCCGGTGTGCCTCTGACTGAGATTGCAGTCCAAACCGTGCACTTAGGCGAGAGTAGAGGCTTGGTGGCTACCTCCTTTGGTCTGGAGGTCCCTCAGAAGACTTTTGTCTTCGAGTTTACCTTTCCGTCAAGATGGGAGTGAGCTTCATCTGAGGTCCAAAGGAGGTTAAGGAAAGTTAGGTCTCCTGAATCTTCTCAAGTATCATGACTGCCATAACCTTTCTCTGCTCCTTGTCTGAGTTTGTAAGGATCTGCTTCGTCTCTATTCTGTATGGGTAGGCCTTTGCATGCATTACTAGCACTCTCCTGCAAGTCTCAAGAGATATACCGAGGGACTGACTTCGATTGCGCACAGAGCGTTTTGGACTCTGCTAAAGTGACTCTCTCACGCTCTCGACCAGCTCAGCTGTATGCTTCCTGAGCCATCCTGAATTTCTTGGACGGTTGTCACTTGCTGTATTGATGTTTTCCGCTGTTCCATAGTTCTCGAAGTAGTCCACCTAGTCCTGAATTCTGCTCTTGGAGGAGGATTTTTCACATCCGAACTGATGTACGAAAGTGTCCTGCACTTTCTTAAACGAGCCTGTCTTGTAGTAATGTTTGACGCAGTATATTCTTTACTAATGATGTTTATGGTACAGAAATTTTTTTATTAATTTAATATAACTACCAGGCAATGGGTTCGCCACTCCCCCCAGCTTGTGCTTCGCTACTAAGATTAAAATTTAAAATCTAAAAAAAAAGCAGCTATGGTTAAATTTTTATAAATTTTTTGAACTTCGCAAATTATACTAATTTTAAAAAGGAACTCTAAACTAAATTTTCGCCCTTTCAAAATATCACGTTGCTTAAATATAGTTATAGAAGAAGATATAAAAATAAATTTTCGGAACTTTACCATTTGTGATACTTTGTGTTTTAAAAAATTCACAAAATTTCGATACTTATATTTATTTCTGAACTTTACCATTTTGTTTGTTAATATTATAAAAGAGTTATTAGAAATAACTTTGATAAAAAACATAAGTCATAAACAAACTAAGATGAAATTATTATTCAAATACTCAAAAAAATCCCCTTCTTAAATTATAGAGTTAGTGATGATGACGATGATGAAAACGCTACGCGTAGGTTTAGCCTTTCTTGGTATGGAAATTCGGTTGATTTATTTAATGTTATGATAGACTATGTGGTTTTTATAGCACCGAAAGGCGTTTGTTTGATTTAAAGCTATGTGTAGGCTAAGCCTTATATATAGGGATTTTCTAGGACTGATGATAAATTATCTTTGGTTTTCTTGAATAAAATTTATTTATCGGGTAAAACTTTGTATATAATCTTGTATTTGCTTCAACCAGATGATTTACGGCCCAGAATGTCAAAAGGTGGCACAGGAGACGGGAAACTTAGTCTCCAGAATGGCGGACAGACTGAGAGAACTGTTGCTGATCGTCGATGAATTACACAATACCAATGCGCAAATACTTTGAATTTCTACCATGACTAAGTACTTCGTGGATATACGTCAGAGAAATTATAAATATACGAGAATAAAAAATGACTAGGATACTGGTTCATCTCAAATTTCGATTCGCTTAGGAGGGACAACAACTCAGACGCCATCGAGTCAAGTTCAAGTAACGTAAGAGTACTATGTGTTCTCCGATTTCGGAAGCTATTTAATAATCCCGGGTTCGAGACCAAAGCCTCTCCTGTGCTTATCAACAATTGGACAATAATGCGTAGGATAGCTATGTATGGAAAGGGGATTGTGAAGGTGCGTATGTTGGTCTTTCTGCCTATGGATGAACCCTGAATGGGCGAGGTACTACCCATAACCACAGGACACCATCTCTAGGAACGACCAATGGTGCAGGGAAAGGAGAGATTTTTTCGAGGTCCATAAAATGCAACGGGGGAAGGGTCATATTTAGTAACGTTGATGTTTGCAAACCCTACCTTGCTTGAAAGTAGTTAACGTTGCTGTTGTTACCCTCATCAAAGAGTCAATGAAGTGGGATTAAACCTATCTCTGGTAGGTGGGTTGGAGGGGAGGAGCTCCTTTATCCCTCTTTGGAGCTGAATCTGATTCCAAGAAAGGTGAGATCAAATGACGGACTGAGTCAGATTCACTCACGTAATTCCGCCCTTGACCCAGTCAGGGATAAGTAGGGCATAACAGGGTATCCTCTAGGAAGGTTGTGACTTCCGATTTCCTCTGGCGTCATTTGTCCGTCGCATCATGAACGAAATTCACACAAAAATCAGAGTCACAATCACTGGTGAGCTCGATAGCACCAAGGGCGGCTAAAATGGGGGGACTTACAGAAACTAGCGATGGTGGAACCCTTCATGACCCCAGCGAGGGGCACCAGTCGCGGTAAGTGGATATGAGTACCCCCATAGGGGTGACTAGTACTCTATTGGCAGGGTTCCTGAATAGTGGAAAGAAGGGGGATGTTGTGCTGTAAAGGCGGGAAGGGAAATGATAGCGGTGTTGTAATTTAGCTATGTACATGATGATGCGTGTGGAACTACTTAACCTCGCGGGGGTGAGTATCAGTGTATCCTCCTAATGGGTGGCCAGTTCATAACGCCGCTGAAAGTTTTGTGTCCGCCCTCGCTGAGATTGAGCCCCTGCCTCTACATCAGAAATCCAAGGCCGTTTCCACGAGGCTAGCGAGTGCTCCATGATCTTGCATAAAGTGAATTCGATACATTCTTATTTGGCCATCACAACAGAGCGGCTCCTCAACCGACCATATTTACGTCCTAAATCCCTGCCTTTTTTATGGCTGATCCACTCAGAGTTGAAGTTAGATCGGTCCAACTCGACACAAGTGTCACCTTGCACCTGCCCATCGTTCCTTTGAAAAAGGAATTCCCGCGTCGATTACAGTTTAGAACTACGTCCTTATTTCCAAATTAGCTTTGGAATTTGCACCCGGCTAAGGAACCACCCTAAAAGACCAAAGGACGAAGAACTATGGCGACAAGACAGGGTTCTTCAGAGTCTAGCAGTCTGTTATATTTGCTGGCTTTGTCTGATTTCAGGATATTGTGAATACAGGCTTACCCCCCACAAACGGGCCCCAACTTCGATAGACCTAACTTCTTAATTTTCTGCAAGGATTGAATGAAACTTTGGTGATAAATAGTTTATTGTGTTTAAAACATCATGGCAAAACATGAGAGTCTTTGGACTTTTCTTCATTATTCTAAAGCACGTTTACGGGATGACCTCCATTTAGCTCTGTGCATTTATTGAGACGCAGCACAAAGTTGTCCATGACGTCCTTACAAACCGACCGATTAATGGCTCTGATCACCACTCTGATGGCTTCCTTGAGTTTCGTGATGGTCCTGGGTCTCCCTGCGTACACCTGTCTTTAAAGTAGCCCCAGAGAAAGAAATCTATGGGCTAAGGTCTGTGCTGTGAGATGCCCACTCAAAATATGTCTTGAGACTGATCACACGGCTACCAAAGTTCTCTTTTAGCCAATCCCGGGACAGGTTTGAGGTGAGAGCTTGCTCCATCTTGCTGAAACCAGAACCTTCCATAAGCGACAGAAACAGGGTCGGCAGCTCCATCTTGAAAGTTTTGAGGACCTCAACATACCGCTCTTTGGTGACTGTCAGTGTCGCGCCAGATTCCTCGAAGAAGCATGGTCCGATGATGCCTCTGGCTAAGATTGCAGTCCATACCGTGCACTTAGGGGACTATAGGGGCTTGGTGGCTACCTAATTTGGTCTGAAGGTACTCTATAAGACATTTATATTCGAGTTTAACTTTCCTTCAAGATGGAAGGGAGCTTCATCTGAGATCCTTAGGAGGTTAATGAAAGTTGGAGTCTCCTGAATCTTCTCCAGTATCTTGATTGACATAGCTTTTCTCTGCTCCTTGTCTGAGGCTGTATAGGTCTGCTTCCACTGTATTCTGTATGGATAGGCCTTTACATCCATTACTAGCACTCTCCTGCAAGTCTCAAGAGATATACCGAGGGACTGACTTCGATTGCGCACAGAGCGTTTTGGACTCTGCTGAACTGACTCTCTCACGTTCTCGACTAGCTCAGCTGTACGCTTCCTAGGGCCTCCTGAATGGCTTGGGCGGTTGTCACTGCCTGCATTGAGTTTCTCTACTGTCCCATAGTTCTCGTCTAGCCAGTCCTGAATTCTACTCATGGAGGGGGCTTTTTCACATTCGAACTGATGCACGAAAGTGTCCGGCACTTTCTTGAACAAGCCTGTCTTGTAGTAATGTTGGGCGCAGTATATTCTTTGATCGAGCTCCCATTGAGATCTAGTTGTGTTCACAGGCGTTGTTTCTGTCATGTCTTGCAAAGTATAGGGTTATTAGTGAATGAAGACTGATATATCACAAAAAGTGTGTGTAGTCCCGTTTTGGGGGGTGTGACCCTCTATGTGTCGAACTGTGTCTGATTCCTGGTGGCAGATATATTTACCATTAATGCCAGTGCGGCATTTGGATGTGTTTAATTTGGGCTAGTAACTGCATCGGAACCTTGTTGTATCTTGTCATGTGTGACGCGGAAGGGATGATTCCTCTAGGTTGATATGCGGTGGAATGGCGTCGAGGAGGTCATTTTGACCATTAGATTGAAAGCTATGCGTGTTTGGATTGTTTTGTGCCTAGGGTACATTGTAACATGATCCCTTATATACAGGTTACTATGATCCCTTGGAGTATGTTTGTATGTTCATGGAGTTATGCGCATGTTACATGGTTGGGATAGGGGCTTGCATGTACTGACTTGAGTGCTTGGTTAATAGCGTTCAACGGAGGTTAAGTGTGTTTTTTATTGACTTAACCTTTGCTTCCGTGTGTAACTGGTTTAGTGGAGTGCTGTTTGTCCTTTAAGTGTTGAAGGGCTTAGCCTTTCGTATATTGTACTGTGATGAAGTGAGTGAATGCAAGAATTGGTGCCAAAGCTTTATAGGTACTGTCATGTGAAAGATGAATAGATTGCCTCTAACTTTCGATGATGGGTTTCTTGGATTGCCCGATTGTTTTTATTGTTGTTGTTGTGAGTTGTTAAGGTGCGTTTTCTACCTAGGTGTTTCTTATAATCGACTATGCTGTTCTATGCTGGGCGTGGATAGTGAAGTCAGAGGCGTTGCTCTAGAGTGTTATGGATGATAAAATGTCGAAAAGGGTGGGAGAGTTTGTAATTTGCATAACATCAGTGGTTATGTGATTTGTTCGTGTTAGATGGACGCGGTGCATTACTTGGGCTTATCGGCATGTGAGGAAGTTTTGTTGATAGAGTCAAGTGTGGTGTTTAGTATTTTATTGATAGGGTGTCTTAGCATATTGCGGCAAAGGCATTGTTTATTAGATATGACCATTTTTGCCATTCCAGTTCTGCTGAATGGTATCATTTAGGTTAAAGCAATCCTGTATAATGTTCTCAACGCTACACTCTACGTGGATTGCCTTTCGATCTCTTTTGGTGCGTCCCAGGTGACAGCTATAGAACGTCGACTCCACCAGCTATAGAACCACATCTCTCGCTATGCCGAAGCGCAGAAGTTTCTCTTTTCCTCGACCAAGATTAAGGTTGTGCACTTTTGTCCCCATCCACGGTTACACCTGAACCGGACTTGATCATAAACGGGGTTTGGATGGAAGTGGTGGATTTGTACACTATTCTTATTTTCGCCAACGCCTCATTTGGGAGGCTCATATTCGCAACCTTAGGGTCTCTTGTACACGCTCAATAGACTTTCTTTGTTCCCTGGCGTTCAGTACCTCGGGTGCTGATTGGACTACTGCCTTGTTTTTCTATCAATCCTTTGTTTGCTTGAAGCTTGACTGACTATGGATGCAAGTTTAATATTTCCGCCGCCGAGCGTGGATTGCGGAAGGGGAACTCGATCCACCACAACAGTCTCCATTTGGCGACCAGTGCTTTCCGATCGTCCCCCATTGAGAGCCTACTTGTCGATGCTGGAGAGATGACACTCACTCTGCGCCGTGTAAGGTGTATTATGCGCCTGTAAGCGTGAGCTCGCCACCTTTCTCTGTAGCCAATGGATCTCACTGCAACCGCAGCCGATCTCCACGGTGCCTATGCCACCGAGTACATGCCAACTATACCATAAGACTTTTGTGTTTATGGCTAAGAAACTCCTTCGAAAGCTCGGTGTAGCTCTTACGCTGTAGGTGCCTCTGGGTTTGCCTAGTACTCCAACCGAAGGGTTACCTCCTCTGACTATTTGTCGCCTCGCTTCCGCTCCCAAAGCTTTTACAGCGCTGGTAGTTTTGCATTCGTCTTTTGGGGGGCTGGATCCGTGACAGTGTATACGGATGGTTCCAAGTCCCAGGTGAGGGTGGGTTTTGAGCCGTATCTCCTGTGTTTTAGGTCATCCGGGTTCTACCGGGTGCTGCTTCTGTTATTACAGCCGAACTTCTTGCAATACACCGCTTGGCACGGGAGATAGCGCGCCCTGCTCGGATCGGACACCCGATTTGATTCTATAGAATGTTCTGGAGGAATTGGAATCTCCACACCTAATAATTCGCAGTAACCCTGACGACACGGTTGCTGCGAGCTTGGTAGATGTCGAGATTATCTTATGCTGGGAATGGTGAGGAATAAGCGCACAGATGATAGCGCCAAAGAGTCCGCGCGGAATAAGCGATCAGATCAGCGTTTAGTTCTTCCTCACACCGACTACATAGTTGGAACCAGGGCAGCTCTCCGGGTTGCTTGTCAATAAAGATGGTAGAAGGCCTAGGGAAACTTAAACCTGCGTGTAATTGGGCCGCGACTGTTCCCATGGACATACCCCCTAATTCTGCGACGGCTTCAGGTCACTTTCTCTCGTCTTTGAATTGAATACCCTCGCAGAATGCACTGCTATTTGAAGTAGTGCTCACCCGCACTTTATTGCGACGACCGCGCCGTCAGCCAGACTGTTAGGGACATTCTTGGTGAATGTCTCAGCCTGGGTTATCTTTGCGCACGTTATGATGAGAGGGGACGGCACCGTTTGTCCCATTTACTCAGGTCGGGTTCGTGGGCACAGAGTTGCGCACTATATAAATTATTGGAGGAGGCTGGGCTCCTCCATTTTATTTTATTCTTTCTATGGTAGGTCGCATGTTCCTGCACCGCGAGGAGGCAGGCCTTCCCCTAACTCCGGAACGTACTTCTTTCTTGTTTCTTTTGAGTGTTTTTCTTTTTTTCTTTTTTTGGCGAACTTTAAAGCATCTTGTACTAGTCTTTTTTTTTAATTATCGTGACTTATGCCCTAGAATTCCGTAATCAGATTGGCGAATTAAAAAAAAAATAAGTTCCTTAGTAACACTTGCCATTAATGTATCCGTATATAATAAGGGAACTTTTAAAATCAAACTTTTGATTGACGCGTCTGGGACTATGGATAAGAAATTGTCTATAAACTTAGATGTGAGTGAAGAACCAGATTCTTGGCATAAATGTTCTTCCAGAGATAGATAGGGCCTATCGTTTCTTTTCGATGGTAAGCTAGGTCTCGGTTCCCGCTGAAATTGTCGCCGCAGTCTCCTTTTTTGAAACTTGCACATCTGTTGCTGTGATTAAAAGATGTTTCTTCTCTGATGAAGGATCTCTGTCTTTTGCATCTGCTTCCCATTTCTCAATATCAGTGTTGTTTTTATTTTTTTCATCTTTGCTTTCATTGTGTCCTTAAATCTTTTCTTCCAACGGTTGAATGGCTGAATTCAGCATTCACCGCTTCCATGCCTATTCTTAAGTAGAGGCTTTCCTTGCCCCCGGTGCCTTTCTCCAATCGCCGGGAGACTTGAAGAATTTGGGAAAACTAAGAATGAATACGCCTTTGTTTGTGTTTGCTTAACGTGCACTTGATATTGACGGGGCAAGGAAATGATGGCTAGGAGCCCATAGTCAAGAACAGGAAGGGAAGCGGTGAATGCTTAATTCAGGGGTAATGACGAGGAGAAATTAGAGCATATTTTAATTACAAAGGAGATAGTGTCAAAAGAAATAGAATAAAATTTAGTAAAGCACCAGGCCTTGATGAGGTTTTCAATAGGATATTGAAGGAATATAATGATGTTTTAAGTGAAGCCGTATTATGGTTATTTCAAAAATCGTTAGTGACAATCATTGTACAACAGCATGAAACAAAGCTAATATTATACCTATATTTACGAAGGGGGAGAAACCAAATATGTCTAATTATCGACCAGTGAGTTTGAATAAACTTAAAGCGTATGGGATTGATAGAAGTATGTTTGAGGTGGATTCAGTCGTGGGTTAGTGAACGACAGCAAAGAGTTAGTATATACGAGATTAATTTTGAGTGAGAGAATCTTATCCTTTAAGGGCCTCATGGTTTAATGTTGGGGCTGTTGTTGTTCTTTGGTTATATTAATGATATGTACTTGGGTATAAGTAATGACATGAGCAAATTTGATGATGACATTAAGTTGGGTACGATTATATGGTCTGACTCCGATGCTGGAGTATGGCAAGAAGAATTGACCAAACTATTCCAATGGGCAGAGAAAGAGCAAATGGAATTTAACAGTAGTAAGTGCAATATACTTAGTATAGGTAGGTATGATCTGCTGAATCATTATAAATTGGGAGGAATAGAGCTAATAGGGTATAAGGGTTTATTGGGAGGAACGTGAGAAATCGGAGTAGTGCTTATGTCATTTTGAAACTGTACCTGGCATTAGTTAGGCCTTATTTCGCCTATCGGATGCAATTATGCACACCACATTATAGAATTGATATTGGTTTGCTTGAGACTGTGCAAAGAAGGATGACTAAGATGATTCATGGGTTGAGGAGCAAAGCTTATGGTGAAAAGCTTAGGAGCTAAATCTTCATAGTTAGAAAAGCGAAGAGTTTGAGGCTAGGCTACGTAGAAATGGGTTTAAGGTGGACAAGTTTAGGCCGAATCAGAAGGTATTAGGTCCGAAGGCGTCGTTCTCAGTCATTGTGAGGCGCAAGATATTTCGCTACTACCAAGAAGACGATCTGCGAAGAGATTTACAAGGGATTGATATATGGGTAAGTTTTTGACATGGTACTGGTATATGGGATATTTATAAGGGGTAATGATATATAGGTGTTTGGCAGCATAGTGATATATGATATAGTTTTGACAGGGTATTTGAACATGAGATAGTGTTTTGACGAGGTAGTTATATAGGGAAGGTTTTTGACTGGCTAATGATATATTAGCGTCTTAACAGGATAGTGATATATGGGTATGTATTTTGACATGGTAGTGATATATGTCTAATTATTATGAACACATATGTACCTACATATCTTCTTCGTCAATTCATTTTGCAAGATTTAGGTTAATATGCCAGCAACCCACCCTAAAGGTACATTGTTTCGTTTCAATGAGGAGAAAATGTTGAGGAGAGGCGCCCCCTTCTACTATCCTTCTTTATTCTCTGTTGGATATTCTAGTAACCGCACATTTTTATTTCCCAAATTAAATCAATTTAATGCTCGATCACATTTTTAATTAACAATATATAATCATTTTTCTTGATCTTGAAGATATTTGTAGAATGTCTTCCGTATCCATCCCCTTAATAATGATAAAAATGAATGTTATTACTCGCAACACTGAATTTTCTTAATATCTGATTGTTTCCTCTTTTGTTTAAATCGAAAATATTAATAAAATTATTATTAAATTTTCATCAATTATGAGAAAATTACTATTAAATTAGCATTCAAATTATTTAATATTAAAAATTAATAAGATCATAAATAATATCAACTAATCAAGAATCCCCAAAAGGGACAATAGTTAGATGTTAAAATTATATACATTTAATTTCGCTTAGATGTCCTCTATATAGGACGGTGGGCGTTAGTGGGTACCTGGGCTTTAATTTCACGTTTAATATCAGAGGGGGTGTAATTTTGCCCCCATTTCTCTCTATCATGGAGATTTAGGGCAATAAAGAACCATTTAATTACGAGGCACTCCTTGAGATGCTTTTAGCCACCATTTATGTATATATATTTGCTGCATTAGATATGCAACAAGAACCTTAATTATAATAATAATAATAATAAACAGTTTGTTGCAGATGCTGGCAGCCATTTCGCGTATACCTGTAGTTTCTCCCTCTTCCGCCTCTTCTCTTTTTTATTTTTGTTCTTCTTCATGGAAAATCGGTATCTTCGCAGCCAACTTATTGGAGTCTCTAAAATACAAAGCGATTTACCATTATAAAAAATGACTCAATATTTGATAACCGATCGGCCACTAGAAATGACGCTTTCAAGCGAGTAAACAAAAGATGAACCATTGCAAATTTTCTTTCTTATAAAATAACACAGACTTGGAAGGGCTTGCCGGCAAACGTCGTCTAAAGCTTCAGTAAATAATGTTTAAGAATAAAAGCGATAAATATCACTTTAAATCATAACTTTCGACAAATAAGAGTTGCGAAACCAATTCTTTATCCGTATCCTCCCCCTCCTTTGAACTGTCCTTTCCTCACCCTCAAGCTTTCCCCTCTTGCTTAAACTTGCCTCGAATGGAAAGAAATTTCTTCTTAGGGTAATCATTATCATTATTATTATTACCATCGTCGTATCGGCATCATTATCCCGTTTTCCACAAATAGGATCGACGCGCTTCAGCCCCCCTAAAATTCTTCTTATCTCCATATTTATACACAAAGGCACACACCATTTTGTCCACGCTCAAGTCCTTTCATAGCGATGGGCTGTAACCTCTCTTCCACTCAGGTTTACCTCTCCCCCCTATCATACACATTACCATCCACTTCCTCGTAGGTGAGCCCTTCTTTCCTCACTCACACTTTCACATAATTGGCCCATATTTTACTCGCTCTTACAGCCAACCATTCTCTTACTCGCCCATACCACCTCAGTACACCCTCCTTCACAACATAATTAGCTCCTACGCACTTTCTTTACTCTCTCCGCCTTTCGCACACCCAAGCATCACTCTCCAGTTCTCTCACTCGAGTGCTTTCATTCTCCTTCCATACCATACTCTCACTCCCATACACCAACATTGGCATCACCAGCATACTCTCATGAAGAGCCTCCTAGCGCATTCCACACTCATACTATTACCATTCACTGAAGTTCTAATCGCCCCAGAGACTTTTTAACTTATGGTGGCAATCTTCTTCATCCGTGCTACTTCACACTAGTTTAAGGGCAACACCACAGACCCTAGCATCTCACCCCACTCCATTCTCTCCCTAAATACCATCAACTTACTCTTTTCTGTATTTACTTTTCGATCTCTCCTCAAACATACCCTCCCAGACGCTTCGATCAATACCTTCCACACTCTTCTCACTCTCACTCACTAAAGCTCGGCCATGTGCGCTACCTGTCGCTTTCATATCAGCAGACTAACCTGAACGACGATAAAATAAACATAAAAATAAGTATGACAATCATTAATAAGCCAGAATGCACCAAGGGTCGGTCATCGTTCGTAGGAGGTAAAGTGGCTTTACCCTTCAACCCAGCCAACGTGGGAATCCATTTTGGCTCAAACGTAAGCCATCCTTTCAACATTAGGGAAGTGTGGACAGAAAACCTCTTCGGCTGGCCCTCTTTCTTCTTCTTACACAATGGTTATAATTATTTTTTTGTTACATTTGACAACATTTTTTTTATTATTGCATCCTAATCGCCCATTTATATACATAGTCTTATCCAAATAATGCTATTTCCCCCTCGTCCATTCACAGGGTTTTTAACGAAGGTAATCCACAAGGAAACCTCCATCTATCCTGAAGAAAATCCAAAGACTAGAGTAGGAAGAGAAAAATGCCTTTTCTCTCACCCAAATGCCGCGGCTCATTTCGCTTCAAGATCGGAAATGACAACGCGGAAAAACGAACGATTACCCGCCGTAATTTATAAGCTTAAAAAAGCCACAACACGACTGACTTCCGGTCTATTCTGTTTACTTAGGAGATGAGCTCTTAAAAAATGACTGGCTGGAAGTATTTAGCAAAACATAGATGAGTGTTATAAATATATATGCAAAAATGTCTCCCCATAAAGATGAAAGATGAATTAATAATAATTGAGAACTTTATTCGATCCATTTTTTTTTTATAAGTTAAAGCGCAATAACAACGAAACGGAATAGTGTGAAAAGTTTGTAAGGATAAATCTGTGAAGAGAGTGGTGAAAATAGAAAAAAAGAAATTGTGTAGATATTTTGCCAAAGATCCTCCTGCAGGCATAAGCGCCAGAGAGTAAAATTAGGCTGGTGTGATTATTCTCATAGAACATTGAATTGATAAAATTCGGAAGTATTCTTAATTCGTGTTTAATTTTACTTGAGAAGATTCATTAAAATTGAGGAAGGTGAAGAATAGATTCCTTGCAACTGAAGAAGAGAAGAGATTCCTCGCAAATGAGGAGAAGAAGAAGAGATTTCTCGCATTTGAGAAAGAGAAAAAGAGCTTCATGGGAATTGAGGAAGAGGAAGAATAAATTCGTCGAATTTGTGTATGAAAAGATGTTTTTAGCAAGTGAGAAGGAGAAGAAAAGCTTGTTTGGAATTGAAGAGGGAGGAAAGATTAGATTCCTCCCAACTGATGAAGAGTAAAGGTTCTTTGCAAATGATGAGGAAAAGAAGAAATTCCTCGCAAATGATAATAAGAAGAGATTCCATGCAATTATGTGGAGAAGTAGATATTCCCTGCAATTGAGAAGAAAGAAGAGATTCCTTGTAATTGAGGAGGAGAAGAAGAGATACAAAGCAATTGAAGGAAGAGACGAGCTTTTTTAGAACTAAGTAATGTCAGGAATAGATTGCTAGCAATTGAGAAGAGGAAAGAATTATTCGCAAATGATGAGGAGAAGAATATATTCTTCGCAATTGAGGAGGAGAAGAAACTTCTCTCCTTGATGAAGAGGCTCATATTGAGGCACAATTGAGGAGGAAAAGAGATTACTCAGGACGGAAGAGAAGATGAAGTAGAGATTCATTGCTATTGAGGAGGAGAAGCGATTCGTCACAAATGAGGAGGAGAAGAAGTGATTCCTAGGACTTGAGGAGGTGAAAAGATTCCTTGAAATTAAGGAAGGGAAAAAGAGATTCCTCGAAATTGTGTTGGAGAAGAGCATCTTTGCACTTGAGTAGGGGAAGAAGAGATCCCGCCCATTTGAGGAGAAGAAATTTCTCTCAAATGAAGAGGAGAATAAGAGATTACTTGCATGATAAGCACAAGAAAAGACTCCTCGCAATTCAAAATGACATGAATAAATTCCTTGTATTAAAGAGGATAAGAGAGCCATCGTAATTGCCGAGGAGAAGAAGAGATTTCTTGCAACTTTGGAAGAGAAGAAGAGCTTATTTGCATTTGAGTAAGAGGAATAATAGATTCCTTGCACTTTTGAAAGAGAAGAAGAGATCCTCGCAAATTATGAGGAGAAGCTGGAGAGATGCATGCAATTTGGGAGGAGAAGATGAGGTTCCTTGAAATTGAGAAGAAGAAGAGATTCCTTTCAAGTGAGGAGGAGAATAAGAAATTACTCGCAAATGAGGAAGAGAAGAAGCGATTCCTGTGAATTAAGAAGAGAAGTGAGCAGGAGAAAGAGAGATACCCTGCAATTAAAGAGGAAAAGAAGAGATTCCCTGCAAATGAGGATGAGAACACGAGATTCTTCGCTATTCAGGGCGAAAAAAAGAGATTCCTCGCAATTTAGGAGGAGAAGAACAGAGTCATTGTAATTGAAGAAGAGAAGAGTTTACTGTCAATTTAAGCGGAGCTGAAGAGATTCCATTCAATTAATGAGGAGAAGAAGAGATTCTTTGCAAATGCTGAGAAGAAGAAGAAGAGATTTCTTGCAAATTACGAGAACAAGAAGAGATCTCCGAAGTTTAGGATACGAAGAAGATATTCTTCGTAAGTGGGGAGGAGGAGAACAGATTCCCAGCAATATTAGAGGAAAAGAAAAGATTTTTCGCAAAGGGGGAGGAAAAAAGTTTCTTAGCAAATGATGGGGAGAAGAAGAGATTCCTCGCAATTGAGGAGAAGAAAAAAGCTTCATGGGAATTGAGGAAGAGAAAGAATAGATTCCTCGAAGTTGTGGGGGAGAAGAAGAGATGCATCGCAATTGAGGAGTAGAAAAATAGCTTCTAGGAATTGAGGAAAAAGAAGAATAGATTCCTAGCAACTAGAAGGAGAAAAGATTCTTGGCAAATGATGAGGAGAAGAAACGATTCCTCGCAAAAGATGAGGAAAAGAAGAGATTCTATGCAAATAATGAAGAGAAGAAGACATTCCTAACAATTGATGAGGAGAAGAGAATCCTCACATTTGAGGAGGAGAAACAGAGCTTCATGGCATTTGAGGAAGAGGAAGAATAGACTCCTCTAATTTATGGAGAAGAAATTTTTAGCAATTGAGAAGGGAAAGGAGAGATTCTTTGAAATTGAGGAGGGGGAAAGGATTAGATGCCTCGCAACTGATGAAGATAAAAGATTCTTCGCAAATGATGAAGTGAAGAGATTCCTTACATATGAGGATAAGAGATTCCACGCAAATAATGAGGAGACGCAAATAATGGAATTATGAAAGGGGAAGAATAGATTCCTCGAAATTGTGGAAGAGAATCCTCTCAATTGAGGAGGAGAAGAAGAGATACCTCTAAATTAAAAGAGGGGATAAGCTTCTTTAGAATTAAGGAATGTGAAGAATAGATTCCTAGCAATTGAAAAAGGGAAGAGATTCTTCGCGACTCATGAAGAGAAGAATATATTCATCGCAATTAAGGAGGAGAAGAGACTATTTTCACTTGGTGAGGAGAAGAAGAGATCTCTCACAATTGAGGAAGAGGAGTACTTAGTCAGAAAGGAAGAGAAGAAGAAGTAGAGATTCCATGTTATTGAGGAGGAAAAAAGATTCGTCACAATTAAGGAGAGGAATAAGAGATTCCTCGGATTTGAGGAGGTGAAAAGTTTCGTTGCAATTGAGGAGGAGAAAAAGAGATTCCTCGAAATTGTGTTAGAGAAAAGACGCCTTGCACTTGAGGAGGAGAAGAAGAGTTTACTCGCATGATAAGGACAAAAAAAAAGAGTCCCTATAATTTATAAGAAGATGAAGAAATTCCTCGCAAAGAAGAGAAGAGATTCTTTGTAATTTGGGAAAAAAAGAAGAACCTGCTTGTATTTGAGGAAGATGAATAATTGGTTCCTCGCAATTTGGCAGAAGAAGAACAGATTGCTCGCAATTGAGGAGGATGACAACGGATTCCTAGCAATATTGGAGGATCTTGTTATGTTTACTACTATTTATGTAAATTTATTTAATTGTGTATCTATTTGTTTATATATTTGTAATGTTTAATATATTTATTTGTAATATATTTGTAATGTTTATTTGTAATGTAATATATATTTATTTGTGATGTATATATTTGTGTAATATCAGAGCAACAATCTCCAACTCCTTTAGTAATTGCACATAGTACAACCAACTAACCTCCTCCCATGCAACCAACTAATCTCCTCCCACACAACCAACTAACCTGCTACCGATACTTATTTAAGTTTAAAGTTCCCCAATTTTAGGCAGTTCACCTCCATCCACTTAAAGCGCCCCTACTGGAATTGATTTGCTCTAGATTTTGTGTAACTATTCAATTAATGTGCTCTATTGTTTTGTGTGATTATTCAGTGCACTACTACTGCAAGGTAAGTCTCTTATAGTTGTCAAGTTTGGCGCCTATGTACCTTAGACCTCTCTCTCACGTGTGATAAGTACTATTAAGATTTTTTTTATTTGTACGTATTGTATAAACTGTAAATGTGATGTTCATGATTTCATATATTCATTTATAACCTTAATATATTATTTTTCTACATTTTCTTTGTTTAGCTTTACCAAGACTAGGCTATGCTATATATAATTTGAATTCTTATTTAAGCTATTAATGTAACTTATCATTGTTACTTAACTGTCTGTACACATTTGGGGTTTATAAGGCTGACATAGAGTCCAGCTTAGCCTATAATTGGCGTTCTAGAACCTCGTGTTCATAACGAAGTTCTTATTAATTTTCTTTAGTGTTGTGGGACTTAACCCTGTCCGTAACAATCTGATGAGATTCCATGCAATTGGGGAGGAAAAGAAGATTCCCTTGCAAATGAGAAGAAGAAGAGACTCCTCGTACTTGAGGAGGAGAATAAAATATCTCTCACATTTGAGGAGAGTAGATTTATCGCAAATGAAGCGGAGAAGAAGAGTTTAATCGCAGATAAGGACAAGAAAATACCCAACACAATTCCAAACGAGATGAAGGAATTCATGGCAATAAAGAGGAGAAGAGAAACTTCGCAAATGCCGAAGGGAAGAAGATATTCCTTGCAATTTTGGAAGAGAAAAAGAGCTTGTTTGCATTTGAAGGAGAAGAATAAGAGATTCCTCGCCCTTTTGTCGGAAAAGAAGAGATTCCTCATAATTGAGGATGAGAAGAGATACTCTAAAATGATGAGGAGAAAAAGAGATTTCTGGCAATTTAGGAGGAGCTGGAAAGATGCATGCAATTGAGGAGGAGAGGATGAAGTTCGTTGCAATTGAGAAGAAGAGCTTCCCCGCAATTGAGGAGGAGAATAAGAAATTCCTCTCAAGTAAGGAGGAGAAGAAGCGATTCCTGAGAATTAAGGAGCAGAAGAGATTCTCTACAGAACTACAGAATCTAGGACCAGCAAAGACCCTAAGGTCCGCTCGAGGCTAGTCCGCTACACTAAATCCAAAACTACGATACACACTTATCTACGAGTGTATCTCTAACATGCTTTATTTTTTTATTATTATTTTTTTAAATATATAATCTACTGTACACACTTATCTACATGTGTACATTGTCATGCATATTAACTACTTCAACCTAGAGGGGTGATAGAAAGTTTTTCTTCTCAACTTCCGCAGCCCTCGACTGCTAGGGGTGAAAATCTAATTTTAGGATAGTAAGACTATTTATAGGATAGGCGGAAAAGAAAATGGATATCTAAACTACACATGCAAGAGAAATCGCTGGCATCATTTTTACTCTCGTTGTTCCTCCGCTCCAAACTCCTTTTGCAAAGACGTTATTATTTACTGTGCTCAGACTACGTTATATTTATACTATTTAAGTGCGCGTCGAGACGGTTTTTAAACATATTTACCAACCCACTATCCACTACGTGGGTGGGTAGCCTATTCCAAATTTGAGTAATTTTAAACGTAAAATAGTTTTGGGCTATACTAGTGTTAAATCGCTTGTTCACTAATTTTAATCCGTGTTGCCGAGTGTTTCCCCTATGATCCAATTCGAACAAATTCCTATAATCAACGTTTGAAAATCCTTTCAATATTTTAAATACTTCTATTAGCTGGCCACGTAATCTTCTGCCTTCGAGAGATGGCAAATCTAATGCCCTGAGTCTTTCCTCGTAGGGCCTGTTTCTCAGCTCGGGAATTAATTTTGTAGCCCTACGCTGCACTCTTTCTAATTGTGCGATATCTTTGTTTAAGTATGGAGCCCAAAATTGAACCGCATATTCGAGCAGTGGACGCACAAGTGATTTATACAATGGTAAAATTATCTCTTTGGATTTGAACGTGAAATTACGCGAGATATAACCCAGCACACGATTTGCTTTTTTACATGCATCCGCGCATTGTTTCGTGACTTTGAAGTCATCCGAGACTAAAACTCCCAGGTCTTTTTCCAATTTAACTACGTCGAGGACCTGGCCTTTAATGGTATACTCTACCCTCAAATTATGGCAACCCAAATGCATCACCTTACATTTACTTAAATTAAACTGCATTTGCCACTTATCCGCCCATCTGACAATCAAGTTTAGGTCCTTTTGTAATTTTTCTACATCCGATCTTACATAGGCACGGTTGCCCAGCTTCGTGTCGTCAGCAAATTTAGAAATCGTACTAAATACGCCATTATCCAAATCGTTTATATATATTAGAAACAATAATGGGCCAAGAACGGAGCCTTGTGGCACTCCACTACTGACGTTGACCCAATCAGAGCATTCACCATTTATAACTACTCGCTGCGAACGATCCTTCAGCCAATTTCTAATCCAATTTAATATCTTACCCTTCACACCGATTGCTTTAACTTTCATTAATAATCTCTCGTGCGGAACGGTGTCAAAAGCCTTTTTTAAGTCTAGATAGATTACATCTACAGCTTTGCTTTCGTCGTAAACGCAAATCATTTTATGGAAGAACTCCAGCAAATTTGTCAAGCACGATCTCGCCCGCCTAAACCCATGTTGGGAATCTTTAATTAGATTATTTAGCTCTAGGGGGCTCACTATTCTATCTCTAATTACCGATTCTAAAAGCTTTCCAACTACGGAAGTTAGACTAATAGGACGAAAATTCGTTGCTTCGTATCTATTCCCATTCTTAAATATTGGTGTAACGTTTGCACGCTTGAAGTCTAAAGGGACTACGCCATCTTCTAATGAGCGATTGAAAATTGCACGCAACGGCTTCGCAAGCTCATTCTTAAGTTCCTTTAAATGAGTGGGGTAAACGCCATCGGGCCCGGGTGATTTCGACTTTTTCATCAGGTTAATATATTTAAGAATTTCCACTTCATTAACCGTTATATCGGATATGCAAATATCACTATTATCTACTTCTTCAACTAACGATCCTAATTGGGACGAATCTTCAACAGTAAAGACGCTTGTGAAATGTTCATTTATAATTTCAGACATTTCCGCCGGAAATTCCGTCAAACGACCATCTTTGTCTTTAATCGGCCCTATTGAACCTTTTAAGGGTTTTCTACTGTTTACATAGCCGTAAAACCGTTTCGGTTCCTTCTTCGAATCCTTCGCCAGTTTTATTTCATATTTCCGCTTCGCATCTCTAACCGCCCGTTTAACTTCTCTTCGAGAATCTATGTAATTTTGCCGCATTATAAATGACTCATTGTTCTTATGTATTTGAAATTTTCTATTTCGGTCCTTAATTAAGCCTAATATTAGTGGGCTAACCCACGGCGCTCTCATCGACTTGCCGCTCTTACGGCGCACATACTTTACTAAGTCGAAATTTACACTAAGGAGTATACGCCGAAGCTCAGTGTACATTTCTCCTACTGACCTATTCTCGAAGCGCATTCCCCAGTCTACATCCTTAATCCTTTCGCGAAAAGTATCAAAATTACAGCTACCAAAACGTGGCATAAGCTGTGTACTAATTTTTACATCTACACACGTGTTTACTACAATCTAATCGCATTATGGTCACTCGAGGCTAAATGCTCTCGTACACAAACATTTTCTACCAATGACTCGTCAGTCGCCATGATTAAATCGAGGATATTATTATCACGAGTTGGTTCCTCCACTTTTTGAACGAGAAAATTCTCCAGAATAAAGTTTAGTAGTCTCTCCCCAGCTTTATCTGACGTTAGGTTACTATAATTAACGTTTGGATAGTTAAAATCACCGCAGACTAATGTGGTCCCTTTTCTAACCCAAGATGAAAGCATATCAAAGAGTGCAGCATCTTCTCTTTCTATTTGCGATGGAGGACGATATATGACGGCTAAATTAATTTTATTTTTTGCATTACAAAATAATTGGATTAATAAGGCCTCACTTCTCATATCTGCCGTAGACGAGTCGATCGTTATAGCGTTTAAGTCATCTTTTATATACACTAATACGCCCCCTCCTCTACCAGTTTGTCTATTTGTATAATGAATTTTATAACCTGGTATATCAAATTCGCAAACACTGATCCCGGAATGTGTATATATCCAAGTCTCACTTAAGAATACGAGATCGTAGTCTCCCTCTAGAATTACGGCTTTTATTTCGGCAAGTTTATTTTTTAAGCTACGAACATTTGAATATATACATTTCAATTTGCGCTTTAGGTGGACTCCTCTATCACACGCGGATCGGTTCCGTTTCCCTGCTCCCCAATACTCATTGCCCCTTCAAGCGAGGATCGGTCCAACGCATGGGCATCACGTGGCCCCGCAACTCTCCTACTTAACATGCTACGTACTGATTGGTCTAAAATCCTACCCAGCCGACTGTTGCCCACATCGCTTAAATGGATTCCGTCCGTTTGATAAAGTGAAGGTTGGTCTTGGAATGTATCCCAAACGTTAAAGAAGCTAACTCCAGTATCGCGACACAAGCGCTTAAGGCACTCATTTGTATATATAGCACGGGACTGCAGACGCAACGTGGATTTTAGTCGGGGTAAAATACCAATTATTCCTACGTTATCCGCTTTAACTTTCGCAGTATGAATCAGAGTCTTAGCGCGGTTTACTATTCCCTGTGGGGTGCTGTCGTATCTGTGCACATCATTCCCCCCTACGAGCGTGAGGATCGTACGCCCGTCACGTGTTTGGTCCAATTTTTCAATTTCACTAACTACTTTATCTATGCGGCCACCAGGAAAGCAAAATCGTTTTCGTTTTGACGGGTTTCGCGCTGTCAATTCCGGCTCTTGATTTCTAATTAAAGAATCCCCAATTAGTACAGTTTCTTCTTCCCCTTGATAGAAGTTAGCAGTGCGAAGGGGTTCGAACATGGTAATGTGAAATGTTGTTCCCTCGATGGTCTAGCCCCATTTCAAACGGGCCTAAATTGCGAATCTTGGGGTCTATATTGTGAATCCTGGGGTCCAAACGAGTTCAAAATCCTTTGTTGCTGGTCAACAATTGCCTGATGATTCATACGAGTAGGCCGGTTGTCGCGATTTCCATTTTCCCTCCCACGCATATCATGAATGGTAGAATTTAGACTCGAATTTAATTCGTCGACTTTACGGTTGGTCGATATAACGTCCCTCGCAACGGAATTTAGTTCTAATTTAATTTCGCTAATAGCGTTAGCAAACTTACGCTCCAATGCATCGTTTAACATACATAAACGACAAATTCTAGTTTGTTCCATGTTAGAAGGAACGTAAATTTCCTTATTAAAGGAAGCCCCACAACTCGAACATTCAAACTTGATCACGGGCATTGTCGATTTCTAGAATACGTATGAAGATAAATAAAATTAACACAGCGAATAAGACGGCCAATCTTTTTAATACAGCGACTAATATTATATGAGCGCAGGAAGTATCTAGAATTATTAAGTTACTCAGAAAACGAAATTTATGGGCACAGATGAATTAAGCAGGAGCACAGAGATAACACGTCTTTTCAGTCAGGACTCAGCGGGCGGAAGAGAAGGAGAGATTCCTTGTAATTGATGAGAAGAAGAAGGTTCTCTCCAATTGAGGTAAAGAAAACGAGATTCCTCGCTATTCAAGGGGAAAATAGAGATTCCTTGAAATTTAAGGGGAGAAGATCAGATTCCTCCTAATGGAGAAAGAAGCGGTTACTGTCAATTTATGAGGAGAAGAAGAGATTCCTACCAATTCAGTAGTAGAAAAAGAGATTTCTCGCAATTGAGGAAGAGAAGAAGTTATTCCTGGTATATGCGAAACAGAAGAAGAGATTCCAGCAAATTTAGGAGGAGAAGAAGAGATTCCTTGCAATTTGGAGGAGGACAATAGATTCACAGTAATATTGGAGGAGAAAAAGAGATTTCTTTCTACTGAGGAGGAGAAGAGATTCCATGGAATTTAGAAGAACAGATTCCTCGTAATTGAGGAACATAAGAAGAGATTCCTCACAATTCAAAGACAAAACTACAGAAACAAGGTCGAGCAAAGAACCTAGGATTCGCTCACGGCCAGCCTACCTAGCACACACATTGTTAATGTACCAGTTACATATCTCGGACATATGACTCATCTACTGTAAGTTTAACATGCGTAATTTTCTTCCTTTTTTTAAACATGCTTTTCTTTTGTTTCCTATTTCTCTATTACGGTACCAAGTTATCTACACATGTACCCTTTGACATGCAAGTTCAGTTGCCTTAAAGAGCAAGGTGATTTGTCTTCCTGGCCGCCGTGCTGACTGGACTCAGCGCCCCGTTCGGCCCTAGCTTAGCCTCCTCTTCTTCTTTCTGATACCCTGTCTACTTACCCTGCTTCCTCACTTTCCAAACAATCTATTCTATAACTTTCTCTGGTCGGCTTCTAATTTCACAGGTTAGACACCGATCACAGGCCCAACCATCCCGGATTGGGGCTAATGGGGTTGCAGGTTGGGGAAGGTTCGACGCCCCCTTCACCCCTGAGCTCCGGTTTGGGATGGTGTTTTTAACAACGTGTCTTACCCCACCATCACCTTCCTCACATACTCTTTCTCTTTCTTTTCATGAACTATTAATTTTTCGCTGAGCTTAAGGTGGAGCCACCATGCTGATGGGCTACTTGAACACTAGGTGGGAGGAGTGTCTTCAAATGGTGACCAGGCTACTGCGTGGGGTGATTGGCGTTTGCGTCCCGTGCAAATACTAGGGTCAACTTGCCCATGAATAAAGTTTTCAGTCTCTCCCTTTACTCCCCCTTCACCAGAATCGGAGCAACTCTCGGGCAGTTCCACTAAATAAAAGGATATCCCCCTCCCCTCCAGACTAAGACCAAAAATACTAGTGCGCAGAGCGGACCCTCGATTACGTCGGGCCACCCATTCAGAGATTACCTGGCATTTTCGAGCCCGCAAGTTTCAAACATTTCCTAGTTATTCGCTGTACTGATGGTAGAATGTTGGCAAGGGCAACATGATCCATCAAAGGAAAGCACTAGCTAGTGTGATAGGTAGACGGCCGAAAGTGAGCCGTTACTCAGGCAGGAGCTTTCTGGCGAATGCGTCGAATCACTCCGAGGCGGCCATTATTAATGGCCTTCGGACACTTAATAGCATGCTGGTGAGTGTGACGCCACACTCTAGCATGAAAACATGAACTAAGTGTTTTTTGATACAACTCGTGGATTACTCCATAGAAGACATCACCTTAAAGCTAGCCAACCATGAAGAAGTCAAGGTAGAACGTGTGATGAGAAAACAGCGAGGGCCCTCGAGACCCACCCCAACACTCTTCGTCAGGTTCGACTGTTACAAGCTCCCTGAGTCGGAGCATGCCGGTTGGTATCGCTACCCCTTGAAAGATTTGTGCCCCTGTAGCGGAGATGCTACTAGTGCCACCGCTTAGGCCATATGAATCGCTCCTGTAGACGTACAAAGTCATGATTAGGCGAAGTCTGTGTAGGTTGCTCCACGCCGTACACGAAATTCGAAATCGTATGTATCTCCTCGAGAAGGAAATCCTGGACGTTCAGGCCAGGGATCCTCTCTCATTTTGCGAGGCTAAGGATTTGATCCTGCCGAGCCCGGTGTTGTCTGGGGTGTCTTATAAGCAATATTAAAGAAGCCACAATCTGCTCCTGGTCACTATAGGCCTACGAGCACGGTCGTTTTCGCGCCCATATATAATTCTTCTACGGGTTCTACCTACCCAGGACACTTCCCTGGTACCGCTGGGAACACAAAGGGTTCACACCCAGCCCCGGATAATACCACTGCTACCCCCTATCCCAGCGTGACCGTTTCCCGTAAGGCGAGGGCCCTATAGGAAGAGGGCCCTGTAGGGCATATTCCTTCCATGGAATTTCCGGGGATTCCGGGCCAACTGGGCAGAGCTGAGGAGGCTCGTCTCCTCCCGTTTTCCTTTACTAATATTTTTGCAGGAGACCATGCTGAGCATGTGCCCCTTGTCCACCCTCTCGGGATATAAGGGTTTGGCGACGCCACCACCACGGGATGGGGGCGGGCAGGATGACGCACCATTTATACTCGGCAGGATGTCTCTACTCTTCTCTTTGCTTTAGATACCTCCTTTCAGGAAGTAGCTGTGCAGCTGCACCTGGAAAGTAGGTATACTGTTATTTCTGCGTTCATTCCACAGTCAGCCGACTTCGACGTAGTGACTTCTGCCGCCTCAAGGCGCGGTTGCCGGGGCCCTTTCTCTTGATATGAAATCTAAACGGTAGACACCCCTTTTGGAGAGACTACTCGATCAATCCCAGGGGTTAGGTCCTTGCCGATCTGATAGACGAACTGTAGATAGGTTCTCAACACATCATTGCCCAAGAACCGCTTCATTTTCGTGCCTCGAACTATCTTTCTGCTCTCCGGATGCACAGCCTGACTTTGGGTGGTAGGTAATCGATAACATCATGGTAGTGATCACTTTCTCATTTAAAATATTATTTTCTGAGGCGCTTTCGCCTGAGGGCATCCCCTGTTGTGCTTGTCGCGGTCGCTGTGGTCCGCATTTCAGGAAATGACTGATGTCTCAGTCGAGGAGTTTTGGGCGGTATATGAGGCTGTTGAGTTCTTCTCTGGCAACCTCATCGCAGTGGGCGTAACTACTATTCCTTGAACGGCTGGCCGTTTTGCACGGCGACGGCTTCCCTGTTGGTTGCTGAGTGTGAGACAGCCCTCAAACAGAATCGTTAGGCCTACATGCGCTATAAGCGCCGCCCAAACGATTTCACTGTTATATTTTTTAAGCACGCCTGCTTCTCTTCCTGGCAGCTATACGTGTCTTAACTTAACTGGAAGACCCCTCTAGCAACTCTAGCAGAGGTGTGGAAGCGAATCCAAAAGGATTTGGGGCAAGTTCTCTCAGGACCCCACTCCCGTTTTCCAGGAGAATGGGACCGCAATCTCGGACCCCACTTTCGTGGCGGAGTCCTTTTCGACCGCTTTATCCGCATTCCTTATTCGGGATGCTGCTCCGCCAGCATTCAATGCGCTTCGTGATGTCATGGAAGGCCGCCGGCCGGAATTTACCTCCAGAGGCGGAAAACCTTTTAACGACAGTTTTACATTGATTGAGTTACGCTCTGCTCTCGCTTCAAGCGCGAACACCTCCTCTAGTCCGGGCGATATCCCGTACGACATGCTTCAACACGAGAAAGACCGAGGCATGGCTTTTCTATTAGATTTGTTCAACAGGATCTTGGTAGATGTTATCCCCCGAGATTCCTGGCGAATCGCTACTGTGCTACCTTTTTCGCAAACCAGGAATAGATCACTCTACAACAGTCGGTTTATATCCAATCTCTCTAACCTACTACGTGTGCAAGTTAATAGAGAAATTGGTAAGTTTTTGATTAGGCTTTTTTTCTGCACAGTGCAGCTTCCGTAAGTTCCACTTCACTCCGGATGCTCTGTTCCGCCTGTAAACTGCCGTCTGCGAGGACTTCTCTCGTAGAAAGCATTACGACACTGTATTTTTCGATCTGAAGAAGGCCAATAATACCGCATGCTGATGCGGTATCATGGAGACTATCTACACGATGGAAGCGAGGGGACGCCTCCCAAATTTTAGCTGAATTTTCAGCGATTCCCCATACGAGTGTGAGGAGCTCTCGCTTGCCAAATGGAGCAGTTGAGGGAGGGGGTTCCAGCAGTGAAGTGGCCTCAGTGTCACACTCTTTGCCCTTTTCATCAACGGAATTACCTTGGTGCTGCCGGAAGATGTTCTCGCAACGCTCTACCTGGACGACCTTTCGATCTCTTTGGGCGCGGCCCAGACGCCAACTTTGGAGTGTTGACTCCAACATGCATTGAACCGCGTCTCTCGCTATGCCTAGGTGACCAGGCTTTCCCTTTCCTTGGCCTAGCCTAAGGTGGTGCACTTCTGCCGCCATCATCGGCTTCAGCCTGATCCAGACTTGTTTTTAAATGTGGTTCGCCTAAAAGTCATGAACTCGCACCGTTTTCTTGGTCTTGTAGTTGACCGGTGCCTTACCTGGGGGCGAGGGGCCTATATTCGTAGCCTTATATTCTCTTGTACTCAGGCAATAGACATTCTTTGTTCCGTGACGTTCAGCACTTAAGATGCTGATAGGGATACAACCTTACTTTTTTATTGATCATTTGTTCGTTCGAAGCTTTACTACCGATGCGAGATTTATTCCTCTGCAGCCGATTGTGTATTGCTGAAAGTGGACTCGATCTACCTCAAAAGTCTTCGCCTGACGACTTGTTCTTTCAACACGTTCGTCATAGAACCTACTTGTAGATCCTGGGGAGATGCCCCTACGCATTGTGCCGTGCATGGTGCATTATTATTCTCTTGTACGCGCGAGCCGGGCGCCTCCCTTAGTCACCAACAGCGTTCAAATGATATTCTATTTTTAAGATATGACACCCTAAGTGCATGACCTTGCATTTGCATATTTTAAGGCTAATCTGGCATTTGTCCGCCAAAAGTGAGTAGGAGAAGAAAAGATTCCTGGCAATTGGGGAGGAGAAGAAGTGACTCGTTACAATAACGAAGAAGAAATCAGATTCCTCGCAATTGAGAAGGAGAAGAAGATATTTCTTATAATTGAGAAGAAGAGATTCAACGGAAATGAGGAAGAGAAAAACAGATTCCTTGTAATTGGGAGGGTATGAAAAGATTCCTCACTATTGAGGGTGGAAGAAGAGATTCCAGGCAAGTGAGGAAGTAAAAGAGAGAAGTCTCGCAAAAAGGAGGAAAAGAAGAGATTCGTGACCATCTAAGGGGAACAGAAGAGATTGCTAGTAATTTAGGAGGAGGAGAAGAGATTCCATGCAATTAAAGAGAAAAGATTCCTCGCAATTTAGGAAAAGAAGTGATTCCTCGCAATTGTGGAAGAAAAAAGAGAATCCTCACAATTGAAGAGAAAGAGAAGAGATTTTTCGCAACTCAGGGAAAAAAGAAGAGATTATATGCATATGAAAAGCGATTCTTCTCAATTTAGGAGAATAAGATATTTCTGGCAATTGAGGAGGAGAAGAAGAGATCCAACGCAATAGAGAAGGAGGACGATAAGAAGAGATCCTCGCAATTAATGAGGATAAGAAAAGATTGCTTGAAATCGAGGAAGAGAAGAAGAGATTGCTCAAAATCGAGGAAGCGAACAAAAGATTCCTCGTAATAGAGAAGAGATTCCACCAAAGTTACGATTATAACAAAAATATAGTTACAATCTGGACTCACTTTAAAAATCTAGTGCAACGCCATACCACTGTAGAAACGAGCAGTTAAGACGCTGTAGATTATTTCGATAACATCTTTTGTCCATTTATACTAGCCATGTTTTCTGTTTCTAGTTAATGTCCCTAAATTAGATCATCCGACTGGAATACGTCTTATGCATAAAGATCAGAATGACCATCACTTGTGAGGAAGACACCAGTGAGTGGTTCGCTCGTTGAGGGGATATTTGGGTGGTATTGTGTGTTTTCTACATAAAACAGCGATGATGGTTCCCGTTCGGCTTCAGGAGTATTTGGAAATAAGTTCCCCCTTAGGGGATGCTAGTATTCCATCGCCAAGGTTCTGCAACAGAATATTGAGTGGGTATGTTGTACTCTGAAGGCTGGAGGAAACTGACAGAGGGGTTGTGATTGGCTATTTGTATGATGTTATGTGTGGAGCAACTTAACTCTGCGCAGGTGAGTATCAGTGCATCCGCACAATGGGTGGGCACTTCATGACGCCGCTGAAAGTTTTGATGTCCGCTTTCGCTGAAATTGAACTCGTGCCTCGACCTCAGAAATCCAAATTCTTTTCCACGAGGCTAGCGACAGTTTGAGGCCTCGTTATTTAAGTAATAAACACGTTTGGTGTAAATCATAATCCCAAAGGAAAACAAGGTCTGCTGACCAAAATGTCGCATGCTCTCACTTATTCGGATTTATGACCTTACGACCTCCAAAACTTTCAATAATTAAAAGACTAACCTAAGGAGGACCCTTGAAATTATATCATTCGGAAGAGAATGTAAAACAACAAAAACTTTTGAATTTCGTTAGAATCGGCCGATTAGTTACAATGTTATTACAAAACAAATAAAATCAAAATGAGGACCGACTGACCGACATATGAAGATGTAGAGTCGCCCGCGACTAAAATTCCCAAAGAGAAAAAAAAATGGAAGAAAAATACTCGCGCGTATTTTAGCTTTACCCTTACTGTAAACTTAGAATTTTGGTCAGGCGGAAATGAGCTAATGGAAACGTAGCCCAAAGTTCCAAATTCGAGGTCAGTATCTGCATTGTCACCTTGCAAAATGTGGATGGTGTACGCGGGGTATAATACCCCTTTTCCCACAATTTATACTTGTTGAAGCAGCACCCCCTCCCGGCCCCAGTAGGGCAAGGGAAATTGGTGCTTTCTCTCGGGTCGTGTTTGTACCTCTTTTAAATATCACACTATCTTTCCCACGCCTCGTTAGACCCAAAAACGGGTGAAAGAAGGCAATAAAAGAAATCTCGACTGTGATCAAAAGTTCGAATACAAAATAATCTGAAATTTTGAAGAAATCTGAAGTTGTGATATTTTTATTTAAGCGCTAATGTTGTTGTAAGATTGTTTTTCCATATTAATGTTTTATAAAAACTGGAATAAAAGAAGTAAAAAAATCTCCCTACATAACTTGAGTATCATTAGGAGTTTAAATTATTTAAAATAAGTTAGTCAGTGAGTGGCTTTAGCAATTTTTAACTTCACTATTCGGTGCAAAATGCGCACTATGACTAATTTCATCAAGTATGCGGTTCATGATATTCTAAAATGAAGCCATAACGGCTCATATGATGGCATTGGCACAGAACAGGAATAGCGCTAATGAGACCTACCTTAGGAAATAGTTACATTCGTGTGGGTGTATTATAAGAGGCCTATTTAGCTAAAGTAGACCGACTCATAGAAGATTGAATATTGTCGGTCTAATTAATGTGCGCGAAAAAGCCTCTTGCGCACGCAACGACATCAAAGGGAACTGAGAACTGAGAGGATTTATCTGCATTCTCTTCGCATGGATTCTAAAACAGAGGCAGTAATCCAAGTTATTAAGAAAGCATAAAGCAATTCTGCGTTGCCAAGGAAAAACGCTCTATCTGTTTTGTTCTTTAGGCCTTGAATTCTGTCTTATGTACCTTCTGATCGAATCTGCCATTCCTTTTGTATTTTTGAAAAGCCATTGTATCAGACACTATTAATCCATTTCGGTATTCCAGTTTCTCGTATTTATCACGGATCTTGTTTACCTTTTCTGCTTTCTCTTTATTATGTAGGAAAATTGCTATCTTCGGTTACACCAGTTCGTCTTCTTTTCTTACTTATAAAGTGACATTTGGAATAGCGCATGAACCTAGCCTAACTTCTTTTAATATAATATAACAATATTTTACGGACAACAAAATCCACCACGGCCTATTAAGGGTGATCCAGGCCCTTCAACCACCCACCTGCCCAGCCCCGATACTTCTGCATTTTCACTCTCTCTCTTCTTAACTATTCTGGAGAATTTTGTTTCCATTATATTTAGAAAATGGAATTTTCACACATGTATTTGGGGTGATAAAATATTAAGTACAACTCACAAATTTAGTGTATTTAAATTCGGGTTAAAAAAAAATTCTAGATCACTAAATAAATTGATTAGTCCATGACACTATATTTTAGGAAGGTAATTTTTTAAATAGTTTTTATTTTTTAGAATTCTTTTTTCTCTTAGTTTAAATGTGACTTGACTTTGTATGTTATTGTAATTTTAATAAAAATATTAAACATAATAAAACTTTTCAAAATTATAGTCAATTAATTATTCAATGTTTAGAATTTTTTAAAGGATTGGAAAGAGAGAGATTCAGAGAGATTTTTTCGAGATTATTAAAATTAAGACTGGATTTATATTTGAAGCCTTTATCGAAGTTCTTTCTAAGAGTTCAGAAAAAATAAATATGAATATCGAATGTTTTGGAATTTTTAATAAAACAAAAATAATTGCAAATTGTGAAGTTCAGAAAATGCATTAAATTAAGGCATGGCTGTTTTTGATGCTTTTATTTCGTTTATAAAAGCAGATTAATAAGAAAACCAGGCAATGGCTTCGCCACATCATCCTACGGAGGGAGCTTCGCTTCGCTACTAAGATTTATATTTAAAATCTAAAAAAAGCAGCAATGATTAAATTATGGTAAAATTTATATAAATTTTATGAACTTCACCATTTGTAATTCTTTGGGTTTTATAAAAATTCACCAAATTTCGTTCCTAGTATTTATTTCTGAACTTCACTATTTTTTTGGGGGGGAGGTGTATTATAAAAGAAATAATAGAAATAACTTTGATATAAAACATAAGTCATAACCAAACTAAGATGAAATTATTATTCAAATACTCAAAAAAATCCCCTTCTTAAATTATAGAGTTAGTGATAATGATGATGAAAAGAGATGAGGATTATTTTTCCGTATATCAAAAGAATTAGGAAGCTTTTTCTCGCCTTTAGGCCTAGAAAATAAGCCTGGACTTAATCAAGGTATGCTGACCAAAAGTCGCTTGCTCTCACTTATGCTGATTTATGACCTTACGACCTTCAAAATTTTTAATAATTCTCGGACTAACCTTGGGAGGTCATTGGTAATTATACCATTCGAAATTGAATGCAAAGCAACATAAGGGTTTCAGATTTCGTTAGACTCGGCCAAATAGTTATGATGTTATTGCAAAACAAAACAATTCCCGGGCTAACCCTGGGAGGATCTTGGCAATTATATCATTCGAAAGAGAATGTAAAAAAAACATAAGGGTTTCAAATTTCCTTAGAATTGGCCAAAGAATTGATTTTATTGGTAAATAATTCTCCGGCTAACCTTAGGGGGACTTTGGAAATTGTATCATTCGAAAAACAATGTAAAATACCATGATGGTTTCAAATTTCGTTAGAATTGCCCCTCCCCCCAAATTAGGATTTTATTGGTAAATAATTCCCCGTCTAACCTTAAGAGGACTTTGTATCATTCGAAAGAGAATGTGAAACAACATAAGTGTTTTAAATATCGTTATAATCAGCCGAATAGTTACAATATTATTACCAAAACAAAATAAAAATCAAAACTAGGTCCGACCGACCGACAGCCCTCGACTAAAACCCTAGACTGGGTGTTGGCAAACCTTGGCCCACGTGCCAAACTTGGCACGCGAAATGATTTTTGCTTTCTTCTTTAATATTAGGCCTTTTATGCTAAGATTCTAAAAATTTGCTAAAAATGCCAAATATGTAGTAGTGTCATGATCTCAAAAAGTATCGTGGTGGATTCATTATAATTTCAAATGTTTTCAAATTATAAAGTTTTTCTTTAAAGTGCCCATTAATGGCATGTTCTAAAAAAACTAATTTAGATAATCGGCGCTTTCAATTATCTTGGACAACAAACTCTGGATTTATTTTTAAAAAATAATCGAGCTATATGTGTTTTCTTCTTGGAAACTGTTGTTAATAGAACATCGTGTTTAAAACGTCAATTTGAAACTAAACATGGCGAATCTTTCAAGTTTGATGCAGATAAGGCTGAAACAATATAAAGGCGGTGTACTCACTAGAAAAGCAAACATCCTTTTCCGAAATCGGTTGATAGCAAAACCAAATCAACTGAAGGTAGCTTAAAAATTGCGCAATGCATTGTTAAATTTGTTTGATGATCTTCCCAAAAAAGAGATCGTCATTTCAAGAATAAAAGATATGCCTGTTTCTGATAGGACGGTTGATATACGCATTTCAGAGATGGGTACAGATATAAAAGAACAACATACTGAAGCGTTAAAAGTTACTGTTGTTTTCAGTAACTTGATGAGAGTGTGGATATAAAGGGTATTGCACGTTGGGCAATTGTAGCGAGACACAGCGACACCGAGATACTTGAGGAACTGTGTTGTCTCGAACCTATGCATGATCCTACCGAGGGAAAGAATATTTTAGGAAACTTCATTTATCATTTTAAAAAGAGAAGAATTTACATTAAAAAAATATTTGCCTTTAAAACAGACGGTGCTTCTGTCATGGTAGGAAAGCACAATGGATTTGTCCGTCTACTTGAAGATAAGATTGGGCACCCTATTCAAAATTTTCACTGCATTATTCACCAAGAAAATCTTTGTGCAACGATTTCGGAAACATATCAAAATAAGGTGATGCCAAAAAGAACTAATATTGTTAATTTTCTTGTTGCACGCTCCTTCTCTATCAAAAAGACAGTTTAAAACTTTACTTGAAGAGATGGAGTGTGCATATCAGCACATAACTCTTTACTACAAAGTTAGATAGCAAGTTGCGGCAAAGTTCTGGAAAGGTTTGTTGCATGTCTGGACCCAATCCAAGTTTTTGTTTTAAATAAGGGCCAAAATCATCCGGAACTGGAAGACAGAGTGACTTACAAAAGTTATGTTTCTAACAGACATCACAGCTCATCTCAACGAGCTCAACTTACGTCTGTAGGGTGCTGGCCAAACAGTAATGGAGCTTTATGAGGGATGGGAGATATTTTTGTCCAAAATTGATATCTACACACAGGATATTAAATATGGGACTTTCCGCTGCCTCAGACATATGAAAAATTTCATTGAACACCATGATCATGATGCATCTCCTGGTGATATTGAAGAATATATGTAAGAACTAAAGCTAGAATTTTTCAGTAGATTCAACGATTTCAAAAATTTTGGCCCAATGTTTTCCTTTTTAATCAAACCTGATAATATTGCCAACTTTGATATATTTATCTTTGAATAGATGAGTGTGATAGAATGGGTTGAGGCCACTTAATTTTAACCACTATCACATGCTATTTAAAACCACGATGCTACCCACGTGCATCTTTGCTTTGAAGCCGGGCGCCTTATCGCAGCCACTTGAGTCAATGTTTAAACAAGGAGGTTTATCTTCCCCCGTCGCCCCATGCACCGACCTCGCCAGATTGAGTAGGCTTATGGGCAGATAAGGTATTGTTCTCAGGCTCGGCTGTGCATTCCCTCGAAGCCCCCACTCCATTTTCCCCCACGCCAAGGGGATGTCCCGACTATTTATTTGGAAACTTTACCACTAAGATCAGATTAGAGATCCAGATTTTCTTCGCAAGACATCACTACGGTCCAGTCTCACCTTGTGCACCAAAGGGCCCTCGACCTTGAGATCCACCATCACTTGTCCAGAAGAAGGACAATATCCCTTGAGTGCCAAGGTTCGAGCCTTCGTGACGCCAAGTCCACTAGGCTTCCCCTGTTGTTCAGAAAGAGAACAACGTTAGAACAGCCATTGTTCTTTTGAGCCCGTTAAAAATAAACGGTTCTCACCCCCCCCTGTTGTTCAGAAGAGAACAACGTAGAACAACCATTGTTCTTCCAGCCCGTTCGCCAAGAAACGGTTCTCACCCTTCCCCCTTGTTGTTCAGAATAGAACAACTTTAGAACAGCCATTGTTGTCGAGCCCGTAGACAAGAGACGGTTCTCACCCCCCCCTGTTGCTTAGAAGAGAACAACGTAGAACAGCCATTGTTCTTTAAGCCCGTTCATCAAGAAACTTTTCTCATTCCCAAGACGCCACGTCAGGATCATTTAATTCCCCCCCCCCCTTCAGCTGGAACTCGCCAGCGGACCGAAAATTCCTTCACGTCGCCTTCCTCTGCACAACAAGTGTATTTACGTAAGCTGAACGTTACATTTGAGTATTTAACCCTTTTGTCAACTCTATCCTGTGCTTTAAATGGTTTAGTGAACCATCCCATCCCTTTAATTTATATTTGTTTTACCTTTTTTAATCCTCGGATTAGCTAGATTTCCCACGACCCTTTCCATTCTCTGTTTATGTCAATATTTTCTGTTTTGTGTGTTGTTGATAGTCTTTATTAATAAAACTCTATTTTATTAATGATAGCCATATTATTATCCTTGAGCTCAGTTCTACTTCTTAGGCATATCTAAGATAAATAATATCGGTCAACCCAGACATCCACGCACTCTAAAGATAATTAAATAAGTTCCCTCAACGAATAGTTATATAAGGTATATCGTCGAGAGTCCATTCTTCGACAATGAGTATAGAGGAATTTGAGCTGCAGTTAATCGATTTTAAAGCATCTTCATTATGAACAAATAAATTTGAAGAGTTACGGAAAACATTGGAAACTTCTAAAACCAATTTTGGGGATTCGATCCAAGCATGCTGGTCATCTCTTTCCCCCCAATTTTTTTTAAATGTTTGAAGAAGGTAGCTTTCGCAATGCTTTCTGCATTTGGTTCAACATATTTATGTGAACAGATATTTTCGCATATGAAGTACGTCATTAGTCCCCATCGCAGTCGACTGACTACATATCACTCTGAAGCATGTGTGCAACTTAAAGTATCAAAATAGTCCCCTGATATCCCAAAACCTATCATTGATAAGCAAGGACATTAAAGAGTAAGTATTTATTAAAATTAATATATTCGAATGATAAAATTTAATATACGAGGAGCGGTCAATAAGTTTTGCAATTCGGATATAAGGAAACGAGATATGAGGAAAAGTGTTTTATTATTTTTCAATATAACTACCCTCGACTTTAATGCACTTGCGCCACTTGTCCCTGAGGCTTCGAATTCCCGACAACCAGAAATCTCCCGAGTGTTGTTCAATCCACTCCTGGATGGCGAGCTGAACATCTTCATCGCCCCCAAACCGGCGTCCACGCAGTGCAGCCTTGAGCTGGCGGAATAGAAAGTAGTCGCTAGGGGCCAGATCTGGACTGTAGGGGGGATGGTTGAGCTCCTCGAATCCGCACTCGTGCAGGGTAGCTTGTGCAACTCTGGCCTTGTAGACAGGGACATTGTCGTGGAGGAGCAGGACACCGCGTGTCAATTTGCCACTCCGTTTCTGACAGATGCATTTCTTCAATCCAGCCAGTTCCTCGGCGTAATATTAGCCTGTGATAGTCTTTCCACGAGGCGCATAGTCCACCATCAACACTCCCTCAGAATCACAGAAGAGGGTGGCCATGATCTTCCCGGTTGAGGGGGCGGGGTCCGGAACTTAATGGGGGTCGTAGAACCGAGGTGCTTCCAGGCCATGCTCTTGAGCTAGGTCTCGGGATCCCAGTGATGGACCCACGTTTCATCACCTGCCACTATGCGTGACTCGAATCACGCCGGGTCTTGGTTGTACAGGAGCAGCAGCTTCTCCGAACTTTGACGACGTTAAAGTCGATCATGATGCGTGAGGTTTCATGAGGTTTCTAGGGACCCAACGGGCAGAGACCTTGGTCATTGCCAAATTGTCATGGATGATGTTGATAGCACTTCCATGAGATATTCCAAGTTCTTGCTCGATTTCTTCGACCTTCACCGGTCGATTTTCGAGGATCAACCTCTCCACACGGGCCCCATTGTCCTCATTGGTCACGTCTGATGGGGGTCATCTTCAAGGGACTCACTACCATGGTGGAACTTCCTATTCCAGCGAGCAATGGTTGCATAGGAAGCGGCGGTGTCGGTGTACACTGCAACCATGCGTTTATTGATCTCTTTTGCATTCTTGCCTTCCTTGGTCAAAATTTGTTCACTGCGCGGTGCTCAACCTTCCCCATTGTTGAAAAATTTGTGACTGACTATCTGTGATCAGCTACTGCTTCTTAAATAGACGAGGTAGGAGCATGCGACTGCAGGTCCTAACTTGTCCTAACTTGTCCTAACACCTCCCGAAACAGCCATCCCCCTTCCTCTGTTTTGTTCTACCGATTTGCAAAACCTATTGACTGCCCCTCGTATTTCTTTTAACACTAGAACACCCAGAGAGATTATTTTGACCCTTTTACACATTCAAAACCACTTTACATGGTAAATTTTTCCTTCCAACCTCCATCACTCTTTGACTTTTATTTATTTTAAAAGCCCATTTAATTTGTATAGATTTTTTAAAAATTCACATAGTGTCATACCAATAATACACCTTTTTATATGCGACGCGCATGCGGTCATTTTGACCCTTCTTGGAACATCTAAATTTACAGTATTTATGTTTCCTTGTAAAGGCATGTTTCAACATGATAGGACATGAACTACAAAGGGTGGATATAGACATAGTTGTTGTTCAACTCAGATTTGTTTTCCGCTTCCATACAAAATAGAGGTCGTGGATTTGGTGTCTGCTTAGTTGCAGTGTATTTTGGTAAAAAAAAAAGATCGTTCATCATAATTTTACAACGTTCTAAACTTTGTGACAGTGAACGTTTGTCGAAACTTACTGGGGTTAATGTTAATGAATCAGATGATGGAGAATTGTGTCATGATGAGTCAAGTGATGAAGATTTAATTCTCGAATCTTCAAGCATATCCGATAGTGAACATGAATCTTCAATTGATTCATGTCACCCAAGCAACATTTAACGTAAATACATGTTGATATGCATTTACCGTATATATATATATATATATATATATATATATATATATATATATATATATTCACTCCACCAGTTTCATGAAATTCTTGAGTATGACCCGCCCTAATGGTATATGGTATACACCAGCGTCATGATTGATGGGACGCAGTCTAGTCAAGAATTTTTATATGGTATTGGAATATTTAAATGTAATATTTATGTCATTTCCGTTCCCCTACCATTTTAAGGGAACCAAAGCTGGATCATCTGGGAAACTAATAATTTTTTAAAATTCATCCATTCGCGGTGTGGAGATGGAAGGGAAGTTTTTTCGTGCTTTCAAAAGACATCTGTATATTAAGTAAATTGGATATTTTAGATGCCATTCACAGTTGCTACTCTTTCATCAGCCCATTCTTCTACTTCCCATGGACTTCCTCGATCACAAAATGGGGACCCAAAGGACCTGCACATGACTTATTCTTATAACCCAATTTGACTCGTGGTGACCCCAATTGCTCTTAAGCCAAGCCATCATCCCGATCTGCCTACCACACCACGTGTAGTTCAGGGTTTTCTCAAGTGGTCGCGGAGAAGGCGTATCGCACCCAATCTAGTGATAGCGGCCGAGGCAAATCAAAAGGCACCCAATAGTGCCACTCCCGGGTTGGGGTAAATGTTGGAGATGATTGGCAAGGGTGCTGGATCCTTTTTCTTGCGGCCCTGAGTTCTTTAAAAGATCGGATTTCTACATACTTTACAAAGAAAAATATAATGAAAGCTTTCAAACTACAAACAAGGTCTGATAACCAAAAGTCGCCTGCTCTCACTTATGCTGATTTATAACATTACGACCTTCAAAATGTTAATAATCCACGGACTAACCTTGGGAGGAGCATGACAACTAGATCATTCGAAATAAAATGTAAACCAACCTAAGGGTTTCAAATTTCGTTAGAATGTGCCTAATAATTATGATGTTATTACCAATACCATATAATTCTCTGGATAACCTTAGGTGGTAGTGTTGTAAGTAGTTTAGGTGGTGGTGGTGTAGGTGGTGGTGTAGGATGTGGTGATGCATGTGGTAGTGGTGTAGGGAGTGTAAGTGGTGGTGGTATAGGTTGGATGGTTTTTGAGGTTCTGATGTAGGTGTTGTTGGTGTAGATGGTGGTGATGTAGGTGTAGGTAGGGGTGTTTGTGCAGGTTTTGTAGGTGTAGGTGGTGGTGTTTGTGCATGTTTTGTAGGTAGTGGTGTTGTAGTGGCGGTGAAGGTGTAGGTGGTGCATGTGGCAGCGGTGTATGTGGCGCTGGTGTAGGTGTTACAGGTGTGAGTGGTGTAAGGGGTGGTGATGTAGGTAGTGGTGGTGTAGGTTGTGGTGTTGCTGTGGTGGTGTCGATGGTGGTTGCGTAGGTGGTGTTGCTGTGGTGGTATTGCTGTGGTGGTGTCGATGGTGGTTGCATATGTGGTGTAGCTGATGGTGGTGTAGGTAGTTTTAGGTTAGGTGGCGGAGGTAGTGTATGTGGTGTAAGTAGGTTGTGTAGGTAGTTGTGTTGTAGTGGTGGTGCAGGTGGTGGTGGTGTTGTGGGTATTCGTGGTGTATCTGGTGTTGTAGGTGATGGGGATGGAGATGTAGCTGGTTGTAGTGGTGTAGGTGGTAGGTGTATAGGTGGTGATGGTGTAGGTGGAGGTGTGGTGCAAGTGGTGTAGGTAATAGTGGTGTAGGTGGCGGAGGTGGTGTAAGTGGTTGTGGTGTAGCTGGTGTTGGTGTTTGTGATGTAGGTGGGGTTGGTGTAGGTGGTGGTGGTATAGTTAATTGTGGTGTATGTAGTAGTGGTTTAGGTTGTAGTGGTATAGGTGTTGTAGGTGGTGGTGGTGTAGTTGTTGGTGGTTGTGGTGTAGGTAGTGGTGGTTTAGGAGTGGTGGATTAAGTGGTATAGGTGGTAGTGGTGGTATAAGTAGTAGTGTTGAAGGTGGCGGTAGTGTAGGTAGAGGTGGTGTATGCAGTGGTAGTGTAGGCGGTGGTGGTTGTGTAGGTGAAAGTGGTGTAGGTGAAGGTGCCATAGGCAGTGGTAGTGTAGTTGGTAGTGAAGGTGCCATAGGCAGTGGTAGTGTAGTTGGTAGTGGTGGTGTAAGTGGTGGCAGCGGTGTAGTTGGTAGTGGTGTAGGTGGTGTTGGTTGTAGTGGTGTAAGTGGTGGCAGCGGTGTAGTTGGTAGTGGTGTAGGTGGTGTTGGTTGTAGTAGTGTAAGTGGTGTAGTTGGTGTTGGTTGTGGTGGTGTAAGTGGCGGCAGTGTTGGTAGTGCAGGTTGTGGTGGTGTCGGCGAAGGTGGTGATTTTGTAGATGGTGGTGGTTTAGGTGATGGTGGTGTAGGTGGTAGCCGTGCTGTAGGTTTTATAAGTGATGGTGTTGTAGGTAATATAGGTAGTGGTTGTGTAGATGGTAGTAGTGTAGGTGGGGGAGGTGTAAGCGTAGGTGGTGGTAGTGTAGGTGATGATTCGGAAAGAATATAAAACAACATAAGGGTTTCAAATTCCGTTAGAATCGGCCGAATAGTTACAATGTCTTAACAAAAACAAACAAAAAGCAAAACGGGGACCCACTCACCGACTGGCGACTTAGTCAGATGTAAAGTCACCCGTAACTAGGCTTACACGCGACAAAAAAACAACAAATAGCCTTAAACATCTATTCGGTCCAGCCTGCTTGTCAGGCTATGTAACGCTGAAAACCGTTGAAAACAATCCATAGACCACCGTGAATCCGTGAGCCCCTGCAGTCCTTGACAGTGGAAGCTCAACGGGAACTTATCTTAAACCAAATTCAAACCGAAACCGTCATCAAAGTTAAAACAGAATATATATATATATATACAAAAGACTACTCTCTCTCACCTCACTAGGCTCCTCGAATCCGCACTCGCACAGGGCAGCTTGTGCAACTCTCGCCTTGTGGACTTTGACGACGTTGAAGTCGATCATGGGGCATGACGTTTCTAGGGACCCAACGGGCAGAGACCTTGGCCATGGCCAACTTGTCGTAGATGATGTTGATAAGACTTCCCTGTGATATTCAAAGTTGTCGCTCGATCTCTTCGAACTTGACCCATCGATTTTCGAGGATGATCCTCTCCACACGGGCCACATTGTCCTTGTTGGTCACGTCTGACGGGCGTCCTGGACGGGCGTCATCTTCAAGAGACTCACGACCATGGCGGAACTACCTATTCCACCGAGCAATGGTTGCATAGGAAGGGGCGGTGTCGGTGTACACTGCAACCATTCTTTCATGGATCTCTTTTGCATTCTTGCCTTCCTTGATCAAAATTATGATCACTGCGCGGTGCTCAACCTTCTCCATTGTTGAACAATTTGTGACTGACGATCTGCGATCAGCTACTGCTTCTTAAATAAACGAGGTAGGAGCGTGCGGCTGTAGGTCCCGACTTGTCATAACTTGTCCTAACACCTCCAGAAACAGCCATCTCCCTTCCTCTGTTTTGCCCTACTGATTCGCAAAACTTATTGCCTGTCCCTCGTACGTCTGTAAAAACCTAACATGCCCAAATATCGGCGAAGTTCTTTGAAATCAGTTGGTAGGGGATTTCGGTGATCTCGGAGACCTTCCTAGCTGGGGGGATCAGTCCTGCAGCTGAGACATGGTGGCCCAGGAAATTGATTTCTTCCTTCACGAACTCGCACTTTTCTATAGAAATTCGAAGGTTGTTTTATGTAAATATTTTGAAAACTTGATCTATATGCTCCACATTCTCGTCGATATTTTCCGAAAATATTAAAATATCGTCGACATACACAAAAATAAACGCCAAGCCTCGAAATAAATTGTCCATGTGGCGTTGGAAGGTGCAACTAGCATTCTTTAGACCAAAGGTTAGCCTTAAAAATTCTCACAACCCAAAGGAAGTTGAGACAGCAATCTTCTCAATGTCAGCTTGATTCATTTGAATCTGGTGGTAGGCTCAGACTAAATCCAGGCGAGAGAAAACTTTCTTGCCATGAAGGTGGTCCCCATGCTCTGAATCCTTGGCAGGGGATATCTGTCCGGTTTGGTTATCGTATTGAGGGATCCAAAGTCCCCCACAACTCTATACTCGCCTGGGGTCTTCTTCTGCCCCATGTGAATGGGTGAAGACTATGAAGGTTTCGACGGCTGCATGTACCTTCTTTCAACAGAGTCTCGAAAGTTGCTTTTGCAATTTGTAGTGGTCTTGGGCGGGCGAAAGTGGGTGGGGCGCTACCCGTCTCAAAGGCGTGAACAATAGAATTAGCCGGCGGTGAACAAACGTCAACACACTTCGGGTTATATATACTCTCATATTTTTTGGAGAACTGTCCTGCAATTAGGTGGGATATGCGAGAGGTCATTAATAATTAATATGATCACTGGTTCGCTTGACTGCTTCACTTTAGAAACTAGGCTAGTCTGGTTATCAATTACGACACCCCGAGCACAGTCTACTAAGAGGTTAAAATGAGCAAGAAAATCGGCTCCTAATAATGGCGACGTAATATCTGCAACTACGAACGTCCATCTAAATGAACGTCACAGGGTAGGGATGACTATTTCCAGTTGGACTTCTCCATGCACTCTTATCTTCCCTCCATTAGCCATTGCGATGTTAACACACGATTTGAAAATCACACATAATTGCCCTATATTAAATGGAATTAAGGACACGCTCGCGCTAGTGTCTATCAGACACTAGCGCGAGCGAGTACTGTGTTGTACTTGCTGTGTGAGGGGATGTATGAGGTAGAAACTTTGCCTGGTTATTAAAATATAATATAAGGAGATTGAATAAGCGAGGAGGTTTGAAAGAAAATGCTATTTCCAAGTTGAAGTGAAATTTAGTATGAAGGTATAAAAATGCGTGAGAGCGGGTAGAAAGTTCAGACGCGTGAGTGAAATAAGGGAGGAGGGATGATGCTCATGTCGCGCACAATCAAAGAAGAGGATAGTTCAGTTTAAATTTTGAAACTAAAGCGTGTGCAAAACTATATAAATTTCTCGTAATTAGACGATAGAATTATATAATTTAAACGGTTTGGGGGCACTAATAAAGCGATAGGTTAATGATTGCACCAATAAAGCAAATAGTAGTTAAAGAGTATGTTTAGATAACTGAATTATTAACCTGATTTAAATTTAGATAATTAAATGAAGATTAGCAGAGTTTAGGTTCAGAGAAAAGTAGGTTCGTTACGAGAGGGACGATATTTAAAACTTTCAATAATTCCTGGGGTAGCCATGGGAAGACATTATATCATTAGAAAGGGAATGCAAAACAACATAAGGGTTTCATATTTCGTTAGAATCAGCCGAATAGTTATGGTGTTATTGTCAAATAATTCCTTATATAACCTTGGGAGGATTTGGCAGTTATAACATTCGAAAGAGAATGAAAATCAAGGTGGGCCTTGAGTTGATAAAAACATATATTCCATTCTCTTCGACAAGCAGGGGTGACAATCAAAAGGGCTGATCGAAATACAATTTTTTGTCTGTCTTAGAGAAGCTTATTTTATGTGTTACCTTCTCGTGTATGTGAGAATAGCACCTTTTGATGGTTTTGATGGTGCTATTAAGCCGAAAATTGCCTTCAGAACCGCTTAATGATGATTGCACTATTTCATATAATTCAGAGTATCACCATCATCTTCTTAATTTTATATTATCTTCAGCCTTAAATTCTCTCGATTTGAAAATCTTAATCATTATATATCAATAAAATAAATCCAAACTTAAATAATTACTCCTCCTCAATTAAACTATTCACAATATAACCGACCAACAATTCAATAGATTATCTAGCCAACCGACCAACCGATCAAATTTCGTTTGTAGTTTTATATGTTTAGTTAGTTGATTTCTCAACTCCCACGATAAAGGTTAGTCACTTTGTTCATTCTGATTTGTTTTCGGGTTTTTTGTCGTTTTTTACAATTGAATATAACGGGTAATTTTTGGTTTACTCCAGTAACTTATAATATGTGATATTCAAGTCAGTTTATGTCATAATTTCACTTTCTATTATTTTTTAATTTTAAATCACACTGGGTAGTATTATTTAATTCGATATATTGTTATTAGTGTTTTTACTTTAATTTTAATAATTGTCAATTTTATTATTTTGACTTTCCTTCTTCCGCTTTTTTAGCCATTATTTAATGCATTCTTTTAACTGTTATCAGTTAATGTTCCTTCCCCTTCTCATTAGTCGACATAGTCGCTGAAGATGGTCCTAGTAAAGTGCCGAAAAGTCCGGCCAATAAATGATTAGTGTAATCACCTGGGTCTTCATATTCCTGCTACATATCAGATTCCCAAGGAACAAATCAATTTCCAGTGTATATATATATATATATATATATATATATATATATATATATATATATATATATATATATATATATATACTATTTCCTTCGTCATGGCATTCAAGCCTTTTAATTATACGTTAGATGATTTTTGAGACATATTATAAAGTAAAATTGCCCTTAAAATTTGCCTTAACCATGATTGGTCAATTTTGCAGTGCCTACATATGTTTGAAAAACTTGCTAACGTTAGGTTTCCCTTAAAAATTTCTTTAACTATGATTGGTCAATTTTGTCTCAACTATGTTTGAGAAGAGCTATTCTTTGTCTCCTATTTCTCTTTTCATTTCATTTCACACTCTGGCCATTTCGCAGATGAGGTCACGCAAATCGTCGTTTGTCCATACAAGAACGGTGACTTGCAATGAAGATTTACAACAACGGAAATAAGAAAGATCAATGAATACAAAAAAAAGAAAACTAAGCACAAACAGAAACAAGTTTATAATCGTATCAATATACAGAAGAAACCTCTCGGACATATACGTTGAAGAAGACAGATATCCATATACCAACGAAGCTAAAGTACTAGGATTAACGATAACCAAGACCAGATTCAACAAACATGTAAAAGAGAAAATAAACAAAGGAAGAAGAGGACCGGGTCCTCTTATATAGAAACTCAGATTACTTAACTGGAATACAAAAAGAAAATATATCACGCTATTATTCAGTCAGCAATGGTATATCCAATAATTCTATGTACTCAATCGCCAAAACAAACATTACTAAATTGCAAAAATAAGGCATTACCTTTTATTACAAATACAAGAGCAAATATAAGATGAAGACAACGAGACTTACAGGCAGAAGCACATATAGGACCACTCAACAAGATTATAGAGAAAAGAGCGAAGAAACTAATAGGAAAAAAACGGAGGAGGAAATAGGAGAGGACATTACAGCTTTAATAACCCAAAGATTGGAGGGGCGAACGCACCGATGCTGACCCTCATACAACTCAAAAATCGATCAAGAGTAGGAGGAGATCCATAATGAAATGTGATAAAAAAGAAGAGTAAGTATACAATACTTATCTCTCATAGCTCATAGATAGACTTGCTAAAAACTGAACAAAGAAAAAAGAGTTAAGAACCAACTTTACCAGTATTAAAAAGATGGGAATAAAAACAACGGTTTGAACGCCACCAAACACTAACAAATACAAACACACTCTAACAGTAATTAACAAAGAAGGATAGCCTGAGACTTAGGAAACAACTTCTAAAACTTACTAATTTCAAGTTATAATACACTAATCAAACGAAAGAGATTAGCATGACCTCCATGCAACCTAGCATTCAATCGCAAAACTTTTAATTCGTTCCACTTCTCTCTACACATTTTTTCTATCATTCACACCATTGGGCTAAACAACTTATACGTGGGGCAAGGCACAATAAAATAGTGAATAGAAAAAGGATATAGTACACACTGTGGTTCAGAACCCACGTAAATCAGTAGGTCTACCGACTAACTAGGTCAACTATCATGTCTACCATGATATTTCATCCTTAGTTATTTCTACTCTGTATTCTTCTTCTCCCTTTCTGTCTCCTGGTCTCCTCTTGCCTTCCCTCCGGCACCTTTCTACGGCATTGGAGGAAGCGGTGAGGGGATTGAGGAGGCTGAAGCTTCCGCTTCTCCCGCCTCTTCCCCCTCTGGTCATCTCAGAATGACCAGTTGAAACAGATTAATAAATATAATTAAGAAAGAAGAAGATTGGAAATACACAGTTGAGAATACGAGTAGCATTTGAAATTGAATACAAATGAGGTATATTTAGGTGGGTTGTGTTGTATTAATTTATATTGAATATAATCATATCCTAGGTCTAGACATACGGTTATGAATACGCCGATTGTGAATACAAGTGATATGAATATGAGTGGTAAGACAACAGGGTATAGCCACAAAGGGTATGGACACAAGGGTTATCACCACAAGGGAGACTGGAAATACAAAGAAAAAAAACAAATTACATTCTGGACACTAGGACATTCGAATAACTTTAATTATAGGAACACTGTCGGCAACGAACCTTGTCTTGCGGGTAGAGAAAACACAATTGGCTTTGGAGATGCAAGCGAGACAAAAATATGAGATCTCGACATTGAGTGGTTAATTTTAATTGAATCAGGGAAGGTTTATGATTGGTTGAAAACAACCATACAGATACGTAGTGAGTACACAGGATTGGAATGTCGAACACGGATTGTCGTATATGAAATGCGAAGGCCATTTATGCAACTTTGGTAGGTACTTGGCAAGATGACAGCTGGTACAGTTTCAAGGCAGTAATTGCTGCAAGACGCAACGCCGATCCCTCGGCAACCATTACTGAAAGAACACTCTGTATGAAAGTGCATAGCAGGGGCATTTGAAGCAGAGTGGACACAATAGGCTTTTGATCACTTTTGGTCACAAAGTTACCCATCAGCAGTGGACGAGAAGACTAGAAACGTTCTATCTGGTCAGACGAATCAAGTTTCTTTGCTGTAAATAAATGATGCTCGGCATAGTGTTTATCGCAGGCCTCAAGGCTTTTAAGTGTGTAAAATTGCGTGCAGGGTCCGGTTCAAACTTGAGGAGATCCGGTAATGTACCAAGGTGTTTTAATTATGCGGAAAAAGATCCTTTGGTTGAGATTAAAAAAAATTGGGCTCACTATACCTAAATCAAGCGGCTAGATAATCAGGTTTTGCTATTATGATGTATATAAATTTTGCAATGGCGGAAGTAGGTCCTGTGCGTTTGTATTTAAGCTAAGTTTATTTCTGTATTGAACCATAATCGCCTCTCCGATACTAATCAAATTGTAAAATACAAAATCTTCAAAATCATAATAAGCGAAGGGACCTTGTGGGAAAATAAATATCACAAGGACAAACAGACGCTAGTTTGTTTACACAGCGTTAACAGTTACGTTCCATATGGTGCGATACTTTACCCCCCGCCCCCTCCCTTTGCCCCGCTGTCCCCAAAATCATCGAGATCGCTCGCAAAGAAGGATTACCATCAGCAGATTTCATAGTCCGTTAATATAAACACAGGAGGGTGGGATAGCCTTTAGAATAAAAATCTATGAACAGACTCACTGTCCCCTCCGATTGTTTATGTCTATTTTCGCCAAATAGATGAAATTTCACTTTCTCCGACGTAAACCACAAGAGCGAATGGTCACAACGTTTAAAAGTGATGCCCTAATAGAGAGTCTTAAAGGTGAGCCCTCATCTGCCCTCCCCTTTCCCCAGGGGGTAATCGACGTATATATAGTTCAATCTGGACAAATGTAAGAGAGAATCGGAGTAGCAATCAGGAGAAGAAGAAGAGTCCCGGAGGAAAACCGGGAATAAAGAAGACAGTGGAACCGAGTGGGATTTTCCTTCCCGAGGCTGTTCCTTTGGTCACATCGAAGAGTAGACAAGCGGTATCGAGGATCACTTTCATACCAATTTCGTTCAGAGAAACCTCCTATCTCAGTTTTCTAAATAAAAACAGATATTCCTCACAATTAAGGAATACCTATGTGAAGTTCCACTAGAGAAAAGATTCACCTCTTGGTCAAAGTCTCATCATCGAGAAGCCCGAAGTGTAACCCAGGGATTGTAATAACCATACATCCACAATCCACTCGCTTATATCTTAAAGTCAAGAAACATCGCCACGCGCTCCTCATTTACCTCGGGATAAGCATCAGCTATTATTCAAGAATAGCTTCAACCAGCGTCTCCTTCACTCGGAGAGACAGTCCGCTGTTTTTCCGAGTCAGCCTTACGTCTGCGAGAAGGTTCCCGTACAACTCGTCTCGAATCATAGCATCAAAAAGGTTCTCGTTCAAGGTCATCCAACGCCAGACTCCCTATTAGTTAAAGGTAAAAGGAATCCAAAACTTATTCATGTTCTTTAGTTACCATTCCGTACTAAAGTGAATTTTTGCGTCAACCATCGCGTAGTACTCATTGGTGGTAGTAATTTTAATTTAGATTTTCTTATTATATATAGCCTTAGTATATTTAAAGTTTCAATATTTCCTTTTTTTTATGTAATTAAAAGTATATTTTTGCCTTAGTTGTTTACTTAGATCCTCGAAACGCTGCAAATGGCAATAGCAATATAATATTATGAATCCTCCCTGGTTAAAGAATCAAAGGTAAAAATAGAGCACTCTTAAAGAAAAGTGGAACGGAGTCATTCATGTACGGAATAAACGTACATACATACTCGACCTTATACCACGACATTAAAAAAATAGCCTAAACTCGCCTAAACTAATTAGCACGTAAAGTACAAACACCCCCAAAGCAAAATAGGCTACAAGATATATAAACGAACTGTTTCCTTTCAGCCTATCCTTACTCATTACCAATCCTAGTGCTTCATTGAATTCACATATGATTATCATTTAACTAATTACTGTGATTCGTTTATATAACTTTGCAGCTTTCCACATCTTAAAAAATATCTTCGTGGAGCGGCTTTATGGTTAACAGTAGCTATTTTAGGTCATCGTGATAAACTTATATATTCCCTCGTGATTTGACTAAATTTATACCTATTTCCAACAAATTTAAATTTTGCGGGTAAGTCTCAAGATTTGTTCGAAAGCTCGTGAAGTATATATATAGGCAATATCTTATCTTTTTTTTAAGATAGAACAGTGAACCGTGCTTCTGTGGCAAGATAAATTAATTATGCAAATTTTGAGAAAAACGTAAATTATTCTAAAGCTTAAATATGGTTTAAGGTACGAGCTTTGTTAGATAAATAGGCAAATATTTTATGCCTTAGTGAATCAAGACTTAATTTTTCTATATTAATTATAAAAATCGAAGAAAAGGAAAAAGAATAGTATTGGATATTGAAAGTTAACGGTTATCTTGATAAAATAAATGATTTGGTACTGCGATCTAGATAAGGAAATTGAAGGAGATTTAGGACTTTTGTCTCACTAAACCTGAAAATATTAAAATTGACATTTCAAACCTTATTTCCAAGGCGGTAGAAAAATTTCAATTCTTGCAAGTAGATATGCTTCTTCCTTTTTCCATTTTTTTTCATCTTATTATAATTTCATATATTTTTTGTCATTTAATTTATTTGAGAATCAACATTCTTTGATCAAATCGAACTTTTCATTTAGATATATGAAATATTGTTTTTCTTTTAATTTTTGAAAACTTCTTTTTTATATCCGCCAAATACGAAGATTTAAGGCGAATTCGTATGGAATCGTTTCTCTTTATTTTAAGACTGATGAGAGAATCAGGACATTTACTCAAGCCTTGAAAGTGTAAGTGTAGAGTGGATAGTAGTAGTTGGGTAAAAGTGGGGAGAAGGAATGAGTTCGAAGTCTTCGATAGTTTGCTGGGTAACCAGCCATCAACTTAATTTGATGTGTGTGTTATGATCGGTTTCTCTCAGTTAATCATGTAGAAGGCTTTCACGACTTAAATGTACTTCTTATCATTACCTTTTCTTGGTAAGTTATTTTTCATGTGTACAGTGGTTTGGGATCGTTTCTAGTGAGTGATTTCCAACTTCAAAATTTGCCTTTGTTAGTTTGATGGTACCTTTGAGGGATGTCAATTTTTCTCTGCTCGTCCTTAAAATAGTACTGTTTGAAGCTTTTGCCAGAGCTTGCAACCTCTCTTATAGAGCGCGAAGTTGATGCGTTCAAGAGCAAATTCTTGATGAAGTTCCCTTTATATTCTTCTCTCACTCCTTCTCACGTTTGTTACTATAAGAACGCCCTTGTTCTGCACACGTTGTAAATTCTTGATATGAGTTTTATGTATGGTCTTTAAAGGTTTCTTTTGGTACAGTATTGTCGCTTTAATCAGGGTGTTGTAGATCTTCAACTTGTTCTTATTGCTCCGTCTTATGAGTTAAAACAACTTCGTTAGGTTGGCTCTTGCTAGGTTAGCACCATGGTAACGGTGGACTTTTTCGGCTATTATAACTCTTGAGATCTTTAGTCTGCTTATTGGTATAAACTAAAACTTCTCAGCATTAGTAAATATCTTCCATAGTTAATGTTTTTGATTTCCATCACTGTTATACGTACCATTGTTGGCGCATGGCTATGGGCTACTTGTGAGAATGATCACGCTATCCGCAAATAGGATGTAATTTTTTGTTTCGTAGAAAAGACTTGGCAGGTCTCTAGTGTATATGTTATACAACGTAGAACTCAGACAGCCCCCCTGTGGCATGCATTAAAGGATTTCGAATGGTGGCCCCTCGTAGTAGTCTTCTAAAGAGATGTATGCTGTGCGATCTGTTACGTAATCGTACAGACATCTAGTTAACACCGACTTTGTCAAACGCCTTCTGAATGTCTTACAGCAATACGTTAGTATACCACTACTTACTGTGTTTTGCTTTGGCTATTGATTCTGTATAAACGGCATGTGAGGAATCTCTGACCTACTCTTGCGAAATCCGTGCTAGTGTCATGAGATTTTGTAATTAGCCTAAAGAGGTTGGTTCAATCTGCTGTTAATGACTTTTTAAATGGGTTTTGCTATCGTTTCAAGCAGCGTCTTCGTCCGGAAGTTTTATGAAAAGTTTGAAAGCTTGCCAGACCTTGGTTGAAGATTAGCTTGCCGCCCTTAAACGCATCGGGGAAGTACCTTGTGCTGAGTTCCGCGTTGAACAGTCGTACTGTTGCTGCTAAGAAATTCTCCGTCACTCTAATCAAGTTCTCTCGCATTAGGCCTTTTCACCGAGTGACCTTTACTTCGTTCTCGCAATCAGGCCTTTTTGCTCTAGGGGAGTTACCCGCTCAATTCCTTGATCTTCGAAGACTGCCTGTGAAGATGTATAATAGAGGCTTATCTCGTCTAGATGATCATTCAATTGCGTCATTATTCACTCCTCATGTTCCCTGTTAAAATCATCGTTTTCCTCCGGTCAGATGGTGAACACGCTCTTCCAGTGATTGCGAGAGATAGCCTCTAGTTCGTGCGGTTCTTCTGCAATAATCCTATTGTTGAACTAGCTTCTGCCTTGCCTTTTGCCTCTTGCCTTGATAATTCTATGCTAAAATCTTGTGGCATTAGGTTCTTCGTCGATGAAATCCATGAAATGGTCCCACATCGCATTGCGCTTTCTTTCTATTGCTGTAATTACTTCATTTCTTATTTGTTGAAGTCAGGTTCTATGTCATCTTTGGGTCCAGTTGGTCTCAATTAACCTTTTCAGGTTTCTATATTCATATTCTATCGCTGCTATATCTTGATACGTTGCTGATGTGGTAGCGTCCTGTATGTTGTTCTATGGACATGTTTCATATCTGCCTCGGTTAGCGCAATGATGATTTATTTTTCCACATCGCTGTCTATTTCCTCTAGTGTTGCTTTCGTGAGGTCAAGTTGCTCGAATCCTGCCCATCTTTCCACGTAACTATTACAGTACATTCTGATTGCCTATAGCTTATCCGAATTGGGCAAGAGACTTGGATTCGGTAAAATGAGAGCGTCATCACGTTTATTTCATGGTCACTGATGGAGGGAGGACCACTTTATTTTTGTAGTAGCGAGTACAATGTCAGGCTCTGTTGCCCATTTTTGCCCATATAAGATAGGAAATCTGGTCCAATGCGATCCACTATTCTTCTTTCCAGTAATATTTTCAGGTTTGTTCAATGTTATTAAAATTGTCAGTATAGCCTGATACTCTCCTGCGGGCGTTCACTTCACCCAGAAACACTATTTAATACTTTCGGCGAAACCACCCGTAAAATTATAAAGTGGCAAGTACTCTCTAATTGTGAGCTGGTATCCCATCATTAGTGTTATTCCCCCTTTGAGGTTTCTCGATTGTAACTGTCAGGTATGTCTTTCCCAGATCCTGTGACCTTTTGAATTTGAAGTTCTTTCACGACTATTGCTCCCCCCTCATAGTTGATATGCTCCGTGATCTTGGTTACCACTGTGTAATTGTAAATCTTAGCCGGGTATATGTTTAGCTCGTTGAGTAGAATTATATTTGTGTCTTTAGTGTATTAAACGTTGCAGAACAAGTGCCGTTCAATATCTCGACCGGCCGCATTGTGGTAGATTATTTTAATTTTCCTTAAGTTTTTGTCAAATCGGCATTGCTGGCCTTTTTGTCCCTCTTGTCAATCTCGCATTCACTTAGTGAATTGATTCTCCCGTTTCCTTTCTTCTTAAACCCCTCATTCGTGACTGTAACACAATACCTTTGGATGTCCAATTGGTCTCTGATTAACAGCTTGTGCACATCACAACCTGCATACGGGCCATAATATTTATTCTTGTAGGTACCTTCCTTTAGCTGTCAAACTAACTCGCTCATGTTGTTAGCGGGTATCGTTTTTTTCTCTGAGGCATGAAACCTCAAACATATCTTCTGGGTTGGTTCATCTTAGGGTGTTTGCTCGCTGACACGTATACGTTCCTTTCTTGGTTCCCGTTGTTCTCTTTCTCCCATTGTAGTTTTCTTAGGGGTAAAGCTGGTGCTGGATACTGGTTGTTCGGTCTCCATAGCATCATATTTTTTCTGTTTTTTATTCCGTTTTGCCTTCCGCGCAACCTTGAGTCTCTGTGTAGCGGCATTTACTTGTTATGTGTTGCTACTGGCTTCTGCGACTGCAGGGTTGGGTCTTCTTAAATCTGTATTTATGTGTATATTGTACGTTTAGATCTTTTATGAACGGTCCATCGTCTCGAACAACATTAATTACAACCCGTTGTTGTTCAACATTTTGTTTAGTTTTTTAGACTACGTACCCAATTTTGCCATGTTCAATACGTGAGTTTATAGGATGCAGGCCAGAATATTTAGCGATTTTCTTGTTTGATTTCCAAAACATTTCTCATAGGGTGGTATTGGTCAGTTGTAGCTTTTATATTTTTTGCATTCTCTCCCTGGGTGTTAAAATGAACTAAATTCTAAACAAACATTGGTATCTCTCTTCGGGCATTCACTTGAGCTATGTTTCTCGAACGCATTGCAGTTGAAACGCGTAAGCACACTAATAAATTTATCGCTAATTATCTGCTTACGAGTAATCTTGAGATTGTATGCAAGGATTTCTATTTCCTTTGCATTTCTGGCCATTGTGTTTTCTCTAAAGACCACCTTTACGACGAGGAAGTACTCGGTGTTTGTGTTTCTCTCGGTGAATTTGAATATTTCCTTGATCTTGACCCAGCTCTGTCCTCTTTCAAATTCGTCCGTAACTTCCGCTGAACTGTCTTTGACTATCTACGAATTCAGCTGCATGCAATAAATAGCTTTTGTGCCTCAATATGTGGTAGAACTTTAGCTTCCAGCAAAATTGTTGTGTAATTCTCTAGTGATCTTCTCAGATAGGAATTTGCGTCATCGAGTAGTCTGATTAGCAGTATACTGAGTTCGCCGTAAATAATTCTAAATACATGCATAGGTTTTGCCGGGGCTTAGCGCATGTTTAAGGATGCGCAAAGGGACCCGTTTAGACAAGTCCATTTGTGTTTATCTGATATTTGTTGTCTTCATATCTTCGTAATCCAAAATAAGAAAAAAGTAGTGATTTAATATAAAGAGTCAGAATTGCGCGGTTATTATCCAGTTGTAAAGTTCTGACTTATTCTACTGGCGTGTCGGGAACCCTATCCTACTCCTACCTATCACCTAGTCCTAACAGTGTTTGCTCCCACCCACCCATACATTGCTAAGCTCCAGCCTTCGCCGAGTAAGCCTTAAGGTTCATATATGGCTCCAGCTTGTGTGGGTACCTATATATACTTAAGCTTTACTAGGCCGACACGCCATAAAGAGGGGTAATAGAAGTCAAGAGGAGTTGGTTTGTTGTCAAGCGGTCAAATCATGTGGTCTTCTTCGTAGGTTTCCCTAGTTTTCTTGAAATAACTTATCTTCTGGAGGTTACTTTCGTAAATTTTCGAAATGAGTGAAATCAACAACTGCCATCTGTCATGGAAGCAGAACACTTCCAAAACCAGTATCTTTCATTTAATAGAAACTAGTTTACAAAAAAGTATCGTTTCCTCATATTTCAAAGTTCGTAACTAAATTGTTACATTATTTGAGCTTCTTTATATTTTATCTTTCAGACTAGAATCCATCCCGGCCAAAGCGTATATGATAGCACACTATCTCTTAGATACTTTCTGTAGAAGAAAAGGATAAGGGTCTACACCCTCACAGAATATCATCACTTGGGGCCGTTAGGTTACTGATTGCCTGCATAGGCTTCCTTCTGGTAGTCCAAGAATGGAATTCTGAAAAATGGGCAACATAATTCCTCCGCACTTGCCAAGATTTGTGCCCTAGAGAGGTCATTTAGTGCAACTGACCCCAACAGCAACATGTTTTATCACATATTTCAGCTAAGGTAAATGTTTTTTTTTGTAAGATTTGGATCTAGGAAAAAAATAAGACTCAATTAACTTATTTTGTTGAGATTTAGATCAGGAACTCAATTTGCATTTCAGACATTTTAGCAAAGAGGATATCTTTGTTAGTGAGTTTTATACTAGGAGTTAAACTAGGAATCAAACTCTTATCTAGGTAAAATAAATATTAGAGTAGTGAGATTTGGATCTGGAAAAAAAAGATTAAGATTGGAAGTTTAACTAGGATGTAAGATATGCCATTAAGTAGGAATGTTTTGGTACGAAGACCTCGCACTTTATTGAATGTAACAGTTAAGTTATAGTTTGTTTGTATTTGGAATGCATATTTTGAGTCGTGCGCTCTTGTAAAGGGGGTGTAATCACACTCTGATATTTGGGAACACTTAGGTCCCATTATTCTTTATCTTGTTTTCATCACAATGGTGTGTACTTTTAGGTTTCTAGGCGGAGTTGGAGAAATTCTGGTTACTTTGCCCTCCAGCGCATAAACACTGCCATAATGTGAAAATATTTGAAATGTTTTTATGTTCCTTTTTAAGATTGCCTCTATGGATGTTAGGGTGTGAGTAATCCTTTATTCAATAATTTGAAATTCCTGATGAGGCTTTATTATGAAACTAAATTGGTTACCTGTAATTAAATTACTCCTATTAATTAACATTTTCCGTACCCTCGCTCACTCGATTACACTGAAGGAGAAGTAGGAAGCGGTAAGGTGAAGTACGTGCTCGAAAATATTCCTTATGATCAGCATGTGTGGTTGATTTGTGTTTACCTGAAGATAGTTGTGTTGGCTTGGGCAGGGGTTTTGTCTGCTTCACTTACTTGTGTTACTCTTTTCCACGATTGAACATTAAGAAGATGAAAGCTGGTATCTTTGACGGCCATCAAATCTCTCAGCTTATCAGAGATGCCGAGTTTGAAAACTCAATGAACGAAGTAGAACTGGAAGCGAGGATATCTTTTATTCTAGGTCGCGAATAAGTTCCTGGTCAGCAAGAAGGCCAGAGGCTACACAGAACTTGTCCTCTAAAAACTGACTGCTTTCATAAACCTGCGATGCAACATGAGCATCAAAATACATTACTTATTCTCACAGAGGGATCAGCTTCCTGAGAATCTGGGGTAAATGAGAGAGGAGCAAGAGGAGAGGTTCCATCATGATATTAAGAGATAGAGACCAGATATCATCGGGTGATCATTGATCGACTCTAAAGAGAGAAATCCATAAGTTGAGCATTATAGGAGTTAGATGAAATGTAATTTCATGCCCTGAACTCTGAACAATGATGATCTAATATCCAATTAATATCTACTTACCTATTTCACTGTCTACAATTCAATTTGCACTGAGCAAATTTATAATATTTAAGGAAAATATTGTGTTGGAAAGCAATGTCTTTATCTTACAAGCCTTTATCGAATGAGAAATATTAAAAAGAATATAACCTGATGGGAGGAAACAGAAGTCATTTTCAGGTTCAACGGCGCAAAACAGTCATAAATCAATTAAAAAAATTAGACGGCTTACAATGATTTCTTTGGCAACTGAATGTTATATATCATTACTTTTATCATATATATGATTTATCAGTGCTTTATCAGAGATTATTGATCACTGATTTATAAGTGATATTTATCAATCTATTATCATCGATTGTTTATCAGAGCTTTATCATTGATTACACGGGTCAACAAATTTGAACTTTTTTCTGCTGACTTAAGTTTGAGACCTTTTCTTGGGAAATTCGGGGTCAGTAAGTTTAAAATTGGCAATAGTTTTCTTCTATCACGTCAAGTTTTTCATTTATGGACTGGTCCATATTGGTCACACTGATAGCAGCAGGCTATGTTACGACCAATTGAACAGCAGTGGAGGCGTTTAGTATTCTTCTTATTTTAGTTTATCTATGTATTTAGACTTCTCTTTAAGCAGTTGGGTATAATATAATTTTGTGTTTTTTGAGATTTGTTTATGAAATAACATTCAGTAGTGCGGCCTCATTACGAAGGAAATGTTAGAATTCCCTTGACTCGTTTTGCTATATATGTGGTGAAAAGAGCATACTTGGCTTACTTTAAGATTAAATTAGGTGATCAGAATTTATCCGTGGGCCCCGCACAATATTTATGTCGTAGAATTCCCCCCATTTTTGTTCTATCTCTAAGAGTGCTAAGTGGGTCTAATATATTGATATTATAAGAATATCTTAACGAACAGAGCCGTTACGAAACGCGTAAGGATGTAAAAGAAATGCCCACTAATTCACAAAATAAACTTATATTTTACCTTTATCAAATTAGTTTACCCACAAAAATTGGTTAACGTTTTCTCTACACAAAACAATAATATAAGAATTAGGCTTGCGGACTCATGTGGAGTTTAAAGGCCTCAGAAATGTTATTGCCTCACGACGCGTGCCGTGTGTCCAGATGTAGATGGGCGACATTCCACGGTCGTTTTGGCGAGGGTAGCAGCTGGGGGGTCCACACGTTCTTCCTGGGGTAAGGGGTTCTTCAAGGACGAGAACCAAGACGGTGCTTTATGCAACACCTAGGCAGTCGTGGTCTCTCTGGCGAGAGTGAGTCGAACTTGGTTCTTAAATCAAGTTAATTTGGAGTGCGGTGTGATCACCGAGTAACAAGCTCGAGGAGGAGCTTTTCTCCTTCGTTACTTATTTCCTTATGGACGAGGACTGAACTCGGGGAGGGTCTTCTTTAAGGGCTGGGATAACGGAGGGGAGTTTCTCTAGCGAGAATAAATTACTTAACGTTCGGTTTGGTAACCCGGAACTAGCTCGAGGATGAGCTTTTTCTTAATTCCAGTCTTCCTCAAGGGCGAGTATAACGGAGGGGGATTTCTCTGACGAGAATAGGTTCACCTTGGTTCCTCACCAAGTTAACTTAAGATTTCGGTGTGGCCACCGAATAACGAGCTCGAGGGGGAGCCTTTTTCTTCTTCTTCTTAATTCCTCAAGGACGAGGAATACCCCTGGTGTTTAAGGTGCACCAGGATATGAGGAGTCTCTCTGGCGAGAGTAAGTTGAACTAACCAAAGTTATCTTATCGTTTGGTTTGATTACCAGGGACTTAGCTCGAGGATGAGCTTCTTCTTAGCCCCTTAAGGTAGGTAGCCCTGCCTCTCTTGCAGGGTACTTCTTGGTCTGTCGAGCCAAGTACTCTACCTCTCCAGTCTCGGTAGTTCGGTTTGATCCAAAGACTTCGTCACCTAGAGACTGACGTATACTACCTCGATTTTCCTCAGAGTTCCTCATTTATACCTCGTCACCCCACTGGGGGAGTGGTAAGGGGGACAGGGGCTTGAGGACGGCCCCAGGACAGTTCTTTTGGCCAACGGTTTTTCCCATGAAGTCAAACATCGGCTACTCGTTAGCCTTCGAGATTGGGAGAAACCCGTCTCCAATTTATTATTCGACGTGAAACTGGATCTCACTCTCCCGGGGGAGATCTTACATTTTGACCTTTAGGGTCTTTCATGGCACTGAGTTGTGCCACACTGCAGTTAAGCACTGACCCGCCGATGCCTTCGACGGATGTCTTTGCGGTAACCGCCTTGTGACTGCACCAAGAGTGGACGGAGGGGGGGGGGGAGTGACCTTTCCCCTACAGTTTGTAACCCAGTGTCTAAAAGCTACGCCAATAGACAAAGGGCACAAGGAAACAACTAGAATTTCGCATTCCTATGGTGTGGCTGGAATAAAAAACCATGTAAACGATTGCTACTTCTGTCTCACAAAGACTTTTGGTTATAGTAAGAAAACACAACATAAAATAAGTTACCCAAATCTTTAATCAGCAATTCGTCCAGTGCTTCATTTAGATGAAATTCCAGTACCTGTCTTCAACGAACTTCATTCACTGGATGATGTAAGTGATATACGTGAATCTGATGTAGGCAATCAACTTGACAGTGATCCAGACTTTGAACATACATCGACCCAAGAAAGAGGAAACTTCATCAAATTAGAAGGGTTAGCTTCTAGTTTAAAGAGAAGAATTTGTTGGAGGAAAAAACAAATGTAACTTTTTATTGGAACAGGGAGAGAGATCTCTTGGCATTCTTTGAAACTGAAAAAAATTTTGTTTACTCTTGTGACGTGGCGGGACTGTTAAACGCGATGGGTCTTTCAGAGTATGATCCAAGTGAATGGAGACTTTTTAGAAAGAGTTCAAAGAAGAGTCTAAAATGTGTGTTACTCCATAATGAAAACTTGTTCGGTGCAATTCTTATTGGTCACTCTGTGAATTTAAAAGAGAAGCATGAGCACATAAGATATATATTAGATTACTCAAATATGATGAATGCAAATGGATCATATGTGTGGATCTGAAAATGGTAAATTTTTTACTTGGCCAACACGGAGGCTATACAAAATATCCGTGTATCCTGTGTTTATGGGACAGCCGAGCCAAGGACAAACATTGGGAACAGAAACTCTGGCCAGTTAGAGAAAGTTTGACTGTTTGGGAGAAGAATATTTTACACCATCCACTTGTTGAGCGAGAGAAATCATCTTTCCACCCCTTCATATTAAACTAGGGATGATGAAAAAAATTTGTGAAAGCTCTTAATGTGGAAGGTGACTGTTTCAAATTCATATGTACAATATTTCCTGGCTTAATTTATGATAAAATAAAGGCTGAATTTTTTGATGGGCCACAAATCAGAAAGTTACTGATAAAAACAAAACTTCTCGAGAACGATGACTAACATAAAAAAGAAACATGAGATTCATTTGTGGCTGTTGTGAAAGGATTTCTTGGAAAAAAATAGGCATTACTTGATAGCTTTCATTGTTTAGGCTGCGACATGAGCATAAAGGTTCATTTCCTCAAGAGCCATCTTGATGAATTTCCTGCTAATCTTGACAACGTGAGTGATGAACATGGAGAGCGTTTTCATCAAGATATCAAGATTATGGAGGAGAAATATCAAGGCCGATGGAACACAAACATGATGTTAGACTACTTTTGGAGTATTCAACGAGATTGCGTAGACATCAAACACTCGAGACACTCTCGCAAGCGAAGATTTCTTCCATGAATGTATAGGTATGTGTACGATTGCTTGTGTTTTCTCCATTATATCAGAAAAATAACCTGTATGTATTTAATAATAGGTGATGTTATCTTACAATGTATTTATCCTTTTAAATTCTGTTGAAATTTAAAGTTATGGTTTAAAGCTCTAACAATTAGGTAACTAACTATCCTTACCGAGTATTTACATGCAGTTCATCGTAAAATAGGAATATGCTGTTCAATGGAAACCTGATATGTTACAAAAAATAAATGCCATATTTGAAAGTAGCACGTCAAAATTAGTTAAAAACAACAAAACATAAGTCAGCAAAAGGTGTGTTGACCAACGTTATTTATAAGTACTTTGCCATTGATCCTTATTTTTCACTACTTTAGCAGTGATTATTTATCAGTATCTTATTAGGTATTATTTACTAGTGCTTTATCACATATTTCCCATTTTCAGCGCTTTATCTGAGAAACAGTGATTATTTATCAGTGCTTCCTCAATGATTATCTTTCAGTGTTATAAGACGGATCGCAGTTAGCAAAAAATATACATTGCAGCAAAATATATATTGAGTTTTCTGCCTCTTTCTACACTATTTTTAATCATCAATATATTGATGATTGAAAGTCGTGTTGAAAGAGGCAGAAAAACTCAATATATATTTTGCAGCAATGTATATTTACTGCTAACTGCGATCCGTCTTAATGGAACAAACACCCAGTATGAGTGATTATTTATATGTGCTCTATAATTTATAGTTTACCAGGTCTGTTATATGTGATTATTCATAAAAACATAAGAAAAGAAGGAGATTGCAAAAGACCATTCATGGCCTACACTTGGCAGCTCCTCTTCTAGTCAATACACAAAAGATTTCCTACCAGAGAAAAGTCATCAACATTGTCACCCTTTACAGGAGTTCATCAGATCTATTCTACAATATACATAAAATGCATCCAGAGGATTATGTCCATTCATGCAACCACAAAATATAATCTCCCCACTCCTTAGAAAAATATATACATATGTACATAAAAAAAAGTCAGTCCCATCTAGCAGCTTCATCCATATATTTATCTAATCTATTCTTAAAACTACCCAGAGAGGAGGCTTCTATCACATGTCTAGTGAGCCTATTCCATTCATCTACCACACGATTTGTAAACCAATTTCTGCCAATATAAACCAATTTATCATTCAATGCGCTATCAAAGATAATTTATTAGTGCTTTATCATTTATTTTTATCACTACTTAATCATTGATATCACTGAGTATCAGATTTTCACAAAACTTTTGTTTCTCTTATATTTTTTAGTGTTTTTAATACTAAATTTTGCGCTGATTCCAAATATGTCCTTACTTTTTTCTACATGATGGGAATCAGTATCTATCCCTGCCTATAGTATACTCGGTACAGATGAAGGAAGAATATGACAATGTAAAAAGATTTCTCGACAAGGTAAACTATACTATGTTTATATGGGATGTTTGCGGTGATTTTAAAATGCTTGCCTTCTTACTCGGATTCCAGGGTGAGTACACCAAGTATTCATGTTTTTTTTCCCTATGAGAGAGTGGGGCTGATCATGAAGATTATGAAAAGGTTGAGTGACCCATTCGAGATGCCACTTTTAGAGGCTGCAGAAGTTTTGCTACCTCCAATTCATATAAAGCTTGGTTTGGTCAAACAGTTTGTAAAAGCATTAGGTTATAGTGGAGAAGCATTTCAAGAGATTCGTCTACTCTTTCCAAAGCTATCAGAGGCCAAAGTTAAGGGTGGTATATTTACTGGACCGAAGATAAGGAAAATGTTGAAGTCAGTATAACTTGAGAATGCAATGAGTGATGTCGAAAGCGAGGCGTGGTGTGCATTTCGAAATATAGTTAATGGATTCCTTGCTAAAAATAGAGACCCGAACTACAAGCAGCTGGTAGCAAAACTTTTAGAAAGTTATAAGAATTTAGGCTGTAGAATGTCACTAAAGGTGCACTTTTTGCATTCACATTTGGAGTTTTTTTCATGAAGATTTAGGAGAAGTGAGTGAGGAGCATTGTGTGCGGTTCCATCAGGACATTGCTGTAATAGAGAAAAGATAGCAAGGAAGATGGGACACTGCTATGATGAGGGACTATATATGGTCACTAGTGCGTAAAGATCAAGGAGCTCACAGTAAGAAAGCTCGTTCTTCAGTGCACTTTTAGTACGTTATCTCTTATAATCACATTTTCTCATTAGTTTAAAACGGAATACAAGGACAAAATATTATCAGCTATTATTCATGGACAATGTGAATATGCTAAATATAGTGAACTGTCCCAGCTATTTATGGTTAATCTTATATACAAAATTCCAATTATCTTCCCAAATATCGATGCTATGCTATTTTCAATGATGCTTTGGAATCAGGATGTAAAACCACCCTAGAAACACTAAAAGCATTTAAAGAAACAAAACTAGTGTTATACAGTGTAATGTATTTCTCAGGCTTTATCACTGCTGTATCAGTGATTACTATCGATGATTTATCAGTGATTATTTATTAGTGCTTTATCAGTGCATTATTAGTGATAATTTATCAATACCTCATTATTGAATTTTATTAATCATTGATTAATTATCAATACTTTTCAGTTTATATTTATCAGTGTGTCGAGGAAAAGGTTACCTCCCCAGACAATACGTCTATATATACTGTAGAGATATAGGAGTTAAACAAAAATCGTTAAGAAATGGCGAGTGTACATATATATCGAGGCCTCCCTCATAGCAAGGAGAAATAATGAAGTAATAACAAAGGCCACCTGGGTTCTCCTTTTGCTCCTCTAACCAGTCTCCGTTAACATACAAGAACGGAGAAAATTGTAAATTTAGGAGACAGATTCCTGACCTCGACTAAAAATTCCGACCCGCTGAGGGGTTATTTATAAATACGAAAGTCAGAAATGCAAACTGTGGATCTCGCATTACGCTATCGCCATAGCTCTACGACGAGAAAGTACGGCAGAAGTGAGACCACACTTCTGTCGGATCAATAAGGATCGTTTTTCCACAATTTTAAAAATGCCGAGATACGATAAACAGCAGACACTCAAACGGAAACCACCCTTAAGCTCACCTTGCCAGTCCCCTACACCTCCCATTACCCCGAGGGGGTAATTGGCGTATAAAAAAGGTCGACAGAAGAAAACGAGGCTTTTTCGTTTTCGAGAAGAAAACGAGGCTTTTTCGTTTTCGAGAAGAGATTGAAAAGTCACCGGTAGAGAGTTTCTCTGCAAGTTAAGAAAGACTTGCAATTTCTTGGAAAAAATATCAGATTGTTCCAAGTAGCCAGGGCACAGTTCGAGCCTAAGGATCCTCAAAGGATCGAAACTACAAGTACTCTCGGTACAGTTCGAGCCCAAGGATCGTCAAAGGATTTAAAACAACAAATTCTCTTGACACAGTTTGAGTACCCACATATCGTTAATTATCTTTACACTATCTGAGTTTGACAACCCCAAACTAGATAGAAGAAACATCAAACATTTTCCACCTCGTTCGGAAGAAAACCTTTTCAAGGTCACCAATGGCCGCCGAATCCAAGGAATCATTGGTTTTGTTTTGATTCTACTTCGCATATTCGAATTTCCGCGTGACGTCACTCGCCCAGTCTTCACCCAACAACGCCATCTCTCGCGCAACTTAAGAACTCATCCTCTCCATGCCTGCCCGGACGAAAATCGAGGGAAGATATAATTTTGGGATTCTCTGGTTGAAACCCCCCTTTATATAATGTGAGTAAGCTATCTCATTATTTTATGTTCCCGGGCGTTAAAGTATTTTGTATATTTTAATTTCGAAGGGGATTAAAATCCACCCAGAACCGAGCATTGAGAGCGGGACATTAAAAACCATTTTTTTGATCTGTGATAGTAATTTTATTTGAGTGTATTAATATTCATTAAAAGTCTATTTTTTGTAGCAGTTCTTTTTTTTTAATTATTATTGAACGAGTTGAATTGGCAATAGTTTGTAAATTTCAGAAAGAACTCCCCTTTTATGCATTCATTAGAATAAATATTTAAATAAAGCACTCTTAGAGACCGATCCTGAGGCTATCATTGAAGTACGAACGTACTACGACTCATTTTTATTAATCACAATTAAAAGCATATATATAATCTTGGCTAACCCACGACATATACAAATATGTATCTATTGGTTGGAAAGAAAAAGATAAAAGCTACGAGAATATGTATATATAAAGTTATATACACATATATCCTCTACTCTACGTACGTGTCCTTCGCTCCGTACAAGTACGTTCACTTCGTAAAAGTAATCCGTTGATTACGAGGTACAAGAGTGCGATTTTACCCCAGGGGCCGATAGCGTTTAATTAGTTTACCAAGTTCCAGTTCAAGGATATATTTAAAGAGCGAAAACTAAAAATATAATTTTAATAAGTCACTAGTTAACATATATATATACATACTGGAAATATAGGTAATGCAAATAAGGACAATACTGAGAGAATATAGATTATTTGGCAATCGGGTAACGTTACTTACTCGTTAATCAGCTTTTAAATGGGATACTATAAATCAGTTATACAAAAGGAATATTTATATGTCTGAAAGTGGGTCGATTAACGGGAGATACAAGCAAGGGTCGTTTTACTTAATGGGGTCCCCTTGAGTAAGGGGATTCCTTTAGTGAGTCAGCGCGGAGGAATGGAGACGGAAAATGAACGTTAATCTCGGCCGAATATGCTGATGGTGACGCGGATGAAGGAGGAAGGGCCGTAGACGAGATCACAATCCTCCTTGAAGACGGACAATGGAACCTCTGCTTCAGAAACGTGCAACCTCCAAAAATCGAGACTCTGACGCGTCTCAGCGCGAAATCTACATGGGAAACTGGAGATCTTTGAGGAGGGGGGGGGGTCTCCTTGTTGTCAGACTCAGACGACTGGATGACCACCTTTACGATATGGGTATGAAACTTTCGGCTAGCAGTTTCCTGACTAGGGAGATTAGCGCTCCTTCGGCGAGGTAAAAGCTTTTGGCGCCCAACTTAATTAACTGCCTCTGTGAGGCGGTGACAAAATTCAAATTCTTTCTTCTTTTATTTTTCTCTTTGGATTCAGAGATCACTCTACGTGGAGTTATACTTAGGAGACATAGAGAGGGAAGGAATTCATGAAACAAATGAGGGAGGTATTCTTCTTGGTGTCCCTTTCCCTTATACAGTGCCCTATCACTGATTCTTTATTTATCACTGCTCTATCATTAAATATTCATTAGTGGTTTATCACTGATTATAACCTGTGTATCAAAATTTCAATTTGGTCTTGTCCTTGGGTTAAAAGTGTTACTTCCCTATTGTTTGTGGCTCTATTAAATGAAAAATTGGCAATTTTAATTCCCAAACTTTGCTTTTGTGGCTAAGACAATGAATTTTTAAATTAGCCCATTTATAGTAAATAACACTATTTAGATGCAAATAGTAAAAATATATAGATAGTTTCAAGGGTTATTTTTTTAGTTATGGTATAAAAATGATATACTGTATTTAAAAAGTTATAGAAACAGTAATAAAGTAGTAATAGCTATTATTTGCCTTATATTTTGTTTTTTTTTGTGATCTGGAAAGCAATTGCTGTTCTCTTACATTCCACATAGATTTTTAGCACTAATTTCTAAAAAATTCTGGCAAAGTACATGACTGTATAAATACAAAGAATGTCTCAACAGATCAGTTTCACTCTAACCATCACAGCGCAGACATCGTCACTCGTCATTGATAGAAGCATTCGTCACACATGGCATAAAAGAAGTTGTAAGCATCCGACAGACGCATTTTGCTATGTTTGCTGCGAATTTAGTAAGACTAGAGTGAAAGAGTACTACGTAAAGAGATATACTAAAATGTTTGAGACCTACAAGCCTTATTTTGGCATACCAGTCGGAGATCAAGACAAAACTTGGGCCCTCATTTTATCTGAGAGCTTTGCAAAATAATCCTGGAAGGTAATATATAAATACATATACTCGTATATATAAATATAGTGTTTCGTTTATTTGGATATTGGATTTTCTATTTTTTTAGCATTTCTAATAAGACTAAGTGAAAAGTATTTGTGTATTTATAATTATGTTTTCATTTTTCATTTTTTTTTACAGAATAATACAAAGGAGAAAATTGAGCTATGAATTTCGCAACCTCACGAATTTGGAGGGAATCAACTGACGCAAAAATGCGCCTGTTATCATGTATCCAGACGTTCATTCATCTATTGCACCAGTGCCACACAACTCTGAGCTGCCCGTACCCACTCCTCCAAAACAAGAGCAGCACTTTTTAGAAAAGAAAAGCAGTTCAGAAGAGGATGAAATCATTGATCCAGATTAAAGATGTGCAACTGAGGAGAGAAACACATACTACCCCAACCAAAAAGATCTTAACGACCTTGTGTAAATATTAGGTCAGAGAAAGCGTCACCAGTGTTTTTCAAGCTTTTTTACACGTCAAGATGAGCTTTGCTTTTGTCACAATGTGACCGGTCTGTTTGAGTCAATCGGAATCGCCTGGAACCCCAACGAGTGGCGCCTCTTAATTGACAGCTCGTCCAGGAGCCTCAAAGCGGTGCTGCTTCATAGCGGAAACATGTATCCATATTTTCCCCTTGCTCACTCGGTCCAGCTCAAAGAGGAATACACGAGTGTCAAAATATTGCTAGATGCAATGAAATATCAAGAGTACGGTTAGGAGGTTATCGGAGACTTCAAAATACTGGCCTTCGTGATGAGTCTTCAATGCGGCTTTACCAAGTTTCCTTGTTTTCTTTGCCTTTGGGACAGCAGGAACACCGTGGCACATTACCATCAAAGGGATTGGCCACAACGGACCTAGTTTAGTTTGGGGAGAAACAACGTCAAATGGGAGCCTTTGTTGGACCGACCCCCAAAACGTACTGTTTCCCCCTCCGCACTTAAAATTAGGCCTTAAGAAACAATTCGTCAGAGCTCTAGATAAGGAGTCTGCAGCTTTCAAATATCTCCAAGATTTTTTTCCTAAGCTATCTGCGGCAAACGTGGAAGCCAAGTTCTTCGTCGGACCACAAATAAAAAGATCATGTAGTGCAAGGAGTTTCCTGATAAGCTCATTAGGATGGATAACGCAGCTTTAGCAAAGTTTTATCCCAGTGGTTCTGGGCTTCCTAGGTAATCATAAAACTGAAAAATATGTACAGCTTGTTGAGAACTTGGTGAGAAACTACGGCAAGATGTGTTGCAGGATGTCCCTGAAAATCCATAATATTGACGCTCATCTTGATAAATTTAAGGAGAACAGGGAAGCGTACTCCGAGGAACATGGCGAGCGCTTTCACCAGGATCTACTTGACTTTGAACGCCGCTATCAACGATCGTATAATGAAACTCTGATGCGAGACTCTATTGGGGGGCTGATTCGTTATAGTAATTTACAGGATAAGCGTAAATCGGGGAAAACTACTTGTTTCTAATATTTTGATTGTATCACTTATGTAATTCTAGAATAAATAAATGCTATTTTTGTATCGTTTTGTTTATACTTTATGGGAATAAAAGTTCAAATTCGCCACTTCTCTTCAGAGCGAATAGGTAAATTTCATAAAAATATTATTATTCTGGACAGAAAAGCAAAGTTTAAAATAAATAACAGTGTATTTTTATGTATTCTAGACACAAGCAAATAGAAAATAACAGTTGCTACCCAAAGACAAAAACGTAGTTACACAGTGCAATATATCAGTATTTTATCATTGATTATGTATTTATTAATGCATTCCCAGTGAGTATTTTTCAGTGCTTTAACAATGTTAATTCATCATGGTTTTTAGTGGTTTATCATTGATTATGTATTTATTAGTGCACCTCTTACCATTAAATGAGGGTAGGGCGGTGAAACCCCATTTCTTACTTACTGTCGGTGTTTTGTTGAAAGGCCCTCCGGTCGAGACTATTTATAGCTCATCAGGTGGGCCGACATAGTTATTTGTATAGGCTTTACAATTTTTATTCGGCTTTAATAATCTTTGTGTCGAGGTCAACGGCTTTTCGATAGAGGTGAGGTTTCGATCCTCTCTTAAACGTCACAAGATTGGCAATACTGCGAAGTTCTCTCGGCAGACAACAGTGGTTTTCAGTGGTTTATCAATGATTATGTATTTAATAGTGCATTCTCAGTGAGTATTTTTCAGTTTTTTAACAATTTTAATTCATCGTGGTCAATTATCAGTGGTTTTCAGTGATTAATTATGTGCTTTATTTATCATTGCTTTATCAGTGATTATTTATAAGTAATTTTATGGGCATTTTTAGTGAGAATTTATCAGTATTTGTTCATTGATTATTTATTTTTCAGTGCTCTATCAGTGTTTATTTTGAATGCTTTATCATTGATTATTTATTTTTGCTTTATCATTGATAATTGTTTAGTGCTTTATCCCTGATTATTTATAAGTGCTTTATCATTGATTACTTATATACCTGCTTTATCAGTGATTATTTATAAGTGCTTTAGTAAAGATTATTTATCATTGTTTTATCAGTTATTATTTATTAGTGCCTTATCAATGATTTTTTTATTAGTGCTTTATCATTAATTATTTCTTCAGTAGCTTATAACGGATTATTTATCAGTAATTTATCGTTGACTATTTCCTTATTAATGTTTTATCAGTGATTATTTATCATTGCTTTATCAGTGATTATTTTTCAGTGCTTTAACTTTTTATTTATGAGTGGTTAATTATCAATGCTTTACAATGTTTAGTTATATGCCAGTGCATTTCTAGTGATTATTTATCAGTATTTTATCATTAATTATTCATTTTTAGTGCTCTATCAGGGTTTATATATAAGTGCTTTATCATTGTATATTTATTACTGATTACACTGGTTAACAAAGTTTTTATTGCATTGATATCAAACACTTGGTATTACCTAATTTCTTGCGCTGATTTCAGATCTATAGTTATTTTTTTTCCTCAGTGCTCGACCTTTTTTGCAATCAAAGTATTTGAAAATCTGAAAATTTCGTCATCATCACATTGACGTCGTAGTCTATCTGATGAAATATATTAAAAAACTCTTTAATATAGATAGGTAATAAAAAGGAAAATTCTAGATAATATAAATCTATTCAAGATCAGGATTTGAAACACTTTTCCAAATAAAAAATATTTATAGGCTATATAAAGTTCAATTACAGTATACTCAGGCATGAATTTCCGCTTGTAGCTCTTGCATTTGTGGACTGTCTCAGGTCATTCTGGTTTAATGCTACATCAGTAATCTGCCATCATATGTTTGTCTGATCTTCCTTGGTAACGCTTTTTCATGTTCTTGAGATCCTCATGAAAATGATCGCCTTGCTCGTCACTTACTGCTCCTAGGTTCTCAGTGAATCTATTAAGAGGACTGTACAGGTAATGGAGTTTGACACTCATGTTAGCCCTAGATCGCGAAAATCTGAAGATCATATTAGCTATCAAAATTTCATAGTTGTTAGCCTTTTTATTACCGAGAAAGTTTGCTATCACCGCCACAAAGGAAAGTCATGCAGTCATTTCCTTGTCGTTCATCTTTCTGGCAAGTTCTTGATCATGTACAAGTGCACGAATCGGTGGTCCATCGCAAACACCTGCCTTGATCTTCTAGAAGGACAAACCAGGGAGAACAGCATATATGTGTTGGAAGCATTCACTGTCAGTATTTAACGCCTTAGCAAACAGCTTCATCAAACCCAGTTTAAAATGGAGAGGAGGAAAAATGGTCTTTTCTTGACTGACAATTGGATCGTTGACAATATTTGACATACCTGCTTCCAGAGTCTCACGTATGGGTCACTCCTCCTGATTCCAGTGCTTTCCTCAAGCTCGGGTGTCCCACATGCAAGGATAGCATGGATCTTTTGTAAATCATCTTTGTTGACTTAGGAGGAAATAAACCATTTTGAGGTCCCACAAGTTGTCCAGTTGTGCTCGTGGTATTTTAGTAGTTCAATCACAGTTTTGATGTCCTTATGTTCCTCTCGTAAATACACAGAATATCCAATTGGAATTGCCATTAAATCTATCTAGAAATAATAGCCAGTCATTTGGATTGTATATTGGCATCCATAATTCCTAGGAAAGACCTGAGATATTATGACAATAAACAAAGTTATTCTCCAGTGAAAAAAAGAGTACAAAAGGCTGCTTCCGATTTCCGGAGAACGAAACTTTAGTGTTATGGCTCAGCAGATTCTTTTCTGGCAACTTGGAGGCTAACATTTCAGCTGCATTTTTGGAGAGACCCAAATCACGCACAAGGTCATTCGTCTCTGGCTAGCTAAATTGTCGAGGAGTTAATGACTCTGGGGTCTCAAAAGAAGGAACGCTGGATTCTGAAAGTATTTCTAGACTTTCATCAGCAGTTTATTCTCTTGGTCACTACTCACATCTTCAGATGGAAAAGATCCTTTAAAAGCTGCGATTGGGACTTCATCAGAGAACAGAGCAGGTCGGATTGTTGATGGGATACTAGGATAGGAGATTTTGTGTCCGTTTTCTTACAAATGCACTTCGTATTGACCAGGAAAAAGTAACAGGCAGTTGTGTGGTCCTTTGGTTCTCGCCAGGTCATTGGAATTTCGAAAGGCAAACCCTTACGTTTCCCTTTTGTCCAGTCACGCAGCTATTACTCGCAGTTATGACACACAGTATGTAGAAACCATTTCTTGTCTTGTTCACCAAGAGTAAGACCAAAGTACGCTTTATAAGCACACCTCACAAATGATGTTATATTACGCCTTTGACTAATAAGCGTGAATCATCCACAAATATGACAGAAAGCTTCCGGCTCGTTCACACATTGACGTCTCCTCGTAGCCATGATCAGATCTGAAAGAAAAACAAAACAATTTTAATATCTCTGTTGATAACATAAACGTGTAAGTAATTAAGTTGACCACAAACGGCTAGAATGAAAAACTTAAAATTGCATAAAAAATAGAGCATGTAGAACTGAACCGTTTTCAGATTTGAATTTAGCATGTCAAAAACAGTACGAATGAATATGATGCTTTATTTATTAGTGCATATTTTTAACTGCTTTATCATAGATTACACTGGTCTACAAAGCTTTTGGTGTTTAGGAAAAAGAGATTATTCCTATATGAAATCGGCCTCCTGAATCAAAAAATAACCTTTACTTTGTCCTATCAAGTCTAGTTTTCAAGTTATTGAAATTCTATATAGTCACTATGTATGTGCCTACGTCCACTATACTAATAATAATAAAACTTTACCATATTTAATTTTAATTTCTTTATTTCTTACAGATGTTGTGGTGAACAAAGCAATAGGAAATGAGCAAGATATCCTCTTCAAGAAGCTGTTGCGTTAATTCTCCAAATGTGTTTTTTTATGTTTGTGGAAAATACACATTACCTGAAAATCGAATAAACATCACTGACTTTGTTGAAAGAGCGTATATAGCATATTTTGTGGTCAAGCTGGGAGACCAAAATAAATATTAGGCACCGCATAGTATCTGTAAACAATGTACAGAGCATTTGCGACAGTGGACCAAAGGGACAAGGAAAAGTATGAGGTTCGCTATACCAATGGTGTGACGGGAGCCCAATAATCACGTGGACGACTGCTATTTTTGTCTCCTAAATTTGAAGGGTATTAACTGGAAAAACTGACAAACGCTTGTCTATCCTAACCTTGCCTCTGCTATCAGACCGATTCCACACAGTGAATAGCTTCCTGTTCCTGCCTTCAGTGTCTTACCTCAGTTAACTTTGCCCGCAACCGAAGAAGATTCATCACCTGAAGATGACACGAGAGATCAAGAATTTTAAGTTGAGACGCTACCACAGCTACTCTCCCAGGTAGTGCTGAATAATTTTGGGTGGTTTTTTGAACCTCCCAAAAAACTCTGCAGAACTGTTGGCTTCCCGACTAAAAGAGAAGAATCTTCTAGAGAATAGTGTCCGTATAAACTTTTATCGGAGTCGGCATGAAGAGTTCCTTTCTTTCTTCACAAAAGAGGAAGAGCTGGTTTATTGCAGAGATGTCAACGGGCTTCCTAATAAACTTGGTATTAAGAAATACAAACCTTGGGAATGGCATATTTACATAGACAGCTCTAAGCGTAGTTTAAAATGTGTATTGTTGCACAACGGGAACTTGTATGGCTCTGACACATTTGGCCACTCAACAACTCTGAAGGAAAAATATGTAGAAATTAAGTTGGTTTTAGAGAAGATACTCTATCCTGATCATAAATGGGTTATCTGTGTCGACTTAAAGATGGTGAATTTTCTCATGGGACAGCAATCTGGTTATACCAAATACCCATGCTTTCTTTGCATGTGAAACAGTAGAGAGCGAGTAAAACACTATGTTAAGAAAGACTAGCCGCCTTGAACAAATATGGCTCCATGTATAGCTGGCAATATAGCGGAAGACCTTTAGTTGAGCGAGATAAGATCATTCACCCCCCCCCCCCTTTTTGCACATCAAGCTTGGACTGATCAAGCAATTCGTCAAAGCTCTTGACAAAAATGGCGACTGCTTCAAGTGTATCTGCAGTGTATTTCCAGATTTGACGATTGAAAAACTCAAAGCAGGGATTTTTAAGGGACCACAGATTCATAAGCTCTTGAAGGACATAAACTTCGTGAAAACGATGAGCGAAACTGAAGCATCAGCTTGGTGAGCCTTTGTAGAAGTAGTGAAAAATTTCCTTGAGAACCACAAAAGTGAAAACTATAAAGACCTTGTTACCAACATAAAATCAACTTTTGGTGATATTGGCGCGAATATGAGCATCAAAATGCATTTTCTTTTCATTCATCTTGATCGTTTTCCTGAAAATCTCGGAGATGTTAGCGATGAAAAAGGCAAACGATTCCATCAGAACATCAAGGAAATGGATATTCGATACCAAGGACTTTGGGACGCTCTGGTGATGGCAAAGTATTTGCTGGTGTTGAAAAGAGATACTCCGGCTGCTCAACATTCACGACGCACAAAGAAGTGTAAATTTATTCCTTGAATTTGCTGCCATAAATCTTTTATTTTAATTTTCTAATTGTGCTTTATTTTGTATAATGCCCTTTATATTTCTTCGTATCTTTTGCTTCCTGTATTAATAAAATACTTTGTTAAAGAAACAGTCTTTTTTAATTCCGAAAATCACCAAAATCAATTCCTGTACACTGTTCGAAATATTTTTCTTGTCATTTTTATCATCTAACATCGCCAAAATGGAAATATCGAGAGTCAGAAAACTAGACATGATAGGGAAAAACTGAAGTAATTTTTTAATTCGGCAGGAAATAAAATCACCTAAGAATTCGTTGATATATTTCAGACACCAGACAAATGATTTTTTTTATTGTCCAGTGTTATTTATTATTGCTTTGTTAGGGATTATTTATCAGTGCTTCATCAGTGATTATCTATCAGTGTTTTACCAGTGATTATTTATATGGGCTATATTAATGATTGTTTATCAGGTCTTTATTTTGTGATTTTAATAAGTTCTTTACCGTTGATTTATATATATAAGTGCTTTATCAGTGACTATTTATCATTGCTTTATCATTGATTGTTAATCAGTGATTTTAAATGGTTAGTTTGCCAGTGCTTTAGTTGAGTCATTAATTATATGTTTTATATAACAATGATTTATCAGTTATTTTTTTAGTGCTTTTCAGTGCATTTTTTACTGATTATTCATCAGTATTTGATTATTGCTTATTTATTTTCATTGCCCCAGTTACCGTTTCTTTATAAGCGATTCATCATTGGTTGTTTATCAGTGTTTTGACATTGCTATTTATCAGTGGTTTATCAGTGATTACTTATCAATGCTTCATCAGTGCGTTATCACTGATAATTATTTATAAGTGCTTTATTATTTATTAGTACTTTATCATTGATTATGCATTTATCATGCTCTATCAATGATTATTTACCTATGTTTTATCAGCGCAGTATTAGCTATTATTTATTGGTCATTTATTATTGATTTTTTAAATTTTATAGTGCTTTATAAGTGATTATTTATCATTACTTTATCAATGATTATTATTTATCAGTGCCTTATCACTGATTATTTATTTATTACTGCTCTATTTGTGTTTTATTACTAATTTTTATCATTGCTTTATCATTAATTGTTTTAAAGTTCTGTATTAGTGATTATTCATCATTGCATATCGTGGTTAATTATTAGTATTTCTTCAGTGATAATTATGTGCTTTATTTATTAAAGATTTATCAGTGATTATTTCTTAGTGCTTTATAAGTGCCTTTTTAGTGATTATTTATCAGTACTTTATTAATGTTTATATTAATCAGAGGTTTTTGCACGTTAATTTATCACTGCTTTATCATCGATTATTATTTTTCAGTGCTCTCTTAGGGATCATTTTCCGTACTTTATCATTTATTTTTTATCAGTGCTTTGTCACTGATAATTATTTATTTATCAGTGCTTTATCATCGAATATTTATTAGTGGTTTATCCCTAATTTCATATTAGTAAGTTATCATTTATTTCTTCATTAGTGCTTTATCAGTGATTAATTATGAGTGTTTAATCAGTGATTATTTGTCATTACTTTATCAATGATTATTTATGATTACTTTAATTGTGGTTATCCCTGTTTAATTACCTGTGCTTTATCATTGATCAATTATCTATTCCTTATCACTTATTATTTATCAGTGTTTTACACTGATTATTTATACTTGTGCTAGTCGCCAGATAGCCCCTTAAAAAAAATATATACTTGTGCTTTATAAGTGAATATTTATCAGATGTTTATACTTGCATGTTATCAGTATTTTATCATTGTTTATTTATTTATCATTGTTTGTCAGTGATTATTTATTAATGCTTATTTATATGTACTATTTCAGTGATTATTATTTATCAATCATGAGTATTTAGCAATTTTTCAATGATTATTTATCAGTGTTTATTGATGTTTTATTTATCAGCGCTTTATCATTGATTAGCTACTTTCTATTACTAGCAAATTTGATTGGAATTTACGTGAAGGGATACATTCCTGTGTCCAATGGAATTCCATTTCCTTCCAACAAATTGTTTTTCATTGTTTGGCAAAAGACGATTTTCTTCATAAAATCCTTAATTAAAGTTGCAGGTGATTAATGCTAGATATATGTAAGTACCGCCTGCATTCCTTGCGGGGAACTAGGACACCAAACAACAGAAAACTACACCACAGCATAACGACAACAACAACATATGTAGCGCTTCCTAACCTATTGGATTTCCTAACCTAGCGATCACTGGCACAGTACTTACAACGGAGTCCTAAGCTGGCTGATACACGCACGCGCTGGTGGAAATGCCTCTAGTGCTATCATCATGCACATAGCCGCACCTTTCACATTTCCCTTCCCGATTTTATTGCAAAAGGTACTAGTACTAGTCTCCACATTCCCCTGATGCGGAACATGTGTCCCCCACTGGGATCATGATGGGTTCCACCATCTTTTTTTGGAAAAATCTAACCACTACAACACTCCCCCCTCTCCTTCAGACTCACTCGAATTTGTCATTCTAATCTTGATGTTCATTTCCTTACCCGTACTGAAGATCTCGTCCAGGGTGCGAAGGACGGATGGCGCAACCCCTCTTACAAGAACTTGAACGATAAAAAACACAAACGTGATCATCCACACAAAACATCTCCACTTAGTCTAAGTAAACCATTCCTAACCACAACCCCTACCAACCAATTCAGCTCAAAGAACGTCAAGACAATTACCATTTTACCCTTTCAACCCTAAGGTTAGGGGAAGCTCAACTGCTTGCTACCATACATGCTAGTAGTACAGTTTTGTGGTATACCGGAATTTAAAATTTCCTATTTCTCCATTTTCATCTTATCTCATGGTCATCCAGACCATCCCTAAGGGCGATCATTCCAGGAACAAGAAGAACTAATCCCTTGCTCCATTTTTCAATTAGATCCAAAGAATGTTCGTAAGCAAAGATAAGTGATTCTATAAAACAAATATAATTTTTAAGGCAAGAAAAATTATTTGTTTTAAGAAAAACTAAGTGATTTCTAAAGCAAAAATGTGATTTTAAGGAAAGGAAAAGTGGGTTTTTAGGGAATCTTTTATATTTAAAGCAAATACCAGATATGAGCTTTGAAGAGAAGATAAAATATTTTTAAAGCAAATATAAATGACTTTTAAAAGGAAGCTTAAGTGATTTTTCAATCACTTATGTGATTTTAAAAGCAAATATGTGTTTTTAGTCAAGAGAAGTAATTCTTTTAATGAATCCTCTCCCAATTCAGACCGTCGAATCTCTTGGTAAAGAGAGACTGTTTTCAGTGAGTTATTGAAATCGCCCCTCTCCTGTGGTGTCCGTGCGCAGGTTTTCTCGAAAAAACCTTTTCCCTTGGAATTTCGCCCATTTTGCCACAGTTGATTTGACTTTGTTTGGTGCATTGAGGATATTTATACGTTTTACCAGAACTTTTTTTGAGAATTTATGCTTTTTTTTTCGTAGATTGATAATGAAAAAGTCTTCCACTTTTTGAAAATCTCAATTTAATCCGTTCTTATCAGGAAATATTAAGAAAATTCCTTAATACCAATGGAGTAATATTTATTAGTATGCGTTTGCGTATATGGTGATTTTGTTATCAGTATGGTGACTTAATATAACAAAGTCGTTGTAACCCAATGTCTTTTGTACTAATGCTGGGGAGAGTGAGGGTATAATGAGGTAAACAAACCTTCCAAAATTCATGGGTGATTATCTAAAATATTTAAACATTTTGGATTAATTAAATTTAATCTCTGTTAATTACTAAGAAATTTTGTTGATGTTGAATTATCGCTAAAATTTATCTTCTGTGATTATCGAGAAATTTGAATTGGTTTCGGAATTATTGAGAAATTGAAATCTGTTTCGGGTTTATTGAGAATTTTTAATCTTTTTCCGGATTATTGAGAATTTTAAATCTGTTTCGGGTTTATTGAGATTTTTAAATCTGTTTCGGGTTTATTGAGAATTTTTAATCTGTTTCGGGATTATTGAGAAACTTTTATGCTACGAGATTATTAGAAATAGTAACTTTCACGGCTTATTGAAGAAAAATAATGTTGTAGGATTAAAAATAGTATATATTATGGGATTATTGAGAAATTTTCATATGTTGCTGATTATTGAAAAATTTTACTATGTTGTGATTCGGAAGTATTAATCTGCTGAGAATTTAGTGGTGCGAGATTATTAGAAATCGAATTTGATTAGGTAAAGAGGAATTTTAATACGTTAATGATTATTACTAAAATTATTTTAATACGTTGAAGATTATCGAGAAATTTTAATATACTATGGATTAGTGGTAAATATTAATGTACTGCCAAATATTTCAAAATTTTAATCTGTTACTCGATTAATGATAAACTTTAATGCTGCCAGATTATTAGAAATAAATTTGAATATGTTTTGTATTATTGGGAAGTATTAACCTGCTGCAGCATAATAGAAAAAATTTAAACCTTACTAGGATACTGAAAAGTTTTATTATGTTGTTGAATTATTGGAAAATTGCAAATGTTGCGGATTATAGGGAAATTTTAGTCTCTTGCCAAATTACTGAGAAGTTTTTTAAGTTTTAGAATAATTGAGATTTTTTTTTTATCTCTGCTAATTATTTGGAACATTTCACCTCTAGCACTATTTTTGCTTAATTTCAATATGGTGCGATTTATTGAGACATATAATGGACAATTATGGACAATATTATAATCTCTTGGCAGTGTACTGAGGAATTTTAAGCTCATAGTGGATTATTGATAAATTTAATTTGTTGCAGGAATATTTGAGGAATTTTATCTCATGGCAGATTGAAAAATTTAATCTGTTGCAAGATTATTTAGAAATTTTAATCTTTGGCGGGTTATTGAGAAACATAATATAGTGGGATTATTGAGAAATATTTATCCTATCAGGGAGGATTGCGAAGTTTTATTCTTTTTGCTGACTTATTAGTCAATTTTAGGTTCCTGCCTGATTCTGAAAATATTAATATGTTGAGGATTAAAAAACACAGGAAAGAAAATATGGCAATGATAGCAGTAATAAAACATTATTAAATGTATCTAAATGGGTTAAATATTCCTAAATGTCAGCAGCGTTGGTTCAATGAATTCCGCTCCAAGGATTTCGGACTTTTTTTAGGAAACTGGGAGGACGGTCTCACTACCACCTTCAGGGGTATTGCCTCTTGTGAGTCTAACGCCTTCCCTTATGGTCACGCTGTGGATGTGGTATGGATTCCTGATTTAAACCGAGGCTGGGTCTGAACCCTTTGTACCGCCAGCTCTATCAGAGGAGCGCCCGGAGTAACTAGAACGCGCAGAAGGGTTCTGAATGGGCGCGGAAACGACTGTGCCTATAGGCCTGGCTAGGGAAGGAACAGAGGGTTTCTTTTTTTAATATTTAGGGGTCAAGCATCCAAGGCAGTGATAGGCAGATTAGGAAGAAGTCCTTATCCGCGCAAATCGAAAGAAGATACGCAGCCGGAACGGCCAAGATTTCCTTCTATAGGAGATAAGATTACATTACTTCGAGTAAGAAGAGTGCAGCTCTCCGCACTCGGCACACTTGGTTATAGATGATAGGGACTTATCGTGCACGGCCTTGGAGCAACATTTACAGAGTCCGGGTAAAACCGACTTTGCAGCTTTCTGAGCCTCGAAAGATACCCTCAAGACAACCTTCAACGGTATTGTATCCTATAATTGTAACGTTTCTGTGGAGGCGAGCAAGTGTTTCACCTTTCGGGAAACAGTCACGCAAGGGAAAAAGAGGGGAGCCGTAGTTTTAGCCGAGGCTGGGTGTGAACCCTTTAAACGCTTTGTGCCGCCAGCTCTACAAGGGGAGCTCCCAGGGTGAGAAGAACCCGCAGAAAGGGTTCGAATGAGCGTGAAAATACCCGCACTCGTAGATCTGGAAGGGCCAGGAGCAGAGAGTGGCTTTTTATAATTGAGGCATAAGACGTTTCAGGCAGCGGCGGGCGCGCCAGGGCATGTCCTTATACTTGCAAATTGATAGAAGATTCGTAGCCTGAACGGCCAGTATTTTCTTTTCAAGGAGATACACACCACATTGGTTCGAAGAATCAGGGTGCAGCTTTGCTATACACGATAGGGAATTATCGTGTACGACCTTGCATCAACTTAAACAGAGTTCGGCTATCCCCGATTTTGCACGTCTACAGGAGCGATTCAGATGGCCGAAGCGGTGGCAATGGTAGCATTTTCGCGACAGTGGCGATACCAAGCGGCACGCACCAACTCAGAAAGCTTGTCACAGTCGAACGTGACGAAGAGGGTAGGGGTGGTTCTCGAGGCTTCTCCCTGTTTTCTCATCACACGTTAAATATTTACCACTCCACCAGCCCCATGGTCGTCCAGCTCTAACGTAATCTCTTCTATGGGGTGGACCACGAGTTTCCTCTTATTAACCACTCATTTCACGAACTCTTTACCCCCCAACATGAAATTCACCATGGAAGTAAAATCTAATGATAGGATGCCATTTCTTGATCTTCTAGTCACCAGTGATAATAAGCATATAAAATTTCAAACCGAGAAAAGACTATCATAGGACTAGGCATAAATTACTCTTTTTTTGTGATTTTAAGTATAAAATATCCACAATAAAAACCATACTACATAGAAGTTTCTCTCTAACGTCAACCTTCCATTCAATTCATAATGAATTTATTTTTCTCAAAAAATATTTTCTAAAGAATTTATTTCCTTCTGACTTGTATGATAGAGTTTTTTAAGAAGTTGCTTGATAAACTCATTGATTCCTATCAACTCTCCATAAATGTTCCCAAAATGCCCATACATTTGGTGGTTTTAGAGATGGGCTTTTTAAAAGATAGTTTTAAAAGAAAACTTATTTATTTTAAAAAAGATTCTCCCAAAATTAACCCCCAAATAATTTTAGAAACAAATTATCAATAAGTTGTTTTTTCAGCACTAAAGATCCTATCTCTGTGGAGTTCCTTAGTGATGCTGTTCATCTATTTAAATGGCCCAGTTGTACTGGCGCCTCTTACATTGGCAGCGCTGTTAAATCTCTTGGAGCTAGGATCTCTGCTCACATTGGGATTAGTTGGCGCACGGGCAAAATATTAAGTACGAAGGAGAAGTTTTCTATTAGGAAACACACCATAAATTATAAAACTGACATTTATATTGCTAATTTTAAAGTATTAGCTTCTAATAACAACTTCCAATGTCTAAGAACCCTTGAAACTTATATATAAAAGACTACAAACCTACTCTTAATGAAGACTTTGGGGCAGTACCGTTATTAATTAAATAAATTTCAACTACCGTTGGTTAAAAATTAGGCCCTAATCTAAATCCATCGTTCACTTTCTAGGATGAATCCTCTTCAGTACGTACTAAAAGCAACTCGTTATTTGTTTTTTAATGCTCTAAAAATACTTTCATTCGGTTAAATATTTTTTGCTTTTACAGTTTTTAATTAATAAATTTTTAACATTTTTAAATCAATTCTTCTTTGCCAATTTTAAAAATACAGTTGTTTATTCTGCTTTAAGCTTTATCTTAGCTAGTTTTCTTTCTTTTTAGTCAGTTTTAAAGCAATTTTGACTACTGTGTGTCAATTAAAAAATATTTGTTTATTTTTCCTACAGTTTTAAATTAATATACATTCTCTTAGTATTTCATAATTAGCCATTTTCAAAACAATTCAGAGGATATTTAGCAATGAGCTACTTGTACTCATATTCTGTCTACTCCTCAGTGTCATTTGTGCACGGTATGCAATCCTGTCAGGGTCATAGCTAGAGACGAGGATAGTCTCGTCGTCATCGTAGGACAGTGTGTGTGAGTTATGCAGTTTTTGGTTGTATGTGAGGCGTCCTCGGTGTAAATTATGAATAGTGTAGTTGCCAGTACGCGGCCCTGTGGTACGCCTAATTATTGTGTTATTGAAATTTATGTGACATTTTCGGTCGATAAGGTCGCTAGTAGTAGAGAAGCCTTCTGGAGAAGAGAGGGAGCTCCGTGTTATTGGCTATTTTCCAACAAAGTCTCTCATGCTACACCTTATCGAAAGCCTTCTCCAAATCCTTACTAATGGAAAGTCTTTTCTGTCGTTATTATAGTATTATGTCGTCAACGATGATCATAACCGCTTGAGTTCACTGGCCTCTCCGGAAACGATATTGGCAGGGAGCGAAGCCAATTATTCTCCTCCAGAAAATTCTGGAGACGGTTGTGACCATACGTTCAAGTATTTCACCTAGGTACTCTAATATTGCAATAGGCTTATAGAGGTTTGCGAGTCTTTGTTTTTGGTTTTATTTATGTAGTAGGATGTTGTGTGTTTTTTAAATAGTCGTAAGAAATGTACCGAGGCAAGTGAGGCGTTAAAAATATCTGTAAGTGTAAGGAAAATGTTTGCTTGAAGGTGGCTTATTACTGTGGCTTAGAGGCCAAAAGGGCCAGGAGCGCATTTTGATATATCCCTGATGTAGAGTTTTGTTTCCTCGATGGTGATAAGGGTGGTTAATGTGGTAAAGTTATCAACCACTTAGATTCGTATCAGGAAGGAGGAGGGGGGGGCAATTCCACTTGCGTGGAGCCGATAACATTCCCGGACTTCGTGGAAGTGCTCTTGCGCATGTAAGTTTGGGTGCGTTGTGGGTATGCACCATTTCCCAATGGGACCTAAATGCGTCGAGGGTTGAATTAGTATAAAAGAGCGAGCCGTTAGGCAAACTATTATCTAGCCGAAGCTAGATGTTTATTTTGGATCAGGGAAGACCCAAAAGAAAGTCGTTGAAAATGTTAAAAAGCTATAGCAAAAACTCAACCAGCAGCTGTGGCTGTCGACTTCAACATATCCTATATACAACATGGCCTCCTAGCACAATATATTAAGTTGGCCAAAAAGTCCTGACTTCGCCGATGTGGCGAAGTACAATTTGTTTAGTTCAGATGGCAAGAAGTTCGTCCTTCAAAGACCTGGCTAAATATTATCTCTAACCTACGTGAATAGCAGCATCGAGTTTATTGGAGCAAACTTTATGGTTTGGGGCATAATTTCGGCGCAAGGTACTGGGCAACCTATCCTCTTGCAGGGCAGCGTAAATGCTCAAGTGTATAAAGAACTTCTGCAAGCACATGCTGTGCCTCATATGAGAACCGCATCTCCCTAACCTGTAATTTTTATGCAGGATAATGCATCTTGTCACACGACAAAGTTAGGGAAAAAATTCATGGTTCTGGAGGAAGAAAATGTTATGGACCGGCCTGCTTCGAATGCGGACCTGAATCCGATTGTGAATTTGTGGATGACTAGGAGAGAGGAGTAATGGGAGAAACCCAAGCACCATTGAAGAACTTGGGGGAATATTACGAGAAGAATGGAGGAAACCAATACCAGAGGAAATAACAGCAGGAAGATGTTAGTGCGTAAGTGATAGTAGAGGTCTACAGAGCGAGTACTAATATATTGTAGCAACCGGAAATAATTTGTTGAGTAACTTATATCATTGTGTCTCTCATCTACGTCTTTTGTGTTATATGTGGGAATCATTTTCACTACCATATTTTTGGAATAAAAACGCTAACAAGTATAATGCTTATCTTATATCTGTAATTTATCATGCATTACCATTATTTGGTTTGAAGGTACTGTAAGCTTTGTAAAAGAAACTTGTATCTAAATCATTATATACGAGAAAGAGATGAAAGACGCCTTGTCATGGCTCAGATAAATGGGTGTTAAATTTTCAGCACCATAGTGTCGACAATGCATTTGAAGCTGCGCACCTGAAATTTGTGTTCCTATCAGCGAGATAGGTGATGATCAAAGATTGAACTTCATTACTCTATTGTTGCTAACTATTTTATGCCCAATGCCACATTTCATCATATATTAATTAGAATGTGAATCTCCTTTTTCCAAGCTTAAGTAAACGAGAGAAATTCAAAAAATCAAGAGACATCTTTAACTTAAATATTTTAGAGATAAGTGAATTATCTGAATTTTCAATGTAACCTGTGGCTTTCAATGGTTTGATTTCTTGTGAATTTTATCTGTAAAATCCGTGAAATTGTAGTAAATAACACAGGGGAACAATTTAAATCACATTTTCTGGTGACTTAGATTTATCTGCCTACTTTAATTCGTCTTTTTATGCTGATTTCAAATATATAATCCATTTTTACCTACATGCTATAGTTATTCTGCAATTTCTATTTTCTTGTTTCCACGAAAACTGCTCTCCGGAAGGACAGAGAGGGTGATTCGTCAATTGATGGCTTCATCAAGAGGAAATTGCGTTAATGATCCAGACACCTTCTGCAACATATGTGGCTGTTACATGCTAGTTTCTCAAAGGCGCAATATATCAAACTTTGTGATCCGAACTTATAAGGCATATTTTGATGTTCCTTGTGGCAATCAAGCTAAGAAGTGGGCCCCAAATGCTGTTTGCAATAGTTGTGAGGAACATCTTCGTGAGTGAACAAAAGGAAAAGAAAATGGTTTTCCTTTTGGAATCCCTATGGTGTGGTGGGAGCCAAAAGATCATGTATCGGACTGTTATTTCTGTCTAGTGAATACTAAAGGGATTGGAAAGAAAAATCGGCACAAGATCGACTACCCCAACATTTTCTCGGCGATCCGGCCAGTACCTCATTCTGAGTCTTTTACCAGTTCCTATATTTAGTGGATATGCTTTCCCTGAAGGTGAAAATGCTGTACCTGATATGGACGTCCACTGAATGGACTCAGAGTCTGCAGATTCATCATCAGATGCTGAACAGTCATTAGCTCCTCACTCTTTCAATCAACAGGATTTGAATGACTTGATACGCAATTTGGCGCTCGCCAAGAAAGTTGCAGAGCCTTTAGCCTCCACGTTGAGTGAAAGACATATGCTTGACAGGTCGGTACGGGTATCATATTACCGAACAAGGGAGAGTACATTTGTTAAATATTTCTCTGAGGGCAAATAATTTGTATACTGCCACGATGTTCCTGGTCTGTTGACTGAGTTGGGACTGGCACCTATAGCCCTGCTGAGTGGAGACTGTTTTTGGATAGTTCCAAGCGTAGCCTCAAATGTGTCCTTTTGCATAATGGCAATGATTTTTGTGGTGTTCCTCTCGGGCACTCTGTCCATCTGCGAGAAACTCACGATGGCATAAGAAGGGACATGGATTTACTTAAGTAGCATGAACAAAATTGGATCAATTGTGTAGACCTTAAGATGGTCAACTTCCTCCTTGGCCAGCGGAAGGGATATACCAGGTTTCCATGCTATATCTGTATGTGGAGCAATCGAGCACGTAACAAACACTCGTCTCAAAAAGATTGGCCAGTTCGGGAAACTTTGGGAGCAGGAATGCCAAACATTGTTAATGAGCCAATCGTAAGTCGAGAGAAGATCGTTTTCCCTCCACTTCTCCTCAAACTGGGGTTGATGAATCAGTATATCAAGGCGTTGAGCATTGACAATGATGGTTTTCAGTACATAGTATCGGCGTTTCCTGCTTTGTTATATGAAAAGAAAGCAGGAGTATTTGGTGGTCCCCAAATTCAGAGACTTCTCAGTGATTCTAGATTCGTAAACACCATGAATGAAAAAGAGAAGGCAGCCTGGCTCTCATTTTCTGCCGTTGTTCGTAACTTCTTGGGAAACAAAAATGCGCATAACTACGAGGATCCGGTTACTAATATGCTTTTAGCATATCGTGATCTGGGCTGCAACATGAATGTGAAGCTGCATTTCCTAAATAGTCACCTCGACCGATTCCCAGAGAATCTGTGAGCCGTGAGCGACGAACAAGGGGAACGCTTCTATCAGGATTTGATGCCTATGGAAGAGTGCTAGTAAGAACACTGGGATAGACACATGATGCCGGACTACTGCTGGACGATTAGAAGAGATCAGCCAGAGTAGACTTACAAGAGAAAGAGTTACAAACGCAATTTTTGCCCGATTGAAATCAAGAAGAGATCCTCCAGCCTGATGTACGGTCATTAATAAATTAGCATCTATTTGATTACAGTATTTGTAATCCTAATGTGTAATTCAAGTTTCTTCTCATATGCAATAAAATGTTTGTGCAAAAAAACCTGCTTCACTATAAATAACGTAAAAGGATGATTCAAAATTACTTCATATGCGTGATAAAATGAAAATTATTGTAAAATAAGTTATTGATATTACGAAAAATCTGTAGTATTCAAAAAGAATCTGATTTTAGATTTGAATTTAGTATGCTTGAATTAGGTAGGAAAATGTACTTTTGTCAATTCACCAAATACAGGGTGTTTCCCAGTGTAATCCTTCCAAACTCCTTATCAGGTTGGAACGAAAGTAATTTCCGATTTTAGGGGAGATATTAAAAGAGAAAAGACCTATGACAATAGAAATATTTAGTAATAAACATAACCACTATTGCTTTCTCGAATCGCATTCTAAAATTATTTAGGTTTTTAGGCAAAATATGAATCCAACTTGTTTTCAACCACTCTCCTGATGTCAACCTAAGACCAACCAAATAGTTCTATAATCCCATAAACAAGTGATAGTCAAAAGGAGAAAGTTCAGTAGAATATGGAGATGAAATAATATTTCTGAATCGAGCTCCTCCAAAAGATCTTTGGTCATTTGCGGTGCGTAAGGACGGGCATTATCGGAGAGAGTATGACACATAATTTCATAATCTCACGGATGACAGAAACCAAAAGGGCCTATCAAAGGTCATCCCTTTCCTTTGACTAAAGAGGGTCGCTCTTAGCACAAAGCGACTTTCAAACGAGGAAGTTGACTGTAGTAGAGAATAGAATTAATTGTTTGATTGTTGACTAACACTTTTAAATGGACAATAACATCAATATCCCACAATAAACTCAGGATGATCTTTTATGAATGAGATCCTCCCTCTTAGTTGTTGAAAAATGTTGCTTTCTCGTTGGGTCTAAGAATATGGCATTTATTGCCATGATAAAGGTTCTACTTCTCATCACAGGTAAGAACCCTACACGAAAATGGAGCCTGAATGTGTCTTGAAAGAAATGACTCACAACAGAAATTACGATGTAGCAGATTCGCCGTGGACAGTTCGTGCGGGACCCATTTTCCAATTATTAGAACCTTTCCATTCCTTTTCCTTTGGCAGTAGGACAGTCGTATGAGTTACGGTAAATTTTTCTGCGAGTTCTCTAGAAGCTGTAGCAAGATTTGCTGTGGCAACAGCTTCAAACTCTTTGGAATAAAGTTTTATAGGTTGACTCTCATATGGTCCGTCTTTTAGACTGAAATCCATACTTCGGAAAAAGGAAAACCATCTTCTGCAACTTATTTTATTTACTGCATCATCCACATAAGTGCTTTTAAAAGATTTTCTGCCTTGCGACCGGTGCCTTCCGCACTTCCCCCATTGAGAGCCTGTTGGTCGATGCTGGGGAGATGCCACTCGCTCTACGCCGCGTGCAGTGCATCACTCGCCTGTACGCGCAAGCCCGGCGCCTCCCTCAGTCGCCAACAGCTCTCACTGCATCCGCAGCTGATCTCGATGGTGCCTATGCCGCCGAGAGACGCCAGTCATACCCTAAGCCCTTTGGGTTTAGGGCCAGGAAACTCCTTCGAGAGCTAGATATAGCTCTCGGGCCGGTGGCGCCCCTGGTTCTGCCCAGGACGCCACCCTGGAGGGTACCACATTTGGCTATTTGTCGCCACGCCTCTGCTCCCAAAGCTTGTACTGCGCCGGGAGTATTGCGTTCGACCTTTTTGGAGCACACATCGTGTCACGCTGGAACCGTGCCAGTGTATACGGATGGCTCCAAGTCCCAAGAGGGGGTCGGCTTCCACGCCGTATCCCATCTGTTTGAAGTCAGCGGGGCTCTACCAGGCGCTGCGTCTGTCTTCACGGCAGAGCTGGTGGCAATACACCACTCGGTACGGGAGATTACGCGACGTGCCCGGTTCGGAGACCGGATTGTGATCTATAGCGACTCACAAAGCGCCCTGAGTGCTCTCGGGGCATTGGAATCTCCGCATCCCCTGGTTCGCGATATCCGTGACGCCACGGTTTTGGCGAGCCGGGCAGATGTCGAGATTATCTTCTGCTGGGTTCCTGGACATGTGGGAATTGCGGGGAATGAGCGCGCCGATGAGGGCGCCAAAGAGTCCGCGAGGACTCTGCGACCGGACCAGCGTTTCGCTCTTCCTCACACCGACTACATGGCAGGAATACGGGCAGCTCTTCGGACTGCTTGGCAAAGAAGATGGGAGACGGTCGAAGGGAACTTAAAGTTGCGTGCCATTGCGCCGCGACTGTTCCCATGGACCTATCCCCCAATGCCGCGGTGGCTTCAGGTTGCTTTCTGTCGTCTCCGAATCGGACACACTCGTGTGACGCATCGCTATCTGGTGGAGCGCTCGCCTGCGCCCTATTGCAACGACTGCGTCGTCCCCCAGACTGTTCGGCACATTCTTGTCGAATGTCCCAGTCTGGGTGATCTTCGCGCACGACACCTGTCCCGGTACCGGGATGGGCGGGGTCGCTACCGCCTGTCCCTTGTACTCGGCACGAGTGCGTGCACTTTGACTGGTGGACTTGCTAACTTTTGGGGGGAGGCCGGCCTTCTCCCTTTTTTTTAACCAGGCTTAATTTTTGTTGTCGTTGTTTTTGTTGTTGTTGTTGTTGTTGTTTTTGTTATTGTTTTGTTATTGTTATTTCTTTTTTGTTGTTCCCAGTTCCATTTTTTGAAGTAGCCTAGAACTAGGCTGTTTGTTTACGGCGACTTATGCCTAAGTCGGCAGTCGCCAGATAGCCCCTTAAATAAAAAAAAAAAAAAAAAAAATTTTAAAAGATTTTCTTGCTGTACTTGCATTGACAACTTTATGAAACTCATAGATTAAAACATGTCTAATGCTATCGTTATCTGAAAAGACAAACGGTGAATACCGAAGAAGATATTGAATAATATTTTTATAATGTGAAAGAAAAAGTAAATTACTCATTATAGTATTCCTAAATGTTACAAAAGAGACACTATTTAAAAAAAAAATCCTATCTAAAACACTATTCTATAAAATCAGACATTACTTTCGTTCCAACCTTCCACATAACTAAATGGTAAATAAAATCAGATTCCCCCTCCTGACCCTAATACTGCAATTCAGCCCACCCCCCCTGCCTCAAAACTGCAATTCACCCTTCCGGGCCAAACATCGTAGTTTGCCTTCTCAGCCACTAGACTACCATTTGCCCTCCCGTCCCCAAAACTGAAATTCTCCTCCCCAGGCTCTAACACGGCAGTTCGCCCGCGCCGGCACAACACTGCTATTTACCCTCCCTCCAACACTGCATTTCGTTCGCCACCACCCAACAAAGCAACTAACTCACCACTCAGGGCTCAAACACTTTAGTTTGCCCTTCAGGCCCCCAAACTGCAATCGCCCCCGGCCTCAACACTACAATTCGCCCTACCGGTCGCAATTCACTATCCTGGTCCCAATATTAAGTTTGCCTTCCCAGCCCCAACACTGAAATTCGCCCTCCCAACACCACCAATGCAATTTGTACTCCCAGCCACAACACCACTGCAATTCGCCATCCCAGTTCTAACACTGCAATTCTTAATCCCAGTTCTAACACTGAAATTCACCTTCCCTGCCACAACGCTGTAATTCATCCTCCCAGTCTCAACCCTGCAATTCGCCCTTCCGGATCGGGCATTGCAGTTTGCCCTCTATACCCCAACACCGCAATTCGGCCTCCCGATTCTAACACTCCAATTCGACTTCCCGGCCCCCTAACTATGCAATTCAGCCTTCCTTGCCCGAACACCCCAATTCGCCCACCCGCTCTCAGTACTTCAATTTGCCCTCCCGATCCCAACACTGCAATTCTCCCTCCGGGCCCCAACACTGTAATTTGACCTCCCGACCCAACAGTTCAATTCAACCTCCCAGCCCCTAAATCGCCTTTGGTCCTCTCAGCCCCAACACTGAAATTCTCTCTCCAGGCCCCAACATTGCAATTGCCCTCTTAGCCTAGGCAATGCAATTCGTCCTCTCACAACACTGCAATTCACTCTCCCTGCCTAACACTGCAATTCGCCGTCCCGGTCTCACAATTCAATTTGCCCTCCCGGTTCGAACATTGCAGTTTGCCATCCCAGCCCAACACTGCAATTCGCCCTCCCGACACACCACTTCAATTTTCCCTCCCGATCCCACCATTCCCTTCCTAACACTCAACATCTCCGCACCGGTCCCAACACTGCAATTTGCCTTCCCAGCCATGAAACTGCAATTCAGTCGTCCGGGTCACAAAACTTCCATTCATTCCCTGGTCTAAACACTGCAATTCGCCCTCCGGGTCTCGAAGATGAAATTCGAGGCATGGTCCCAACAGTACCATTTAACTTCTCGGCCTCAACTTAAAATGTGTGCCGTTTAGAACTCAACTTCGCTCTCTAGACCCCAAGACTACAATTCCATCTCCCGGTCATAACGCTGCAATTCTCCTTCCAGGTACCAGCATTGAAAAACACCTTCCCTGCCCTAACAATGCAATTCAGCCCTCCCAGCCCGAAAACTGCAATTTGCCCTCCCGCTTTACGCACTGCAATTCGCCCTCCGTGTCCCGAAGATGAAATTCGAGGGCATGGTCCCAACAGTACAATTTAACTTCCCGGTCTCAACATAGGATGTGTACCGTCTAGAACCCAACTTCTCTAGAGCCCAAGACTACAATTCCATCTCCGGGTCCCAACACAGCAATTCGCTCATCCCCCTCCCAAAATTGGAATTCCCTCCTCCAGACCCCCAAATTGCAATTCGGGCTATTGACCTCAACACTGCAACTTGCCCTCCCGGTTCAAACACTGCAATTCGCCGTCCAGCCTCAAACACTGAAATTTGCCTTCCCAGCTCAACCACTGTAATTCTCCCTCGCAGTCCAAACACTGCAAGGTGCCCTTCCGGCCTCAAGACTACAATTGTCCCACCCGGTCCAAACACTGCCATGCGCCCCGTCCCGGACCCAACACTGCAATTCACCTTCTAGAGTGGAATTCGCCATCCCGGTCCCAGCTCTGCAATTCGTCCTCCAGTTCCCAACACTCGAATTCGCCCTCCCAACCACAATACGGCAATATACCCTATTGGCCTCAGAACTGCAATTCGCCCTTCCTGTCTCAACGCAAAAATTCTCCATTCCGGGCTTAAAACTGCAATTCACTCTCCTGGTCCCAACGCTGGGATACGCCGTCCGGGCCCAGACACAGCAATTAACCCACAAACTCTAAACACAGCAATTCGCTCTCATGCCACAACCATTCAATTGGCCTTTTCGGCACTAACATTGCAATTCACTCTCCTAATCCCAATATTCAGTTTACCCTTCCAGTCACTACACTGCAATTCGCCCACATAACCCCAGCAATGCAATTTGTACTCCCAGCCTCAACACTGCAATTCGCCATCCCGGTTCTAACACTACAATTCGCCGTTCTAGCCCCAACGCTGAAATTCACTATTCCAGTCCCAACAATGCAATTTGCTCTCCCGATCCCAGCGCAGAAATTGGCCCTCCTGGCTCCAAGACTGCAATTTACTCTCTCGGTCCTAACATAGCAATTTTCCCTCCCGTCCCAACACTGAAATTAGACCTCCTGTGCCTAACGCTGCAATCAGCCCTCTCGGCCTTAACACAGCAATTCGCCCTCCCTATCTCAACACTGCAATTCAGCCCTCCCGGTCTCAACACAGAAATTTGCCCGCCCGGTCCCAACATTGCAGTTTGGCCCCTCAATCCCAAAACTGTGATTCTCACTCCCGTCTACACCACAACAATTTGCCCTTCGGCTCTAACACTACAATTCGCCCTTCGCCCCCAACACTGAAACTTGCCCTCCCGCTTCCAACACTGAAATTCGGCCTCCCGTTCCCAACACTGAAATTCACCTTCCAGGCTATAAGACCGCAATTCATCCCTCCTGACAAACACTACAATTATACCTCCTGGTTCCCCAAACTGCAATTCGCGATCCCGATCCCAAAATTGAAATTCGGCCTCCCGGTCCTAACGGTCTAATACGCCGTCCGGGCCCAGACACAGCAATTCCCCCTCCAAGTCCTAACACTGCATATTTGCTCTCCAGGTTCCAACACTGCAATTTACCCTCCAAGTCCCGACACTGCATATTCGCCCTCCAGGTTCCAACACTGCAATTTATCCTCCAGGTCCCAACCATTCAGAACGCCCTGGCCCTAACATTGCAATTCGCTCTCCCGGCTCCAACACTGCAATTCGCCTTCCTGGTCATAAGATTGCAATTCAGCCCTCCCGGCCAAACACGGCAATTTTTCCCCCAGCCTCAACACTGCAAATCGCCCTCACAGTCCCAACCATGCAATTCGCCCTCCCGGCCCCATTACTGCAATTCGCCCTCCATCCACTAACACTACAATTCCCTTCTCCCCACTACTATCCTCCCTTCGGACCCCAACATCTCAATTCGCTCTCCCGCTCCTAAAACTGCAATTCACCATCCTGGCATCAACACTACAGTTTACCATCCAGCCCCAACACTGCAATTTGCCCTTCCGGCCTTAACAATGCAATTCGCCCTCCTGACCCCAACATTGCAATTCCCCCTGCTGTAATTTGCCCTTCCAACCCCAAAACGTCAATTGCCCGCTCGGTCTCAAGACTGCAATTCACCCTACCCACTCCCAGCATTGCAATTCACCCTCCCCACCCGAGCACTGCAATTCGTCCTCGCTGATCCAACACTACAATTCTCCCTCCAGGGCCCAACAGTGCAATTTTCCCTTCCGTCCCAAAACTGCAATGAGTCCTCCCTGCTCCAAAACTGTAATTCGCCCTCCCGGCCTCATCACTGCTATTCGCCCTCCCCACACAACACCGCACTTTACTCACCTGGACTCCACATCGCAGTTTGCCTTTTTCTCCCTAATGCAGGTATCAGGATCTTGTCCTATATATCTTGCACACATTTTCCTTTACTCTATCTTTGCCACTACTTTTAAAATGCCCCTAATACCACCTCGTTGCTCTTGCGCTTCAAACCCCCACTCGCCTTTCACCTTGTAAACTGTAAAATTACTCATGGTAACCCGACCAAGTCAATTCAGTTCTTTAATAATGGCAATTATATTGTTACAGAGCTTCTATAAACTCGCCAATTGAGAAAACGAGCTTTTTATTGAGTGAAAACTTTTTAAAATTTATCGGATAGATGGGAAACTCATTTAAATAGATGGGTTCCTTGAGAGTGTAAAGGTTGGGACCATTAGTCAATGATTGATAGGTCTATTAGTGGAAACATATGTGATGTTTTGAGTTTCGAATTATCAGCAAATTTAGAAATGTAATTCAATGAACTAATAAGGTCTTCCGCAGAAGTTATTGTAGTTCCAGAAAATTCCAGCAGTTGGCGATGTAATTGGGGCACAGGTGGGGAGGGGGGGAAAGACCGAGGGAGATAACATTTTGAAGGTAAAAATGAACCAGCGACAGTTGAAGAGGGTATAAGCTTGCGATTACGAGAGTCAATCTTGAGATCATGGGCGTAAAGAAAATCCAGACCAAATACTAAGACAATCTACCTCGGCTACAATGAAATTCCATTGAAAAACACGACAGGGGCCGAGGGAAACTGGAAGGTTAGGTCTTGCATAGGTTCTTATTTGCGAGGAATATGCGGCTTTAAGGATTAAACCGGAGGGATAACAAGCATTATCTGGTTGCAACGCCGGGGTGGCAACCTTTCAGCACCACTGTCAACCAGGTAAGAAAAAACAGAAACTGGTTCTAAAATACGGAAAGAATGACCAGCTTGATAAAATGAAGAGTAGGTAGAGATGTTAGACCATCTTCCAGTTGCCTTTCAGTTTAAATTAGTTAGAGAATTTGCAGGACTTGGACCATTATATTGAGAATGAGAAAAGTGAAAGTAAATTGGAACATTAGAATGAAAAGAGTGAATGGTTGTTTAAGAGAGGAAACTGGTGAATTAGTGTAATATGAAAGAGGTACTGGTTGTGCTATATTTGCAGGGTTGTAAGCAATTCAAGACTTGTTAGCTTATATTTTGTAACATATGAAGAAGTATGACGATTAGAAGGACGAAATTGAGAAAAGCGAGATTTGATTGATAATGAGTAATGTTGGCAAAGCTATATACAATGTACAGCATTACCCCCATATTTCTCATGGTACCAGCACATATCTTTTGATTTATACTGCTGAAATTAAATATGGCCAGGATAGTCGGAAGAAGGATGAGAAAGTGAATGCTGCAGCTAACCTTTTTTGCTGAAATGGCTATGTTGGTTTCTTTTTTGGGAGGATAAATGGTGCCTGTCGCTCTATCCTACCTGCTGATAACTGTGCTCTCTCTGTATCCCTTGGCGTAGTTTCAGCTCCCTAATTTGACTTTAAATAATCTCCAATGCGGCAGTAAAATCCGGCGGCAGAGTTACTGAAGACTGGCTACGATCCGTATCGTCGTCAGAATTTCGGAAAACTCCGTCAGTACACGAACCTACGATGTAAATGAGTTAGGTATTTGAGTATGGTTACAATAACAGCTTTCCAGTTTACATAAGAATTATTATAAAATTATATAATCCATCTGCTGCCTTTGGCAATTTGGTCTACATTGCTCAGGGTGGCATTAATATTAACCTTTTAGCGGGAAGGTATCCCGCGCGGGATACTTAATACCACGTTTTTCGACGAAACGTGGTGCAATACTTTGATATCCTAGATGGGTTGGGTTGATTTTAGCCAATGAGGGAACTGCTTGGCTATTGTTCGGCACCAATCAGAGTTCGTTATCCCATGCGGAAGCTTGGCCAGCGCAGGTAGAAGCAAGTATTCTCTGTTCAGACGCCGTACTAGCCAGATCTCCCTCAAGTTACTCCGACACAAACGCCGCCCACACCCGCAATAATGGAGGTAGGTGCATAAAAATCTAATAGCACACAGCCAGATAAATGTGTTCCAATGTGATGAAGGTGTTAAGTGTAAAATGTGAAAAGAAATTGGTGAAATAAGAGGGTGTCTCGCGCGGGATTTTTGCCCGGCTCATGGGGAACCATATCAGTCCCGTACGGGATACTGTGCCCGGTCTACGGGGTACCATATTAGTCCCTCAGGGGACTTTTTGCCCGCTATAGGCATCTTATTTAACGAAATGTATGGTGATTTGTTTATGGTGAAACGAACTTATGCTGATGTGGAACATTTATCTGGTTTGTGTGTGAGACCCATGTGGCATATGGCCTGGAAATATTGGTGTTTTCTGTGATTAACTGCATTATATTTACTTTTAATGAAGGTTATGGTGCATTATTATTGTTTTTAGATATATATGGCCCTAACTAATGCCAGGCTTCCTCATTTCAGCCTTTGGCATTCTACTCTCGGGACAGGAGGACTAGGCAGCAGGCTCAGAGGGAAGAGGACACCCACACCTAAATCGTGATTCCCTCCACCTGTTGCGACAACGACATGGATGTGGAGGATGACACCCTGGATGAGGTCTTTGATTACGACACCATGGACCGTGACTTCCTCCTCAACCTCCCCGATGATCTCACTCCCACAATCTCAGGCAAGCAATGAAACTAATGTTTTAAAGAGCAGGAGTGTTTGATTTGGTGCCATGTTTAGAAGGCAAAGTGCTGTGATGTCATTGGAATTTAATTTGTGAGCTACAGACTTGAAGAAAAAGCCCAAACAGACTCATGTTTTGCTGTGAGTCATTTGAATGGGTGGCCTTTAAATGGCTGAGTGATTGTTTTACTGCCGTTTTTAAAGGGACAAGTCTAGTCATATGATGTAAAGGGCCACATCTTTGTTGTCCACAGGCGCTGTCACTAGAGTCAGGCCACAGCCAATGCCAGAGTAGGACACCATTGACAGTGAGGATGAAGAGGAAGCAACTGGACTGGCTCCAAAGAAGGCTAGGAGAGCCCAGAAAGATGTGCACCAAAGGATATGGAAGAAAGAGGACATCAGCTACTCTCTACTGCCTGACTTTACTTACCTTGCCCCTCATGCTCTTAGGTCACCCTTCGAGTACTTCTAGGACATGTTCACCACGGCAGAAAAACGTCAACACCACCTTTCAGATAGACAAGCATGAACTCATGGTGTTCATCGGCATCGTGCTGTACATGGAGTTCTCCATCTTTCCTTCAATTGAGGACTACTGGGGATCATACACGAGGGAGGTGCAGGTGGCTGAAGTAATGTCCTCTAAGCGGTTCCGGCTGATCATATCCCTTCTACACTTTAACAACAATGAGAACCTTCCTGACACTACTGCCCGCCTTTTTAAAATTCGTCCCATCTTTGCTTTCCTGACCAGACAGTTCCTGCAGGTGAAAGCAACCACCACGCAGTCCATCGATTAAGTCATGGTATCCTACAAGGGCACCAGAACGAGAACCCTGAGACAGTACATCCAGACAAAGCTAGACAAGTAGGGTATAAGCTGTTCTGCCGGGCAAGCATTGATGGTTTCATCCATGATATCCTCATATATCAGGGAAAGACAACCTTCACCAGCCACCACACCAAGCTCTCCCAGGAGGAGTCACAACTGCTTGTCTCCACCAAGACCGTCCTTGTGTTGGCCAAGACCCTGAAGAGACCTTCTCAGTCAGCTATATATGCTGACAACTACTTCACCATCATCGAGCTCGTGGAATATCTGAAGGACAAGGTGGGCTGCTGGTACGTGGGAACGGCGATGGTCAACCGTGTTGGGCGTGCTTTTCTGATCTCTACCAAGGATAGGGCAAGAAAGCGACGCCTCGAGGCCAATACAACTACTGCTCTAGTAACGAGATCCTTGTCCTGCGTTGGAAGGACAACAAGAACGTCACGGTCCTGTCTTCTGACGTCGGTGTCGAACCCGGTAGCAATGTGAAGAGATACGACCGCAACACCAAGAAGAAGGTGTGGGTGCCCTGCCCCAACGTCATCAAGCAGTACAACGGGAAGATGGAGGGCATTGACAAGTGCGACATTCTGACCCACCTCTACAAGACTCCAATGCAAGCCAGGAGATGGTACATGAGGCTCTTCGGGTATGCCGTAGACCTCTGTGTCTGCAACTCCTAAATCCTCTACAAGCAGGACTGTTAGGCCATGAAAGAGAATCCAATACCCCTAAAGCTCTTCTGGCTTGATATCAGCCGCTTCGCCTGCTGCCAGAAGACCATGGGGTCCAGAATCACGAGGGCATCACCTGACTAGCCAATGTCAATTCCACGTCGGGGGTACAGGGCCCAACTCCCCAGTGTCCAGCAGCGCTATGACAACTCAAAGCCACACCTGCCCATCTTCCTTAATAACCGGCAAACCTGCAAGCACTGCTCCACCAAGGCCACAATCCACCGCCCTCCAGGTGCATGTGCGATGTCTCCCAGATCGCGCTTTGCCTCTCGGATACCCGCAACTGCTTCAGGCCGTTCCACACCCCTCCCACTGAAGCTAAGCAGCAGCCCTCGAACTTCGCCGCCTCTCCCTGAGCCCATCTCCCATCCACTAATGTCCTCTGGTTGGTTTTTCATGTGTTGGTTTGTAAAATCATGTATTTTTATACTTTTGTATAAGTCAAACGTTGAATTTGTCCTTGCGTTTTATTTCCAACAAGCATTAATTTTTAAGAAATATTCATGAAATTTATTGATGGCAAATAACATAATATTAACATAATTGAAGCCAGTTATAACATAATGCAAAAAGAGTCATAAGGTTAATTATTTATACCCCATACCGGGCGAAGTATGGTTCTCTGTGAGCCGTGCGGGTAGCCAGCACGGGATACTTCATTGACAGAACATTGCAGGCAATCAATGCCTCAAATCAAAATATGTTCAAGAGTAAAAGTGTTTTAGAAATACATCTAGTTTATGACATTAAGAAGGATTTTTGATATCTCAAGTATTTCTAGGTGTGCTCTCTAAAGGGTTAAGGGCCTAATATAATCATTTAAACAGCCTATACCTATGGAGCGCCCACGTACGACAAAAATGGCGCATTTGCCAGGTATTAAGTATTAAGCGATTCCTGCAAATCTTTCACCCCTGACTTCACAAATTCCTTTTGGAAAACCTCCTTCAACTCTACCCATGCGCCTATCCTTCCACTATCGAGCAGAATGCCCTGAAAACGCATATAGATTCTCATTGCTACTTTCTGCCTGATATGCAGAATGCGATCTTGATCGGAGAGGATGTGATGATACATTATCATTTCATGCATTTCCAATCATATCATTGGATTAGTGGAATCGTATGTGGGGAGGAGAAAGGGAGGGTATGTGCTCCGTGAACGTTCATCATGCTAGTAAGGTTGTGTGTGGTGGTAAAGATGTTAAGTATTTGTTAAGGATGTTGAATAAAACTGCTTACTTGCTTATTGTAGTCTATCGTGATCCAATAATGACGTTCTCTCATCTCACATTATCAGTCTTCGTCTGTGGGTTCTTTGATGACTATAGAGGCTAATGCTCGAAGAGCAGTGCCTACCACAGTCAGAACATTGGTAGTTTTGGCCAGGTGGGGGAGTTAGTTGGTCCCTTCTTGCGTGCCTTCGAGCATGCTTCTCGCTCTGGTGATTTCGCCGATCGGCTTCCAGGGTATCCACTCCTAGGTGGATGTGTCTCCTCTAGTCCTCTCTATTGGTTACTAGATGTTTCAGGTTCTGGAGTTTATTTTGCATTTTTTAAGTGACTTTTTAATATGGTCCTTGTATCGCAACTTCGGTCCTGCCACCGCTCTCCTGCTCTCTTTAACTGCCCATACAGTACTTTGCGTCGAAGCCTCTCTGAAGGCATACGGATGACGTGGCCCAGCCATCAGAGTTGATGTTTTGCAATAGTTGCCTCAATGCTTGCACCATTTCTCCTCTCCAGGTTTGTGGTGTACAGCATCTTGTCTTGCCATGTGATGCCTAAGATCTTCTTGAAGGCATCGGATTTGGAAAACTTCGAAAAGCTTGATGTTTCGACGGTAAGTTGTCCATGACTCGCAAGCATAAAGTAGGGTGGAAAGACACATAGTTATAGACGTTCATTTTTGTGTTAATTGTGAGGTCTTTGTTTTTGAACACCCTTGGGCATAGGCGGCCAAAGGATGCTGCTGCTTGTTTTAGTATATGTTGAATATCTTCTTCTAAGTTGATGTTGCAGGAGAGGTAGCTGCTGAGGTACTTAAATGAAGGTACAGTTGTTAGCTTCTCATCAGATATTCTAAATAATGGTGGTTCAGGTGTCATGTTTACTGACTATTGCGAGAAGATTTCGGTCTTCTTGGTGTTGATTGATAGGCCAAGTCTTGTGTAGGCCTCATTAATAGCTGTTAGTGCGTTCTGTGATGTCTTAGGCGTATGTGCCACGAGAGCACAATTATCTGCATATTGAAATTCTAAGATATGGTCTAGTGAGGTTTTAGTTCTTGCTTGGAGCCTTCTAATGTTGAAGAGACTCCCATCTAATCTAAAGCTGATGTTAATACCACTCCTTTCTTAAAGAGAACAATAAAGCAGGCTCTAATTCAAGACCTCCCATAGTGACCCTTACTTTCATGTTTTCATTGAATTGTTTCGTTGTTATACAAATTTTGGCGGGCATCATGATATTCCCATTACTCCCCAAAGTGCTTCTTTATTTACAGTATCGAAAGCTTTGGTAAGATCGATAAAAGCCATGAAAATGTCCTTGATTTGTTCCTTTGCTTTTCTTGGAGTTGACGCACTGTTAAAATCATATAAATTGTGCTGCGATCTTTAGGGAAACCACACTTTGATTCTGGCATTAGGTGTTCATAGATATTAGTTGTTAGCCTTTGAAGCATTATTTGGAGAGAACTTTTCCAGAAACACACAGTAAAGAGATGCCCCTGATATTGTCACACAATGTCTTGTGGCCTTCTTCTTATATATAGTTATGATGTTTGCATCCTTTCTTTGTTGATACATATTCATTGTCCCATACCTCCTGTATAAACCGAAACAAGTCTCGTAGAAGTATATAGCCCCTGTGTTTTAGTATCTTTGCAGGTAGGCCATCTGGGCCTGGAGATTTATTGTCTTTGAGTGTTTGAACTGCCCAGAGTAGTTCGGTAAATGTTGGTGGAAGATCTAGGTCATGCAGTGTGGTTCGTTCAGTACAATGTTGTCAAGGGAGGCTGCTTGGTTAAGTAGGGCACCGAAATGCTCACCCCATCTTTGTATGATTTCATTTTGGTTTCTTGGAAGTGTGTTTCCATCAGTTGTTCTCACTGGAGTCAACGTACAGTTTTGAGGCCCTTATAGTCGTTTCACATCATCATAGAAGTTATGCATATGATAACAATCTGTATGTTTCTGTATTTCCTTCTCTTGTATTGTCCATTATTCATTTTTTAGCCTTCGTAACTTGCTCTGAACTTCTGTCCGTGCAGTTTGATAGTTTCAGCATTTGTGAGTTACGATGGTTTAATGACGCGTTGTTGCTCTTATGCATCGTGTCTAATAATGGGATTATGTTACTCAGATTCTCGTCAAACCAATCCTTGTGCTCTTTTGCCTGAGTACCGAGGGCCTATTCTGCTGCGTCATAGACTGCTGTATTAAAAGATTCCTAGAGATCATTTAAGGGAGTTGTAATCTCATTTAATAGCCTCTTCTCAGTTATTGTCTCTGCTATGACGCTGCGAAGTTTGTTTCCTTGGTTCTCGTTTTTAAGTTTGCCTGTATTTAGCTTCTTTTTTATTAGCTTTCTGTACCAGATAGGTGGGCGGATTGATAATTTAAGAGATGACTTTATCATTAGATGGTCCGTCCAGCAATCTGCACCCTTGAATGCTCGTGTATGTACATCTTTCTTTCTAACTATTACATAATTAATTAGATGCCAATGTTTTGAGCGTGGGTCCATCCAGGATGTTTTTTTTCTATTTATACTTTTGTTTAAAGAGGGTGTTGGTGATAGTGAGTTCATGTGCACTGCAGAGCGTCAGAAACATTATCCATTGTCATTCATCTTGCCTATGCCATGCTTTCCGATTATCTTGTCCCATATATGACTCTTCTTCCCAACTCTAGCGTTGAAATCTGCTAGTATCATTATCTTGTCATTCTTGGAGATTCTACAAAAGGTTTCCTCTAAGGCAAAGTAAAAGCGGCCTTTGTCTTCATCTGTTGCATTTATGGTTGTTGCATAGGTACTGATTTTGGTGGCGTAATTGTTCTTTTCAAGTGAGACTCTGATTGTTATCGTTTCTTACTGCTCCCAACTGGAGACGGTGAGAGTTTTTTGTGATGTCATTACTGATTGCAAAACCAACCCCATGTAAGTGGTGTCCTCCAAGAAGGTACCCTTTCCAGAATAATGTATATCCTTTACTAAGTGCCGCAATGTCAATTTTGTTCTTCTGAGTTCTGCTGCCACGAGAGCTGTTTTTCTCTGAGGTCAGTCTGAGTGGTTTGGTGCGTCTAGTAGAGTCCTGATATTCCAGGTGGAAACTTTTAAAGGCAGATGCTCCTTCTTAGTTTTGCGACCGCATATGGAATGACTCGGTAAGAGCAGTAACCTACTCAAGAAAGTAGAGTGGGCGATGTTGAGACAACCTTTTATAGATCCCTCCCCTATTCAGAGGAGAGCAACGCGGACCCTGAATAGGCCTGTTCAGTCACACAGGGGTCTGCCTCCAGAATCATCCTATTCTTGCTCCCGTCACCCAACACTCCATCGCCGCCGGACTTCATCAAAGATTGGAGGTGATGACATGAAAGCAAAGAGAGAAAGACTAGCGAAGAAGAAGAGTTTAGAGTGCTACAGTGGGTGCGTGTGTCCCTGCAGCAGTATCTTAATGCTTGACAGAGGGATACCGATGGCAAGGGCGGGCTCAGAACAATCAGTGCCTGCCCAACATTGCAGGGACTGCCGGTGCTCCTGTCTGTCAGAACACGCCTGAGCGTGCCCTCCACATCTTGCTTTTCTTTCAGGGTGTGTTTCCTTAGCCTTTGGTGAACCAAAAAGTCTCACAAGCCAGTGGCTACCCTTACTTGGTTTAGCCTACTGGTCGAAGTGATTGCCCGGGGCGTGGTCGCTGTCCTAGGACAGTTACTTGGAGCCACAAGTGAGAGCTGGGACACAGGGGAGAGACTAATTGTGGGGCACAACTTCGTGGAGTCCGACCGTGCCTCACAGGAGGTACTACTCCTCTTATGTGCCCCCACACACTCCAAATAAAACTACATGCATAATGAACACTCAAATCCCAACGACTTTTTTTAAATCAATAAACCACTAGGTACATCAGTTGGACTCTCACTCACTGACACTCAAGTTTCTTATCGATTCTTCTCTCAACCTGAATTAACCAAAGCATCCATGTTGAGTTTGACTGCTTTCTAAAGAATTCCTATTGAAAATTCGAATCTCGATAGGATTTGTAGGTAGCGCTAATTCCTTTCGCTGTGTAAAAGTGACAACGCTGCTTAACTTCGGTTCAAATACAGAACCGAAAGTTAATTAAGAATGAAGCATAAATAGGCATAATCTACAAGTTATCACACTACTAAATATGAAATATTCCATTTATAGACATTTTAACAACATATAGTGGTTTTTGAGTGAGGCAATGTTGTAAAGGAGCTTAATAACATTCAAACATAAGGTGAAACCTGGCCATGGGGCAAACAGTGGTTGTGAATCACTGGTATAAACATTCAGGGCCATAAAAATTTCTTCAGCGACCGGCGGGGTTTTAAGGCATGTTAAAGAACCGAGGTAACTAATTCCTAGCGCATAAAAAAAAAGTATAAAGAACATCGGGGAGGCAAATTTAACTAAAAACTTGCGCTGGGAACAGTTGCTATGGCGGGATTGCCGATGCTTACAAATTGCTGAAAATTGTACTTCATGTCTAGTGGGATTGAAATCCATGGACGAAAAACGCTCTTCCCGCAAGGAATTCAAATGGCCCTGTCAAACCGTAACCTCCGAAATGTACAGGCCTGGATGCCGACAGCCCATTGCAAGTTTGACTTTACCAATGATTGCTAACTACTTACTTTCGGTTGTATTATTCAGGATTTGAGCATTTGTCGACTATTATGAGGCATCAATTGAAAGCTTAAAATTATTCAATGTCTCCATAATGAAATTATTAAGACGATTATTAGGTACCTGCTTATTCGGCACATGCAGACTGATAGGTGTAGAAACAACACTGCGCTTCTTTTAACTTACTGTAATGGAAATAAGTAAGGTATATGTTAACACTTACAGGATTATCCTTTACGATAATGAGTAACATTGTATCATTCATACGCACTCACACTCCTCTAGGATTTAGCTGTATTTAAACTGCGTAGGTATCACACAACACATCTTTATTTTTGTTGAATGTACCTCCTATCCACATTATGTATTAAATGTTGAAAACTTCCTTTTCTTTGCCTTAACATTGTATAAAAGATTGTTATTCACGGATTTACATTAATTATTTAAAAGAATATTTGCACCTGACCTCACAGCTAGCAGCACAAGGAAATTCTTGTTTGAGGCACCACATATACAAGTTTCATTAAAATCAACTTTGTCCTTAATAGACAAATTCATTAAAACTGTTCTGTGATTTGATAAGTTTAGAAATTCTTTTTCATAAGTACTCACGAGAACCTGAAATATTGTGTAGGTGTTGGTACCTACATGCATTAACAGTGATCTCTGTGGGCCATTTTAACCGTTGCCTGTTAAGCTGCTTACTCTACTGGCAAACGTCTTCTGATATCTCTACATCAAGAACATTTGTCGAACAAATATTTGCTGCACAGAGAAAACACAGACTTTTTCTGCATAGTGTGACCTACAGACCCTGAAATCTAGATCAGTACCTTCTCATCTGTGTGTGACAGTCTTTGATCTGGAACAACATCATGGATACCATCCAAAATATCTAGAGAGGTGACAGAAGATTCCTCATCATCCACAGATGAAGTATTCATATCCGTTATAGGCAAAACATTTGAGTGGGAGGACTTTAAAGGAAGCAGGTTTACTATCTTCTACTTGTTCTCTGATTCATGCACCTGTTCTCCTGACACATTATAGTTACCGCCACTCTTTTGTTTGTATAGCAAAATATACTTAAGCTGATTGGGAATCGGGAATTGTGGTAAGTGAGTAGGTATGTGTAGGGGAAAAGCGGATGTGTGTGTATGGATGGAGAGATGAAAATAGAAAAGTGGTGAAGAGATAAAGTAGCGTGGGAGGGTGCAAAGAGATGCTATTCGCCTGGTGGTAAGGCCTATCGCTTTCATTTTTTTCTTTGTCGTGTGTTTCCTTTGTTGTTTTCGTTAGAGTTTTTATTATTAGGGCGTTCAAGCCATTTGTTTTCAAATTCTTAATATAGTTTGTATGATATTATGTGCATTTGCTGTTGTTTTATTACTTATAATTTATACTTTATTTCTTAGTTTTATTGTATTTTGTGTATTTTGTAGTGTGTGTGATTTGTATCTTTTGTTTGTTCTTCCTTACAGTCTTCTTTGGTTTTAAATGAGTCTTGATTGGTAGATCTTTGTCACACTTGGTGTTCGGTTTCAATTCGGTGTTAATGGCCTCTATGATATTGCAGGGAGTAATCACTTGATCTAATTAAAGTGGATGTGGTGTGCTTCGGTGCAAAGTAAGTTTTCTTAGATAATTTACTTGATCTCATCTGCCCTTTATTCTCTGAGTTATTCAGTCCTTCCCAGGCATCAGGCCAGTCACAAAATTGAGAACGAAATGACAAATTTGGGTCATGAGATGAAGTTTGAGTTGTTGAATTGCTCTGCTCTTGACGGAGAGCTACTCTTTTAAATGGAGTTTTCACATTAACAATTTTACACTATAAAATTACTTGCTGCCAAAATAGGGCTGTACCTGATAAATCTACTTCTTTGAATTCCTTGAGTGCAGCAACATTCCACTTATCAATCATATAGAGGGCATAATGCACATTTTTTGTTTCTAAATTAGATGGATACAAAGATTTCTCTGACGATCTTGGAGCTACTAGTTTAACACGTGAGGTTGTCTCAGGAGAGTGACTCCTTTTCAACGGTGATAAACTTGCATGTTTATAATGTTTGCGTTTTCTGGTGATGGCAAGACGACAAAGGTTTCAACAGGATCCTTTTGATTGAGCCAGTTGTTTCGGATACATTTCAGAAAATAAAATGTGTCGAACATAGGAATATACACTCATTGTGATTAGGTGGATTTAGGATGAAAGAGGTAAAACTTCCTTCACATAGCTTCTCAAACATGTGCCTATTTACCCTATTATTGTCAGATACCAGTGTAAGTAATTGAAATCCATTATCATGCAAGACTTTGATAACTGTTTCTTTCTGCTTAAGAAGTGTATATGATGTAAGATTACACAGAGGAAATAATGCAACTACATGCTTGTGAGATGAAAGGGAGGAAGTTATCATAAAAACTTGAATTGTGGTAGCTACATCTGTTGAGTTTGTAGAAGCACCATGTAATTGTCCTCCTTTGTATGGCATGCGTATCTGAACATGATTTTCATTTAAGAACACACTAACAAGCTTTTCTTTCTCTTTCAAACATGAACATATTTCCTTCAGGTAAAGAATGTGCTCACTTTGAAGACCAGACCCAAACTTGCCATGCTTCAAAGCTAACTTGCGCAAGTATTCTGGGTGAGGAAGATTCATTATTCCACACAAGCGTAGCAACTTGAAGGGCTTGCCTCTTGAGTGGTAATTCTTCGTACCAATAAGGGGTTTGGTTGCCGATTAGTGGTAACGTTGCCACTCAAAGTGGTGAGCTTCGTAGGATAGGGATAACGTTTGCCACCGGTAATGGTAACAGGTTAATTGAATGCGCAACGGGAATACTTCTTTAGGTGGCCTTGTACTTGATCCGAGAAGATGGTACCAGCTGGGATGAATAAAAGAATCTATTTATAGTTGTAAACAAGTCTCTGCCTATTTATTTCACCTTGCACCGGAAAAGAAATATTCCAAATACAATTTCAAGATTCGACTTAACGCCAAAGTAATGCGGGAAAATGGTAGAACGACAGGACGATTATAATAATCGAATTATTGAATTAATAAACGCGTAACAATAATGAATTACTACCAATGAATGCTCTTTCTAGCCTTAAGCACCGCCTACAAATGACGTTGGCGCACGTGATTAGCTGCTCAATCCCTTAGCTCGTCTCCTGATTGATTTAAATTAACCCCTTATATAATTTTAATTGGATGGCGGCTAAACTGCCGTACCTTGTTATTGGTGAAAATTTCTAGAAGGCAGAGCTTTATCAAAGGACATACATTTGTTTAATTTCTGGCTATCTTTGTTACAGAATGATAAAATACTTTATCATACGCCCTTTTATTACCTCCAGACATTCTCAGTTTCCCAATGTTTATTCTCTGGCGCCCGTCTGACTTGAGCCTAGATACGGAAGCTACCACTTTATTACAGTGAGAAAATCGAGCCTTTACTTCGAAATTCCAGACTCGTTTTTCCTCCAAGCCATCGGGTTCCATTGTGTCTACATGTACATCCTTCAGGTGAATACATGCGTGCCCTACACACGTTCAACCGAGAGCATGGAGTGCTATCATGTCTTTTAGTACGACTAATTCATGAGAGCGTTATCGAGCATACAAGATACCAGGATTACTATGCAGGATAGCTCATCCAAAAGTAGACACATAGATACACATTATACATACAAATTCATGACCCAGAGACTCGACAAATAAGCTATGTATATACAAATGTTTAGACTCGTAGAGAGTCGATAATATACACGATGAAGTTTATCCTATATATATATATATATATATATATATATATATATATATATATATATATATATATATATATATATATATATATATATATATATATTTATATATATATATATATATATATATATATATATATATATATATATTTTTTTATATATATATATATATATATATATATATATATATATATATTTATATATATATATATATATATATATATATATATATATATATATATATATATATATATATATACATTGATGTGCTCTTAGAGAGCATACCTATATAAAAGTTATAATTTAGTATACAATTATAGTTTGAATTCCTCACTATCGCCATATGTAGAAGAGTATTACCCATGCAACTTATTCATTAAGTACATGTCATCGTTACTTTATTTATTGTCCTCGATACATACAAGATTGGTTATGATTGCATCGGCACCACTTAATTTATTTAATATGCATATTAAGCACCTATAATATTATATTATAGTAATGTCATGACTTTCTTTAATTATACCGGTTAAATGGCCACGATTTTCCATATCTCCGTTTTTTCATCTTTATTTGTACAAGTATGCATAATTATTTGTTTACCTAATATGTATTTATAAATAATATATATATATATATATATATATATATATATATATATATATATATATATATATATATATATATATATATATATATATATATTGTCCTTTGCGAATTTAACCTTCTTCTCCCCAGCTCGCGTCGAGACTTGCTTCCGCGGTGGCACCTCTGGTGTTGACGCACGGCCCGGCTGAGTGGGTTCGATCCTATCTTCTTCTATTTCGTCCATTCTTCCTGGGCGATTAGGTTCAGGCCTCTTCTGATGGACCTGGAACTTCGGGGAACGTCGGTAAGTGTCTCTTACGTCTTCGCCTGCCGGAAGCAATTTTGCCGGCTTTAACCTATCGATGGAGACCGTGTCTCTCCTTCCGTCCGGGAATTCCAATTTGACGACTTTGTTGTCGCGTTCGATTATTAGGAAGGGACCCGCATAGGGCGCCTCAAGAGGTCTGCGCACGCGATCAACTATGACCCAAACGTGGGCTGCATCCTTTAGTTCAGCTGTCACGTCATGCTTTGGCACTGAGTGGAGATTGCCCGCTGATGCACGTCCAAACTTATCTAGGCCATCGTTGTCGCCAGTTCTTTTATAAATTTGCAGTGTGCTTTGGACGAGTCCGTGGAAATCAGTGGCTTTGAACATAATAGTGATCTGCCGGTTACCGCTGTGAAAGGGGGAAAATCTCGAATCATTCGGTAAAGCACGAATGTCCAGCAAAACTATTGATAGTACCACCAGTCACTCTTGTTTGCGAGCCATAATTGATGATTTGAGAGCTCTATGGATGGTTTCTACAATCCCGTTTGTGGACGGCCTGTAACTTGTTGTTCAAAGTCGATGAAAACCAACGTGAGCTGACAATTTTTTGATCATTTCTGATTGGAATTGAGCTCCTCGGTTGGTAATCACAGACAGTGGGACTCCAAATCTGCATATCCATCCTTCCAACAGGACAAAAGCAATCGTAGCGGCACTTACGTCCGGGATAGGAATTGCTTCTACCCACCTCGACGCACGGTAGATGCCGGACAGCAAATACCGACTATGCGAGGGAAAGGATTGTCGAGGTGGTGTGCATGCGGGGAGGGGTCCCACTATATCCACATGTACAGTTTCAAATCTCGAGGATGGAGTTTCTATAGGCAAAATTGGTGACTTTGTGTGGCGTGTTATCTTTGATGCCCGACAAGGCATACATTTTCTGGTCCACAAGCGCACGTCCCTGTCAATATTTGGCCCAAAATATCGGGTTTTAACTAGCCATATCGAGGTTCGAACACCCGGGTGTGACAAATTGTGCAACTGTGCATAAATTGTCTTTCCGCATGCATTTGGCACGAATGGTCGCGGGAACCTTGAAGTCACCTCACACCATAGTTGTATCTCGCCTGCAAAGGAAAAGGGTTTAAATTTCGATTTTAAGTCCTCCAATTCCTCGTCCTTTACTTGTGCAGCTGCCAGCTCTTGCAGGCTAAAGGATTCAATTTGCACCGTGTTGACATCCCTTGACAGGCAGTCTGCGACCACATTATCTTGACCGCGTATGTAGGCCATGTCTGTCACATACTCCAAAATGACGGTCCAATGTCGCTGCTGTCTGTCGTTTTTCGCGCTTAGTGATGAGAATGCCGACAATAATGACCTATGATCAGTGCATAGCATTATGTGACGTCCTTCAATCATATGCCTAAAATGCATAACGGCTAAGTATGCCGCAAGAACCTCTTGATCATAAGTCGAATAGGCCCACTGTGTATCAGTGAGCTTCTTCGAGAAGAACGCAATTGGCCGTGCAACTCCTGCCGCGTACTGGGAACATTCGGTCACCAGTTAAAATCAGGAGTTATTTGGAAGTGGATGATGGAGCGTGACTGCTTCTGACAAGGCCTTCTTTGTGAGTGCAAATGCACTTTCCTCTTCCTCGTTCCATTTGATCTCACGAGCCTTCGGCTGTGCCCGTAATAACTTCGTTAGTGAGGCTGACATCGCTGCGAAGTTGGGCATCATTTATTTGGTAATAGCTTATCAAGCCCAAATACCAGCGAAGCCCCTATGAGTCTTTAAGTCTTGGCATGTCCTCAATTTCCTTTATTTTAGTGGCAGGAGGACATATTCCCCTATGCAAAATTTAGAGCTCCAGAAAGGCGATCTCCTCATTCGCAAATTCTCATTTTTACAAGGAGATCCTCAGGCCACTTTGGTCCAGTATTTCCCAAAGCTGCTCTAAGTGCCTCAGGTGGTCTTCCAGATTATCGGAGAATATCAGGATGTCGTCTATGTACACATAAACGAACTCTAGACCTCGGAAAATACTGTTCATGTACCTTTGAAAAGTACCACTTGCATTTCGCAAGCCAAAGAGGAGCTTCACATATTCCCACAAGCCAAATGGAGTGTCAATCTCCGTTTTTTCGACGTCGGCTGGGCTCATGGGGATCTAGTGGTAAGCGTGTACCAAACCAGATCCAACCTTGATAGAATCCTCTTCCCGTGCCGGTGATCCACTAGGCTTTGGATCCGCGTCAATGGATATCTGTATTTACCGGCCGGGGGACTTCTTGGGTACCAAGTGTACCGGAGAAGCCCAAGATGACTTTGAAAGCCGAATGATGCCTTCCATTATTAAATCCTAGATCGTCTCTTTCACCACTTTCAGTTCTCCACCGCTAACGGTCTCGGGCGCGCAAATGCTAGAGGGGCACTACCTGTGTCAATTTAGTGCTCCGCTGCCCGTTCCACCGCTAGCGCTTGCTGAGCGGAAACGGGTCCACATAACTCACCGAATTTCTCTATGATCTTCTAGCATTACAGGGGTACATTTTGGATATCACTCCTCACTAGGGCGGCGGACGGCCCCTCAGAAGTTTTCACCACTGAAGCGAGTCTGGTATGTCGGTCCAGCAAATTATTCTGAGCGCAGTCCACGATGATGATGCAGTGACTTAGAAAGTCCATCCCCAGGATCTGAGCGGTGGTCTCTGCCACTATAAAGGACCACCTGAATGACCTCCTGAGACTAGGAATGGCTATATCCGCGCGTACTTCACCGTAGACTTTAATCCCCCCGCCATTGGCGATTGAAATATTTACATTCGATTTTTCTATATTGTTTTACTTGGCTAAATTGGCTGGGATTATTGAGACATTCGCCCCCGTATTGATGAAGAAGTTGCACCTCTTGTCGTATATTTTTGCGGCGATCTTGAAAACAGCCGGCATGCCCAAGCCGCGCTACCTAGAGAATGCCTCTCTAGTTTTCCGGATTGACCGGCGATGATGGTTTGCAAAGCCTCAGCCTTCTTTATCCACTTACACCACGGTTTGCACCACTTAGCTATGTCTCCGTAGTATAGGTAAGCGCGACACCCATTGGTCTCTGATTCTTATTGAAAGGACACCCATTAACCGGACTAAAGTTCGTTTTGCAACTATTGTTACCCCAATTGTTACCACCGTGGCTGTTATTGTTATTACCCCACGGCCGCACCGAACCCACAACGCCACTCTGTTTATTTCGCGTAAACTGCACGAATGAACTTTCGGCATTGTTAATATTGACGCACTGTTCTTTAATGAACAACATTAATTCGTCCGCAAGTTTACCTAGTTGAGCTAACGACAGCTCCTTCTGTGTTGCTATAATAGGCACGATGGTGGAAGGCAAAGACTGTATGAATTTGTGTCTTAATAATTCCTCGCCTACTCCTAATTGCATAGCTGTCCGTCTGAACTCTTCCAGGTTGATCGACGGGCGGCCAGTAAATGTCGATGAGTCTGTAATTTGGTCGAATAGCCTCGACTTCGTCTTCTCGTACAGGCCAATTACTTCGGCTTTTAACATATCACAATTTTGATCTTTAAAAATGTCCGCAGGCAGGTGGTTTACCGTTTCCGGAGTAAAATTTAGTTTCCTCTTTTGTTATCCTGGAATTGTGAAATTGTGCCTCGATAATTCTAAACCAGCCCGTCACTGCCCCTTCATTGAATAGCGGTGCTTTGATCACCACGGCGTTCACCATATCACACTCACCTTGTCTACTTTGCTGGTTCTCTATCATTAATCTTCCATCTTATTTTCTTCTTAAATCCTTGAGTCTTCCTCGTGTTAAATTTTTTGTGGAACGACTGCAAAAAGTCGCCAGTTATGGGGGGGGGGGGGCTTTGTCTTTTCGGCTATGGTAATGTTGCCACCCCCTGTAGGTAGCGCTTGCCTCTTGAATGGTAATTATTCGTACCAATAAGGGGTTTGGTGGCATGGTTAGTGTTAACGTTGCCACTCAAAGGGGTGAGCTTCGTAGGATAGGAATAACGCTTACCACCGGTAATGGTAACAAGTGAATGCGAAATTGAATGCGCAACGGAAATATCCCATTAGGTGGCCTTGTACTTGATCTGAGAAGATGGTACAAGCTGGGATGAATAAAAGAATCTATTTATAATTGTAAACAAGTCTCTATCTATTTATTTCACCTTATTTTCCTTAGCTCGCATCCTGATTGATTTAAATTAACCCCTTATTTAATTTTGATTTAATGGTGGTTAAATTGCCGTACCTCGTTATTCGTCAATATTTCTAGAGGGCGGAGCTTTATCATAAGACATACATTTGTTTAATTTCTAGCTATCTTTGTTACAGAATGATGAAATACTTTATCATACGCCCTTTTATTACCTCCAGACATTCTAAGCTTTCCAATGTTTATTCTCTGGCGCCCGCCTGACTTGAGCCCAGATACGGAAGCTACCACTTTATTACAGTGAGAAAATCGAGCCTTTACCTCGAAATTCTAGAGTCGCTTTCTCTCTAAGTCATCGGGTTCCGTTGTGTAGGGTATCTACATGTACACCTTACAGGTGAATACATGTGTGCCCTAGAAATAAACAGTGCAAGTCCATATTAAAAAAATCAGAGCTATACTTCTTCCGTTTTTGAATAACCAAGGCAATTTGTTCAGCACAGAACCACAACACTTCACTTTATATGGACCCATTCTCAGCAGTCGCTCTTTTGTTTAAAGTATTTACTGATATAAGAACACATAATATAATAGCTTTGATATGCAACAAAGGTTTCACCCGCTATCTATTTAATAAATACAAATATTTATTTAAATCTTAGCTTCATTAGAAGCATTATTAAGGTTGCACGGATGTGAAATGCCAAGCACTTAGCCGTTTGATTAGCATCTGAAAAGTATCCCGTGTTTAGACAGGCGCTAAATATGCTTCTCATCCTTTCGATGACATTGGCTGGTGCCTTTTCAAAGTTTAACTTTGTAAGCCCCGATTGTCCTGGGGCTTTGTGTCGGAATGAGCGGGGCGCGCCGAGAAGTTCTTCTTCGGTAATCTTGGTGTCTCCGTCGCGCTATCTATCCACATGGTGGTGAGGCTGCGTCTTGTGTATTTGTTCGTTATGCTCGTCTATGATGTTGTTTTCAAACTCTAGGTCATCGTCTTCGTTTTCCTCCTCAGTTATACTGAAGATGTTTTCCCAATAATTTCGAAATAGCTCTTCAATTCTTCCTTCTTCCGTTTCGATGTTTTCATCTTCTTCTTCCCTGTCGATCCCTTTAGACTTCTGATCTTTTTCCAAAATTCTTTGGGAGTTGCTTCGTCCTCGACACTATCGATCGCATCAGCCCATCGTCTTTATTGCTTTTCAAGGATCAACTGGATCAGTTCTTCTTTGATTTCTTTACTTCGTTGTATTGAGTGAACTGATGCATTCCTGATGTTAATTTCATACAATAATTTAAGCTCACGGTATAAATACTTCATGTATTCAGTCCATCTGTATGTATATATGGTCATATACTCGGATTTAAGGATACAAGCCCTATCTGCGTTGATGAGATGGTTATTGAGATCGTCGAGTGCCTCGTCAATCTCCTCGAGAATTGCCTCTTCCAAGTTGGGCGGATCGTAGGGCTCGAGAAGGCGCGCGTACCGTGTCCAGTCTACTCTTCTGTAGTTCTTTCGGACTAGAGCTGGAACTTGTATAGGGTTCCTGTTGATAATGAGTATGATCCCTATATGGTGACTAGATTGTACCTGGACTGATTCCGTGTAGTAATTGAATGGCAGCTGACAATTCGCCAGACAGAGGTCTGGTTTTGTGGCACTTCCTGCTCGGGCAAAGGTGGGGAAGTCGGGGGCTATTCGCTGGGCAATATTTCTGTCCAGCAATAGGTCCAGGCTTTTTTCTATACCATTGAAGGTCCTGTAACCGGATTCTCGGCATCTGGCGTTCAGATCCTCCATTAATATAGTAGGAGCTCTTCTGCCAAATAGGCCAGTGAGAGTGTGAATTGGTAACACGTCTCTCCTTGGCGGTTGATATTCGGTAGCAATGACCAAGTTTCCTATGTCGAGTTCGACCTCAATCGTGAGGTAGGATTCTTTTAGATTTCTTAGTTGCTTGTATTTAATCCCTTTCTTTATTGCAATAGCGGCTCCGTCGAACCACTCCTGTGAATAATTTGTGATCAACACATCGTAGTTCTAGATTTTCATTTCTGCACTACGCATGTCAATCCCGTGTTCCGAAATTAAGATGATGTCTGCATCAATTTCTCTGAATACATTTCTGTAATGATTCCTTTTTGTCTTCCAACCGTTAGTATTAATTTCTAATATCTTGAGTGTGTTCTGCAACATGGTGAATTGTTTTTACCTATGCTTCTTCTTATTCTTCTTTTTCTTCTTGGGGGCTGACTGGGCGGTTTTATTGTGCCCAAGGCTTTCCTTCTTGGGGTTCTGGAATTTAAAAAGTGGATTTTTTTGAGTATTTGGATAATAATTTCATCTTAGTTTGGTTATGACTTATGTTTTTTATCAAAGTTATTTCTAATAATTTTTTTATAATATCAAAAAACAAAATTATGAATTTCAGAAATAAATATAAGTATCGAAATTTTGTAAATTTTTAAAGCCTAAAGAATTATAAATGGTGAATTTCAGAAAATTTATTTTTATATATCTTCTTCTATAACTATATTTTAGCAACGTGATATTTTAAGGGGAAAAAATTTAGTTTAGAGTTCCTTTTTAAAATTAATATAATTGGCTGCTTTTTTAAAGATTTTTCAGGACTAATTTTATATGCGAAACCAGGCTTCGACGGAAACATCCGTCATCGTCCGTCGCTGGTGGACAAGTGAAATACAGAAGTTGCTTAACGTACAAACACACTAATCAGTGGGGCTAAGATGGATGATACGAGACTGTAGCGGCATTTTTGAGAAGCGGAATTATGAATTTCTTGCTTATTAAGGTATTAATATTAAATTGGCCGTCGGAAGTATTAAAGTTGGGAATTTATTTTATAAGGGCGGATTCAATTATAGTAATATAATACACAAATGCCTAGAGATTTTAAAATATGAGGGAGAGAAGCTAAGGATGGATTAAAAGGAAGTACAAGAGTATTCTTGTTATTAAAAGGCGCGCGAGGTTCAAAACGATAAAAAGACTTTTAGCTAACTGAAGGCATTTATCAAGGAAATGAAAAGGATAGCAAAGTGTCGGAGTATGTCCAAGTGTACGGGAATATGCGTACAAAGGCTCTAAGGTAGGCCATGCAAGGCGACAACTGTTATTGTTCTAAGAGTGCGATTTGAATAGGTAGCGACAGCTGCGTGACTAAGGAAAATAACAAACACAATGACAAAAATAGATTTTTAATACACACTAAATAAAAGGCACAACAATATATATATATATATATATATATATATATATATATATATATATATATATATATATGGGTACATAAATAAGACGGACTCAAGCTCCGAATACTGATTCGATACTTGGGTTATTGAATGGTTATTACGGGAGATTTAGGGTAGTGAGTGATTTAGTTCTTTTGAACCTCTAGATTAAGGTGGGGCAAACTTGGGGGAGGTCTTGTTGACCTTGATTACTCACGGGCGGTAGCCACAAGCGGGTGGAGCTACTTTCTCGAATTTGTGTTTTGCGAGATGCGGGCCTTTTGTCCTCAGGAGATCACCAAACGAACTTCGAAGGAGGGAGGGGAGATGACTTCTCCACACTCGTCTTGAGCGAGCTAACGGGCCTCTTGTCTTTAAGAGGTCACTAGAATAACTTCGGAGGACGGCTTCTCCAATCTTTGATTCGAATGCGGATGAGAAAGGCTGACGTTGCCTCGCGAGACTCTTCTCCCTGACCGGAAGATACGCATGTGATGTCCGGTTCTTCCGTGGCTTGCGGCCGTCACTCTCACTTCTTAGGAGAGAGCTCGTTGATTTGCACTCCTTTCGGGGAAGTCTCGTCTAACCAAATCTGTCTGTAATCCTGGAGCGGGTTCATATATACCCGGAGTTCTCTAAAACAGGAAGAGAGATTGAGACCTTCTCTAACCTTCATTATCGGCCGTTACAACCCGAGCGTCTCCCTGCGGTGAAGTGTCAAAGGCAGGGATCATCGTGCCAAACGGGCGAGCAGCGGCGAGAGCCATAAAAGCGGTTCACGGCGAATCCTACAAAGTAATTTCTCGGCCTGGGAGGGGGGAGTGAAGATTGAGACGGCTAGGAGCTAGCCCCAATTTCCACGTCATGCCTCGGTGGGAATTTCACGGAGACCTGGCGGCGAGTCCATAAAGGGTGAGGTCGGAAGAGGAGTTGGGGGGAGTAACGGCTTGCTTTCTTTCCCGAAGTAATATCTTAGGAGTTGAGAAAATAAAATTATTCAAAGGGGATACCTCTACACTCCTCCCTATCCAAAGACATTTTTACAGCGCAGGACACTTTGGAGCAAAAAAAAATGTCTACAATAATTTCATTAAGAGGGGAACTTATAAAGCTACAAATTTAATGTTTACAAACAGAGAAAAAAAAAACTAACACTACACGGGATTGACATATGTGTACCCCCAGATAACTTAATCTATACATACGCACACACAACATCAACAAGGCAAAACAAAATAGAAAAATAGTATTTACAAAAAATGAATCAAATGCTAATTTTACTATACACTCAGGTTGTTGGAGGGGCGTCTTCTATAGGATTCCTACTCAAGCTATCGGCTAGGTAGTTGTCGGTTCCTTTAACATACATTCTAAACTTACGAACAAACCCACACTATGGCTAACGCTTCAAGCTCTTTGATGGCATACGCCTTTTTGCTATGGGACACCTTCCTGCAAGCGTATCCTACAGGATATCTCACTCCATTGTCATCATATTGGACGAGAAATCGGTACGAACCTCGAATGTTTTATTCGGATTCGGTAATCTCAGAATAGGGGCAGAGATTAGTTCCTTCTTTAACTGGTGGAAGCGATCTTCCACAGGAGGGGTCCAATTGACTGCGACGGGGGCTGTTCTTTTAAGCATGTTGTTGAGCGGCGCGGCTATTGCAGCGAAATTCGGACCAAAACGACAATATAAGGACACGGGAAAGCCTTCCAATAAGGAATTGAACCCTCTTAATAGAGGCGAGATTGGGGTGTACGTTCAAGTCGGAGGTAGGCTCCGCTTGGGGGGGAAGGAAAAGACGGCAGGGGATGTTCATCGTTTGCTTTATGCATGCCGTTTGGACCAGGCACCCAGGTTTAACTTTTTCCCAGATTTTTGGGGCCCTTGCTTGAAGTTCGATGTTATTTGGACACATCTGATTCTCCTCGTGTAAGTATCCTTGCCTCCTTCTTTTTCTTCTTCTAACATTTGTAATTAGAAATACCGCTTTATTTTGTATCCTTTATAGATTTCTTATTTGTGTTTTGGAGCTTGTGTTAATAGGTACAGGTGGTTAAAGCAGCTTAGATGTAAGGAGTGCATTATAGATCTTTTTTTTGTTGCCTTGCTCAGGTTTTTGAACATGTAGAGTTTTTTAAGGTCGGCTTTCGCTCGTGCTGTTGTTTGAGCAACGTGGTAACCGTACCTACTCTTACCTATCTTGAGCCCAAACACAGTTCCCTCTGTGCTGTAGGGAACGCGCGCATAATCTGTTTCGATGCGGCCCAGTTTCCTACGGAAGAGCGGTATCATCCTAAATTTCTGTGTTGTTGGCGATTTTCCACCTTCTTTCATATCTGTTGACATGGTTGATCTCATGTGCAAGCAGTTTTTCGAAGAGCTAGACTGCCACTTCGAGGAGGGAAATAGGCCTGAAGTTGGCTGGTGTGTCGGGCGGCTTACCAGGTTTGAGAATGAAGATCTTTATGGCACTCTTCCATTCGTCCGGAAAGTAGCAAACGTTTAGGTACGCATTCAGTACGTTGACGAGCCCTTCCATGATGTTGCGAGTGGCATTCTTGAAGTTAATTTTGGTTAACTCTGTTTTACCTGGCGCTCTCTGTCTAAAGGTGCTTACCGTCTTAGTGATTTCTTCTCTGGTTATTTTTCTTCCGTACCCCCTCACTTCTCTGTCGGGAGATGTAGTATTGAAGGAGTAATCATTTCTATTTCTTGCCTTAGTTGGTCGTGGATGTACTCTTCAAAGTCATGGTAAAAGCGTTCGTTTTCTTCTGGGATGATGGGAAATATGTTACTCCAGAAGTCTTTGAACGCTTCTTCAGTTTCGGTTGTATCGTTCAACTTTGTCCAGTCGTCCTTTTTTAGTTGAACGTTTCTGTCTGGTGGTTTTCCTTTTAACCTTGCTGAGGTATTCCAAAATGTTCTATGATCCATTTCCTCGTCAAGCTTGCATATAAGGTCATTCCATAGTGCTGTCCGTTGTTCTGTTATATGTGTTTGCATATCTGTCCTTAGCATTCTTAGTCGTCTGCTTTTGACTCTGTCTCTAAACGTCAGTCTAATTTCTTCGTATAGTCTTTTGTATTCGTTTGTTATTTCATGTAATTTTGGAGTCCATCTTGGTGCTGAGAGCGGCTTGAATGTTGTCCTGGGCACTGTTGCTCGGTCCACTTCCACGATCTTAAAGTTGTCAGCTCCTGGTCGATTTCTTACAATATGGCCTCTTCAAGTGGTTGGGGGTGTATTCATTAAGAGTTCTGTACTCCTCTCAGTTTGTTCGACCGGAGAATTTCCTCTCCTTAACGGGGATCTGAATAGGGCTGGAGGATATTTTAATTAATGTGGCGATGTGGTCGCTTGGCATTAAGGGTCCAGTTTATATGTAATAGTTATAGGAGAAATCTCGTCTGGTTAGGACAATATCGAGTTTGGTTGAACAGTGATCGGTGATGTATGTGAGAAAGTCGGGCCCAGAGCGGACTTCGATGTTCCTGTCCAAAATAGTATTCAAATTCTTCTCCTTCTTATTATGACGACCTGTGTATCCTGATTCTTGCATCTTGCGTTGAGGTCTCCGCCAAACAAGACTGTTCTTCCATTTACACAAAATTGAAGGAAATTGTGCAACGGGAGGTAATCTTTTCTTGGAAGTTGGTATCCTTTAGATAGCACTAGGGGTACCAAGGTGGTTTGAACCCCGATGGCCAGATAGGATTCTTTCATAAAAGGGAGTTCTTTGAATTGTATCTCATTTTTGACTGCGATGGCAGCGCCATAGTAATGCTCCATGCTGTGATTCTTCGCAATGACGCTGTATGTGAAGATTTTCATCCTGTTTTGCACTGTGTCAACTCCGTGTTCGGAGATTAAAACAATGTCAAGGTCGCACTGTCTAATTATGTTATCGTAAGTCGTTTTTTTTGTGTCTCATCCGTCTGCGTTCATCTGTATAATAGTTAAGTCTTTTGTTATTCTGTCCATGTTGTCTACCGTTTAGTTGTTCCTTTTCCTTTTGTCGTGCTTCTTTGGCGTGAAGGGGCTAGGTGGTGGGGATCTAGATTTTCCGAATCTTTTCTTGTTAAATTCAGTAGTTGTTATCGTGGCGAAGGCTTCTTGGTTCAATCGGACCATCCTATGAAGCAGGGCTTCTTCTACCACGTTATTCGGGATGTCTGTTATGACATTGGGAAATGGTGTAGATCTTTAGATTTATCTTGCTTCCGTGGTAGGTATGTTTGGAGTCTCTAGAGGTTGAGGTAGACCTCATCCTCTGTCGGTTGTGGGATCTTCTGGTGCAAGAACCTTGTCGGAAGAGTTGTTTTGCTTCGCTAATTGATATAATTACTTCATCTATTGGTTGAGGGGGGCTTCTATTGTTTGAGTTTCGGGATCTATCTTGTTGGATGCTTGCTGGGGTTGGAACGGAAGCTGGAACAGTTTTCGTTTCATGGGGATTGTTTGAGGAGGATGCATCTGGATCCCAAGAATGTCTTTAGAGAGAGGGTTCTCGGGGAACCACATCTCTTGCATTCTGTTCTTCACGAGCATCTGGTCCTTACGTCCTGACGCTTACGTCTGAAAAGTCAATTATTCTGTAGCGCCTATGATTTAAACGTTAGTTTGTCATTAAAAATTTCTTTAACTGTGATTGGCCAATTTTCCATAACTTATATTCAAATAGACAAACAAGCAGTGCCTATGCTTCGAACGTTAATTTGTCCTTAAAATTTTTCTAAACTGCGATTGATCAATTTTGTTTCCCTTATGTTCAAGTAGAAAAGTATACATAGTGTAGCATTCTGTAAGTCATTCCATTTCTGTTCATTCCCTAAAGATGACTGACTACGGTCGAAAGACATCTCAGAATAAAGTATGTCATTTGCAAATGCTTTTTCTCGTCTACAAACAAGACCCAAACAAAAACTTGTAAGAAAAATAAAGAGAATACAAGTTAAAATCAATAATGCTGCCACAGTTGTGGACTTCAACAGTGCATGTATGATACATGGCCTCCTACCTAATTATATATATATATATATATAAAACTACAGTGAAAATAATATAATGAGAGTATATATAAGACAGTAAAAAATAAAGGACCGCCTCTAAGACAAGAAATAAAAAATGAGGAAGTAGAAGAGGGATGGGTAAATTCACACTAAGATTTAGTTATAACAGGTAGCATGGTCAAACCAAGAGGCAGAAAGGGTCAAGAACAGAGCCTAAGGGGTTAAAACGATTGACATAAAAGGAGATAGTCTAAAGAGGGAGATTAGGAGAGACAGGAGAAGTAAGCAGATAGGTTGGGGGAGGGGGAGCAAGGAGAGAGTGAGAGAAATAAAATAATGTTAGCATAGAACCAATTATTGTAAACCAGTATATTCTTTATAGTCGACTCGTATTTGAAAGCAACAGAAATGTTAAAGGTTTTTAAAAGAGGTGGAATGTCAATGAAACAATCAAAGAATGGTAAAACCAAAATGTTTTTAACATTAAAAGGGTTAGTATGAACTGTAGTATTATAGAACCTCTTTTTTTGCAGAGGAAAGACAGTTTAAAAGAAAGGGATAAGGGTACCATAATTTATGGCCAATTTCAAAGATAGTAGAGAATTCCAAATTCATATATTTTGGAGTAACAACTCGTAAAGCTCGTAAAAAACATAGAAGTTAAAACGGAGCGTTTGGTTTGGGAATATGCGAAGAGTAAAAATGAATATAAGAGTTTGAATTAGTAGGCTTGCAATAGATGGAGTATTTAAAACTGGTCTGGGTTCTATAAATTAAAATATCGAGAAAGGGAAGGGTTCTATTACTTTCAACCTCATGGGTAAATTTAATGGAAGGGAAGAGTGAATTAAGATTGGTAAAAAAGCTATTAATATCTTTAGAGTTATGCCACAGGTAAATGACATCATCAATATACCTGTACCAAACAATAGGGAAGTCAAAGGTAGTAGGGAGGAGTCTTGTTTCAAAGAACTCCATATATAAGTTAGAAAGAAAAGTTTGAAGAAATTATTTATCTTCGAATGAAAACTTACAATTTGGGGTACAAAGTGAAATGAAGTTCCTAAAAATAGCTGGTACGGGAAGGTCAATAATTTTACTAATTTAAACAGTACTAAACTTCTATAAACTACCCATATCTACCCTGGTCCAACAACGGTTTAGATAACGAGCATCTTCCAATGGAACTGTCATTTGTTCTAACAAAATTCGGGGAACACACCCTCCTGATAAAAATGCTGAAGCTAATTTTTAGTAGTTTTGAAGAGTTTAAATTGGGAAACTAACTACATATTTCCCTAGCTAAAATCTTTTAAAGTCTTTAACTCTCATGTCTTCCGTAGTGAAGCAGCCCACGGAGGAATATCATTGTTAATAAATTATACTCGTAAATATTTTTTCACAACTAGTTCCTCTACGTATGACTCAGTAAGCAGTTGCGGGAAAGCGTTTCATTTGCCAAATAATATACCATTTTCACTATATTCTTATGCTCACTGCAGGAAAAATCTGTCGTTTACAACTTTTATAACTCTTAACGCAACTACCAGCCCACCTTTTACTGTTAGATGATTTTAACGTAAGTCATATCCTTTGAGGTGACACATCCCGTAACCTCTGTGGACGTTTTAGTCTTTTTTTTAACGTCGAGCAATTCGTTCATTTTTAAATCAAATAAATTTATGCAGTAACATATTCAAACCTACTCTCATAGTTGCGTTGACCTCTTTCACTTTCACTCTCTGCCCTCCAGATATTCTAGTGAACTTCACATGGTTTGTTTTCGATGTCGATCTGCATGCTAGTGCCAACTCCCCACTCTTGTACCTACATAAATACGTAACTGGCTGCTACACACTAAATATATCACGTTTTAATATTAGAAGAGCTAATTCGAATATATTTCACGAGTAATCATATATGTACGACTAACTGCTCTCATATATGGACGACTTTCAAGATGTAGATTTGTCCATAGGCCTTTTCACATGTGTAGTCCAGATTGCAGCATCAGTCTTAAACCAAAATCTAATCAGGGCTAAAGGAAGAAATTGGTTCCATCGTGGAATAATGAATGTGTACTTGAAGTTAATAACTATATAAAGGTATATAAGCGAGTAATATGCATATATTTAAAGGACAACAATTTCATTGACCGAAACAGGGCCAGAGTCATTCAGCCGAGGACGTTGCGCCAGGCCCATATTGAGGCTTGGAGAAATTATGTATCATCCATTGTTTAATAACATTAAGCCTACACATTTGGTAACGAATTAAAAAAATACACAGCGAATAGACTGGACACACTTCACCAAATTCTTAAGTAGACGGGGCGATTCCTAATGCCCAGTTAGGGTTTCTAACATACTGGCCTCCAATTTTGCAGAAATTACGATCATCAAAAGATATCCGGTCAATTTGCAACAGTAGCAGTTAAATGAAGAGCGTCACTCCTTAAACTTATCCACCTGCAAGAACTATTATTACAACCATTGGTTCACTACCAGTGAGTTACGCTTTGCTCTCTCTAAATGCAGCGTAACTGCTCCTGGGCCGGATGAGATCCACACTTCCTTTATCTTCCATGTTCCCCTAAATACAGAAACACTTTTACTGGATATATTTAATAGGAATCGGCTCTCATAGCACTATTGTTCTTTCATTACAAAAGCACGGCAAGGATTCGCTCCTTTCCACAAACTATCGTCCAATTGCGCTGCAATTACTGGAAAAATCGCAAATACAACTAAAAAGGTTACTGGAATTCTACAACGCTACTAACTCCATATTAGTCTGTTTTTTGCCATAAGCAGAGTTCAACTGATATTTTAGTTAGACTAGAGACCTTCATACATGATGCCTTTGTCCAAAAGCAGAATGTTATAGCACTCTTTGATACCACGTGGGGACATGGTATTACAGAAAAACTACATGAGTAGGGACTATGAGGTTTCCTGGTATGTTTTATTGTTTTTTTATCGCATTGAACTATTAAAGTTCGAGGGGGATACCCATAAAATGGCCTTCAATATTCTTGTGAGTAAACTTCCCTATGATATTTATCCGCATTATCTATTGGTGACCTTGCTTTTATCTCTGTTTCTCACATCCGACCTGAGTGGCCAGATGCCTAAGAATATTCTCTTGATATTGTGGAGAAGGAAGGACCCAAATTAGGTTTTCACTCCTTCCAATTTATAACTAAATCTGCTAATTTTTGTAAGCTCAGACGTATTAAAAATCTCCAACTGGTTATTGCGATGTATATAACTAGAATATATCCAAGAAATCAAATATTTTTGACTTATTCTTGAGCGCCTGTCTATCTTAATCTCACATATAAGGCCAAATAATGCAGAAATGATAGAAGGATCTCTGGTTACTAAGCGTCTGTTCAACACATTAGGGGCATGAGAGAGACGCACCCTATCGATGCTCTACACATCCATGGTACTGTCCAAACTGGATTATCGATGCCAGGTTTAATCGTTTGTGCCCCCATCCTACCACCAAGTGTTGTAGTCTACCCGGAACAAAATTTCGACTATCAATTATAGCATTATACACATCTCTAGTGCATACGCTTTACTCAAAGAATAGACTCTTGTCCAATTTCAATGCATCTACGTATGCCTACGGTATCTCTTTAGAATCTAGCAGCTACCATCACCTGAGTTATAGAAAAGTATATCTCAACTTGGATTATTCGCCAACTAGTACAGACAACCATTTCAACACCGAACTTTATCTCTACGAATGGGAAAAGACCTCATTATCCATCATACTTGCACCAACATGTCATATTAGAAGATACCAAGACTCGCTCGCACTCAATTTCTTGAACATGCATTAAGTCAATTACGAGTATCTGTATGTCACATATACACTAATGGTTCGTTATAAATCGGAGCGAGGATAGAACAGCAGTTATATTACACTAAATTACCCTTTCGGAATGATTAACAAAAGAAACTTAAATATTTTCCGCCGAACTTTTTGCCGTTATTTTCCCCTTCGAACACATCATTTGCTTATAATTCTTATAATTTTTTTAATGACTCACGAAGTGCGTTTTTGCCCCTAAACAATTTTGACGTCGACTATCCATTACTTTCAAAGATCCAGGCATGGTTGTCCAGGAGTTATGGAGGATAACCAGTGACCTTTTGTTGGGTACCCAGTCACTTTGGCGTCTTGTATATATGTACAATGAATGGCCGGATGTGAAAATCCCTAACAGCCAGCATGTATTCGCAGAAATATTATAACTAATTCATATACATTTTTATCCCATAATTCTGTATTCCAAATTAAACAAACAGTCAATCCGTGGCATTGTCTAGGTGAGATCAATCCGAAAAGAAATGTCCATCCTTGGTCATCTTGGTCGCCACAAACAAAGCTACGACTTTGCCCTGTGTCGCCTTAGAATCGGACATTCGCGGCTCACCCACAGGTGCCTAGTGTCATTTGGAGTCCCAGAAGTCGTACAATAATACAGTCATAGTAACTCGCCCATGTGCATTAAGCACCTTTTGGCAGATTGTCCGATATTTGCACCTTTGGCTCTGCCGATTGCCTTTATTTAAGAAAAATAAATTATATCATTCTCGTCTAAACTAGACTTTATATCGAAGAACATTTCAATTCGGAGGGCATTTTTAACTCCACTCAATTTGCAATCTCTAACTTCTGATACCATGTTATCATGTATAACGTACATGGAACTGGATAGAATCTAGGATTAACCAGTTGAATGTAAAAAAAATTAAAATAACCCTTATTAGAGGTAAACCATTAAAAATTAAGACAAATCTGTGTATATGAAAAAAAAATCTTTTGGATAAACTAAGAAGTAAATAAATCCCACATTTTTAAATCCGTAAGTGACATTCACCATCACAAAATTTTTACCAAACTTCACCCAAATATTTAAGTTAAGCCGATCAGATTGTTGGTTGTCAGGATTAATATTTTGGTTGTGATTAGGGGATAAGTAGTAGAGTCGTCCGAATTTGTCAAAGATTGACAAATTTTATATAAAGACCAACGCTCAGCAGGCGATAGGGGAGGGGGTAAATCACATTGGAGGGGAACCACCCTACTAAGAACTAAGGTTTAATTGCAATTCAACTCACACTTCCTAGCTGTTGCATGGACCGCTAGCACGAGGGGGGGGGGAGAGGATATAAAATTCCGACAGCATGCAACAGCCTCCTTCCAATCTAACCCTCTAACTCATGATAGCCTCATGTGGCCCTACTTAATTATGATAACGTTAGCGGGGCCTACAGCACAGGGGATAGGGTCAAAAGCCTTCTTCCTTAAGCTCTTTTAATCTCTCGGAGGGAGCAGATATACCATCTGCTCCCCGAAAGCTAGAAAAAACAACAACAACATATATAAAAAGCATTCAGACAAACGGAGTAAAATTTAGGCGGTGATTCGAGCATAATCTCTTGACTTCTTCTCGGGTTGATTACTTTGGCATTTAATGGAAAGGTTCTCTAATAACACGAATGTTCTTTTCGTTGATAATTTTCCGGTTATAAGATAAGTCCCGTCTGGGAGCAAACCCTTTGTGCATTTATAAAAGTAAAGGCACTACTTTGAAAACCCTTACGGTTCTGTTATTAATATAAATTACACTAAAGTTAGTGTGGAAATAGTATTTGGGAGTAATCAGATGAACTTTAGTTAACAGTATTTATTCAACTACCAATTCGAGATAAATTATGGAATATACATTATTTCATCTTGTATATATATATATATATATATATATATATATATATATATATTTATATATTGTTGTATCACGTAGTGAAAAAGAAAGATAGGGAGACACTATATTTATACAAAACAATGTTTTCCCTATAAGGTCAGATTCTTTTAGGACTTCTGATAAGTTTGATTTGAGAAAGAAAGATAGGACTGGAACTAAAGAAAACAAGCCGGGGCTAATATTTACATTTCATCCTTTGTGCTGGAGATTAGGAACGATTCAAAGATATTTCTGCTAATAATATCATTTAAATGCATTATGGTATCTGCTTTTGACCAGTTAATGTGGTGACTCATCTTAAGCCTGTGGACAGCCAAAACATTATTTGTATATCCCTTAGATTCTGCATTTTGATGTTCCTTAATTCTTACAGATATTTTTAGAAGTTTGACCTACAGAGAATAAATTACAATCCAAACAATGCATACTGTATATTAAAATATTATCGTTCCTCGGGCTGTGTTTTATTTACATGTTTTTTAATATATAAATGTATTTAAAAATTATATTAATATCAAGTTGTTTTAACATTGGTACCACATACAAGAAATTATCATGGTATGGTAAAAGTAATATGTTTTGTAAAAGTTCTGTTTGTTCTGTCCTAGAGAACGACATAGTTAAAACGAGGTTGAATGATAGGCAATCCAGTTCATTTCTACTTCGTTAATCCATCGAGGGAGTGGGGTGGGGTGGGGTAGGCCGACATAAAGACGCCTATGTGGAACTTTTAATTACCTCTCTTTTTAAAAAGTCTCCGCAGACTTTTAATAAGAGAGATAATTAAATTAAAAGTTGAACATAGGCTCCTTTATGTCGGCATAACCCCTACTCCCTCGACGGATTAACGAAGTAGAAATTAACTGGACTGCCTATAATCTAGCCTCGTTCTAACTATGTCGTTCTCTTGATAGACATAATTGAGGGTGTCAAGGAAAGCAAGCTTGAGGATTAGCCCACTGTGGAACTCGGCGTCAGAGTCACCCGGAAAAGTGGCAGGACTGCAACTTCCGGCGAGAAGCCCCTCACTACCCCGGGAGGCCAGCCAGGACCATAGAGGGAAGAAGTATCTGTTTCTATATAAGCAAAGAAGCAATTCTGATTTTCAAACCCTCGAGGAGTAGTACCGTCGATTAGCGTTGGTTGCTTCCGCGCTGGGCAACAAAAAGTCTGCCACACATCATCTTCGAGAGGCTTCCCCGGGTCACACATCATTTTTTATCCTTCCTATTTCGCAATTCACATTCATGGATATATAGTTGTGACGAAGAGGGAGTCACCCTTGACCCAAGTGAAAAAAGAATACCGTTGGAAGAAAGGGAGCACCAACCATTACCTCTCAAAACAAGACGACTAATACCAGCGAATAGAGAGAACAAGAGGTCCACTGCCCAGAAGGGCCATTGTCTTGAAGAAATGGCCCAGAAAAACACAACCAGGACCCCACTGCGCGCTATCGATGATAAACCAAGCCCAGCAGGGAAAAAGTTTTCGAGATTGTGTAAGGAAAACTAATCATAGCCATGTTAAGACTGCTGGATGTGACCTAAGGATATTTCGCTATCTACGAAAAGCAGAGAGACATCAAAGCCATCACTGAAGAAGAGGCTGTTGGGATCCCCCGTAGAATCGGACTACAGCCCGCCATACCACCGCAATTCCTGGCCCAAAGGAGCGTGGTATGCCGGTGGCTCGACCCATCGATCGGGTATTACACTAAAGAAGAAATAAAGGAAGCAATTCAACTTCGGCAAACCTGACCAAGGGTAGTCAAAGTAATCAAAATTAAAAACAGAAAGAAGAACAGTGACTATTTGCATGTTTTCAAGGTAGTCTTTGCTGAAACCACAATGAACCAGAAGGCTAAAAACATGGACTCCTCATATATAACGCTAAAATTAGCGGAGAACAAATCGAAAGAGAGGAGTTCACTTCTGTCCAGTTCTGCTTCCGATGCTTTTGAATGGAGCAACACGCGACCAAGGACTGCAAAGAACCCTTGGAAACGTTCTTCAAATGCAGTGAGAAGGGCCATTATGGATGTAATCCAGAAACGCATACGAAAATTGCACCAACTTCGGACAAGGACATAGATCGATGGCCATGGCTTGTCCAGTCAAGAAAGAGGTGATTAAAAAGAAACAACAAGAAAAGAGACAAGGGGAAACGCAAAAGTCCAATACCACCTATGCTCAGCGAAGGTGGCACTCACTGAAGTAGACGCAAAGAAAAACTACCTTAAGATCCAAAATCAGATCTCGACCAAGATTCTGACTTGGATACTCCATGCGCACGTCATGAATCTCACGCGACTCGAAACATTCGCAAAAGATCTCAACTAAATGCTCACGAAAAATGAAATGGAACAAATTTGGTTCCCAGACAATTCCCATTCCGGGAATGGCCTACAATTGCCAAGCTAACAAACAAAGGAACACGATAATACTAAAAACGACAACTCAAAAACAGGAAACAAAACCAAGAAGAGAAGAAAAAAGAAGCAGTAGAAGTGAAAGCTCCTGCACCGAAACAAAAGCGAGAAGACAGCGGAGGGAATGAAAGAGCAGTCTTGATTACAACTGAATCCTCGGAGTACTCAAGCTGCTCCATAAATTGAGAAAACCAAGGGAAAGAAAGGCAAGAACAAAAAACTGGCTGCAGAGCAATTTCCCTTCCCCAAGGATATTTATCTCAGAAAATCTTCCAAGGTATTAAATCAAAAATCTTTAATTGAGAATTCGACGCTGAATTCGACACGGATGAAAAAGAAGAGGCCCTGCTCCGCGAAAACGTTGTTCTTTACGACGACACGTGCGAGCAGGTTTCCAATGCCGAATTCAGGAAGAAGAGAAACACAACTCAGAAATACTAAAAGGACAACATGAAAATAGTGAGCAACAGAATGAGGATCCTAACACTCAACGTTGACAGATGGTAGAGAAAAGCAACGGCATATGGAAACATATTACGAGTGCTTGACCTCGACATAATACTCATAACAGAGCACGGTATTCACACAGCATCTGGTCAAATTAAAATACCAGACTACCGAGTCGTCATGAAGAATCATTCACAGGAAAGGTTTGATGGTGCTGCGATAGATGTCAAGAGGAATATCTCGTTTACGCGTCATCCAGAGCTGGACGAATCCTTTGTAGCGGTTGAACTCCACACGTTGGTAGGAAACCTCGTCATAGCCGCAGCTTATTAAACTCCTCGTCGAGCCTACTTCCCCATAAACAACTTATACACGCTGTTTGGGCATCACAGAATGTCATTCTTAGGGGCAAGCTCAATGCCAGATGCTGTGCGGCGGACTATAGTAGAAACAAAGAAACAGGCCCAAAATTACTATTGATTATGGAAAATAAACATACAGAGAATAGGGCTGGATTTTTCGAACTATATGACTTCCACATCAGCCACAAAACCTGACATAATCATAACAAGTGAAGGCTTCCCCTTCAACTACCATAGCGAGCCAGGACTGGCATTCTACACTGATCACATAGTGATCCTTGCCACCGTCTCACTCGCGCCGATCCAGCTTCCAGTCACTCTCCACAAAAAACTACGCCTCGGCCAACTAGGAACTTTACAAGAGACAACTCAGTCAATACACCACAGCTGACCTAAGCGATGCACCCTTAGATGAGATACATAGATGAAGAGCTGGAAAGGATAACTTCGTCTATTCTAGAAGCAGACCACGAGTGTGCACTCAAGACAAAGTACAAAACACCCCCTTAACCCAGATGGACAGATGAGATGAAGGAGATCGCTCGTGTACATAGAGAAGTATATTAAGAGATAAGACAGGCAGGTCTAAACCTGGAGAGAAGCTTGCTACTATGAAGCTGGCTACCATGGTGCCTAAGCGCCGTAGAAGGAAATTTGGAACAACCTAATAACCAGATTTGCTAGAGAGTTGAACCCGGCTAAATTCTGACATCAAATCAGAAAGTTAAAAAAGTCTAACAGGTAAACTGAAGGCTCGAATTAAAGAGAACGCGGATTAGTTGGAGGATCAGGCGGTCCTAGAGTAAAGATTTAAAACTTAGTGTAACTCTTCAGCATCACTCCAGAAGACAATGAAGAGTTCGATCACGCCTTCGAAGGCCAACTTGGTAAATGCAACTTGGTAAAGCCTCAGAGCAGGTCATTCAGGGAATCACAAAAATCTTCAATGCTTCCCTGAATACGGGTTACTTCCCAGACGGCTAATAGGTTGCGAAAATAATCTTTATTCCTAGGGGAGGTAAACCCCCTCATCAACTGCTCAATTAAGGCCAATCTCACTGCTTGAATTTGTGGGAAACATCTACTAGAAGCTCCTGGCACACCAGCCTTAAGACCAATTAGCTGTGCTAAGAGCTCACAATCTTCAGAACACGGGATCCAAACGAGATGGGGAACGGAAACCAACCTCGCCCTCCTAACAGAAAAACTCGCGGGCTGCAAAGCTTAATGGAAGTACGTAGACGTGGTGCTGCGAGATGTACAAAACGCCTTCCACAAGGTTTGGCTAAGGGGTCTACAATGCAAGATCTTGTACCTCCAGCTAAACCCAATCCGGGAAACGGTCCTCTGTGATTATATCATGGAGAGGAGAGCCCAAATCTCGATCGAGGGCGGCTACACAGAACAAGAATTCGAACTCGAGGGGGTAGAGTCCATACTCTACCTCGTGTACACAATAGATCTCCCTGCTAGAGTGCAGGACGATACTAAGTATATGCAGTTCGCAGTCAAGATCACACAAATTGTCCCAAGTCCCTTCAGAAATGCTGGATTTCAAGCAAAGGAGATACCTACTGAGATTGAAAACATCAACAGATTTGAAAAAAGGTGGAAAATTAAGACGAACCGCAAGAAATTCTAAAATAATTCCAAAGAGCCGCTAAAAGTAACGACTTCACCGTCGACGACGACCATTAACCATAGTCTAACGAGGAAAAAGTCCTAGGCTTAAGATTTACCAAAACTGGATATAAGACCCACATGAACGACAGTCTTCTGACTAAAAGAAAGCTGAGAAACTTTAGATGTTCCGAACCTCAACGTGCCGAAAAAAACAGAAATTGTACACTGCTTTGGTACGCTCCGTCCTAGTGTACCCGACGGTGGTCACGCAGATGGCCAGATGTACCTCTCACATAACAAAGCCACACTGCTTATAACTGGCGTGAGAAGATTCGAACATCGTAGGAAAACAGTCCTACACGAAAGAGCGGGACTGAAGCCAATTTATATGGAGATCCAGAGGTTAGAGAGAAGGACATGGGAAAAAAGGGGAGGAAGAAATACTTACCACAATGAATAACAATGTTGCTATACGTCAACAAAGGCAACCCACAGTCGAGGGAAAAATACTATTCTCCTGCGGAAAAAAACTGAAAGAGAAGACATAAGCCCAATTTTTCCCTAACAATCCAGGAATCAAACGACAAAATCAAGACATTAAAACCAAATAAGGAAAACAATAACTTAATAAAAGAGGCGAAGTGCACAAGGTAAAAAGGAAGTAAACCAAAAATAAAAAATAAATAAAAAAGAGGAAGTGAAAATATACAGCAAAAGATAAAAAGAGTAAATAAAAGAGGCGAAGTGCCCAAGTTAAAATGAGACAAAAACTGAAATCAGAAAAAGAAACAACAAAAGATAAAAAACATAAATTAAAATTGGCCAAGTGCAGAAGTTAAACTTTAACTAAAACAAAAATATGAGGAAGAATAATATACAACGAAAGATAAAACCATAAATAAAACGAGGCGAAGTGCCCTAGTTAAAATTAAAACTAAAATACAAAAATAAAAGAAAGAAAAATTAACAACCAAAGTTAAAAAGCTTAAATAAAAAGGGGCGAAATGTCCAACGATAATATTATAAATAAACAAATTTTGAAAGAAAACCAGTTAGCAAAATATATGACTTGAAAGGCTCGAAAGTTATGGTGGAGGAACCTAACATAAGAGTTAAATAACAAGATCTGTTGGTCTGATTTATGACCTTACGTAGCCTAACATGGTATGACCTAGCATAGCAAAGCATAGCCCTCCATAGCCTATGATACTTTAGCCTACCCTAGCAGAGCATAGTATAGCCCTGTCTAGCCTAGTATACCTTAGCATAGCTTAGCAAAAACAAAATAATTCCTGGGCTAACCTTGGGGAAATTTGGGCAATTATATTATTCGACAGAGAATGTAAAACAACATAAAGGTTTCAAATTTCGTTAGAATCGGCCAAATAGCTACAATGTTATTACAAAAATGAAAAGAAAGCAAATATGGGACCGACCGACCGACGACATAGTGAGATGTAGAGTCGCCCGCGAATAGATGGTGTAATTGGCTGTGGTATATCCTAGGCTAGTATAGCATACCATACCCTAGATTAAAATGAGCTTTCATTGCTTAGCCTATTATAGCCTTGGTTAGCTAGCCTATCGTAGCCTACGGGTATTACCTAGCATAGCTTAACATAACATAGCATAGCAGAACATAGCCCTTCCTAGCTAATTATACTTTAGCCTACCCTAGCATACCATAGTATATCCCTGTCTAGCCTATTATACTTTAGCATACCCTAGCATACCATAGTATAGCCATGTCTAGCCTAGTATAGCTTAGCATAGCTTACCCTAGCCTAGCATTAACTATCCTACACAAGTGTAGCCTATACTATCCTATTATACCATAGTCAAGCATAGTTTAGTATTGTTTAGCCTAACATGCTATATGCTATCCTAGTATACCATTTTATAGCCTAAATTAGCCTAGTATATCCTTACCCTTGTACATTATATCTTAGCATAGCTTAGCATAGTATATATAGCCTAACATATAATAGCCTAGCCTAGTATAGCCTACTAGAGTATAGCATATTATCGCTTAGTCTAGTCTAGTAGAGTATCGGCCGATTAGTTCTGATGTTATGGCCAAAACAAAATAATTCCAGGGCTAACCTTGGGAAGACTTTGGCAATTATGACATTCGAAAGAGAATGTAAAGCAACATAAGGTTAGAATCGGCCAAATAGTTATGATGTTTTTAGAAAAACAAAGAAAGTAAAACAGGATCCGACCTACATAGTGAGATGTAGAATCGCTTGCGACTAGACTCACATGCGACTAAAAATATAAACCGAAGGAAGAACTCTAGACGGAGGAAGCAAAATGCAAAAAACTAAAAGGAGAGAAACGCTAGAGATGGCCTCCTCAACACCAAGGCAACCTACAAAACAACTTCACACTTATGAAAACTAACGCACAATTCATCACTTTCTTCATCGAATCGAATACAATATTATAGCAACTGCAGGTAGATAGATCCCTTGCAAAGGGGTTCCTATATACCAAACATATGGACCTTTTCTGTCCGCGATTTGGCATTCGGTTGATATACCCTCGTTATCCTTTGTCTAGTGAGTCGCTTAGAATGTTCACTTACGTGGTTTCGTGGTTTTTGTCCTCGTGAAATGTAAACCACATCTTTTAATTACCCCTATTCACATTCTAGTAAAAATTAACTAAACTAATATTTCCCCAATGACCTCATTTAAACAATATATATATATATATATATATATATATATACATATATATATATATATATATATATATATATATATATAGAGAGAGAGAGAGAGAGAGAGAGAGAGAGAGAGAGAGAGAGAGAGAGAGAGAGAGAGAGAGAGAGAGAGAGAGTGTCACACAAAATTATTGGATACCTAAAATTTTTTTATTTATTCTTGCATAATATTTCTTCTTTTTAGTTGATAATTTAAAAATATGTTCCAATAATACTTTCATTCACCTGTAAAAATGAAAAAAATCATAAATGCAAACATTTTATTTACAAAATTACCAAAATAACACTCGCAAAAGTATTGGATATATATTATTTTTTTATTATTTCATGCATAATATTTTCGAATTAGGTTGAAAATTGACAAATATGTTTCAATAATAGCATTGTTGTTCTTGGCCAATCAGAAAGGGCCACGATACTTTGCTTAGCAATGATGTCATCTTTTATCTCCTTCAGCCACCATTCTCCTACCACCAGTTGTAATCTCTTAACGTGATGTGCGGTCAAGTTTAGGAATTATCAGAGGACGTGCGCTAAATGATCATTGAATGTTCCAGAAGGGAGATGGACATCGTAAAATATCCCAAGATCTAAAGATCCCTTTAAGTATAATAGGAAAAAGAATTAGAAAGTGGAAGTAATTTAATACGACTGCTAACATTCAGAGGAGTGGTCGACCGCAGAAAATAAACACTGCAAATGCACAGTGGATTGCTCGGAAAGTGAAGAACGATCCATTTACTATTCGCATAGAAATTCAAAACGATCTTACAGTAGCTGAAAAGAAAGTGAGCAAGGACAAAATTAGTAGAGACCTCAAGCGCATCAGCTTACATTCAAGATCGCCAAGAAAGTCTCCTTTGTTGAGCGCTAGACATGTAAAAGGCCGGTTAAATTTGCTGAAACATGTGAAAACCAACCGATTGAATTTTGGGACAACGTATTATGGTCCAATGAGACCAAAATTTCGCTTTTGGGGCGGAACACGGTATCACAGGGTGACCGTGAAGAGGGTACGCAAGAAAATCGGGAGACAGATCCCGGTGCGATTGACCTAAATAATCAATTCTTAGAGGTTCTGGGATTACAGAAAAAAATAAATAACAATAAATAAAATGAGACCCTGGATACCAAACGGGAAAGAGGGGATACAGATTACTTGACAGGTACAAGAGTCTAAGAGAAGATGTACGGAGATTGCTTCCAGATAAAATTGGAGAGTGCAACCCTAATTGACTGCAGACTTGAATACGGCGATTAGACGGGGCGTTGCAAAGTTAAACTTGCAAAATTCTTTTTTCTTTAACCTCGCCGAGAAATGAGCGAGGGAGAACTCCAGTCGTTGAACGAAGTCGATAACCGAGTGATAGATGTCTGTCCGTGTCTATCATATTTCAGCGGGAACTCTGGCCTTAGATACGAGCAAGGCCGGGTAGAGTTGACGAGCTGCGTTCGTAGCTGGGAGCCGTTGGGGTCGAGGGAGTCACGTACGAGATTGTACGTGACTGCTAACCAAAGCATGGCTGTATTGTACTCATTTCTCGAAGTATTTAAACTGCCTTTGCGGGAGCGGGTCGCCGGTGGCCCCCCAAAGAGGGACGAAGATCTCATTAGACCTGGCGCGCCGGGTGGGGGTGATAGTCTTAGCGGCCTCACAGCTTGGCCAAAGGTCCATGGCGCCGTGAGTCTGGCACCAATCAGAGGTTGCGACGGTGAAGAATGAAACCCAATCGGATTACGCGGTCCCGCGAAAATCTCGCGGCTCCCTTGGGGCTGTCTGGCTGTGCAGGTGTATCTCCTCACCCGCCACAGGTAGACGTTGGGTTCTGGGGTGGTGTGAGATAAACCTTCTCTCTCTGACATCTCCTTACCTCCCAAGATGCAGCTTCCGAAGGAAGTGTCATCAGACTAATATAGGGTAATTACGCGGCTAAGTTTTCCATAGGGACACAATTACAAAAGGAATGGTACCGGGCACTCTGCACAAAAATAAATCAAATAAAGGGGACTAGGGAAATGCTCGGTATTCCCATTATTGAACATATCAAGAAAAAAATAATATTAATGTAAAGGCTATCGCGGAACCCAGTTCACACGGCCCAAATAAAATACACACATAAAATTTATAGAAGACCAGGAATCTAAAGGCCTACAAGAAATTCACCAGAATTAATCGAGAGGGTGCTAAATTATGAGGTATCCGCAAGGGGTTAAATAAATACATCAACAAAAAGTATTTACAGTATTATTTAGAACAGAATTAAAATGAAATAAATTAACTGTTAACTAATTATACGGGGGTAATCAAACAATAAGAAAAGTCACAAATGCTTAACACCATCGAACGACCACAAGTCGTTTTAACCAAAAAGATATTCGCGCATACAAAAATGGGTTCTATGGATAAATTGCTTATAGCCAAAACGACACGCGTCGTTGAAGATGAAAATAGGCTTTGCTACTCTAGTAACAGGTGTTCCAGGAATAACGTTCGTGTCTTACGTACCTTACCCGAAGGCCCAAAGTTACATGAATAACACTTATAACACTTAATTAATTTAAAGGGGACGTAAGAAGAAAGAGATACTCCGAAATTCCTGATGCCAGAGCAGTGAAGCAATAACCCACGTTGGGAACCCAGGCGAAAGAGGCTCGGTGACGATGAGGAAATTCGACCCAAGTCGACAGAGGTGAATGTGATGGCAGTCGTCGGCGAGGAGAAACCTACAGACGGGATACCGTGGCGAAAGGCGCCGGGACCACGGGGAACGATGATTCGAAGGCCCAACGATCCGAGAGAAGGAATTCGAGATGACAGAATTGGCCAAAGAGAAGATGGCAAGGTGACTAGCAGAGAACTTTCACGTGTTCAGCGTGAATGGCTTTCTAAAGAGAACAATTGCTAACGTAACTGGAAGAGCACAATTCGGTGCAGCTGACAGAGGGGCAGCGACAATGTTGGCAGGAATCAATGGCAGAAAATCCTCACTGCACGAAGGAATCCAGTACGGGTCTCCAAAAATTAATAACGTCAAGGTAAGTGACGGACAACGATTTAGCGGAGCAATCAGAATTCTTGCAACAGATAACTTAAAAGGGCTCACGGCCCCATTTATATCCTTCAGTATGAAGAGAAAAAAGGGAAGTGGGGCACAAAGGGGGGGAGGGATGAGTCGCTTCCCCTACGCAAATTAGACTGGTAGGTTGCAGAAGTTCATGCCAAAAATGGTAACCTTGAAGCGGGTCGACCTGCGCTAAACACCATAAACTATGATGAGAAAAGGAAAGCATGGGAATCCGAAGGCCTACCCTTCAAAATAAATAATACAATAAGACACAGAATAGTTATCAATAGCTTGGGTCAACATTGTCTCGTTAACCAGGGGCATACATACAAGGATATTAAAAAAAAATTGAAAAGAAAGATCTCACAATACAAAAAAAGGAATATAAGAACAGGGTAACTCATCAAAGAAATATACACAATAATAAAAAAAATAATGTGACATATTCTTATAAGGTATTACATTATACTACAAGAATTATTCAGGAATATATACATAAGTGATCCATTTAACGTTACATTTAATGGAAAATTACTCTGGAGACAAATCCAGAGGATTTCTGCTTAAGCTGTCCGCCAGGCAATTTTCGGAAGCCATAATGTATACAATTTTGAATTGAATTCAATGAGAGAGGGGCTCCACCTCATGAGGCGACCATTATTGTTCTTAACGTTCCATATGTAAAAGAGGGGTTTATGGTCAGTCACAATAATGAATTCTTTACCTAAGAGAAACACTTTGACTTGAGGATGCTCCAAACGATGGCATGAGGCTCTTGCTCAAAAAACTGCATAGTTTTTTTCTCGCGGGGAAGGAGTTTACGGCTCTTAAATGCGATGGGGAAACTTTCGCCATGGTTACCATCGTTACTCGCGTCAGTCCGTATGCCAAAAAGGTTTAAGGGAGTTGAGTAAGCGGTGGTTCGGTGCTGAAGCTAACTTCTCTTTAAGCTGGTCAAAGCTAGCGATCGAACGGGGTGTCTAGACGAGGCACTCGTGAGGCTGTTTTGTGAGAAGATCACACCGGGGGACGGCAATTGATAATAAAACGTCGGTAGAAGGAGGCGGACCCCATGAATGACCTCAACTGCTTCTTTGTTGCAGGGAGTGGAATTTCGACAATTGCCTTGATTTCGTCAGCTTGGGGAGACAAGGAGTCGTTCCCTATGTGTAAACCCAAATAGTCAATAGTGCCAAAGGCGAAGTGGCAGTTGTTGGGACCTATCGTGAGGTGATGTTCCAGGAGTAGGAACAGGAGAGCACGAATGTCAGCCAGATGGTGGTCCCATTCTTAGGTGGCCACGTAAATGTTGACGAAGTAGAATATGACGTGGGGCAACCCATCCAATAATTTGCTGCATCATTCGGTTATAATTGCTACATGATGTCACCAACCCAAAAGGGAGTCGCTGGAATTGTATCAAGCACTTGTCGGTGGGGAAAGCCTCAATGGAATCTGGTAATAGGCCTTACAATAAATAAATTCGGTAATGAATTTGGCCTAGTCGAACATGTGCAAATTCTGATCGATGAGGGGAATCGGTTCGGCGTCGAACATGGTGACGTTGTTTAACTCCCGGAAGTCGATGCACATCCGTTAAGAATTGTCTGCCTTCTTCACCATGAGGACCGGGGAACAATAGCCCGACTCCGAGGGCTCTATAATACCCATCTTCAAGAGCTGTCTACCTCCTCATTGGACTCTTTTCTTAAGTGAATGAGAAGTGGGTATGGATTAGAAAGGACAGGTTCCTGGGTGGTGAGTCGAATATTGTGCTCGAACTAGGTAGCAAAACCAGGGGTATTCGAGATTACATCAGTGAATTAAGTGATGAGCGCTTGTAACTGGGTCTTCTGGGGGATCGGAAGCTGAGGGTTTATGCTCAACCACGACCAAGGGGTCAAGCGGTTAGCTTGCCTCCAAGGCAGATTCTTAGGCCAGGGCCACAAGTTGATTGGCACAAGCGCGTCGATGGTACATTTTAAACATGTTCAAGTGGAGGAGCTTAGTGCCAGACGAGGCTTGGATCAAGTAGTCAACGGGGCCGCGTCTGTCGATCACTGGGAAGGGGCCACGCCATTGGTTCAAAAGTTTATTGTTCTCCATGGGGAGTAATAAAAGGACTTCGTCACCAGGTTTAAATTTTCGTTCTTGGGACTTACCTGTCTAAGTAGGTTTTATACTTGCTAAAGTTTGTCTCGGCGTTCTTATGCGCGATCTCCTGAATCTCCTGGTCTAATTTCCAATTGGAGAAGAGCTCCTTTAGAATGTTGCGGGGCCATCTAAAATTACGTCGATACTAAAGCTCAAATAGGGCAATACCTAAGGTGTGATGGGGAATTTCCCGGCATGCGTAAAGGGCTACCGGCAAGAACCGGTGCCATTCTCGGGTTATTCAGCGCACAGTTTTATGAGGATAGATTTGAGAGAGCCATTGATGCTCTCACACATCCCAGTACCAGCTGGATGAAAGGGGTTTTATCTGAAGGAGCTTGCCGACGTACTCCATCAGTTGTGACTTGAATTGGCGGTCACGATCAGACAAGATTTCCTTGGGTAATCTAACGCGGGAGAAGATGGAAATTAGTGCTTAAGCGCAGGATATACTGTCTATATTCTTCAATGGCACGGTCTCGGGGAATAGGCTGGCAAAATTCACTACAGTTAGCACGTGACTGTGACCTTCACTCGACGGGGGTGTATCGGACCGATGAGATGAATTGCGACACGGTAAAACTATTCTGAGATTATGGGTCCTCTCTGCAATGGTGCGGGCTTAACTCGTCCTTTGACGGCAGTCTTTTTAGCAGATGTCGCAAGACCTACAGTAACGAAGGATTTCTTCATGGGCGCCTAGCCAATAAAAATATTTAAAGATCTTTTGGGTGGTCTTCGTGTGGCTAAAATGGTCTAAAAACAGGCTCTCATGGGCAGTGTTTAAAATGTGACCAACGTGACAACGCGGGACACACAATACTCGCTTCGGAGTTTTATCGTTTACTGACCACCCACTGTAAAGTAAGCAGCCCGTAACTTTGTAGGAGATCGCCTTGTCTCCTCGGGTGGCTTCTTGGTTTTTGACTGGGCCTTAGCCGACAGGGGTCGAAGGAAATCGCAGTTCTTTTGGGTCCTTGCGAAGTCTTCATTCATGACCTCCTTGAATTCTGAAGAACTTGAGGTTTCGAGGGGTGAGGGCATCTTCGAATCTTTTACCACTTGCGAACGGGTAACCACGGGTTGAGCCACGAGGTTGGGGGAGATCCGTGGGCACTGGCTAATGAGGACGGAGCAGAATTTAATAGGGAAAGCTACTACTTATGCCCAGCCAGTCAAGTACGCACAATCGATTTAGCACTTAACGATGTGGAATCGATTGGCGCGCCCAAAGTACTTGTGCACGACGGCGAATTTATTATAGTCCGGGGGTACTGCGGGAAGCAGCTTGTCGGATTTAAGGCCTCCAGGTTTATTCTTTTCAAACAATAAGTTTACCTGGTGGCCGCTTGTACTTGAGGTGGTCGGGGGAAGAGAAGATTACGATGATATTGACAGAGACGCAGACATGGCACAGATCTGGTATACCTGGTGAGAAGATTTATTCCTAAACTGAAATTTCTCGGGGCAGTTCGTATTCACTTGGCCCTCCACAGCACAGGAAAAACAAATCGATCCCCCCCTTTCAGGGCCGTATTAACCTAAATAGTCAAGTTTTATATCGGTGCCATACCGAAGAAGTCTTTTCCGTCTGCAAAGAAGTCCGACTGAAGAAAAGCAAAGCCGCTCACACTCGAGTGATTCTCACATCTCAAGCAATCCCTCCTCGAAAATTTCAACCAGCGGCCACACCACTTCAAAGCGAGAGATAAGTCCTCCAGCGACATCCGGCAACCCCTAATACCTACCTGTAAGTTAACAATAACATTTATATCTCTATTGCGATAGTAGAAGTTTAGTACGTCCCACGTTTTAAAGGAGAGTAGAAACCATTATTCTTGAACCTAGGTCATATGTGTTTGTAGATGACAGTACCTTAATTTAATGTTTTATGCTAAACAAATAGGGTCGTGATAAAAGTACTAATTGGCAATTGGTTTGTTTATTGGAAGCCTACTTGTTTATGTTTTGTCATTGAAAAATCTTGGAGGCTAAATATAGAAATGCTTTTACTGTTGGTTTGTAATATTTAATTTAAAATACATGTTTATTTTTGGTAGATTCTGGTGTTTCCTCTTATCCTTATGTGCTTAAAAATAGCTCTTCCTTAAGGACTAAACCACTAAAATAGCACTCTTAGATCAAAGCCTACTTCATCGCCTGAAGAGAACGGTTTAAACACCCCGGGGTTCGTACGAAAAGAGTGCTTTCGGCTTCGACAGCCCAGTTACCTTGGCAAACTTGTTTCCATTTTGCGTGATGAATTTACCTTTATTTGGCTTAGGTTTGGGGGAAAGGGGTGTTGTTTTCTTCTCTTCTTTCGGATAAAGTCTGTGGCTTGCTGAATAAATGGCGGCCTCTTCTGTGCACTTCTTGAATGTGAGGCACCGCCGGTCTTTTACGAAAGATCTGACTTCAGCCGGAAGTGCAGCTAACAATTGGTCTCTCAGGAAGAAGTCAACGAGGGCATCGTAGTCATGCGTGTTTTTAGAAGCATCGAGCTAAAAGTCTATGTAACGCTGGAGAGTGTATCCAAACTGACTGGATGTTTGGCCTGGCTGAAGGCGGGCATGTCTGAATTTGGATCGGTAAAAGTCTGAGGTCATGTTATATGCCGCTTCTAACTCCGACTTTAAGGTCGAATAATCAATTGTTGCCTACGAGAGAAGTGATATGAATATATCTTAGACTTGGGAACTTAGCAAGGGCAACAATTGAGCAATTCATGTGCCTCGATGTCCCAATGGTCGATTTCGAAGTTTTTCTCGAAGTAGATTAAGAAGGCTCCGAAATCCTCGCCTTCCTTGAAAACCGGAAGTTTAACAGACACGGTAGGGAAAGCTTCGACCTCGAGCTGATGATGGACAGCGTCTCGTTCCTGGTCCTACTCATTTCAATTTCATGAAGGTGGATTCTTTCCCTTTCTTCTCGTTCTTCTCTTTCTCTTCTTTCTTCTCGTTCCTTTTCTTATCTTTCTCTTTCGATCGTTTCCTTCTCTCGAATATAAGATAAGATGCCCTTGCCTTTGAGCCCAAGCGACTCTCTTTGCAACTTGAACGTGTTAAATAATGAGGAAATTTTATCGCGTTCGACCAACTTTCAAGAAAAGCACCACAAAAAGGGGGAATTATTTGACGCACAGGCGGAACTACGATTCTTCACTTAAACAACAAACAAACACAGCGATAATTATTTCTCACGACGCAAATTCTTAGTTATACTAGAAATACAAAGAAAAGAAATAAGATTAACTCCTTTACAATACTGCAGACTTTTTATGAGGCCTGGAAAGGGTTAAAGTTTCACACGGTCACAAAGTTCAATACCAAACATTCACACGAAAGGGGAAAATGGGAAATGGGTAAAGTTTTTTCGACAGTTTCTAAAACCAGAACTTTTATATAGAAGAATAACACCCATTATAATCTGTGACAGGTATAAAGGAAATGAGATCAGATACTGCGGGTGACTGACCCTAAAAACCTGAATATAATATACATAGATGTCGTAGGGTGACCGTGAAGAGGGCACGTCAGGAAATCGGAATACAGATCCTGTGCGAGGGTTAAATATACAAAATCGATTGCAGTTGGCCTAAATAATCAATTTTTAGAGTTTCTGGGTTTAGAGAAACTGATGGTAGAAAAATATATATCTTTACAATATACAAAGAAAATATTAATAGAACAAGTAAATAAATGCCAATAAATAAAATGAGACCAGGGGTATCCAACGGGGGGGGGGGTACAAATGACTTGACGGGTACGAAAGTCCGAGTGTCCGAGAGAGGATGTATGGAGATTGCTTCCAGAGAAAATGGGATACTACAATTATTGGGGAGACTCACGTAAAGCCTAATTTACTAGAGGCTTGAATACGGCGAGTAAACGGGGTGCTGCAAAGTTAAACTTGCAAGATTTTTTTTTCTTTAACCTCGCTGAGAAATATCCGAGGGATTACTCCAGTCGTTGAACAAACTCGATAACCGAGTGATAGATGCCTGTCCGGGTCTATCGTCTGTCGGATAGAACTCTGGCCTTAGATACGAGCAAGGCCGGGTAGAGGTTACGCGTCGCGTTCGTAGCTGGAAGCCGTTGGGAGGCGAGGCAGGGCGTAAGAGGACTACGTGACTGCTAACCAAGACGGGGCTGTATTGTACTCATTTCTCAAAGCTTTTCTCGAAGTATTTTTACCGCCTCTGCGGAAGCGGGTCGCCTGGGCCCCCAAAAGGGAAACGGAGATCTCATTAGATTTGGCGCTCCAAGGGGGTTATTAGTCTCGGCGGCCTCACAGCTTTGCGCAAAGGTCCTTGGCGCCTTGGGTCTGGCGCCGATCAGACGGTGCGACGGCAAGCAATAAAATCTCGCGGCTGCCTTGTGGTATTTGGTCGGGCACGTGTATCTCCTCAGGCGCGACAAGTAGACGTTGGGTTCTAGGGGTGCAGGGAAACTCAGGTTTGGAGGAAGAAGGGAACCGCCCACAACTCTATGAATACCATACCTACTGTGAAATTCGGAGGCAGTAGTATAATGGTATGGGGGTCTTTTTCATCAAATGGTACTGGGGAATTAGAAATAATCAGAGGGAGGATGAATGCCTCTAAATATTGCGAAATTCTAGAACAAAATCTTCTCACATCTGCTATATCAGTGGGCCTTGGTCGAAGTTTTCTTTTCCAACAGGACAATGATCCTAAGCACACGGCCAAAGCAACTAAAAATTGGTTTGAAAATAATGTGATTGACCTCATGATATTGTCTAGTCAGCCTCTTGACATAAACCTAATCGAGAACTTGGGGAGGAAACTAAAGCCAGAAGTTTGTGCAAGGAATCCACAAAATGTCAAACAGTTGGAAGATTTCTGAAGCGAAGAATGAGCTAATATTTCTTGTGAATACTTGTAAAAGGTTTACGGACAACTACAGAAAGAGGGTGCATTTTTCGTGTATATTCTTCTTTTTTCATTATAACTACACCTCTACCTTTGTCAGGGCGGGTAATGATAAAGACGAATATACACGAAAAATGTACATGATTTTAGATGACAGATAAAGACTGTAAGCTTTATAACAACTCAAAATATATTGGCTAGACAACTACTCCACTTTCGAGACGTTTAACTATGCATCTACAAAGCAGAGGGCCTAGAAATCATTTGGAGAGTGCTCATAATATTAACCTAACGAGAGATATGATTGTTGTTAACAACGTTGTTAAAAAAAAGAGGTTAATAAAGCTAGGCTGAACATCTTAGAAGCCATATTAATAAACGAAGATAAGAAGGCCATCAACAGCCAAGCGACAAGCTGGAATCGCACTTAAAATTATTTTAAAATTCCACTCAGCGGACTGGCCTATTTCCTCTAAAGTTATGCTCAATCTAGGCAAACTTCTAAGAAGAAATATATGCGCTCCTGGGGCTGATTGGAGATTCCTGCTGTTCTTCTTAAGCGAAGTAGACCTCGCCCCCCCCCCCCCCCCTGCCCGAAGGGTTGCTCTTCCTTATTCTAAATTGTTCACTCTTTTTTCATACTTTTTACCTCAAACTTATTTCTCACTAGCACTACATAACTTGCTCACTGGCAAAGTTTGAGTTGCAGTTGGTAGTAAGATATAGTGAACCCCTGCAGGAGACCCTTTAGGGGGCCCGAAAAGGGAGGCCAATTCTCGGTCACGAGCCAGAACCCAACTGTGGACCGCTGTTAGGACTAGGTCCAGATAGGTAAGGTTGACCAAGGAGAGTGCGAAAATTGGAAGGGAGGTGAGATAGATCTAGGACAGATAGAGGGGCTCTTCCCACTTGTGGAGACTGGATATGACTTCATAGCTAAAGATCGACAGAAAAACCCCTCCCTTTGGAGAGGGGACGACTCCCGGAAAGATGGACCCACCGGACTTCAAGCGACTTCCCCTGAAGCTCATACCAAACGGAAGAAAAAGATCACCACAATATGTAGTGCAATGTATATTTATAGATCTGGAGATACCACTAATCAAATGCATTAAGAGACCATCTGGATTCACAGGCATTTGCCTAGAAAATAAAGACGTAGAGCAGCTACTGTTATCTGCAGGGAGCAGTACTCTAAGAAAGCTGGACTTGGAAGCTAGAGTACCACCACAAATCACAGCTAACAGAAGCGTCGTCTGCCGAAAAATCAAGTCCTGGGTAGGAGAGCATTCATGCAAAGAAATAAGAGAAGAACTTCAGGAGAAACAGAGATGGCTCAAAATTGAAGAGGTGGTGAAATTTAAAGATCACACTCATGTTTTCAAGGTTATCTGTGAATCCACCCACCCACATACGAAGAGACGTCTTCACAAATATTCAGATATGCTTTAGATGTTATGCGTTGGGAGAACATACGACACAAAATTGCCCACCAAAAGACCTTATAATCTGTTCTGTATGTGGAACTGAAGGCCATTCTTGGCGATACTGCAACAACACAGTCAAAGGATGGATTAACTGCCAAGGGGGACACATAACTATGGTAATGATTTGTCCCAAAAGAAGAGAAATTATACAGAAGAATGAAACAGAGTCAAACAGAAATAATACGAAGATTAAAAAACTCATACGCAGCAATGGCAAAAAAGTGACCAACAAGGACCGGCAACACAAATTAATTTAGATGGTACGCTCAACGTAAAAACACTTACTTGTATATTACATGCCGAAGTGATGAATATAGCTAACCCTGGAAGTTATGCAGAAACAGTCAACAACATGTTACAGGAAAACATGCTCGAACCGATGAAATTCCCCAAAGAAATCGACTCATCGGCCATTTTCACAATCAAAGTCACAGAAAAGACAAAACTTGAGTTAATCGAAGAGGCAAAATGAAAGCAACAGGCAGAAGAAACAGAAGAAGACTCAGAAACTGAAAACTCCCCCGACGACACAGAGCAAGAGTGCACACCGGTTACTCACAGGAAAGCCCAAAGAAAGGAAAGATCTAAATCCGCAAGTAAAAGGGATATACCACCCACATACGAACTAACAGAGGGACCCTTGAAGGCAGTCAGCCAGGGAAGAACCCAAGAGAAACGAAAGAAGAACCAGAAAAAGAAGAAACACCGTTAACTTAACAGTTAGGACAAACTAAATGGAAAACGAATATATGAACGGAAATGGACAATTGGATTATGGATATAAAGAAATTAAAAATACTACAAATTAACACATGTGGATGGAAAGACAAGGAAATTATGTACGAAAACTTATTCAGAAAGATTGACCCAGATGTGATACTAATATCCGAACATGGAAGAAACACAGAAAACGAGAAATTAAAGATAATGGAACTACAATGTTATTAACACAAATCCTTCAGGAGAAACACACGATGGGGCGGCAATAGCGGTCAAGCGAAGATTGCAGTACAAAACAATACAAGGATTAGGAGATGCATATTTAGATATAGAAATTAAAATGGAATTAAGCAGCATCATTGTCGCCACCGGATACCAGCCACCCAGGCGCCCCCAATTACCGGTACAAAACTTCACACAACTCTTCAACTATAGGTCATTTGCTGGGCGATTTAAACGCCCATTGCGTGGTTTCTGTGTATAGAAATACAAACAGAGTCGGAAAACAACTTAACACGCTTATCAATAGACGTATACTGCAAAGACTGGGGCCCAATTTCCCTACATACTTACGAAGAGATCATGCAACAAAACAGGTCATCTGCCTGACTAACTTCAACCTGCCCTTTAACTATTTTATGGAACCAGTGGACATTCCTTGCAGTAACCACACTGCGACTCTAATGCACATAAACAAGAATCCTATACAAATCCTTTTCGAAGAAGTGGAAGGCGTACCATAGAGCGGATTGGGATAAGTACAAAGAATTACTTCAGACGTACGTGCCTAGCCTGCTCGGGGAAGCCACTATAGAGGAAATCGACGGGGAGTTGGATAGGATCAGAGAAGAAATTAAAAGGCAAGAGAAGGGGGCAGTCCCCATTAACTCGTTCCAAATCATTCAAGAATTTAGGTGGACACTAGAAATGGTGGCTTTGAGCGAGGATATCGGACGGGCGGCAGAACATATAAGAAGATTCGGAACATCAAAGGAAGCATACAACGCACTAAGGAGACAGAAAAGAGAACTAATAGCACTAATTTATGAAAAACAGAAAGAGAAATGGGATCAGCACATCGAAAAAATAGATGTGGAAACATCACCAAGGGGATTTTGGAAACATATCAACAGATTAAAGACACGGACAGTCAGGGATAAAATCAAAATTAAGGATGCAGGAAACAACATTTTAGAAGACGAGGAAGAAATAAAGACATTATTCAGAGAGCACTGGAGAAATGTATTCAAAATTAGCGAAGAAGAGAATGAAGACTATGACATTTGTGGAGAAATGGCTACATTAAGCCTCCTGGAGGAGTATAGGTACATTCAAGCCCCCCTCCCTTCATGAGGAGAAGCGTGGGAAAGGTAGCCGGCAAAAATGCTTACCATGTGTGATCTCCTCGCCGCTGTGGGCAGTTGGAGCTAACATATGTTTGAAGGTGACCACCTAAGGTCCTTAAACGACGCTCTAACGATCGTATTACCTACGAGACCCATAAACCCGTGGTTAGGAAAAAAAACGGTGCGAGTCAGAAGGCACGCCAAGTAGCGGTGCGGTTGTGAGCCTATAATTTGCGAGCTGACTTGGGCACCCCAGTGCCACCTCAGGAATTCTCGCTCTCCCCAGATGCTAACTCTCCATTCGCTCCCCCCTCCCCTTTTTGCATCTGTGGCCTGGTCACTTCCCCCTTTAGATGGGGCAGCAATCCGCCTATATATAAGCCCCGCAAAGAAAGACAAGAAGATTATCAGAAGTCGATACGCTAGAGGTGGATTAGTTCGTGAAGATCGATCCATCGGCTAGACAAGAAGATTATCAGAAGTCGATACGCTAGAGGTGGATTAGTTCGTGAAGATCGATCCATCGGCTAGACAAGAAGATTATCAGAAGTCGATACGCTAGAGGTGGAATAGTTCGTGAAGATCGATCCATCGGCAGACAAGAAAATTATTAGAAGTCGATTCGCCAGAAGAAAGATTAGTTCGTAAAGATCGATCCTTCAGCCATACAAGACTATTTCCGTGAGAAACGATAGGATCAGATTGAGAAAATCGATCCCCCCCTTTCAGGGCCGTATTAACCTAAATAGTCAAGTTTTATATCGGTGCCATACCGAAGAAGTCTTTTCCGTCTGCAAAGAAGTCCGACTGAAGAAAAGCAAAGCCGCTCACACTCGAGTGATTCTCACATCTCAAGCAATCCCTCCTCGAAAATTTCAACCAGCGGCCACACCACTTCAAAGCGAGAGATAAGTCCTCCAGCGACATCCGGCAACCCCTAATACCTACCTGTAAGTTAACAATAACATTTATATCTCTATTGCGATAGTAGAAGTTTAGTACGTCCCACGTTTTAAAGGAGAGTAGAAACCATTATTCTTGAACCTAGGTCATATGTGTTTGTAGATGACAGTACCTTAATTTAATGTTTTATGCTAAACAAATAGGGTCGTGATAAAAGTACTAATTAGCAATTGGTTTGTTTATTGGAAGCCTACTTGTTTATGTTTTGTCATTGAAAAATCTTGGAGGCTAAATATAGAAATGCTTTTACTGTTGGTTTGTAATATTTAATTTAAAATACATGTTTATTTTTGGTAGATTCTGGTGTTTCCTCTTATCCTTATGTGCTTAAAAATAGCTCTTCCTTAAGGACTAAACCACTAAAATAGCACTCTTAGAACAAAGCCTACTTCATCATAGAAGTAACTCACGCCCCTTAAAGCATACCGCTACTAAAAGGGTGTCAAAGCGTAGAGTGATCAAAGCCAAGGGTCATTCTACGACATATTATAAAAGTGGTGTCAGGTCTAGAGGTTATATATTAGAAAAAACCCAGCAGTGTCTATTTAAGGAAGAGCTAACACATAAAAGGAACACCAGGAATAATAGAATATTTGACGAGTGGGAAATTGGTAAAGTTAGAGGGGGATACCATCTAAAGGTAATTGTTAGGCCAAGTGGTAAGTTTCGGTGGTGGAATAGGTAAGGCTTGATTAAAAACAAGGTAGATGACTGACATAAGCGCGATGGCATTGTTTGACCTTTATCGGAAGCAAGGTCAAAGCCTCGGACTGCAAGGAACCGAGCTGAGTTCGTTTATTCAGGAGAAAGAGAGAAACGAAAGAGAGTATATTCAGGAGAAAGAGAGAAACGAAAGAGAAGAAAGAAGAGAAAAGATGAAAATGGAAGCAGAAAAGACGAAAATGGAAGCTGATGAAAGAGAGAAGATAAGGGCCCACGAAAGAGCCCTTAGTAAAGACCAGTTAGAGGTGCAGTCAGTGTCATCCAAAACAGGAGTGTCACCAGCGGCCAGCATGAAACTCCCGGAGTACAAGGACGAAGAAGATTTATGCTCATATCTCTCCCATTTTGAGAAAATATTTGAAGTCAATAATTGGGACCTAGAAGAAGATGGGGTCGCCAGACTGTTACCGCTACTCAATCGTAGGATGAGAGAGATATTCGTATCTTTACCCTCAGAAGCGACTGTGGACTATTCCACTCTCTAAGCCGAACTTCTCTCAGCTACAAACCTTAACCCGGAAGAATATAGGATGAAGTTCAGGCAGTCTCGTATAAGACCTGGACAAACGTACAAACATTTTGGCTTTGAGCTTCGTCGAAGCCTACAGTTTTGGATGGAGTCAGAAGGGGTAGAGAACGAAGTCGCTGCGGTCGTCGACTTCATGCTTAGAGATCAGTTACTAAGTACACTACCCCAGGAAATCCGTGCATTCGTTAAAGACCGAAAAGCTTCTACCTTCAACGAGTGCCTGGACGAGGTTGACCTCCACGCGGTAAATCATCGGTTATATCCTAGGGAGTACAAGAAAGAGAAGGCTCCCTCCCCAAAGAAAAATGGGCCGCCACCCAGGCATTTACAGAAGAAGCCCTTTAAGTTCTCAGTAGCAAAAGGAACTTATAAGCCAAATTTTGGAGGAGAAAAAAATCGAAAAGAAGTTAGGATTCCACAAGGATCATACCCTAATACCGGCACGTATCCCAGGAAGCCCGTCACTTGTTATACCTGCGGGATAATAGGTCACCTGAGTTTCCAGTGCCCACAGAACTCCCGACTGAGGGAGACCTCGAGACAACAGGTGCAAAACCTGACTGCCGCGATCCCAGCAGGACAAGCTGATTCGTCCTACGTCCCCGCGCCAACATCCGAAGGGCCCCAGCAACAGGTAAACTTTCTATTCAACAAAAGTTCGCCAGGTGGCCTACAATTTGAAGAGGGCACTGTTAATGGGTGCCGAGTATCCACTTTAGTCAGAGACACCGGATGCACGTGCATAGTGGTATCCGACAAGTTTCTGCCCCCAGTAAACCCTGCCTATAAGAAATTCGCAATCGTCCACGACTTTTTAGGACGCGACAATCAATTCCCCGTCGTGAGATGTCATATACAATGCAGATATTTCACCGGTTGGACGGACGTGGTAGTACCCCCGATTAAGTTCTGCGCAGTACTAATCGGACAAAACCCCCTAATTCCCCAGCAAGAAGTGGCCCAACAAGTAGTCACCCGGGCACAAGAAGCCCAGAGGAAAGAGCAACCTGCTAAGTTGACCCCGAGGATTACCCTCGAAGACAATGGGTTCAAATTGACTTCCTTCGCCAGTGCTCAGAAGGAATGCCCCACTCTTAAACCTCTATGGGAGAAAGCTATTAAGGGTGAAACTCTCCAAGTGAAAGGAAAGAAGCCTATCCAATATATCGTAGAAGACTCACTTCTCTACCGTACTATCAGCGAGAAGGACAAGGAGAGCAACAAATCAACGTGTGTACCTCAAGAATACACTCAAAGAATTTTGAATCCCGCGCATGATGGAATATTAGCCGGACACTTTGGGCACAACAGAACGGCGCAGCAGATATTCCGACACTTTTATTGGCCCCAGGCCGCAAGGTAAATTGTGGCCTATTGCCGAGCATGCGATGGGTGTCAGAAGGATCCCTCCAGAGGACGGGTACCTCCCGCTCCCTTACAAAAGGTGCCCGTTATTACCGAACCTTTCTTTCGAGTGGCAATTGATTTGGTGGGACCAATTCACCCCCCTTCAAGTGGAGGACACTCCTACATCCTCACCCTAGTGGATTGTGCCACCCAGGTCCCAGATGCCGTGGCCCTACGGAAGATTGACACTATTTCCTGCGCGGAAGCATTAATTTCAATTTTTGCACGAGTAGGCCTGCCTAAAGAAATTCTATCTGATAGAGGGCGCCAATTCACCTCAGAATTGATGGAGTATTTTAACAAACTACTGTTAGTCAAGCCAATTTTTACGAGTCCATTTCATCCAGCCGCTAACGGAATCTGCGAGAAATTAAACGGGACTCTCAAAAATATATTGAAGAAGTTGTGTCAAAACAACCCTGCACAGTGGCAAAGATACCTGCCTGCAGCCCTTTTCGCCTGCCGAGAAATACCTCATCGGACGTTGGGATTCTCGCCCTTTGAGCTATTATACGGGAGAAATGTGCGAGGTCCTATGAGTATTCTTAAGGAATTATTTTCCAACGCGAAGCTCGAGCAAGAAATCAAATCGTCTTACGCCTACGTGATGGATATGCGCGAGCGCCTAGAATACTGCTCTGGCTTAGCTCGAGAGAACGCCGAGAAAAATTTAGCCAAATACCGGGACTACTTCGATATGAAAGCAAAGGCTCGAAAATTAAAGGCAGGAGATGAAGTCTTATTATTACTCCCGACCGAAAATAATAAGTTATGGGCCCAGTGGAAGGGACCGTTTGAAGTAATCGAGGCACGGGGTCCAGTCGATTACTTGATAGATACCCCAACAGGGCGATGAACCTATCACATAAACATGCTAAAAAAATATCACCGCCGCGCGTGCATAAAGAATATTACCCTTCTAGACGAAGAAGAACCGATGGATGCCGTTTACCCGGGTACGCCCCTGCAAGTCATACACACCGTGTGTGTGGAACAAGACGAGGAATACGAACTTCCCTCGCTCTCACCTACCCCGGAAGACCCTCGGGTGGATTTAAAGATAAATCCCTACTTAGAAATTCAACAAAAAGCGGAAATGTTGAACTTGCTCATGGAATTCCCAGAAGTCATTTCTGAAAACCCTGGATGTGCCAAGGATTTTATCCATGAAATAAAACTAAAAACTAATTCAGTGGTTCGGAGCAAACCATATCCTTTACCAATCCACCTACGAGAAGCCTTCAATAAGGAAGTCCGGAATTTACTAAAATTGGGAATTTTAGAGCCATCGGAGTCCGATTATTGCTCCCCCATAGTAATGGTTAAGAAACCTGATCAATCATTTCGGATGTGCGTGGACTTCCGAAAATTGAATTCAGTGACCGTTTTCGACGCCGAGCCCATCCCACTAATAGATCAAAATCTCCATTTATTTGAAGACGCTAAATTCATCACCGAATTGGATTTGTGTAAAGCGTACTATCAAATACCTCTCGCTAAGGAGTCCAAAAAACTGACGGCTTTTGCGACCGAGAGAGGTCTGTTACAGTTTACCAGGCTACCCTTCGGACTACTTACAGCTTGTAGCAATTATAATAGGATGATGAGGTGAATTATCGCTGGACTAAGGGACGTGTCGTTTTACTTCGACAACGTGTACGTAGCTACCCGTACATGAGAGTCACACTTACACGCCCTACGCTCATTGCTGGAGAAATTGAAGGAGCAAGGTCTAACCGCCGGGCCGACCAAGTGTTATTTTGCCTACGAATCCATTGACTACCTGAGATTCAAAATAGGACAAAAACACTTGACTACCCAGCAAGAAAAAGTGGACGCCATAGTCAAGATGCCCCGGCCGAAAACAAAGTAACAACTCCGATCGTTTATGGGAGCGGCCTCGTTCTATAGGCGTTTTGTACCACACTTCGCTTCCATTGTGGCCCCACTGAATGATTTGTTAAAAAAGACAGCGTCAGACCCTGTCACGTGGAACCCCCATGCAATAACTCAGTTGGAGGTTCTAAAAGGAAAACTCGTAACTGCGCCCATTCTTCGCTTACCAAATCCCAACAAGATCTTCGGCCTTCGCACGGACGCTAGTCGGGACGGGTTAGGCGGAGTATTGCTTCAATACGAAGATGACGAAACAGCCTATCCCATAGCTTATGTCAGTAGGAAACTGTTGAGTAGAGAAAAAGCCTACGCTACTATCGAAATCGAAGCTTTGGCCATAATATGGTCCATAGGTAAATTCAAATATTATCTAATAGGGCGCGAGTTTAAGTTGGAATGCGACCATAAACCGTTGTCATACTTAGGTAAAAATAGGTGCAAGAATGGAAGACTCCTGAGATGGAGTTTACTCTTGATGGAGTACCAGTACTCCATTCACTATATAAAAGGGTCCAACAATTGTATGGCCGACTCGTTAAGTCGGAACCCTGTCGACGATTAAGGAGCAGCCCAACTATTGTATTATAGCAAAGTTAAGTGTAAATCAGTAGAATTGTAAGTAAGTAGGGGCGAGTAACCCGAGTGGTAGGTAAGAAAATCCTAAGTTGGCACAGTAATAAAGGAATTAATGTAAGGTCAGGTGAAATGTTATCGAGACATTCCCGAGTGAACTAGAATTTATTGTATAATATAATGTTCCGTAAGTTACCCATGTATATTATTGTAAGCGTCGGATTGGAACACCCCCCCTCCCGTTATTTTCTTAAGAATGGAGGTAAATGTGGAGAAATGGCTACATTAAGCCTCCTGGAGGAGTATAGGTACATTCAAGCCCCTCTCCTTTCATGAGGAGAAGCGTGGGAAAGGTAGCCGGCGAAAATGCTTACCATGTGTGATCTCCTCGCCGCTGTGGGTAGTTGGAGCTAACATATGTTTGAAGGCGACCACCTAAGGTCCTTAAACGACGCTCTAACGATCGTATTACCTACGAGACCCATAAACCGGTGGTTAGGAAAAAAAAACGGTGCGAGTCAGAAGGCACGCCAAGTAGCGGTGCGGTTGCGAGCCTATAATTTGCGAGCTGACTTGGGCACCCCAGTGCCACCTCAGGAATTCTCGCTCTCCCCAGATGCTAACTCTCCATTCGCTCCCCCCCCTTTTGCATCTGTGGCCTGGTCACTTCCCCCTTTAGATGGGGCGGCAATCCGCCTATATATAAGCCCCGCAAAGAAAGATAAGAAGATTATCAGAAGTCGATACGCTAGAGGTGGATTAGTTCGTGAAGATCGATCCATCGGCTAGACAAGAAGATTATCAGAAGTCGATACGCTAGAGGTGGATTAGTTCGTGAAGATCGATCCATCGGCTAGACAAGAAGATTATTAGAAGTCGATTCGCCAGAAGAAAGATTAGTTCGTAAAGATCGATCCTTCAGCCATACAAGACTATTTCCGTGAGAAACGATAGGATCAGATTGAGAAAATCGATCCCCCCCTTTCAGGGCCGTATTAACCTAAATAGTCAAGTTTTATATCGGTGCCATACCGAAGAAGTCTTTTCCGTCTGCAAAGAAGTCCGACTGAAGAAAAGCAAAGCCGCTCACACTCGAGTGATTCTCACATCTCAAGCAATCCCTCCTCGAAAATTTCAACCAGCGGCCACACCACTTCAAAGCGAGAGATAAGTCCTCCAGCGACATCCGGCAATCCCTAATACCTACCTGTAAGTTAACAATAACATTTATATCTCTATTGCGATAGTAGAAGTTTAGTACGTCCCACGTTTTAAAGGAGAGTAGAAACCAATATTCTTGAACCTAGGTCATATGTGTTTGTAGATGACAGTACCTTAATTTAATGTTTTATGCTAAACAAATAGGGTCGTGATAAAAATACTAATTGGCAATTGGTTTGTTTATTGGAAGCCTACTTGTTTATGTTTTGTCATTGAAAAATCTTGGAGGCCAAATATAGAAATGCTTTTACTGTTGGTTTGTAATATTTAATTTAAAATACATGTTTATTTTTGGTAGATTCTGGTGTTTCCTATTATCCTTATGTGTTTAAAAATAGCTCTTCCTTAAGGACTAAACCACTAAAATAGCACTCTTAGAACAAAGCCTACTTCATCATAGAAGTAACTCACGCCCCTTAAAGCATACCGCTACTAAAAGGGTGTCAAAGCGTAGAGTGATCAAAGCCAAGGGTCATTCTACGACAACATTGATTTAAAACATCAGATCATGGTCGAACTCAATGGAGAGATCGAAAGGACATACCCCTTCCACTTTGTCGAGGAAAGGAGAAACAACAACAACGGAATAGACGCAATCATTACATGTGAGGAATTAAAAGAAACCATAAAGAACTTCGGACAGAGAACCCCAGGCAGATCGGGACTCACCAGATTAAATTACATCGAAGCACCCCCGGACATAGTGGAGGGAGTCGAAAACGTCTTCAATGCGTGCTTGAACACCGGATACTTTCCTGATCAACTGAAAGTGGCGAAGATAATATTCATACCCAAGGCGGGAAAAAACCCAGATCAAGTGGATAACTACCGCCCCGTCTCGCTGCTAGATTTCATCGGTAAGGTATTGGAAAAATAATAAATAACACACTGTCCAAATTCATTGATGATAATGGTGAAGAAACAGCTGCCAATTTGGCTTCAGGAAAAACAGAAGCACGGAGATGGCCCGTAGAGCCATCCTTAAAAAGATTGCGAAAACAAAGAGATAAAAAATGAGAGTAGACATCGTATGCCGGGACGTGTCCAAGGCATTCGACAATGTATGGAAGAGGGGTATACAACTCAAGATACTCAGTTTAGGAATGAACAACCAGATCGAAAGGATTTTATGTGAATATCTAATGGAGAGACGTTACCCAGATCATAGTTTTCCTCTACAGGAATGGACTAATGCAAGCTAGGATGACTGCAGAAGAGATAATAAATATTAATAGATACGAAGAAAATGGAAAATTAAACCAAAAGGGATAAATTTAAAATGGTACCCGTGTATAGGAGGAGCATTTCAGGTGTATATGTAGAAGGACAGCGCTACAAATACAACAAAGAATGTAAGGTACTCGGACTAACCATTACGAAATCAGGTTATAAAAAGCACGTAACTGAAAGCGTAAATCGAGGGAAGAGCGGCCTGGCATTACTGTACAAGTTAGTTAACCTAAGCATGAAAAACAAGAGAAAAAATTATCAAACCATAGTACAGTCCACGATTATTTCTCCAACCATTGCGATGTACACGATCTCGAGAAGTAACCTATTAAGACTCCAAAAAGTCCAAAAGAAAGCTATCTACTTAATAACAAATACCAGAAGAGGAGAAAGAAAAAGACTACGAGACCTGCATAGGGAGGCAAGGATAAAGCCACTGAACAGAATAATTGCAAAAAGAGCAAAGAGAGTAATAGAAAAGACAGAGGATGAAGTAGGAGTTGACTTAACCAACCAAATTGCCAATCATAACTAGGATAGGAATAGGAAAGAATAGATAGAGAGAAAGAAACTACACCAGTATTTAGTAAGAGTATTTACTAATAACGGTTTGAACGCCTCATAAATACCAATTCTACTTTCTAACTTTATCACGCTAGCTATACTACCTAAAATGGACAGAGTTAAGCCTCACCTCCAGGCAATTAGCATCTCTTTGCAAACCTCTTACTTGCTTCAGCCTTCTGCATCTATTCATTTTTTACTATCATATTCGCACACGGGACTCACAGTGATACGTGGGACAGGGGTCAAGATAAACTGTTATAGTTATAGTTAGAGACAAGATATACTTGTGGTTCGGATTCCACGTTAAGCTGTAGGTCCCATAACTAACTAAGTCCACTTTTGTCTCCTACTATTTTCTTCGCTGTCCTATCCTAAAACTTTCCTCTTCCTCTCCGTCTTACTGCTAACCGTCGTACTCACAGTGCTTGGAGCCTACTTTGGCTTTAGACAGTGTGAATATGGGGGTATATTAAGGAGTACCGGGCCTTCCCCCCTCCCTTCTTGGCCGCTCCATGAGCGCCAAAGAGGGCGCGGGTAAAGTCGGAAGAGTTGTTCTTTGTCTTCCACCTCTCTTTTCATTTAATTTCATTTCATTTTATTTCTTTCATTCTGATTGCGTGAGAATTCTTGGTTTTCTTCATCCGGCAATTACCTCAAAATCGGCAAATGAGGGGAAGTTGGGGAAGAAATTTACCAAATACGCCTCCGAAATCACGAGAGAGAGATAATCATTTTTCACCATTCACCATCAGCATTAATTTCATCTTTCTTTTTTAGCGGCCCCACTTTAAGCAAATGACTTTTTAAGTCCCTAGCCTTGCCCCTCTACGTCAACTGCTGCCAGATGTGAGGAGGGATTGCCAATCATATTTCGTCCCAACTATGCCAAGCTCTTGCCACGGCATTATTGAGGGCATTGGAGGAAACTGGTTTGAGGAGTAGCCCACATCCGAGAACAATGTCAAAAACAATTCCGCACAAGGGACGGACTGCTACCTCCGCTGTGATGAGCAGCGGAGGCCCCTTCCATGACCATAGAGGGACATACAACCGTCTCTATGGTATCTTGGGATGCGGTCGCGATTAAAATACTCTCCGGGGGCGGCGTTGTCAATAAGTCCGCCATACAATCACACCCATAAGAGGATCCCACCCGGATTCATCTCATCCATCGTTATCATTCACCCTAAAAGGCAATTCCTTCTTCCGTCGAGGCGGTGGGCTAACGAGGGGGAGGGGGCCTTTCTTCTCCCCAAGGCAAATAATCCAAAAAACGTAAAAACCTAAAACTCGAAGAACACAGATTGGTAGTTACACACTAAAAACAAACATAAAATATGGTAAGACAGAAAGTAACTATACCCCCTCCACAAGGGGCTACACACAAGCAGAAATGGCGCACTCCAGTGAGGGGAAGGTTTATGAAACCTTATTTGTAAGCCTAAATGTGGCACTCCTTCACTTGATCGACTCACCGACAGGATATGTCGCTATTTGCGAGAAGGAAAAGGAAGTTGAGTCCCTCACAAAGGAAGCTGGGGTAAAGATCCTGAGGGGAATAAACCTTCAACCCAGTACCCCTCCCCAGATCCAGGCACACAGAAGTGTGATATGCCGAAGGGTGGACCCGTAGATTGGCCAACATACAAAGGAGGAGATTAAAGGAGAAATATAGTGGAACCAGCAGTGGGCGAGCATTAGCGAAGTGGTAAAGTTTAGAAACAGAAGGGACAACACCGAATACAATACGTGTTTAAGATCATATTTGGCGATGCCACGATGACAACCAATGCGATGGAGAGTGGACTACTGCTCTTCAACGCCAAAATAAACGGAGAATATATCGAGAGGGAGGAGTTTCTACCAGTGCAAATCTGCTTCATGTGCTTTAAATTAGAGCACGACACCACAAAAGATTGCAAGGAGCAGGAAATAACCTGCTCTAGATGCAATGGTAAAGGACATGGCTGGCGGGAGTACCCGGCAGCAAAAGAAAAATGCCCAAACTGTGGACAAAAGCACGGGGCTATGGCCATGTCTTTCCCAATGAAGAAGGAGATATTTAAACAAAAAGCAGACGAGAAAAAAGCGGAGGGAATAAGGAGAGTGAATACCTCCTATGTGCAAGCAGCAAAAGCCACCCCCGCAAGGACAGTAGAAAGTCCGCTCCAAAGACCTACCTGAAGGTAAGAAATACAAACTTAACCAAAATCCTTGCGTGTATTTTGTACGCGCACGTGAGAAACCTTATCAAACCGCGCTGCTCCGCGACCGAGCTGAACACCATGCTCAAAGAGAATGGTCTCGAAGAAATATGGTTCCTGGACAACTCTCCTCGGCGGACGTCCTGCAACTGCAATACGAACCTGAGGAAGAAGCCCCATCGATGTCGTTTCCACCAAGTGAAGATAGACAGGAAGGAAATGAAAACCAGGAGACAACCCAAGCCCCTCAAAAATCCAAAAATAGGGACCCAAGAATAGAGACCAAAAGAAAACGGGAAATACAGGGGGGAAAAGCAGCAAAGAAAATAAAGCAAGATCCGGGTAACCTCTCAAGCTCCACATCCTTCTCTGAAGATGAAGAAAAGCAGACCCAACCACAAAAAGAAAGCAAGAGGTGGAGGAGTAGAAGCAGGAAAAAGGCTTCCCAACAAACCACTAAATTTGATGAAGAAGAGTTGAAAATGCAATTCTACAAGACTGATCAGACCCCATTCCCAGACAACCCCACCATTAGGGAAATTGTTGAAGGAGTAAAGACGCCAATTAAAGTGGACCTACGATGCACAGGCGCAAGAGGCAACAGTAGATGAGGCGCTCATGGCGGCCAAAATTAAACTGCACAAGGACTCCTGCCTCACCATAAGTAAAGCAGAATATGAAAAAATAAGAACTGGCAAAAAGAGACGGGATAAGAAGTAAAGGGGAATTCACACACTTACATTGACTATAAGAACACCAAACAAGCAAAACATGGAAAACACAAACAGCACGCTAAAAATACTATCAAGAAACAGTAACGGATGGGAAGGGAAATCCATTCCCTACGGAAACATATTCCGTACAGTGGATTCCGACCTGATCCTCATTTCCGAATACGGTGTAAACACAGAAAACACCACAATAAAAATACCAAATTACACTGTGATCGCAACAAAAACCATACTAAAGAACAGTACGACGGCGCAGAAATTACGATCCGAAAAAAAGTAGCATACAAAACACTTCCAGACTTAGAAGAATCATTCGAGGCTGTCGAAATTCCAACCCTGGTGGGAGGCCTAACTGTGGCAGCGGCCATTCAGCCGCCCCGCCTAAAGTAGCTGCCGATTATCAACTTTTTCAACATCTTTGAGAGAGGAAAAATGGCGTTGCTGGGTGGAGACCTAAACGCCAGATGCACAGCGTCTTGTTACGGTGACTCCAACCAAAGACTCAGGAGATTAGGACCGGATTTCCAGACCTATCTAACGCAATGTTCTGCAACAAAACCAGACATAGTTTTGGCGAGACGTAACTTCCCCTTTAATATCAGCAACGAGCCCGGACCTGTGGTACCGAGCGACCATATCCCGATCCTTACAACAATCTCGCCTGCACCAATTCTCAAGCCCGTCCCACTTAGGAAAAGTTATGCGAAAGCTAACTGCGGGCTATATAGAAAGATACTCAGCGAATATCAACCAGCTGACCTGGAAGACGCCAATCTAGAAAGGTTAGATGAAGAGATAAACTCCGAAGACCTAGGGGACTACCCATCAAAGCCAGAAGACTAATAAAAGATGGGGATGAAATCAATGAGGATCCAGAGTCTCTCGAAAAAAGATTCAGAACACACTGGAAAAAGATTTTCGCTATAACGCCTGGGGAGAACAAAGACTTCGCCTAGAAAGTTGAAGACCAACTGCTCGAGGACCTCGGCACAGTGATACATAGAACTAACTTCCACCTGCAAGTATCTCAGGAAAGAGAGATGTTGGCCACGGGTGCCCAATAACCTTCGAAGAAACCATGAACACCATAGGTCCTTCAAGCAAAGGGCACCAGGATGGTCTTGTTTCACGACAAAAAACCTCGTGAACGCCTCGAAGCAACTTATTCAGGGACTGGTTAATACCATAAATGCCGCCCTGAATAAAGGTTGCTTTACTGACAGGTACAAGATGGCTAAAATCATCTTCATTCCGAAAGGAAACAAGCCCCCAAACCAGGTATATAACTATCGCCCGATATCTCTTCTAGAGATGCTCGGCAAGATCTTTGAAAATATCCTAGCTAATAGGATACAAGCTTAACTGAGAGTGTTAGGAGCGCATAACCCCCAACAACACGGGTTCCGCCAAAAAAGGGGCACAGACACAGCCCTAGCGCTCCTGACAGAAAAAGTAGCCTATTTCAGAGCGAATGTGTATTATGTAGACATTGTGTTGGGGGATGTGCAGAAGGCCTTCGATAAAGTCTGGCTGGAAGAACTTCAATAAAAGATCCTGAACCTCTAGCTGGACTTAATCCTGGTAAAGATCCTTTATGACTTTGTCATGGACAGAAGGGCATCTCTCCTGATCGAAAGATACAGAGGACCCGAATTCGAACTGAAGGCGGGCGTTCCGCAGAAAAGTTGCCTGAACCCACTGCTTTACTTGGTCTTTACCATCGACCTCTCAACACCGGTGCACAGGGACACGATGTATCTGTAATTTGCAGATGACGTCACCCAGATCGATCCGTGCCCGGTGAAGAAAGCAAGGGATCAGGCAATGCGTACAATAGCGGAAATCAACAACACCAGCAGGTACGAGAGACGCTGGAAGATAAAAACTAATAGGGACAAGTTCAAAATCGTCCCAGTCAGCCACACGTTGACGTTGCCCATCATCATCGATGCGACTAGATACGGCTACTCCGCCAAAGGCACTGTACTGGGCCTAAAGATCTCCGACCATGGATACTCGAGACACTACATGGAAAGGCGGAACCTGGCAAAGAGAGAAATCCTCAAGTTATACAGGTTTAGAGATCTTAGCTAGGCCAACATTAGGAAAATATACCTGATGTACGTCCGGGCTATGCTCATCTACCCCGCAGTAGTGACTCAAGCGGCCAACAAGACCTCAATGAAAAAACTGAAACGAGTATAGAACTCCGCATCCCTAATAATTAATAAAGACAGAAAGGGTGACCAACACTGGCAGAGGGATCTCTATACAAGGAAAAACTGGACCCTATTAACATATTCACCCAGAAATTGGGAAGAAGGGTCTGGTTAACTCTTAAGAACGATGTCATTGCGGAATTAAAGGGAACTGGTGGCAGACTTAACATACCTACACCACTACGAGAGAAAGTCTCACATCGTAGCCAGTTCCCGATTACTAAGTTCTGCTCACAGGAAAACATTTCATCAATATACACATAACAGGAACACCAAAAACTAACACAGTTCAACCTAAACAAAAAACAGGGAGACCAAATAACATAACATTAAAACAACACAGGTAAATTGCTGAGCTAACAGCTATTAAAGGCTTGAATGCTCAAGAATTTAACCCCTAAAATATGTATACAATAATTGAGACACTAACAATAAAAAAACACGCTAGCTACACAAAAAGAAACAAAAATAGAAAAATACTACATACAACAAATAAGACAAAGAGGAAAAACCAAAATAAAGAATAAAATGTGATGCCCTCCAACTATGGCAAACTACCTCTCCCCACTTTGAATTTCACCCACTTTTATCTACTACTCTCCCATCATCTACTAAATTGAGTATACCATCATCTTTCATTCTTTTAGATCCTCACTCCACTCATTATATCGATAAAGAAGGCAAGAACATATCAAAATGCTCTGAAGATGATCGAATAAGCTCGAAAGTTCAGCAATTTAGTTTGTTTTTTACCAAACACATTCATTCAAAAGAGGTAAATACAGGACAAGTGATCCACCATCTACAAGATGGAATAAAAAAGATAGTTAGACGAAGAGAAAGTCACCAAAGGAAATTAATTAGGGCGAAATACACAATGGTCTTCAACAAAATTTGCATTCAGGAAAGAATACTACCCAACTACACTAATATTAGATAGAACCCATGACCCAGCAGAGAAAAATGAACTTATAACTATAGCTTTTCGTCGCCATCTTATAGAAAGGCAAATAGAACTTTTAAAGAAAACCATCCCCAAACTTGAACATGATGTTGAGGAGAAGTTATCACAACTTGAAGAGTTCGAAATTCCACATGCAACACGAGACACTATCACAAAAGCTCTCTCCTACAGCGCTTTACAAACGGAAAACTACCCAAAAATCATAATAAACGGTACAAGGGACGTATAACACTGCCCGAAACAACAAAATCATTCATCAATCTCTTCCTTCGTACGGTCTCCACTAGTGAAATAGAAGCTCTTACACCTCGTGAGCTGCTACCTACAAGCCAAATTCAACCCCCCCCAAAAAGTTGAACTAGAATCCCTGTTCCAATCCCTGTTGAAGCTACAAGATCAAGCCTTCATTGAAGTTAACTCCAACCTTAAAGACCAAATACACGCAGCAGCCACCAAAAGAAGATGCTTTGCTGTCAGCAAACTTATAACACCAGAGATACATAAGGCCATCAGCTCTTTAAGAAACAACAAAGAAATAGTCATAAGAAAAGCTGACAAATCCAACATATACGTTATTCTAAATAAGGAAGAATATAACAACAAATTGAATACCATCCAAAGTGAGACCACTAAATTTTAACGCCTGAAAAAAAATCCAACAGAAGACTTAAAAAAAGAAAATAAATGGACAAATAACTAAAGTCAACGCACTCATCGGAGGATTTCACTTCCAAAAGATCATCAATGATTACACACCAGGATATCTGTACGGCAATGTAAAAATTCATAAGCCACACAACCCATTGAGGCCTATCATCTCTCAAGTCACGAAACCTACGTACTGTTTAGCTAAAACCATAAATGCAGTAATAAAACCATACATCCCTTCGAAATATAGCATAAAATCCACGGAGGAATTCATCGATATACTCCACTCTACAAGACCGGCAGGACTAATATCATCCCTTGAAGTGGAAAGCCTGTTTACGAACGTACTTATAGCTTAGACCATCGACATCATTATAAAAAACGTGTACCACCATCCTACAATGTCTCCTCCAAATCTTGACCAAAACATCTTAAGGAGCATGTTGCGTTCATGCACATCAGAGGCGCCTTTCAGGACAACGGGGGGTAATCTATACACGCAAGTGGATCGAGTGGCTATGGGGTTACCCTTAGGGCTGACCTTCGCCAACTATTACATGGGTCAACTCGAGGAGAGATTATTGGACATCATGGAAAATAAGCCACACACATATTGCCAATACGTAGACGACATCTATATCAACGTCCAAAACGAAGAACATCTGATAAACATCAAACAGCAATTTGAGGAGAACTCCGTGTTAAAATTCACTTATGAATTGAGCACGGGCAATAAACTCCTTTCTTGGACGCTGAGGTTCAAAGCATAAATGACAGCTACATCACTAAAGTACATAGAAAAAGTACGGACCTGGAAAGATGCCTCAATGCGGAGAGTGAATGCTCTGAAAGGTATAAGATATGCGTAATCGGCTCATACATCCGCCGAGCATATAAATGCTGCTCTCCGTGGGAACTTTTCCACCAAGAGATAACACGAGTAAAACAAACACCTGTGAACAATGGTTTCTCAAACAGCATGATTGATAAACTACTCCAAATCATTTTTAAATAATCATTGCAAAGATAAGAATAAATCTGAAAGTAATCAGGGAGAAGTTAACAACATCAAAGTGTATTACAGAAACCAAATGTCCACGGCCTATAAAATAAATGAAAAAAACATCAAAGAGATTATTATCCGTAACATCAAGGTTAACAAACAAATGGATAGAATTCAACTCATCATTTATTATAAAACAACAAAAGCCAGCAATCTTCTGATGATAAATAACATCTGCCTAAACTGCTCGAATCTCAAGTCAACCAACATAGTTTACGAGTTCATCTGCCCCGATAAAGACTGTAATCTTTATAACAACTCAAAATATATTGGCTTGACAACTATTACACTTTCGAGACATTTAACTATGCATCTACAAAGCAGAGGGCATAAATATAATATTAACCTAACGAGAGATATGCTTGTTGATAACACCGTTATTAAAAGAAAAGAGGTTAATAAAGCGAGGCTTAACATCTTAGAAGCCATATTAATAAACGAAGATAAGCCGGCCATCAACAGTCAACGACAAGCTGGAATCGAACATTAAAATTATTTTGAAATTCCACTCAGCGGTCGGGCCCATTTCCTTTAACTTTATGCTCAACTTAGGCGGAATAAATACACCTTAAGAATCGTTTTCTTTCATTCTGTCAGATTCTCACTCCACTCATTATATCGGTAAATGAGGCAAGAACATATCAAAACGTTCCGAAGATCATCGAATAAGATCGAAAGCTTAGCAATTTAGTTTGCTTTTTACCAAACACATACATTTAAAAAAGAGATGAATACTGGAAAAGTAATTCACTATCTACAAGACGGAATAAAAAAGATAGTTAGAAGAAGTGAAAGTTGCCAAAGAAAATTAATTTAGGCGAAATACACAATGGTCTTCAACAAAATTTGCATATATATATATTGGATAAATGAACAATAACGTTCTGTCCAATGCAGTTAGGTAAGGGTAATAACAAGGTTCCTTAATCCTCTAGAGAAGTCTCTCTAAAAGAGACCTCCTCTTGCATACCCGAGAAGGTAACGCATAAAATAAATAACCTTCTCGTGTATGTGAGAAGAGCTCCTTCCGAAGGCTTTGATAAAGAGCTAGTAAGACAAAAATTGCCGGCGTAACCGCATAATTATAATTGCGTTATTGCAAATAATTCTCGATATTTATATATATAGTTTGCATTCATTTTCATTTTTAAAATTTACGTGATAGGAATATTTAGTCAAACATCTAAATGATTACATAGTTATTAAATAGTCAGCATTTCAAAAATAATAATAAAAAAAACGGTGCATCCTTAGCTGAATCACAAATCGCGCTCTGGTCCTGTTCCTGTAGGAGGTGAGTTTCCGTCCGTGGAACTTTTGTATTCGATCAAAAGGTTAAAATAATTACAAATATGGGTTAAATGGATGATGTTGTATAATTATAATCTATTTCCTAAAATTATTTAAGTAAAATTAATATGTGAATATTTTTCAATTCCCTAATTGGTTCTTTCCAAAGAAAAGCGTGCAAACATTGTTGCTCTGAACCAAAGTTGGATGAAATGCAAAGAGAGAGTTGTCCACTTATTGCCTCCAAAGGCGCAATTTTTGTGATTATCACTGATTTTAAAAGACTGGATGGACTTCTGTGAAAAAGCCTCCTGGATGCCTAAGTGCTTCAAATGAACGTCAAGATCGCCCTCTCGTAAGGATTCAGCTCAAAGATCGATTTGCCTCCAGTGCGAAGTTTGTGAACGCTTTAACGCTCACAATGAGGCCGGGATATTTCGACTAAGATCTCAATTCGAGATGGGTCGAGAAATAGCCTCATCTGACCGAGAGGAAATTTAAGGATAGGCTCCACTTTTGTAAGAATTATAAAGAATGGACTGTTGAAGACTCAGAGAAAGACATATTCTGTGATGAAGCTCCCTTCCGGTTGTTTGGAACTTTAGGAAGATCATTCGTTAGGAGGAGAAAAGGGGAGCCCTTGCACGAGTCCTTTGACGTGCATAAGGTGAAGGATACAGACCCTCTTTATGTCCAGGGCGGTTTCTCATTGCAAATCTAGTCTCCAGCATGCCAAAACGAATTGAAGTAGTCCTGAATAACAAGGGACATAATGGAAGATATTGACTGCGTGCATCCTCTGAATGTAGTTATTATTTAAATGGGTTTAGAACCTAATTTTGTGTATATTTTATCTTCATATTCTGATACAAACATGCTAACATATAATGCAGTGTTTGCAAAGATCTAATAATTATCTTATATGAAAAAATATACATCTCAAATTTTGGGGGGCCATGACTGTAAATAATTATTTTCTCAAATCAAATAGAACTGCAGTCATTGACAACTTGAATTATGACAAGCTCGACTAAATCTTACCCTGAAATTGAACTTTTCAAAGAGAAAAATTATTACGAAAGTTTTGTAGAATATAAATTAATTAAGATGCTCAATCATATTTCAGGGCAGGTTCAAGAATACGTATCTATCAAGATACCTTGTGATTCTTGATGGACCCGCAATGGGATGTCATTTGTAACATGGGTAACATTTTGGGGCTGACATCTAGGAGATAGTGCGCCCCCGCCCCACCACCCGACCACAATGTCTAGTGAGGATTTCTGGCATCTTTCACGCATTTTCTTTCTTTCTAGATTCACCGCATTCTTTATAGGTTGCTCCTTCCAAACGTTCCTCATAATTCGCTTTCAGTGGTAATGCGTTTGGACTCGAGTCCTTCCCGCCCCTTCCGAGTTCTGATTGAAACGTGGAAAAGAAATTCAAAGCTTACTTACCTCAATCTTTCGAAGCGAGGTGCCTCTCTGCCTAAAATTAACGTATTTGATTAAATATTTTTACCAGTTTTAACTCGATCAGTGAAATTTAGTTATATTGGTTATTGGTTATATTGGTTATTTAGTTATTCTGCTTATATTGGTAGAACAAACGAGAGAAGATAACGTCATAAATCCTAAACGGGATATCCTTATTAGTGATACAATAAGAAGTCCAAATGACGTTCTAAATTAAAATAAAGAAACGATGTAGAAATAGGCAAATTAAAAGGGCATTAGCTTGCAAATGTGAATAAAACTTAGTATATGCGCCTTTTAAGTCCCCTCCCACACAATCATGTAGGTAAGAGTTTAGAAATTATCGCATACAATCATTCGTTTGATTACACTGTCTAACAAAATTTAACTTTTTGTCGACTACAAAGATTAGAATAACAGTTTTTAATCTAGTTTTATGTATAAATTTAAAAAATGGAAGTCATTTTTATCGAAATGACTTCAGTTTTTTGAAAGTTGCCAATTACTATTTTTGTCAAATTTTGAAGATTTTAACGAATTTCATTCTTTTATTTCTTATTTTCAGGTTATTTAACTAAATAAAATTTCAAATAAAAGGAACAATTTTAATTAAAATGTCAAGAGGACAGTGTAAAAATACCCAAATAAATTTCAATAAATCCAAGAAAAATTTCTTCTCTAGTGAAAAAACTATATAATTTGTATTTTGAATGTAAGATTGGTGATTAAGATAAACCATAGGCACCACATATATGTTGCACGACCTGCTTTAATTCTTTATCAAAATGGTCTAAAGGAAAAATTAAAAGCCCTTAATTTGGTGTTCCAATGGCATGGGGAGAGCCCCAAGATCATGCCACTGACTGCCATCTCTGTTTGGTAGACATACAAAGGAAGTAATGGTTTAGTGTCCACTGTACCTATTTTTGAAGTAGTATACTGTGAATTATTTTTAAAAAAATATAAAATTAATTAAGTTTAGAACTACTTTATTGTAATCACACATATGTACATAACTAAATTTTATGCATATAATTCCCATACTCTTAGGTAAAACAACGAAGTGCGCTTCAGCTGAGGTATATCCCAACCTTAGATCTGCTTTTCGGCTTATATCTCACTCAAAAGACATTCCAGTACCTGAACCACCTGCAGAAATTGCTTTGTCTAACTCTGATGAATCAGATATGGAATCATGTGAACCAGAAACTGAAATTTATGTTCCTGAAACTGTTGATACAACTCCAAAACCTTTCTCACAACTTGATCTAGGTGATCTTGTAAGAGATCTAAACTTAACAAAGCAACGGAGTAAATTACTGGCATCGAGACTGAAAGAAAGAAATTTAGTAGTAGAATATTTTCTAATTAATAAGTTTTGCATTCGATCAAACAATTTACAAGACAAATTTTCATTTGCCAACAATTTATGCTACTGTAATAATATTCCACGTCTCTTTGAAGAATTAGATATACATTATAAACCCAGTCAATGGAGACTTTTCATTGACGCTTCTGCATAATGGAAATAAACTATCGTAGCGTGTTGAAAGTCCCTTGGCAGTAATGAGAGCATTTATTCTTCGAGGCTTGCACTCCGCGAGGTTGCGACACCTGAATGGTGTGATGCTGGCCTACTTCTTGGCAATGAATGCATTCCATTGATCTTTGCAGTCTGGCTGAGGACGTCTTTCGGCCTTTTTCATGTCCTACCACAGGTTTTCCAGTGAATTCATACCCAGAGGCTGAGGTGGCCTCTCCATCACCGTAATATTGTTGTCACGGAACCACTGTGTGGCTGACACAGACTTCTGACAAGGGCGTCATTGTCCTGCTGTAAAATTACATTATGGGCATTTCTGGAGAGGTCTCGGGCTGAGAGCAGAATATAATCTTTCAGAATACCTTCGTAGTTCGTTATCTGAATTCATCATGCCACCATAAACGGTGAGACGACCTACACCTGAACTTGACGTGTAGTCCCATACCATTTCAGAGGGGCTACCATGCCTTACCCTTGACACTATGCGCTCTTGATTGCACTGCTGCCTTGGCCTCGTGCATACTCTAACTTTGCCCCGGGTAGAGAAAAACTGGAATGTGAACTCGTTGGGCCATAATACACGTTCCAGCTGAAGCATGCTCCAGTTGCGGTGAGCAGCTGCCCAAGCCAGTTGACGTCGATTTTGCTGAAGGTTGATCAGCGGCTTCTGGTGGGCTTTTCATGAGTTCAGGTCTTGAGCAACAATTCTGCGACTGACTGTTCTGACGGATGTATTGACCTGACTGCAGTCTGTCCATTCATGTTGCAGTTGGACTGCGGTTTTCTTAAGATCCCGAAGGCTGATGCGACGAAGAAATCTGCCATCAGATTGTGTACTGGCCTTAAGCCGTTTAGAATGACGCCAGCCATATGTTATCACTTTCTGGGATCCTCTTCAGCACTTTTGCACCACGGGAATGTGATCTGACGTCCCTCCAGTAGATTTGACGAGAGGTGAGACACCCTCGTGCAACGTGCGTATCAGACTTCTTTCCTAAACATAGTCACGTGGTTTCTCCATTATCACATCATTATCAGATCCTTTCAAGATAGAATAAAAAATCGATCAAACAAATATGATGTGTTAAATGAAGACATTTTCACTATAACATACCATATACTGAAACCAAGATTTCCAACATTTCAATATCATGGTTAATTTACATATTTACAGATGTATTAGACATATGCATGCAACTCAACCTATACCAACATATTCATCGACATACCCAAGGAATAAGAAAAAATCTAGCTGTCCGAAAAGTTTGGCCGCGGTAGTATTTCATTTTAGTAATTTTTAGCTAAGATTATCTTCATTTGACATTTGTGCGATGGATTGTGCTCAATTAGTTATTTGCAGGAGTGAATGTCTTCACTTGGTCATTTGTGGGAGGGATTGTCTTCATTTGATCATTTGGGGTGTGGAGGGGGAAGTATCCTTACTTGGGCATTTTTGGGTAGCATTTTCTAACTATCTCAATGAGCTCAAGAATATTCCTGATTTTACATATATTAAATTATCTCTGCTTATACTGGCTTGACTGTATAGAATTTCAAAGTCTTAAGAAACTCTCCCTGCCTGAGTATAACGAGAGGAGAGGAAGTGACAAAGGAAGAAGGCAACAAGGGAGATTTTGTTTTTCTCGTGGATTCTCACGAGAAAATGATTCGTGTTTTTGGATTCCTGAATCTTCGTTCCGTGTCTGGATCTAGAAATTAGAAACTCCAAAAATCAAGAAAAATTAATACCAGAACTAATTTTTCTAACTTGTAAGTAAAATTTCTAAACTTTTAAAATCTAATTAAGTATAGGCTGAAAACTATACTTAAATTGATTAATTAGTTTGTGCTTTTTCTTGAAAAACCCCCGAAAAAACTAACAGTGTAGTGCAGCACTACAACAATTGTCTACGTGCAAATACTTTGCTTAGTTTACTCTAGGGTGACTTAACATTTTTCTTTCTTAATTTTAAGTAGGCTTCTGCCTATTATTAGTGAAAGTCAAATATATAAGTTTTCAATTTGAGTTTTTGCGTGGTTTCATAGGGCTTAACTTGAGACTTAGCAATGTTGGTAAGTAAGAGATAGTCAATGTAGGTTGTATCGTACTTTTTCCTCACTTTTTTAATTTAATCATTTTAACTTGAGCTTAGATGTGTTACAGTAATCAATCCTGGTAACTTTAAACTAATATTTTTCTCTTTTAAGATTTGGATTGGGCCTATTTGAACCTAACTTAATACTTCATCATGGACTCTAGAGTAAAAAAATCTGTAATAACTAAGGCTTTCAAGGCTTTTGAAAAGCTTGAGGCCCCTAACTTTTGATTGCACTCAAGACTTTATTGTTGAAATTGAAAAAAGTTACAATGATTTGAAAACAATTCAAAATTACTTAATATTTATAACTATAGAAAAAGGAGATAATTCTGATAAAAGGGAATCTGATATTGTTGAATATCAGTTGAGTTGCCTGAGGCAAATCAACGCGCCTAAATCTATAATTAAAGCTGATAATCATGAATCTGAGAATATAACTGTAAGTTTAAATGCTTCCCTCAACAAGCTAAAGAGACAAATAAATTTAATCTTAAATTATCCGAACTTAAACTGAAAACATTTGAAGATACCAGAGATGATCCCTTTTCCTTTTTTCAATTTTAAGACTTGCTTTCACAATATAATGGCTGCTTTTCCTGAAGCTTCTAAATGTCAAAAAATTGATTTATTTGAGATCTGCTTCAGAAGGAACAGCCTTTGAATTGGTGGATCATCTACCAATAAGTGATGAAGGATATTAAAATACATGGAAGCTTTTAAATCAGCAATATTTTGATGAAGAATATTTAGTTAATGATACTTTAGTGAAAATAGTTCATTGGCCTTTGGTACATAACTTGGATCAAATTGTCTCCTTTATAAATACCCTGAGATCTCATATTCAGGAGCTTTTAAAATTAAATTTGAAATTTTTGAAGCAGAATCTCCAGGATTGTTTAAGTACTATTGTCTGTGAAAATTTATCTAAATTCTTTGTGTTTGATCTTATACGTAGATGTGGGGACACTTATCCCAAGTTGAACCATATCTTTGATAATTACTTGGAAATATTTAAAATTTAAGTAGACCTCCAAATCATAAACCTGAAGTTAAAAATAAGCCTGAAACTCAAAATTCTATAACTAAACATACGAGTTCTCAGGACAATCAGAAGGTAACTTGCAATAATCCTAATAATTCTAAATCTAATTACAGCCATAGTAACCATTCTAATCAAAATAAAGCTGAAACTAACATTCAACGAAATTGTAAATTTTGTCAAATGTCTAACCACAGCTCTGTTAGATGCAAGAAGTTCCAAGAGCAGAGTGACAAGGTTAACAGAGTCATAAATCTTAAACTATGTAGCAAATGCTTAAGTATTGTACATGAGGTTGATGAATGTCCTGGCAATCAAGGAAACTTACCTTCTAAGTGTGAAATTTGCAAAAACACCGAATACGTCAGCCCCAAGTGCCCAAATTTTGTTTAAACTAATCTTAATTTAAAAGAATGACTAGAAGCCAGTTCTAATGACAAATTGTGTCTTGTAGTTAACCTTATTGTCATGTCTAATAACAAAATTATTCAAATTCCATTTTTAATAAATACAGAGTGTCAAATAATCCTTATAAATAAAGATGCTTCAAATCAGTTAAAATTGTCCTGCCAAAGGGTAAATAGAGAGGTTATCACTTATAACGCTAAAATAAAGCCACAAGGAGAGATGAGTCCTCCCAGAATTGTGATGCCAAATGGAAATGAAATTAAAACTAACCTGTTTGCAATTGATGACTTAAATTTCAATTAAAATGCAAACCTTAATCAAATACTTCCTAAAATCAAATTTAAGAATTTCCCTTAAGTCCATGTCTCCCCAAATCTGCTGACAATCATCTTGCAATCAAGGGGGTTTGGGGAATTGATATCATACCTTACCTTGTTGTATTTGAGTTTGCAGAGGGAACTTATGGGAGAGTCAGTAAATTGTCAAATGGTTTTATACCCATTGGTTCCATCAAAGAATTTACTAAAAGCCCTCAGGTTAGGGTTGAAAATTGTATTACATCTTCTGATAATTGTGATAAATCTAAAAAATAAAAAAATATACCTAATAGGCATACCAAAGATAATCAAAAAATTCTAATTCTAATTTTAAGCACAACTTTAAAAATAATCTTAAGGCTTTAAATTCCAAATCTACTAAAAATGATTCAGGGAATGATTTTAATACAAGATCTCAATTCCTCAACTAATAAAAAGATTCTAAGCTTTTTAGCTCTACTAAAGTTCATAACCAGTGTAGAAATTGTAAAACTTTAAATTATAATTCTAAAACAAAGTTCTTTAAAAGAAATTCTAAACTTGCTAAAAAGAATGTTTTATGAGACAACCCTTTTATAACATTTAATGATGATTATATAAACTCAATCATGAGCCCCTCCTTAAATTACCCTTCTGTTCTAACAACCATTTTTAAAATCTCAAATTGAACAAGGGCTTGATAACTTGTTCACTTTGGATCAATTAGGAATAAAAGAAGAAATTTCCAAAATATGATGAGATATATATTAACAATTTTAAGAAATCCAATGAACTTAACGAAGGAAAATACTTCATTGAACTTCCATGGAAGGAAGAATTAATAAGTATTGTGTTTTTAGATTACAATCTTGCAAAAGTATTAGCTAAGAAAGTTTACAATAATAATATAAACTTAGGCTATAATAAAAAATATAAAGAAGTTTTCTTGACCAGCTTAAAGGAAGCATTATTTAGCCTATTGAAGGTGAATTCAACCCAAAAGATCATATTTGGATCCCTCATAGGTTAGTAGTTAGAGAAGATGAAATGGTAACCACCAGAGTTAGGCCAGTGTTTAATGTCTCACATAAGATAGGAAACAGCCATTCTCTGAATGAGGCAGCTTATGCTGGAATAGATATAATTACAAATATAATGGATCTACTTTTATATTTTAGAACAAATGAAAATGTTGTACTTTCTGACATGGAAAAGGCCTTATTAATGATTAAATTAAAATTGACTTCTGATAACAACAAGTTTTCATTTTTATTATATAAGAATAGGAAATTTTTTGCGTAAACCATCATTTTTGGTTTCGTAAATTCTCCATTTATTCTCAATTTCATACTTATGCATCACATTGAGAATTATGTTGAAGGAAATTTAAAAAATTCTATAATTGATAACTTTTATGTGTACAATTTGTTGTTCACTTCTCCTTCTAAAGAAATCATTGTTCAGATTGTTACAGAGACAAATGAACTTTTGACCAAAGATAATTTTACCCTAAGGGATGGAGTGTCTAATTCTAACTCAATTTTAAATCATTTACCTAATGAACTTTTATCATCAAATGAAAATTCTAAAGTCCTTGGATATATATATATATATATATATATATATATATATATATATATATATATATATATATATATATATATATATATATATATAATATATATATATATATATATATATATATATATATATATATATATATATATATATATATATATATATATATACAATTCAAGATTGGATATACTCAAAGTAAAACCTCCAATTTTAAATTCTGAATTCCAAACTAAAAGACAAATTTGATCAAATATTTCTCAGATCTTTGACCCTCTGGGTTTAATTAGCCCTTTTTTATATGAATTTAAAACTTTTACTAAGGGAAATCCGTAATTTAAACCTGAATTGGGATTCTAAAGTACCTGATAGAAAAAAATGAAACCTTTATTTCAGCTCCAAATTTGATTTCATAAAAGAACTTTAATTTGACAGATTTGTATTTGATGAAAGAGATCCGCTGAAACTCTATTGTTTTTGTGATGCTTCAACTCATGAATACAGTTTTGTAATCTGTATTGTTCATAATAATAAAACAAAATTATTAATGAGTAAAATAAAACTGGCTCCTATTAAACAAAATACTTTAAAATCTTTAGAGCTTATGGCTGTTTATTCAGCTATGAGCTGCTTGAAAAATCTTAAATTTAAAAGATATACATAGAAGCCATTTAAACTTTGACTGATAGCCAAGTTGCTCTAGCTTGGCTTCTTGTAGGATCAGCCAGTAAGAAAAATATATTTGTCAACAACAGATTAAATGAAATTTCTCTCATTAAGAAAAAAAAATTTAAAATATAAATGCCTTTGTAAATTATAATTATGTTCCTTCCTTTGAAAAGGTAGCTGACATACTGACAAAAGAAAATATAATAAATCTCATTGATGTTTTTGAAAAATGGACAAAAGGACCTGAATAGTTAATTAAAAAAAAAAGAAGCTTGGCCAACAAGCCAACTAGGATGTATAACCGTTGATCTTATTCCTAATAATAAAATTGTCAATCCTGTGATTTTAAATCATACAAATGATAATTTAATTGATTTCAATTCCTATGCTTTCTATACCAAACTTTTAAATTGTACCATTAATATCTTTATGGCTATCAATCTTTTTAAGAAAGTTAAACTGGAAAATTTGAAATTAAAAACTTTAGCATTTAACTATTTAGTACAAAATATGCGGAAAACATAGTTTTGCTACAGAAATCGCTTTCTTAAAGGATAAGTCGAATAAAAATGCGCCTCCTTTGGTACACCCGCTAAACTTATTCTTGGATAAAAACAATATCTTAAGGTTCAAGGGAAGAATTGGTAAAGATTTTATTTTAAATTATGATGCTGCAAACCCTGTGATATTTCAACCTAGTCATATTTTAACTAAGTTAATTATTAAATTTTCACATTTTAACTGTATGCATTTACTTTGAATTACACTGGGAAGGAGTGCATTTGGTGAATTGAACAAGGCCATTTTCCTACCTAATTCGAGCATACTAAATTCAAATCGGTAATCAGATTCTCTCTAAATGCTACATAATTTTAGTAATATCAATAACTAATATTATACAATAATTTTCATTTTATCATGCCTATCATCATGCCCTGAAGTAATTTTAAATCATTATTTTGCGTTATTTATAGCAAAGCAGGTTTTGTGGCACAAACATTTTATTGCATATGAGAAGAAACTTGAACTACACATTAGGATTATAAATACTGCAATCAAATAGATGCTAATTTATTAATGACCGTACATCAGGCTGGAGGACCTCTTCTTGATTTCATTCGAGCAAAATTTGCGTTTGTAACTCTTTCTCTTGTAAGTCTTCTCTGTCTGATCTCTTCTAATCGCCCAGCAGTAGTACACTATCATGTGTCTATCCCAGTGACCTTGGTAGCGCTCTTTCATCGCCATCAAATCCTAATGGAAGCGTTTCCCTTGTTCTTCGCTCACGGTTCCCACATTCTCTGAGGATCGGTGGAGGTGACTATTTAAGAAATGTAGCTTTACACTCATGTTGCATCCAAGATCACGATATGTTAAAAGCATATTAGTAACTGGATCCTCGTAGTTATGCGCTTTTTTGTTTCCCAAGAAGTTACGAACAACGGCAGAAAATGAGAGCTAGGCTGCCTTCTCTTTTTCATTCATGGTGTTCACGAATCTAGAATCACTCAGAAGTCTTCGGATTTAGGTACCATCAAATACTCTGCTTTTTTTTCGTATGACAAAGAGGGAAACGCCGATACTATGTACTAAAAACAATCAATGTCAGTGCTCAACGCCTTGACATACTGCTTTATCAACTCCAGTTTGAGATGAAGTGGAGGAAAAACGATCTTCTCTCGACTTTTGATTGGCTCATAAACAATGTTTGGCATTTCTGCTTCCATAGTTTCCCAAACTGGCCAATCTTTTTGGGACTAGTGTTTGTCACGGGCTAGACTGTTGTACATACAGATATAGCATGGAAACTTTGTATATCCCTTCTGCTGGCCAAGGAGGAAGTTGACCATCTTAAGGTCTACACTGACGATTCAATTGTGTTCATGGTACTTAGGTAAATCCATGACCATTCTTATATCATCGTAAGTTTCTCGCAGATGGACAGAGTGACCGAGAAGAACTGCACCAAATTCATTACTATTATGCAAAAGGACACACTTGAAGCTACGCTTGGAGCTATTCAAAAACAGTCTCTCCTCAGCAGGGCTATAGGTGCCAAGTCCCAATTCGGTAAACAGACGAGGAATATCGTGGCAGTATACAAATTGTTAATCCTCAAAGAAATATTTAATAAATGTACTCTCCCTTGTTCGGTAATATGATACCCGTACCGACCTGTCAAGCATATGTCTTTCACTCACCGTGGAGGCTAAAAGTTCTGCAGCTTTCTTGGAGAGCGTCAAATCACGTACCAAGTCATTCAAATCCTCTTGAATGAAAGAGTGAGGAGCTAATGACTGTTCAGCATCTGATGATAAATCTGCCGACTCTGAATCCATTCCGTGGACGTCCATATCAGGTACATCATTTTTATCCTCGGAGGAAGCATATCCACTGAAAATCGGAACTGGTAAAGACTCAAAATGAGGTACTGGCCGGATTGCCGAGGTAATGTTGGAGTAGTCGATCTTGTGCTGATTTTTCTTGCCAATCCCTTTAGTATTTATCAGACAGAAATAACAGTCTGATACATAATCCTTTCACTCTCGCCACACCATGGGGATTCCAAAACAGCACTTCTTATAAACACATCAAAATATGCCTTATAAGTGCGGATCACAAAGTTTGATATATTGCGCTTTTGACGAAGTAGCATGAAACAGCCACATATGTACCAGAAGCTATCTGGATCATTAACGCAATTTCCTCTTGACGAAGCCATCACTCTAACATGAGACCTGAAAAAAGAAACAATAATGTGAAGTATTTGCTTTCTACAAGCACCCTCTCTGATCGTCCGGAGGGCAGTTTTCGGGGCAACGAGAAAATAGTAATTACAGAATAACTATAGCATGTAGGTAAAAGTGGATTATATATTTGAAATCAGCATAAAAAAACGAATTAAAATTGGCAGATAAATCTTAGGCACCAGAAAATGTGATTAAAATTGTTCTCCTGTGTTATTTAAGAATAGTTGTATTTAGATCTGCAGAGCAAGACAGGCCATCAAAACTGTTTTAAATAATCGCTACATTTGTAAAAGATACAATTTTAAAGCTATTATAAAACCCTCACCCCTAGTTTCCCAGTAGATAGGGTTAACTATTTAAGGCCTTTTACGCATACTGGTTAAGACTACACTGGAAATCTTTGGGTATCAGACCCTTTTAATTTGAAACAAAAGATGTACATCATCATATTTTACTGTTTAAATACAAGAGCTATACATCTTAAATTCTTAAATGACATGTCAACTGGAGATTTTATACTTGGTTTTATAAGATTCTGCAATAGGTCTGGTATTCCTAAATCTATCTATTCAGATAATGCCAAATCTTTTATATCAGGAGCTACTGTTTTGCATAATGTTTTTACCTCAGATATATTTTCTAATAAATTCATTGCTTATAATATTAATTTTAAATCTATCCCAACCTTCTCACTATGGCACTATGGTATGGAGCAACATAGTAGAGGTTAATTAAAATTGTAAATTATAAAACTTCGCGAAAATTCAACAATGAATATTTTAACTTTTTAACTACTCTATCAGACATCCAGCAAATAATCAATATACACCTTTGACATATACGTCCAGTAAGAATGAATTAGATATTATAACCTCTAATCACCTGATTTTTGGTGGTAATTTCTTTCCTTAATTATTATTTCTGAACAATCCAGCCCTCTTAACATGTAGGTAGAAGATATGAAAAAGTTAATTTCTAAATAATCTTGGGTTGAGAGATGTCACTCTTGATAGATTTAAAAATGTTTGGGTCGAAGAATATTTGTTAGCTTTAAGAGAAAAGCACAAAAACGCTTTTTATTCTGAAAATATAAATAATTTTTATTTTAAGAAAGGTGAAATTGTTTTAATAAAAAATCCTGTAAAGCGTTTTGTTCCTTTGCTAAAATTGTCGATTTTTTTGCCTCCTAGCGATAACCATGTTAGAACAGTTAAACTTTTAAAACCAGATGGTCAAATAGTAATCACTTCTATTACAAATCTGTACTCATTACAGTTGGACTTAATGAAAGAAGATGAGTCAAGTAATGAGAGTTTTGACTCTGATATAAACGAAGATTATAATCAAAATAAACTTAATGAAAATAAAAATATTGATGAAGAAAATTAGATTGAAAATATAAATGCTATAAATAACTCAAGACCTAGCAGAGAAGCTGCTCCCAAATTTAAACAGAATATGACTGAATGGGTAAAGCAAGATCTTGTATAGAGGAACAGTCTCTCTCTTCTTTTTTAAACTTCGAAAATTTAAACTGCCACCATGGCAGTTAAACATTTAAATAACTGCAAGCTGCCTTATCCTGGCACTTTTAATTTATAATTGTGAAACTTTTAAATGCCTTATCTTGGCACCATTAAACTTGTAAACTGTCTCAGTTTGGCACAAATAAAATTTAGATTAAACTTGTAAATAGCCTTAGCTTGGTATATTTAAAATTGAAATATTTGGCACTTCTAATTATAAACGATATACTTAACTGCTTCATCCTGGTAATTTATTAAAACTTTATTGACATTAAGATTCAAGCTCAAAGTTAAAAAGAAAATGGTTTATTTGTAGTCTCTTCCTTTGGTTAGGTCTTTTCTCTCTTTTTCTTAATTTCGGAAGTGTATAGAATTTCAAAGTCTTAAGAAACTCTTCCTTCCTGAGTATAACGAGAGGAGAGGAAGTGACAAAGGAAGAAGACAACAAGGGAGATTTTGTTTTTCTCGTGGATTCTCGCGAGAAAATGGTTTGTGTTTTTGGATTCGTGAATCTTCGTTCCGTGTCTGGATCTAGAAATTAGAAACTCAAAATATCAAGAAAAACTCAAACCAGAACTAATTTTTCTAACTCGTAGGTAAAATTTCTAAAATTTTAAAATTTTATTAAGTATAGGCTGAAAACTATAACTATAGAAGTCAGTCTTCCCATTGAATTTATATTCTATGAGTTGACAATTAACTCACCAATCACTCTTTAGTGCATTTCATTAGAAATTTCGTGTCCCATCATTTTTCCTAAATATACTTCCACTCCAAAGTTTTATAGCAATGATTTTTTTAAAATTTTAGAAGCGACTTTATAACAATGATGTTCTTATCAGTTTATATACCTGTTCTTTTATTATGTATATTGCTCATTAAGTTGGCCTTATCAGGCATTGCATCAATTTTGCTAGTGACTGGTAGTTCATTAGAGGTAGTATTTTCTTCTAGTGATTACCAATAAAATCATTTAACTTTTATCGAGTACGTTACTATGTATTCCGCAATCTTCTTTAGGTTATTAAAGTTCATTGTTGTTTCTATGTTGTCTAAGACAATACTATTAAAGGTGAAATAAACTAAGACTAGTAATTATCCCTGTGTACTATTTCCAGCATTCAATATTATTAAATCATTATGATCGTCGAAGTTAAAATCGCTGGTTGTTTTCATAAGGGGAAAAAGAATTAATTAGCGACAGGATGACCAAGAAAAACAGCAATAATGCTCTTATGAAACCTTTCAGCGAAGTAAGACGCATTGTATTCCATGTGACAAGGAAACGCCTTTTTATTATCTGGGGAAAGGGTGAAGTCGAGTTTTATGTTCTTTTTTTTTACTTATTATGACGTTCAAGAATTTAATTTTTAATTTTATGACGTGTAATTATAGGCTTGCTTTTGTCGTATATTACGTTGGAATCCCTTTATTACGTATACAGAATAGGCTAACTTTTTAAGGGATTTGAGGTTGTAGTTGTAAGTACTTTTATGATGGCTTGGGGAGCCTAACTTGAAAGAAGCTAAGAAGGATTAGAGACGGTCGCAATTTTATGTATTTAACTATTTCTGGTAAATTAGAGTACTTGTAAAGAGTGAGTTTGAAAAAAAATTCAGATAAGTTTGCTTATTAGTCCTCCTCGATATTTTTTATTTTTTTTCCCTATTATTTATCCTTTGTTTTTGTATCCACGAGATGTTTAAATATTTGATTATTTTTTCCAGAAATATTTGTTCGGGTTTTTGTTAAGAATTTGTTTGTTGTTTGTATCATGTAATGGTTGTGTTTCGTGGTCCTATTTTATAGTTACCCCTTCCCCCTGAGTTCTTTGTTCTTCCTATTCAATAGGGTTCTTGTTACAGATTACTCTTATGTGTAAAAGATTAAAAACTTGCACTAAAGTTCCTGGGACTTTTAACTTCTCAATGAGAAGTCATGGCAACAAACAACTAGAACTCCCTCAAACAAAGGGGTTTAGATTGGACGCTTTTGAGTGAGATGATTTTGGTACCAGTGTCTCCCCATGGGTAACCAATGCGTTATACCTGATCTTTTTATGAATACTGTTAATATGTCTATTTTTTCTATATATTTCCCTTTCTTTATAGTCTGTATTTTCTACGTCTGAATTGGTCGTCCCAAAAGATGACAGAGGGCATCAACCTGGTTCCAAAACACCCCACTTACATTGCGGTAGGTGAACACTGGTCATAACTACCCAGTTACCACTCCCTATTCTCCTGATATTAATAGCAGATCCTTTCTTAGTTGTTTCTCACTGAACCCATCCATGTGCTCCTGAGAGCCCTATGTTCAGGCACTGTCCGCCACCTTCTTGTTCCTCGCAGTCTTCTGAGCTTTGTGGGGTGATCGCGCTACCTCGATATTTGCTCCTAGCGTTTCAAATGGTATGTCTGCCTCTATCCCTCCCCTTGCTCCCCTTAAACGGCTTAAATGCCCATCTCTTCTCTCTTAATTTATTGAAAGGCACTCTAAAAAGCCCTATGACCTTGAGGAACGCCATAGAGAAATGAATCTTATTATTATGTTACTATTGTTTCTATAAGCGGAGAGAGGCACTGCGGATCTAATATGGAAATTTGGGGAGGCCCTGTGCTTATTCATTGGGGACTTAAAGTGGAGACCAAGAGGAGACCTAGTATTTAAGGTGGGATCAGATTTACCAAGTGGGGGGAAGGGTCTTCGAATCGTAACTCCATAGGTAAGAAAAGCGGAAGTTCTTAACCGTTTCTTCCTTTTCTCTTCCCATCGACGCCGCCACGATATACTTCTCTATTTCCTACTTCTTTTTAGACGACTTTGCGGTGGTTAAGATTTCCATTTTCGCATAATGGCACTAAACTCCGACTAGTGTGGAGTTTTCCACCTGCTAAGAAATGGTGCTTTAGAGTAAATTCGAATAATCTCGCTGGTACTACCAGGCGTAGTACGCTGACGTCAGAATAAGCGGGACCCCGAGTCGCCATTGTGATGACGACCCTGATAAAGATCGAAGTAGATTTTAAAAATTATTACCTGAGAATATGTATGGTCGCTTACGGTGTTGGTATTGTCGGAGTGTGGTCGCTCTTCCGAGAAATTTCGTGCCAACTTGGTAGTTTCATTGTAAATGCGAACCATGGTATTCAATTTAAACGAAACAAGGAACTAGTTATTGTCAACCTAGTGTTAGCATAAAGTTCATTTCAATCGAGATAACAGCGTAGAGCCCAGTCACGGCCGCAACGGTGGCCATGGGTGTGTTTTACAAACTTAAAAAACCCCCGATCGAAATCCACTGTTATCTACGAATGATTTAAAGAAAGAAACTGGCGCTACGGTTAACATACGACCCTACTTAACTAATTAAGCCATAAAAATGGATAAAACGACCATATATCGTCCTTGATTTTAATAGGGGAGGCTAGATGCCGGGTGCGGATTTGCATGAAGCCAGTAGTGAGCTTGACACCAGAGTGTTAATATTATTCTATTCCGAGTTTGCCGTTCAGTATAAACACCGAAAAGACACAAAAAGAGTCGGTAGGTTACCAAATTATATCAAGAACTTTCGTTTTATGTTACTTGATAGGCCCTTATAGGCATGGTAGATTCATTCGTGCTTTGATAGGGAAAGGCCTAACACTGCCTCGGTGGTTTCCCTTCACCCCATCTCCGCCCCATCTAGGCTTGGAGAGACAGGAAGAGGACGTTCCAAGCCGGCCTCTCTGCAACCTCTCCCTCCCCCACTGTCAACGGCTATATTTTGGCTGATAGACAGCAGGATACACACAATTGTTTACGATATTAGTCTTATAAAAGTCAATGAATCCTAAAGATAAATAACAATCTAACAACTGATAATCAGAGAAAAGAGGAGGAGATGAAAACAGCGAATATGAAGTTTCAGGAAAGCTCTCTGTTCCTCTTGTCAAAGGTCCGAAAAAGTAGAGTGAACTTATTAATATCCCTTCAAATTTAGGTTAAATGGAATTTACTTAAAATTTAGACCTCCTTCCAACCCAAAATCAAGTGTTTGTCAAGATCGAACCAAGCTTATTATGTATAATTACGTTCACATCACTTTAGTGGATTTAGGAGTAAAATACTGTATTTGTAAGATCAGTTTGAAGTTATCCCATTTCCAGCAACTGGTTTCTTCTATGTTTCTAAAATGGAATATATTAAAATATTTTACTGTACTTTTTCCCGTACGGTAAATTAGTCGATTATATCTTGTGTCATCTACAGAAGGATGGCTCCATAATTTATTTTAGGCAGTGAAAGTCCCTCGATCAATAATATATAATTTATGAAATTTAAAAAGCTTTCAAACGCGACACTTTATATCAAACTATTGATATGGAAATACTTTGTTTGATGGCGTTCGATGTGTTTGATTCTGACATAGGAACTTAATTTATGACTGTTTTTGTCCATCGTTCTGGAATAGATCATCCTTGATCCTATTTTGAGGTTTTCAATTGATAACATTTGGGAAACTAAGAACGCAGAAAGATCAAATCTATAATGGATATATTCTGTGAAGGTAAAAAATTACATAAATGCCAGCCATTCACCAACCCGGTCCACATTTTAAATAAAATTTGAAGAGCCCATCTGGCAGACCCGTTGCCCCATCAATACAACTTACATCCAACTATAATCCGAGATCCCCATGTTGGAACCCATTTTAGTTAGAAGAACAACGTCAACACATTCCACCATAGAGCCATTTCACCAAGAATAGCATATTAAGTCTTATTAATATCATACAGCATGCTATTATAGTCTTATCACCCATTTTCTTCCTTCACACATTTATTCACTTTTATCTTAAACTACATGACGCGGTGTGCCCAAGGAGGGTAAAACACACCGCAACTAAGTAAATATTTATTGATACGTGAGTTATAATAATTACTTATTTTGATTTCGAACTGACAGCCTTGGTGAAAAAAGAAGAGCGTTGTTATTCATAGCTAGAAAGAGATAGAAAATTGTATGCTTGCAGAGGAGTGCAGCGAAGTGATGAGCTGCCTCGAGTTCGTAGCTCTTAGTTATGCGTCGAGACAGTTTGAATGCATGATACATTCAAACTGGCTCCGAATCACGAAAATCCATTCATACGAGGGGCGGTCAATAAGTTTTGCGAATTGGTAGGGAAAAATACAGGAAGGGAGATGGCTCTTTGTGGGGATGTTAGGACATGTTATGACAAATCAGGACCTGCAGCCGCACGCTCCTGTCTCGTCTAGTTAAGGAGCCGTAGCTGATCGAAGATCGTCAGTCACAAATCTTTCAACAATGGAGAAGGTTGAGCATCGCGCAGTGATCAAATTTTTGACCAAGGAAGGCAAGAATGCAAAAGAGATCAATAAACGCATGGTTGCAGTGTACACCGACACCGCCCCTTCCTATGCAACCCTTGCTCGCTGGAATAGGGAGTTCTGCCATGGTCGTGAGTCCCTTGAAGATGACCCCCGTCCAGGACGCCCGTCAGACGTGACCATCGAGGACAATGTGGTCCGTGTGAAGAGGATGATGCTCAAAAATCGACGGGTGAAGGTCGAAGAAATTGAGCGAGAGCTTTGAATATCACATAGAAGTGTTATCAACATCATCCACGACAATTTGGCCATGATCAAGGTCTCTGCCCGTTGAGGCCCTAGAAACGTCACGCCCCATGATCGACTTCAACGTCGTCAAAGTCCACAAGGCCAGAGTTGCACAAGCTGCCCTGCGCGAGTGTGAATTCGAGGAGCCAACCATCTCCCCTACAGTCCAGATCTGGCCCCTAGGGACTACTTTTTATTCCGCCAGCTCAAGGCTGCACTGCGTGGACGCCGGTTTGGGGACGATGAAGACGTCCAGCTTGCCATCCAGGAGTGGATTGAACAGCAGTCGGGAGATTTTTTGTTGTCGGGAATTCGAAGCCTCAGGGACAAGTGGCGCAAGTGCATTGAATTCGAGGGTAGTTATATTGAAAAATAATAAAACACTTTTCCTCATATCTCGTTTCTTTATATCCGAATTGCAAAACTTATTGACCGCCTCTCGTATTACAATGAGAATGTTTGAATGTGGCAAGTTTTAGTGGTGTTGACATTTGCTAACCTCACTTTGTGGGAAAGTGTTTTGTGTTGAATACAATTTTGAAGACTCGTTTTCAAGTTAGGTTTTTCAACTTCTGCACTTTTAGATTGATAACACTGTGTAACAAAATTTCAGTTTTGTCTTGTCGTTAGGTTAAAAGTGTTATTTCCAATTTGTTTGTTGCTCTATTAAATAAAAAAATGTCAATTTTAATTCCCAAACTTTGCTTTTGTGGCTAGGATAATGAATTTTTAAATTATCCCATTTATGATAAATATCATTATTTTGATGCATTAGTAAAAATATATCAAAGTTTTCGTTTTCAAGGATACACTGTATTAAAAAAGTTATAGAAACAGTAATACACAAGTAATAGCTATTATTTCCCTTATATTTTGTTTATTGCGACCTGGACAGCAAAGTCAGTTCTCTTACATTCCACATAGATTTAGCACTAATTTGGTGAGAAATTCACTGTAGAGCCTTTTAGAATTTTCCAGAAGTTATAAATGTTTGAAGAATATTTAGAATATTCTGGCAAGGTAAATGACTGTATAAATACAAAGGATGTCTACTCAACAGATCATTATCACTAGCCATCACAGCGCAGACATCGTCACTCGTCATTTATAGAAGCATTCGTCACACATGGCATCAAAAGGTTGTAAGCATCCCACAGATGCATTTTGCTATGTCTGCGGTGAATTTATTAAAACAAGAGCGAAAAAGTACAGTGTAGAGAGATCTGCTAAAATGGGTGAAGCCTACAAGGCATATTTCGGGATGCTAGTTGGAGATCAGGACAAACCTTGGGCATCTCATTTCACCTGCGAGATGTGCAAATAACTCTGGAAGGTAATATATATAATATATATTGTAGAGAAATGGCTAAACAAAGCATCCCGGAGGGCTAGGCGGAAATATACCTTAAAGTCCCCCTTACCCCCTTGTGGAGAAAGCCGGAGAAGCGAGCCCTATGAGTAGAATCGTGGGAACGGTAGTCGGCGAATAACAGTAACTGCCTACCCTGTTTGATCTCCCCGCCGCTTTGGTAGTTGGAGCGAATATCTGTTTTAAGGCCTGCTCATAAGGCCCTTAAACGACGCTCTAACGATCCAATTACCTACGAGATCCATAAACCCGTGGTTATGTCACAAAAAAGCAGTGCTATTCAAAAGGCACGCCAAAGAGTGTGGCGGTTGAGAGTCTTTCAGTGCCAACCTCTGCACTTCTCGCTCTCACCAGATCTGAACTCACTATTCGCGCTCCCCTCTGTGGCCTCGCCTCTTCCCCCTTTAGATGGGGCGGTGGTTCGCCTATTAATTGGCCGCGGAAAGAAAGAGAAGAGATTAGAATTTGATAAGAAAGAAGAAGGTTCAGTTCGTGAAGATCGATCCTTCAGCCCGACAAGACGATTTACGTGAGACAATCGATCCCCCCTCCCCGGGCCGAATCAGCATAAATCGTCAAGTTTTGTATCAGTGCGATACCTAAGAATCCTTTACAGACTTAAAAGAAGTCTGACTGTAGAAAAGTAAACCCGCTCACACTCGAGTGACTCTCACATCTCAAGCTCCGTAAGAGTGAGAGGAGAAGAACCTAGCCTCTGCGAGGTTCCGATCTTTAATTACGGTAAAAATGTCACCGAATACCCCAAAATCTAGATGGACACCCTACGTTGACAAATCAGACACCAAAAGGCGTCAAGATCATTCAGAAGAGGACTCTTGGAGCGAAGGGCACCGTAACTCTCTCCGTCTTCTTAAATTAACCAGAGGCAAATTTGCAATAAGAAGTTGACTTCGCACTACTGCTATTCCGCCATCCCACCTCTACGAAATTCAATCATCGGCCACGGCAACCCTCCAAAGCGCGAGATAAGCCCTCCAGCGTCATCCGGCAATCCCTTATCCTGTCTGTCATGTGAGTTAGAAAGAACATTTATATTCATATTGCGATAGTATGAGTTTAGTACGTCTCTCGATTTAAGGATAGTAGAAACCATTGTGCGTGAGCCCCTGTCATATTTGCTAGTAGACGAGAGTTCCTTTAATTTAATGTTTAACGCTAATCAAAAACGGTCGCGATAAAAATACTAATCGGCAATTGGTGTGTTTACATGTAGCCTATTTGTTTATTTTTGTCATTGTAGACATTGTAATAGGCCTAGCTGCCACCTGTCATAGTCTAGTTTAGCTTAGGACGAAGATATAAATGTGATTACTGTTTGTTTTTCACTGTTGTTAAATTTAAAATATATGTTTATTTTGGGATAAAAAACAACAAAGTTAGCACTCTTAGATCAAAGCCTACTTCATCAAAGAAGTACATCACGTTCCACAAGGTATACCATGACAAAAATGGTGTCAGGAGTAGGGTGATCAAAAGGGGCATTATACAAAATATATATATATATATATATATATATATATATATATATATATATATATATATATATATATATATATATATAATGTGTTTGTTTATTTGGATATTGGATCTCTTAATTTTTTTAACATTCCTAATAACACTAAGTGAAAAGTTTTGGTATATTTATAGTTATTTTCATTTTGTTTTTTTTACAGGATGGTACAAAGGATAAAAGAGAGTTATGAATTTCACAATCCCACAAATTTGGAGGGAACCATCTGACCACTCAAGTAATTGTTTCTTCTAAACATCGAGCAGGTAAAAATGCGCCTGTTATCTTGTATCAAGACCTTCATTCATCTATTGCACCATTGCACACAGCTCTGGGCTCCCCGTACCCACTCCTCCAAAACGAGGGCAGCACTTTTTAGAAAGGAAAAGCAGTTCAGAAGAGGATGATGTCATTGATCCAGATTACAGAGGGGCAACTACGGAGAGAAACCCATACTACCACAACCATAAAGATCTCAACCACCTTGTCAGAAATCCTGGACTCACAAAGTCCAATGCCGAGCTTTTATCTTCGAGAGTCAAGCAGTGGGATTTGTTAGATGACAGTGTGCAAATATCAGGACAGAGGAAGCGTCAACAGCGTTTTTCAAGATTTTTACACGTTTAAATGAGCTTTGCTTTTGTCACAATATGACCGGTCTCTTTGAGCCAATTGAAATCGCATGTAACCCAAATGAGTGGCGCCTCTTTATTAACAGCTCATCCGGGAGCCTCAAAGCAGTGCTGCTTCATAGCGGGAACATGTATCCATCTTTTCCCCTTGCTCACTCGGTCCAGCTCAAAGAGGAATACACCAGTGTCAAAATATTGCTAGATGCAATGAAATATCAAGAGTACGGTTAGGAGGTTATCGGAGACTTCAAAATACTAGCCTTCGTGATGAGTCTCCAATGCGGCTTTACCAAGTTTCCTTGTTTTCTTTGCCTTTGGGACAGCAGGAACACCGTGGCACATTACCATCAAAGGGATTGGCCACAACGGACCTAGTTTAGTTTGGAGAGAAACAACGTCAAATGGGAGCCTTTGTTGGACCGACCCCCAAAACGTACTGTTTCCCCCTCCGCACTTAAAATTAGGCCTTAAGAGACAATTCGTCAGAGCTCTGGATAAGGAGTCTGCAGCTTTCAAATATCTCCAAGATTTCTTTCCTAAGCTATCTGCGGCAAACGTGGAAGCCAAGTTCTTCGTCGGACCACAAATAAAAAGATCATGTAGTGCAAGGAGTTTCCTGATAAGCTCACTAGGACGGATAACGCAGCTTTGGCAAAGTTTTATCGCAGTGGTTCTGGGCGTCCTTGGTAATCATAAAACTGAAAAATATGTACAGCTTGTTGAGAACTTGGTGAGAAACTACGGCAAGATGTGTTGCAGGATGTCCCTGAAAATCCATAATATTGACGCTCATCTTGATAAATTTAAGGAGAACAGGGAAGCGTACTCCGAGGAACATGGCGAGCGCTTTCACCAGGATCTACTGGACTTTGAACGCCGCTATCAACGATCGTATAATGAAACTCTGATGCGAGACTATATTGGGGGGCTGATTCGTTATAGTAATTTACAGTATAAGCGTAAATCGTGGAAAACTACTTGTTTCAAATATTTTGATTGTATCACTTATGTAATTCTAGAATAAATAAAGGCTATTTTTGTATCGTTTTGTTTATACTTTATGGAAATAAAAGTTCAAATTCGCCACTTCTCTTCAGAGCGAATAGGTAAATTTCATAAAAATATCATTATTCTTGACAGAAAAGCAAAGTTTAAAATAAATAACAGTGTTTTTTCATGTATTCTACACACAAGCAAATAGAAAATAACAGTTGCTACCCAAAGACCAAAACCTAGTATAAGCGTAAATTATGGAAAACTACTCATTTCTAATATTTTAATTGTCTCACTTATGTAATTCTAGAATAAATAAATGCTATTTTTGTATCATGTTTTGTTTATACTTTATGGAAATAAAAGTTCAAAAACAGGGGGAATAGGTAAATTTCTTATATATATCATTATCCTGGAAACAAGAGCAAAGTTTGAAATAAGTGTTTTTTCATGTATTCTAGACACAAGCACATAGAAAATAACAGTTTGTCGTGGGTTAGCCGGTATTATTATTTTTTATTTTTATTATGATTAATAAAGTGGGTCGTACGTTCTTACTTCCAGTGATCGCGTCCGGATCGATCTCTAAGAGCGCTTTTCTTTTTTTATTCTATTGAATGAATATAAAGTGGAGTTCTCTCTTTAATATACTAAATACTGCCAACGCTATTCGTTCAAGGATAATTGAAAAACTTCAACCAAAATAGACTTTTACTGTACATTAATCAACTAAAACAAAATTAATATATACACGTTCCCCAATACAACTTAAAAATGGTTCTTAAGTCCCATTACCGACACTCGGTTTCTAGTTGCTTTAAGGAAACAACAATTTACTTTCTAAAAAAAATCACTTTTAAGATATACAAATAATTTACGTTAAACGCACGGGAACATGAAAATAGAATTGATTACTCACATAAGGGAGTGGGGTTTACCCAGAGAATCCAGTCGAAGTACTTTCTTTCGAATATGGGCAGGAGAGAGGTCGTGAGTGTAGTTTATTTGCTTTTCAATAGAGGTCGTTATTTCGAACGAGGGGTGGACGAGTGGCGTCACATGGAATTACGAGGCGACGGAGAATAAAGGACCAAAACAAAACGCCGATTGAAGAGTCGATGCGTCGGGCGTTTATGACCTTGAAAAGGTTTTCGCAGACGAGGCTTGAAGATAGCTGTATGATTTTATAGCGATTTGGTTTCGCTTGAAGAGCTTCTCTTTTGGGTAAGAAAGCTATCTAGTTTGGGGTGTCAAACTAAGATACGGTAAGATCACTTGACGATCTTTGGTAATCGAACTGTGCCGACGGTACTTGGACGTAAGATCACTTGACGATCTTTGGTAATCAAACTATGCCGATTATGCTTGGTGCAATCTGGTATTGCCCAAGAAAATAAAAGTCCTTCTTAACTTGCTGGGGGAATTCTATCCCGGCAATTTCTTATCGATGTCGTGATGAAACGAGAAAAATTCCTCTTTTTCTCCACACGAACCATTTTATACTCGAATTATTCCCGCGGTTTAATGGGAGGGGGAGAGGAATAGCATGGAGAGACCCTAGGGTGCCTTGGCTTTTAAGCGTCTGTTATTTCTCTTCCTAGACATTTTGAACTTAGGGAAACTAAATCTCATGTGGAATCGACACAAGTGAGTATCAATTCAGCCGTGCTTGGCGTCGTGTCGCTCTGGGGAGAGCGAAATACGAGTTTGAAATTTTAAATTTTTGACTTGTTTGGTTATAAATACAATCTCAGAGGGTAGGCCTTTTGAGCAAAGGTCAGGAATAACTGTCTCCCAAATTACCATTTTTATCGTACTTGTATGTTACCGGAGACTGGGTAGAGTTGCTTAGAGAAACTCAGGTAGGTTTTTTTTTTTCTTTCATTGGTTTTCTTCACCATGAGAAAGACCTCGATATATATATATATATATATATATATATATATATATATATATATATATATATATATATACACACTCGCAACTTCTTAAATGCATCGGTTTATTTGTATATCTACACAGTTACTACCCCAAAACAAAAATCATGTTACACAGTATAATAATTATTATTCCCATCAGATCTCTGAAAAGCACAAAACCTCTGTCAGATGAACTTAGTAAACCACGATGGGAATCACTTGATATTTTTCTCTTTTTCTTAACAATTATTTTTCTAACAAGAACCACATTATCATGACTAACCATCCGTTCTCTTCCAATATCAGAATTTTGTTTGGGTGTGGAGAAAATATATTTATAAAGTATTATTTGAATGATAAAGGTAAAACATTAGGATGCATATATAGCCAAATATATAAAACTAAAAGTACTGAGATGAGAGGAAAAATGCAAAAATGTCCCACGAGAAAAATGAAAAGTGAATTCAGAGTACTTACGAATCAATTCAAAGATCAAAAGTCCTCGGCATTCACATTTTATCTTTCCATAGGGAGATGTTTGCATATAAAAATAGGCGTTATAATATTTCAGGCATGTCGTAATATTTACATTTGTGGATTAAAAGCTTAGGTTCTTTAGTATTAAATTCACAGGCAAAGATGGGGACAATTTTTAAATATATCTCGTAAGGCATTGGTTAAGAATTTAAGAAATAGACGAATATTTTGATCAATTTAAGTGAAAAAATAGACAATGAGTCTCCCATGGACCTTCTAGGTAGAGTTGAGAAGAATTTTTATTTGAACTTAATTTAGCAGTAAATAATAAAAAATATACATCGAAAAAGCTTGAACAAAAATATAGCTACTATCTTAAATTACGTGTTCTTAACGGGTCTGAAGTAGAATTGTAGAAATTACCATAGAAAGAGTAAATTTTCATCCTAGTTATATCACTGTGATAAAGTGGCCTTTCCCTAGTAAAAATACTGCATCTCATAGGTTAAGAAAAACGTTTCTTCAAGCACTTTTTCCTTCGAGCTGCCACTCTAAATTTCCTAAAAGATGGTATACTTGCCATTTTTTCCATAACTTTGGGAATCTTAATGGGATTCGTGCCGCGTTGTGCCCCCGAGAAAATCTTTCCTGTTAGACTTGAAATATTAAAGACGTTTGGGAGGGTCTGTCGCAGAAATTTTATTTTAAAACTAAGATTCAAGTTAGCTTCTTTCCTCAAATTGTTTTGGGGTTTCTATGGCAGGTGAGTCATGATATTATTTCGCGTGACCAAACTTTGTTTATTGGTTAGTTGTTAAGTATTCAACCATCATCATTAAGCAGGAGTAATATAATTGCTAATATTAGTCTCAGAATTAGAAATCTTAGTAAGGAGAGCCTTTTTATCTATTTACTCACCATCAATCGCTTTTCTCCAATTGAGTAACGCCATCCGGGGAATCGCATTATCTAGGCGTCAGCTGTTAAGGTGAATTAGTAGTTATATACCTTTAACACAATTTCGCTTCATTTATCTTAGCAAATTTCCATCCTATCTCTCCTTAGAATTTTGTGCGGCATTTGGCCGCGTTGGTTTTCGTTTTAAATAAGAATACTTTTGAAGGGTAAAATTTAAGCTTGTTAATTTGGGGCCTTATCCCAACAGGGCACCGCAGTTGCCCAACGCGTTATTCTATCCTGTGCCTGAGTAAACATTCATCTACAGTTTAATAATAGATTTTAATCCGGGACGGCTACAACATATGGCAGCCGCCGCTAAGTTCATCTAAATCAAGACTCAATCCTGTAGCTAAACACACCTGATGTTAAGGAAATCTACAGTGGTGGCATGCGGTTATTATAGCAATAAGTAGCTACCTTCACACAGCCTCCGAGGACCCTGGGGGACGCTATTGGTTCCAGTCACTTGCTTGCGTGGATGAAGAGCGTCCCCCAGGACTTTTGCCATTAAGTAAACCCTAATTATCCGTAAAATTCTTGGATATGTATATTTTTGGAATGCTGATTCGGTAATTTCACCACGGTTAATTAAGCTGATAATATTCGCATAATTTCGATGAAATGGGCTAACGTCTGTTTAATTGAAATAGAATTAATGGTTAGTCAGAAGCATATATTTTGGGACTACATTGTTCTGCATAAATTAACATAGATATGGATATTCAAATTTGGATAATAGCATTTGCTGACGGTAAGAAAGGTTAGTTTCTATAGATTTTATTTTTCATAGTATTACCACCGTCTTTAAATGATAGTTTTCACTATCCTTTTTCAATCCAGTGTGAACTATTTATATTCTAAAAGTTTGATCATTTACCCTGCTTTAGTTGAACTGCCTCCATTAAATTGATAATCTCTGGGTTATACGGAACTAGAAATTAAATGCTTATCTAAATTTTCATTTAATTTGATGGCTTCATTTATATTCTAGTTTATTTTACTTTTTGCACATCAAAATGACTGACATCAGGTGAATCAATATAGTTTCTCTAGAATGACAGTCGGAGTGAAGCAAGTCTAATATAATGTTATGTAAAACAAAAATTAATTAATTTGAATAATTTAAAAATCATTTAGGTTAATACGGTTAAACTCACTCCATAACATCCTCAACAATTTCTCATTACTATTCCTAATTTAATCTCAATTGATTCCGTCACAAAGTAAATAGCACATAGACTTGAAATGCGAAGCAATATACATTTTAGTGTGATGTGCACTTAATTTTGTGTAATGTTTTTTATTTACTCCATTGTAAAATAACTACTTGAATTTTGTTTGTAGATATAAAATAGAGGTAGTGGATATTTCCACCCTCTTTAAATATTTGTTTGGAAATAGCATTTTGCTTCGGTACAAACCGAAAAGGAAGAGTCACATTTGCATTTTAAGCTTTGGCAATCTTGGGAATCTGAGTTAACTCAAGATAGAATCTTTTAGTAAAGGTTTACCGCAAGGTAATTGAGTGTAAAAGCTAATGTTCTCAACGTAAATAAATACCCATTTGTAAAAAGAGGGCCCAATTTTAATTTATTAAAAAAAAACTAAAACTTTGGTGACCACCCAAAAAACATAATGAAGAAAAACGCACATGAGGGGGAGGTAATTTGGAAAACAGAGAAGAAGGATAATAAAAATTGAGATCAGATAATAAAGATCTGAATAGAAGTGAATACAAATGGAAAAGGAAAGAAGCGAAAAATTATGAATGCGAAGGGATACAAAAAAGAACCGAGAAAGAGTGAAAAGTATATCACAAAAGAGAACCGATATGAAACTAAAGGTCAAAAGTATACCTGAATTTATACCAAAGGCACCAAATAGTAACTAATGCGAATGCAAAAGCACAAAAGAACCGAATATGAATACAAAGGCACGAAAAAGAACGTAATATGAATGCAAAAGCACAAAAGAACCGTATTTATAGTCTATGATCTTTTTATCGTTGTTATTTACATGTTATTTGTTTTTAATATAGCCGAGTCGTAGGTTGTAGTGAGTGCGGCAGTCGTCAGATGGGCTCTTTCGTGCAAAAGCATGAAAGAGATTCAAACATTATTGGTGAAGCACAAAAGACAAACGAATATTGATGCAAAAGGACCAAAGAGGAAAGAATATGAATACAAAGGCATAAATAATACTGAAACGAATATGAATGCAAGGACAGAAGCGTACCGAATATGAATGCAAGGACAGAAGCGTACCGAAAATGAATGCAAGGACAGAAGAGTACCGATTATGAATAAAACGATAGAAAAGAAGAACCAGTTATGAATGCAATGGCCTAAATAAAACCATATATGAATGCAACGACACTAGAGAAAAAGAAATATGAATGCAAGGACCAAAGAGGAGAACTGATTATCAATACAAATGTAAACAGGAGAACTGAATATGAAGGTAAAGGCACAAAAGAGAACCAACTATGAATGGAAAGGCAGAAGAGAACCTAATATGAATACAAAGGCAAAAAGGAAACGTGGAATATGAATGAAAAGCTAAAAAGAGAACCTAATATGAATGCAAATTCAGAAAGTAGAAGCGAGTATGAATGCAAATTGCACAAAAGTGAACTCAATATGATGGCAAAGGCAATAAAGAGACGCGAATATGAATGCAAAGACACAAAAGAGAGCTGTTGATGAATATAAGGCATAAAAATGAAACGATATGAAATCAAATATACATAAAAAAACTGAATATGAGTGCAGATTAACAAGAAGGAACCATATACGAAGGCAAAATTAAAAACGAGAAGAGAATATGATTGAAAGGACCGAACCGAATGTGAATACAAAGGCACTAAAGATAACAGAATATTAATACTTAGGCACAAAAACCGCTGCCTAAGAAAAAAGTAAAGCATACACTGAATAAAATGCAAAGGGACATATAAGAACTTAGTATGAATGCGGAACTATATGAATATGAAAAGAGAACCGAATATGAAGGCAAAAGCTCAAAAGAGAACCGAATATTTAGGCAAAGGCACAAAAGAGAAGTTAATATGAATAAAAGGCCAAAAATAAAATTGAATATAGATGCAAAGGCATAAAAGAGAAACGAATATGAATGCAAATTCAGAAAATTGTCCAATAATGAATGCAAATTGCACAAAAGAGAACCATTATGAATCTAGAGACCCGATTATGAATACAAAGTGTAACAAAAGAGAACCAATTATTAATATGATGCATAAAAGTGAAACGATATAAAATCAAAGGCACAAAAGACAACTGAATATGAAATCAAATGCAAAGAATGAACTGAATACGAATGCAAATTTAAAAACGAGAAAAGAATGTGATTGGAACGATCGAACCGAATGTGAATACAAAGGCACCAAAGAGAACCGAATATTAGTACTCAGACACAAAAGACCACCGTTTATGTTTATAAAGGAACAAAACATAACAGAATATAAATAGAAAGATATAAAACAGAAAATTTCAAATGCGAAACACAAAAGAGAACTGATTATGAAAACAAAGGAAAAGCAAACCATGAATACAAATGCACTGCCCCCCTAAAAGCACCGAATATGAATGTATACGAAAAAAGAGAACAGTATATGGACGTTAAAATAGAAAAAGAGAACTAATATACATGCAAAATCACAAAAGTGAACCGATGGGAAAGTAAGAGCACAAAAGACAACAAACCTGAATACAAATGCATAAGAGAGAACAGAATACAAATGCCAAAGCACAAAAGAGAACTAAGTATGAATATAAAGGCATATAAGAGAACTGAAATGAATGAAAGTCCAAAACGATAACCGATTGCGAATGTAAATATATATAAGACAACCGAATATGAATGCACACGCATTAAATACAACAGAATATGAATGCAAATTAAATAAAGAGAAAAAATATGTCTGCAAAGGAATGAATTGAACCGAATATACATGCTAATTCAAAAAAGAGAAACGAGTATGAAGGCAAATGCAAATTAGAAGCAAGGAAAATAGGGATATTTGGTTCTTGTGGCCGTTGGTCAAAAGCCTTATGTATATCCTCTCTAGTTTTGTCTAAGTCAATGTTTATGTCCTTAGTTAACTGAATTCCATTGTGAAATTTCTTTTGAGCAACAGGTAAATTGAGGTGGCAACTAAAAGTTTTCATAGCTCTTTCACATTGCTAAATTGGAAGTATAGTGTATCTTCTACTGCTTTAAGAGCGTCCCCATCTGCCTTATCAACCAGCCATGTAAAAGTGTGAATGCCCTCTTTCTTGTCCCTATTTCACTTTAAAGCAAATACCGCGGCCAGCCAGGCTAGGGGTTGTTGTTTAGTGATTTTTTTGTTCTGATGGCGGACTGCCTCTTTAAAACTAGATGGGCATTCTCCTCAGATTCGTGAACAAACCGTTTTACCTGTGATTTCATCTTGGTTGGTTGGGACTAATGTGGGTTCCCGCCGCAAATATTCTTCTCGCTCAATGAACCATGTATTTAAATGAGGTTCTACTCAAGAGTCGTTAACGGCTACTTTTAGTTTCGAAACTGGGATTTTCAATGATAATCGTGTTATGTTGGGTATGAGTATGCAAGGTTTACTGGGTTAGGGGCATTTTTAGGTTTTTAATTTTACTTTGCTTTATTCATGGTGTCAAAAACGGTGCTTGGTTCAGAAGTGCGGAAGGAAAACACGATATTTCGTTATTACTTGAATCACGGACACTATCCAAGGGTGAGCTCACATGGTAGACCACTAATATAAAATGGTGGTTACTATTTTTTCGTTTACACAATAAATTAAACAATGCCTACACTCACTAAAAATGATACGGAAATATATAAATGTATTTTTAGCTCAGATATTTCAATAAGAAATATTCAAAATGTTTAAAATTATTTAGCACTCAGAGAGCCCGAATAATTTGCACTAAAACCGCTCAAGCGAGGGCTAAGAGTTACTGTCTTCAATATCGTACATCAACGTGATGCTTTGATCTTAATGACAGATTAAACCCAAAATTACTTCGTATAAATTGACTAATAGATTAAAAGTGAATAAAAAAAATCGTTTTTCAATAAGGGAAGATTAATGTGCCATCACAAATATAAAGCTAATGGCCAAAATGCCCTTTAAACCAAAGGTAGTACCTGCAAGCTGCGTTGTTTTCTTGACATATTCAATTACTGTGGTTGTTGTAGTAATTTGATTTCGTTAATCTTCTGGCCTCGGAGATTCTTTTAAAGGTACCTTAGCGTCCGCACTTGTGTTCTGCTCTGGTAGAAGGCCACTATGGCCTGCGTCTGTTTAAAAGATGCAGCCCTGCACAGTGTTCTGGGCTAATGTCTCAATGTTGCTCTCATGTTGAGTATGGTTGTCTCTGAGTTTGTTATTCGCATACCATAAAATAAAAAATTTTATTCTTTTTTATGGGGAAGAAGGTGAGCCAGGCCACTGTGGGGATGATAGAGCTTGCGTAGTAAGGTTACCAGTGTCAGTGCGCTTCCTTCTGTCCTCGTAACTATGTGCTATGGTGCCCATGACCCGTGGTGATGTCCGAGACTCTCAGTCGGGAGATGGGCCACGCAGGCAAGATGATCAGTCAGTGCAACGGAATCCTTCTTGCTAAGAAAGGAATGCTTGGTCCTTTGGTGCACGGTGAAATCTGACCTGGAATGATACTTCTTACAGGATGGTCGATGGTAGTAGAGGGGCGTGGGCCCTTAAGTGGTCACAGCGACTCGACATAGTGCTTGCTTGTCTCTATTAAGACTTCGTACGATTCACTGGCGGAGTGCATAAGGAGTTGTATGGCCTTAAGTTTTCTTTGAAATACATGATTTGCTTGGATTGTCCCTCCAAACTCAAATTTACTAGGGTTTTATACAAGACATATGGGAGGAGCTAGGGCTTACTAATAGAATGCTACTTAGTAGGAGCTATTGACTAATTCAATGAAGGTTTTCCAATCCTATGTTGAATGAAAGGAGTTTTTTGCAAGATTTTAATACTAAATAAAGAGGGATATATCACTTTCCAACACTGCCGGTTTATTTGCTACTTTTACGACCAGTGGGCGGGCATGCGCTTTTTTCACTCTTTAATTAGAAGTGGCTGGTACCGGAAACGTATGAAGTCAAACAGCAACTAAATAGGAATGCAAATGAACAAAAGAGAACCGATATAAAATCAAAAGTAGGAAAGAAAACATAATGTGAATACAAAGGAGTTTTGTGCAAGATTTTAATACTAAATAAAGAAGGATATATCACTTTCCAACACTGCCGGTTTATTTGCTACTTTTACGAACAGTGGGCGGGCATACGCTTTTTTCACTCTTTCATTAGAAGTGGCTGGTACCGGAAACGTATGAAGTCAAACAGCAACTAAATAGGAATGCAAATGAACAAAAGAGAACCGATATAAAATCAAAAGTAGGAAAGAAAACATAATGTGAATACAAAGGAGTTTTGTGCAAGATTTTAATACTAAATAAAGAAGGATATATCACTTTCCAACACTTCCGGTTTATTTGCTACTTTTACGACCAGTGGGCGGGCATGCGCTTTTTTCACTCTTTCATTAGAAGTGGCTGGTACCGGAAACGTATGAAGTCAAACAGCAACTAAATAGGAATGCAAATGAACAAAAAAAAAAAACGATATAAAATCAAAAGTAGTAAAGAAAACATAATGTGAATACAAAGGCACAAAAGTAAACAATATGAAATTATTAGCACAAAAGACAATCGAATATGAATTCAAATGCACAACAAAGTACCGGATACGAATGGGAATGCAAAAACGACAGCCAAGTATGAATGCATTGAAACTAAAGCAAACCGAATATGAATGCAAAGGCACTCAAGAGTTAATGTATACAATGGCCTATAAAAATAAATGAATATGAATGCAATATGAGAGAACTGATATTTTGGGAAATTCAAAAACCAGAAACGAATATGAATTTAAAGTAACCCAAAAGAACTGAATATAAATCTTAAAGCATAAAATAGAACAATATATATGAATGCAAAGGCCCAAAGATGAACTGAATATGAATGCATAGGTAAACGCGAGAAGCGAACATAAATGCAAAAGCACAATAGAAAATCGAATGTGAATAAAAAAGCATAAAATTAAACGAATATCAAGGTAAGGACACAAAAGAAAACACCGTAAAAAACTCATTTGAACTAATATTATAATATTGGGCCTTCTTTAAACAATTGTATCAATTTCTCTATTCAACGATGAATGCGACGGAAGAAGTCAAGTTACCTCTTTGTTCAGACGAGGAAGAACTTATCGAGACTTCGGAGTCGGGAATCCTTGTCAGGTACTTGCCGATTGACTATGGCAGAGTTCGCTGATGTCGATACTTGCCGATTGACTATGGCAGATTCACGGATGTGGATACTTACCGATTGACTATGGCGGAGTTCACGGATCGATTTAACCTTTAACTCAAATTGAAATCACCGCTGGGGTGGGGGGAGGTGGGTCCTTTAGCTCATTCGCCGGAGTAGGTAGAAGTCTAACACTGCTGCTCTCTAAACTCAGTCGAAGCGTTATATAGGTGTCTGGTGAGGTATCTCAGGTGCACGCGCGAATTTGAGGAAAAGTCTGCGACTCCTTTGGGGGAAGTGGAAATCGTGATAACGTTGGTTGGAATGTCCAACGGATTTCAATCTTCGAATGGAAAGCCAGAATGCTCGCGGAAAGGTGGCCGAGAGAGACGATGACATCGGTCTCTAGGCGAATATAGCTGGGGCGTGTAATAACGCCATCGGCCGCCTCCTTGCCCAGGTTCAGCCGAGCTTTCACAGCTTCATACGGTGGTCTCAGGATCGACGTGGGTATAGAAGGGCACGTGGTCACCATTTGACCTCACTATGCTACATTCCTTCCATGCAAAAAGATGGTACTTTCAGAGTTGGGGAAGAAAGGTAACATCCCCTTAGACGAATGAGTGGTCACGGGGTAAGCGAAAAAGAAAAAAAATCGTAATTCCTGACCTGTCGTCGAGCAGGTGTACAACCTAATTCTACGCGACTGCGTGTACATATGAACGGAAAAGGAAATTAATTATTGCCGACCATTTGAGCATTGATGGGGAAAAATTTTTTAAAAATGAAAATAATATTTATGCACTAAGCTATACAAAGCTAAAAAAAAGAAGAAGAATGAAATGGATATTCAATGATACATTTTACATAAATGGCAGAAGGATTACGTTGGACCAGACTTCTAAATGCTAATTTCATATATACAAGGGCAGTGTGCATCATAGACGTACACATCGAGAAAAATAAGGACAACATAAATAATTGAATATAAGCTAATCTCTAGCTGGCAGTTATAATAATTACATGGTGGAAAAATCGATATAGTGCAATTACAATTAAAATTTAGCTGGTGTAGAACTTGGTAATAAATTTTGCTTTTTCGAACAAGTGAAGGTTTTTGTCAATTAAAGGATTCGGTTCATTATCGAAAACTGTCACGGAATTTAATTCGCGAAAATGTATATACATGTTGTAAGAGTTATCTGGTTTCCGTAACAGAACTATTGGGTAAAAATAATTTGAGGTGGAGAGTTCAAGGATATGGGGAATGAGTGGATTGTTAACCTCGGCGTTAAAGGCATTTCTTAGATGAATTGGAAGAGAGTAAGGTCTCGAACGAACGGGTTTCGATATGATTGGGCCCTTCTAAAGGGGAAACGGTTTAACCCGCCCTTTCGCCTTGGCTTTCTGGCTGATGTCACAGGTTTGGCAGTATTCCAAAATGTCAACTACAGCACCATGCCAGTATAAATACCGGGAAAGCCTCTGAATTATTTTCATCGTGGCTGAAATGCCCAGAAAATTCGCTATCATGGGCAATCCTTAGGACCAGGGAAACATGCGAACGGGGAACAGAGTGGGTGTAAGTCTCAGGGTTGACGCCATCCGAGCAAGCGCGATATAGCAACCCTGCTTTCACTATATAAAAGGCTGCCTTCTTACCGCGGACCGAATCCTGCTTGAGGCTCCGAGATGTTTTCAACAAGGGAATAAGATTTGAACACTCCTTCTATCTCTGAGCGAATTCTTCGCTCATACCGAACCTAAAGGGAGTTTCAAGGGCAGCGGGCGTCTCTGCCTGAGCTCTCGTTATAACAAGCTGAGCCACAGGATTACACGTGACTTGGGGGCGCTATCCTACGAAAACGGAACAGAATTGGATAGGGGCTGACACGACTTCAGCCCATCCCGAAAAGTACTGACACTCCAAGTAAAAGTTTACAATGGGGAAGTGGTTTGTGCTTTCCAAGTAGTCACGGAAAACCGCAAAGCTTTTGTGGTGGAGAGCCACTGGTGGAAGAACTTCATTCGATACCATGATACAAGTACACCCGGTATAGCTGAAGAGGGTGGAGACTCGGCATCCATTAACGCTTCCGTTTTCAAATTTAAAACTTCCTGGAGAACTCTTGGCGAAGAGGAAATTTACATGGTGCCCTGGAGCACTGGGAGACGAGATTGGTTCTAGGGTTTCTGTTTGCGTTGGAGGGGGAGCGGGAGCAGCATTCACCTGGTGGACTTGGTGAATGGGATTACCACGCCGTTTGGAATTTTTGGAGCAATTTGGGCGTGTGTGGCCTTCGACACCGTACGCAAAACATATGATTGGCCTACGGGGAAAAGTTGACGCCGGGGGATTAGATATGAGGGACTTGACGTCACGGGGTTCCGATGGAGGGAAACTTCTGGGAATAAAGGGGCCCGTAGCCTTTGCGAATTCTGGGGAGTTCTTAGGAGGGAACCGCGAGTTATTAAACTTATTCTTGGGGGATAAGGGGGAAGCTTTTTATTTTCCTTCCGGTATAAGTTGTGACTCGCCGCATAGACATCTGCTTCTTCTGTGCACTCTTTGAAGGAGTTGCACCGACGATCCTTCACAGAGGAGCGGATCTCTTGGGTTAGAGACGCCAGTACCTAATCCCGTAGAACAAAATCTACCGCGGGACTCATAATCGTGAGGGACTTTCGATGCGGTTAACCAAAAATTAAAGGTACGGGAAAGAGTATGTCCAAAATGACGAAAGGTCATATTTGGTTGGATGCATGAGTGGCGAAATTTCGTGCGGAAGTCAGGTGTCATATTGTAAGCCACAAGAAGTTCAGATTTGAGGGTAGAGTAATCCGCTGTAACTTCCAAGGAGAGCGATATGACTAAGTCTCGGAGCGGCGAGCTAAGTAGAGGAAAAAGTTTAGCGACACCGTCTGTCTTTATATCCCAATGATTAACTTCAAAAATGTTCTTGAATTGAGTGAGAAAAGATCCGAAGTCCTCTCTGTCGTGGTATAGCTCTATATATCATAAATACATCTATTATATTTTATTTTAGAGTGCACGGGGGTTTCCTTTTAATAGGTTTGGGTAGGCTGAGGTCCGGTTACAAGGTCAGATCCTCGTAAGGAAGGGCTAGTCCAATAGCTGCTACTTAAAATCTTGGTATTGGCTGAGAGTTCCAAATCTTACTTAGTTACAGGCTATTGTTATACGGCTATGATGAGCTCGAGGGTCAGAAAACAAAGGAGTAGGCAAAAATAGGGTTTAATAAATATTAATAATTAAAGTTAATATGATACTACAATACACAGACATATAAGACAAATAGTTACACAAATGATAATGGGGAACGGCAGACGGCAATAAAAAATTTGGGGAAGCTAAAATATTCGTTACGATACCTTGTGCACAAATGGGGGGGTTGGGGAATACGATGTTCGTTTCCGGCGAAGCAGTGAGATGATGGTTGGGTCACTTCGACGGGGTCCAAGGTTCTACTTGCTGGTAGTGAAATATTCGTTTGAGATGACGGGGGGTGGAGGGAGCAGAGTCTTTGAGAAGGGAGGTTGGTAATTCTTTCAGTGTAAATTCCTTTAAAGAAAACGGAGGGTGAGTTTCTCCGAGACGTTAACGGTTTGTTTGGTCGGATATGCGTAATCAAGGGGGTATTACGCTAAGATGAATCTTCACTGAAGCCTTTTGAGATAAGACTTGGTTCGTGTTTGGAGATGGCGTCGATGAGCAGAGTCGGACGGGTATTCTTACGGGGAGAAGAGTTCTTAACTAACTCCAAGAAGGGGTGCTTGGTTTTGTCCCTTAACGTTTCCTTGCATTCGGCGTATGACAACCCGAATCGAGGAGGAGTAGATCGTCTGCACTCGTGAGCTTCTCTCGTACCAATCTATTCATTCCTCCTCACGCGGGTAGATATGGACACCAGAGATGAGGGAGCTTACTCCATAGGAAGGGGGAAGGGGACTATCGCCCATCGTTTGAGTCATGGCGAGCGTGGCTCGGGTGGTGATTGTCTCAGTGTCTCCCAGCACGGCTGGAAGGGGGGGGAGAGGGGAGACTTCTCGTCTTGTTTAAATACTCGCCTTAAAAAGGGGCTACATTCCATGAACCCACTCCTATACTTTCTCACATTTTTGATCTTCGAAAATTATTTGTAAGCTACACGAGGCCCATCACATGTAGGCAATGCTTAAAAGCGACGTTATTTCTCACATCACGTGCTTGTTTCCTCACACTCTCTCCTTTTTTGAACGTGGGGAGTTTAACGGACGCGGAATGAGGGGTCTCTACACAGGGGAGTACGTTGTCCCCAAAAAAAGGTTTAATGGGCCGTGGGCACGGGACGAAGGTGGCTTGGCTCACAAATTACTGACACACGAAGGAATATGCTTGTTTAAAAGTGAAAGGTTCGCTATCCAAATACTCAGACTAATATAATACACGATTAAACAAATAAATATAGAAAAAATAATGGAGTCTTCGTGAGATGAGAAAGGCTCAGAGTCTACTAATTCGTTGGTGATTAAAGTTACCGTGGGAGAAATTCTGTCGCATATCAAAATTTTCATATTAAAGGTTGTCGGTCCGAACACACATACAAACACTAAGTGATAAATATATATGGCAGTGTTGTTTTCTGTTTTGTTTTGTCTTTGAAACTCAAACGGTACTCAGCTTTGAAAATTACAATAAAGTTAAAGGTTTTTCTTTAAAAAATCTCTCCAAAGACCTTTTAAAGACCCTGACACACCTGATCACCAGATTTTATAATAGAGTAATGTATATACTCGTATAAGTATATGTTGTTGAATAGCCAGACTCTCTCTCTCTCTCTTTCTTTCTCTCTCTCTCTCTCTCTCTCTTTCTCTCTCTCTCTCTCTCTCTCTCTCTCTCTCTCTATATATATATATATATATATATATATATATATATATATATATATATATATATACGTAGGTATTTGGGGCTTGGGGCCGAAGTTGGTTGAAGACCGTTAGTGAAGGGGGAAATTGTTAGGAGTCCAGTGGGGATGGTATATTATTAACTTTGCGGGGTCCTTTTAAACAAATATTTCAGAGTGTAAGTTGGCCAAAGATAAAGAGGTAGCTGGTACGCGCTGGGGTTAAATATAGAAAGACAATGACGAAAGTATATCTTTACTAACAACAAAATGATATTTATATTTACACAAAAATTGGGTTTAAAGGGAATGGTCGCCCAGGCGGGGTTAAAGGTCCACACAAGATACAGGTAAGTTAATTAAGGGAAGGATAAGGTAAGATTCAGTTTGATGATTTAAAGGGTGATTTTAAACTGGGTGGTTCACACAAATAATGGAGCAATGGGGTAAGACAGATTCAACATCATTCTGCAGGCGGCAACGGTTACGATTACATTACGTGCTCGATGCCCAAAAGGGGCCAGTTGCGGTACGATGAATACGACGGAAGAAGTCAAGTTATCTCTTATTTCAGACGAGGGAGCACTTATCGAGCCTTCAGAATCGGGAATCCTTTTCAAGTACTTGTCGATTGACTGTGGCAGAGTTCAATGATGTCGATACTTGCCGATTAACTATTGCAGAGTTCGCGGATCGGGATACATGTCGATTAACTATGGCAGAGTTTTCGGATTAATTTTGCCTTCAACTCGAATTGAAATCGCCGCTGCGGTGGAGGAAGCCTCCTTTAGCTCGTTTGCCCGAGTAGGTGGAAGCCTAACACTGCTGCTCTCTAAACTCCTTCGAAGCGTTATATAGGCGTCTGGTGAGGTGGCTCCAGGAGCGCGCGTGAATTTGTGGAAAAGTCGGCGACTCCTTCGGGGGCAGGGGGAATCGTGATAACGTTGGCGTCCAAGAAGATACACCTGCACGGCCAGACAGCCCCAAGAGAGCAGCGAGATTTTCGCGGGACCGCGTAATCCGTTTTGGGTTCCATTCCTCGCCTTCGCACCGTCTGATTGGTGCCAGACCCACTGCACTAAGGACACTTGCGCAAAGCTGTGAGGCCGGCGAGGAGAAAGGGAGAGAATACGCCTTCATGAACTTGAAATGAGTAGGACCAGGAACAAGACGCCTTTCCATCAGCTCGAGGTCCGAAGCTCTCCCTACCGCGTTTGTTAAGCTTCCAGGTTTTAAGAAAAGCGAGGATTTCAGAGCCTTCTTAATCCACTTGGAGAAAATCTTCAAAATCAACCATTGGGACATCGAGGCAGATGTAGCGGTTCAATTGTTGCCCTTGCAAAATTTCCAACTCCGAGATATATTCATATCACTTCTCTCGGAGGCAACAATTGATTATTCGATTTTAAAATCGGAGTTACTGGAGGCATATAACATGACCCCAGACTTTTACCGATCCAAATTCAGACATGCTCGACTTAAACCAGGCCAACCATACCGTCAGTTTGAGTACACCCTACAGCGTCACCTAGCCTTTTTGCTCAATGCTTCTAAAATCTCGCATGACTACGATGCCCTCGTTGACTTCTTCCTGAGAGACCAGTTGATGTTGGCTGCACTTCATGCTGAAGTCAGATCTCTCGTAAAACACCAGCGGTGCCTCATATTCAAGGAGTGAACGGATGAGGCCACAACCTGTATCCGAAAGAAGGGAAGAAAACAGCCTCCCTTTACCCAAAACCTAAGCCAAACGAAGGTAAATTCATCCCGCAAAATGAAAGCAAGTGTGCCGAGGTAACGGCCGTCGAAGCCGAAACTACTCTTTTCGTCCGAACACCAGGATGTAAAAGCGTTCTCTTCAGCCCCCTTCCCCTCTTACGTTTTCTTTCCCAGGGAGACACATCATTTCTTTTTCCTGTCGTGTGGAGGGTCACGTGAATTCGAAGTGCCCTCAGAGCTCTCAGTTCAGGAATAACTCTTCTCACCAGGTACACCAGATCTGTGCCACGTCTAAGCCTCCGTCAACACCATCGGAATCTTCTCCTCCCCCGAGCAACTTAATTCCCGGCGGCCACCAGGTAAACTTCTTGTTTGATAAGAATACCCCTGAAGCCCTTAAGTTCAAATCCGGAACGATTAATGGCTGCCGTGTCTCCACTCTTGTGAGAGATACCGGGTGCACCTGCATAGTGTTTTCGGACAAGCTGCTTCCTTCGGTACCTCCGGACCATAATAAATTCGCTCTCGTTTATGACTACTTAGGGCGCGCCAATCGATTCTTCATCGTTATGTGCTGCATCGAGTGTGCGTAATTCACTGGCTGGGGAGAAGTAGTAGCAGCTCCTATTAAATTCTGCTCCGTCATCATTGGTCAATGCCCTCGGGTCTCCCCCAACTCTGTGGCCCAAGATTCGAAGATGCTCTCTACCCTAGAAACCTCACGTTCTTCAAAATTCAAGGAGGTCATGACTAAAGACTTCGCAAGGAACCAAAGGAACTGCGATTCTATCCGTCCCCTGTGGGATAAGGCACAATTAAAAGAACAAGAAGGCACCTATGGAGAAAAGGTTTTCTTCTACCAAGTTACACACGGCTTACTTTACCGTCCGTGCTCAAAAAACGGTAAATCCCTGACGCGAGTATTGTGTGTCCTGCGTTGTCCCCTTGATTACATCTTAACTACTGCCCATGACAGCCTATCTTCAGGCCATTTTAGCCACACAAAGACCAACCAGAAGATCTTAAAATAAGCGCGTACCGGTGCAGAGAGGACCCCTAATCATAGTCATTTTTCTGTGTCGTGATTGATATCATCGTTCCGATATACCCCGCGTCGAGTGAAGGACACAGTCGCGTGCAAACTTTAGTGGATTTTCCCACTCGTTCACCGATGCCATGTCGTTAAGGAATAATTGGATTACTTTTGTATATATTCGACAAGAAGTCTTTTTGTTTTGTGTAATGCCATTAAGTGGTTTTATTATTGTGTATATATTTTTGATGAGTTACCCTGTTCTAATGTACCTTTTTTGTATTGTAGTACCTTTTTTAATATCCTTGTATGTAAACCCCTGGTTATCGAGATTATGATGACCCAGGCTATTGATAACTATTCCTGTCTATCTTATTGTAATATTATTCTTGTAGTTTTATGTAATGCCTTATAAGAATATGTGCCATTATTTTATTTTTATTATTGTGTATATATTTTTGATGAGTTACCCTGTTAGTATGTACCTTTTTTTGTATTGTGCGACTTTTTTTTAATATCCTTGTTTGTAAGCCCCTAGTTAACGAAACTATGTTGACCCCGGCTATTAATCACTATTCTGTCTGTCTTAGTGTATTATTAATGCTATTTATTTATTTTTATTTATTTATTTATTTTATCACTTCCAATGAGGTCACTTGAAAGAAGGTCACTTCCAAAGAGGTTAGGACCCAGGAGGCCTTTTCCAATGAAGTTAAATCAAAGCAGGTCAATTGTAAGGAGTTAACTGCCAAGGATGTCATTTCCAAGAGGATCACTTCAAAGTAGCTCGCCTCCAAGGCTATCATTTTCAATATGGTCACTTTCTAGCAGTTCATTTCCAAGGAGGTGATTACAAATGATGTCACTTCCAAGGAGGTGACTTCAATTCATGTCACTGAAAGGGAGTTCAATTCCAGGTCGATCACTTCCATGTAGGTCATTTCTAAGTACCTTACTCCCAAAGAAGTCAATTCCAGCTAATTCACTTCAATGGCTTTCACTTGCAAGGATATCAGTCTAAGGTGGTCACTTCCAGGGAGGAATATTCCAAGGAGATCGCTTTCAAGGAAGTCACACCCAAGGATGTCCACTGCAAGGTCATATCAAAGGAGGTTAATTCATGTTATTTAACTTCCATGCAGGTCGCTTCCATGGAGATCACTTCCAAGGATATCCCTTACAAGAAGTTCACCTCCAAGGATGTCACTTCCAAGCAGCTTACATCGAAGGAAATGAATTCTAAGGGGTCATTTCTATGTAGGTTACCTAGAAGAATATCACTTACAAGCAGTTCACTTCCAATGATCACAATTTCCAAGATGTCACTTGAAAAGTGATCACTTCCAAGGTCGTTACTTCCCAGGAGATCACTTCCAAGTAGGTCAATTTCAAGGTCACTTCCAAAGAGATCGCTTCCAGTAGGTCACTTAAAAGGATCTGTCTTCCAACTAGATTATTTCGAACGAGGTCACTTCCACAGAAGTCATGCCAAAGAGGTCACTTCCATGGGTGTCACTTCCATCAAGGGCACTTCCAAGGAAGTCACCCCAAAGAGGGCACTTCCAAGCATATCACATGCAAGGGGGTTAATTCTGAGGATGTCCCTTCTAATGTGTTTTGTTCCAAGTAGGTCACTTCCAAAGATGTCACTTCCATGAAGGGCAATTCCAAGTATGTCAATTCCAAAGAGGTCAATTCCAAGGATATCATTTCCAAGGAGGTCTCTCCCAAGTAGGTTATTTCCATAACGGTCTCTTAAAAGAAGATTACTTCCAAGGAGGATACATTCACACATTCAAAGAGGTCAGGTACAAAGATGTGACTTTATAAGAGCTCACTTCCATTGAGCGGATTTCAAGAAGGACACTTCCAAGCCAGTCTATTTCAAGGAGGTCACTTCAAAGTAGGTTACTTGTACTGATCTCATTTCTAAGAAGGTCACTTTCAACTCTGTTACTTCCAAGCAGGTCAATTATAAGATATACAGTGCTAAAGATGTCACTTCTAATGATGTCACTTCCAAGGTAGACACTTTCATGCAGGTCATTTCCAAGGATGAACTTTCCAAGGAGGTCACTTCGAAGGTGGTTAATTCCAAGGAAGTCACTTACAAGGATGTAACTTCCAAGGTAGTCACTTCTAAGGAGGTCATTTCAAGTAAGTCACTTCTAAGTATGTGCATTCGAAGCTGGTCACATCCAAGAGGGTCAATTCCAAGGTTTCCACTTCCATGCAGGTCAATTCCATGGAAGACACTTCCAAGGATATCACTTACAAGCACTTGACTTCCAAGATTGTCACTTCCACTGATGTCACTTACAAGGAGGTCAATTCTAAGGTGGGCCTTACAAGCAGTTTTATATGTAAGGAGGTCACTTTAAGGATGTCTATTACAAGTAGGTCACATCCAAGAAAGTCAGTTCCTAGGTGCCTAATCCATGGAGGGCAATTCCATGGTTATCACTTACAAGTCGTTTATTTCCAAGGATGTCACTTTCAAGGATATCTCTTCCAAGGACATCACTTTCAAGGTGGTCATTCCAAAGGAGGTCAGTTCCGAGCAGGTTATTTTATAGGAGGTTACTTCCAAGCAGTTCACTTGTAAGTAGGTCACTTTCAAGCAGTCCACTTCCAACGATTTTACTTTCAAGCAGGACATTTCTAAGGATGTAACTTTCAAGGGTATCCCTTCCAAGCTGGTCACTCCCAAGGAGATCACTTCCAAGTTGGTCATTTCCACGAATGTCACTACAAAAGCGGTCATTTTCATGGATTTCACTTCCAACAATTTCACTTCCAAGAGGGTCACTTCCAAGGATTTTGCTTCCAAACATATCACTTCCCAGGAGGTCAGTCCAAGGTGGTCACTCTTACGGATATCACTTCCAAGAAGTAATTTTTCAAGGATGTAAATTACAAGGAGGTCAATTCCAAGCTGGTTAATTCCCAGGTATTCACTTCATAGAAGGTCACTCCCAAGTAGCTCACTTCCAAGGAGATTACTTCCAACAAGCCACTCCCAAGGAAGTCACTTTCGAAGAGGGCACTTCCAAAGATATCTGTTCCAGGGAGGTCACTTCCAAGGAGTTCACTTCTAAGGAACTCACTTACATTCAGTTCGCTTTCAAGGTGGCCACTTTTCAGGATTTCTTTTCCAAGGATGTCACTTCCAACATGGTCACTTCCATGTATGTCTGAGTTCACTCCCAAGGAGGTCATTTCCAAGGAGATCGTTTCCAAGGAGTTCATTCTCAAGTAGGTCACTTCCACGGATTCCACTTGCAAGAGGTCACTTCCAAGGATGTCACTTCCAACATGGTCACTTCCATGCGTGTCTGAGTTCACTCCCAAAGAGGTAATTTTCAAGTAGATCATTTCCAATGAGTTCATTCTCAAGGAGGTCACTTCCACGGATTTCACTTGCAAGAGGTCACTTCAAAGGATGTCTTTTCTAAGGATAACTTCGTAAGAGGTCGCTTCTATGGAGATTAGTTCCTAGGACGTCATTCCTAAGGTTTTTTCCTTCAAGGAGGTTACTGCCAAAGATATCACTTCCAAGGATGTTTTTTCCAAAGATTTTTCTTCCAAGGAGGTCACTGCCAAAGAGTTCACTTCCAAGGATGTCACTTCTAACGATATCACTTCCAAGCAGCTTACTTCCAAGGATATCACTTCTACGGAGGTCATTTCTAATGACGTTTCTTCCAAACATCTCACTTCCAAAGGTGATCTTGAAACATTATCTGTGAACAAGGTTATGATAGTAGTACCAATATGAAGGGACAGATTTCAAGTGTCTATGCATCAGTTGTCGAGATCACTTCAAGAGATCTATTTACACCATGACCTGTCACATCATCACTCTAGTTTTGATAGACATCTCCAGAATATGTTCACTGAAACATTTTAAACCTCACTATCTTTTTGATTTATCTAGTAACATATGATATTTGTTTAGTATCAAGAAGCAGTTATGTCCGTAAAACTTTTTTAAGCCAAATGTGAAGGGAGAATGGAAAATGTCCCAGCTGTACAGTACCAAGTTCCTGAGTTTAGTCATCAACTAGAAGAGTTAGATGAAAACACTCGATATTTTTGAGTAAAAATCGAGTGCTTACAGGCTTCTGGTATCACTAGTGTTTGTTTTTCATATTGAGACGGACTGCCTGATAAATGATACGACTCTTGTTGCCTTTTTTCTAATTGCTATTCACTGACTGGAGAAATTTATTTTATTATCTATTTTAACTTCTATATTTAGTTATTCTTATACTTTTATAAGCTCAGTACCTTGGATAGAGTATTTAAAATTAGGATTACTTTTCATAATTGTAAAAGGTCACATTTGCAAACATTAAGCTTCATAGAAAAGATATTAAAGCAATTTGAAAACAATTTCCGCTTTCCTTATTCATTATTATCTGCATAGGTTTATTATGCTCAGCAAATTAACTTACTTGACACCTTATTCTAGAACATAAAAGCTTTAAAAAAATAGGAGTAGTCCTAAAACGGAGCCTTGAGTAACTCTACTTGTGATTGGTGGCCAGTCGGATGTTGTCCCGTTAAAGAGTACTCTTTGCTTCAGATCTATTAACCAGTTTTCATTCCAAGTTATCGTATGGTCGTGAATGTACAGCGATTCCATTTATAAAGAAATATATTGAATGAGGCTGTAGCAAAAATCTAGCTCTATTACATTGTAAGTTGAATACAAATTGACAGCATTTTCTACACAGTCATGAAATGCGAGCAAACTAGCGAAACAACCTTTTTTTTTCCCTGAAACCTCTTTGTCTATTTAGTAAAAGTTGTATACTCTAAAACTTATTGTGGAATTTCATATCACTAGTTTACTCCATTATTTTACATATACGTAAAGTTAAGTTTAGTAGCTGATAATTCTGTTTTTCATCACGTCTGCCTCTTTTGAATATAGAAACAACATTTTCCAGTCCAAGAGAAAATATTTGGTTTCAGAATGTAAATAAAGAGAAACGTGAGCATACTAGAAATTGCAATCTTCACTTAATAATTTGAGCGTATATCAATCCTACGCCTCTTGCTTTATCTGAAATTAATATATTAATTGCATTTTATACACGTCAGCCGTAACTCTTTATGTTTCCTAATCTTTCCTTTTTAAAATCATATGCTGCCAAGGCTGTCAGGGCTGCCCCATCGTATGCTGCGAAGACTGTCAAGGCTGACCCATCGATGTCTTCTCTGACCCGACTCCCATTCACTTTGGTGACCCTCAAGACTCCGTCCACGGCCCTATCCTTTTTCTTATCTACTTATTCTTTCTTAGCTCACTCCTACGTAATCTCGGTCTATCCTTCCACCTCTATGCTGATGACACTCAAATCTTTATTTCCTCTTTCCCCTTCTTGTAAATCTATCATCTTCCTCTCTACATTCCCTTTAGCTAGTCCAGAACTACGCTGCCCGACTAGTCCTCCGTCGCTCTCGCTTCTTCCCTTCTAAACCCCTACTTCAAGAACTGCACTGGTTACCTGTCGGATATCGTTCTCATTTCAAGATTCTTCTCTTCACTTTCAAGGTCCTTCACCAAAAGGCCCCAACCTACCTTTCCTCTGCTCTTTTCCAACGTCTCGCCGCTCGGGCCCTTCGGTCATCTCATGTTCCTCTCCTGAATATTCCTCGCTCGTCCCTCTGCTTAATGGGCGACCGCTCCTCCTAAGTCTGTGCCCCCAAGCTTTGGAATGCTCTTTCAGCCATAGTTAGATGCGCTGCCTCACTTACCACTTTCAAGCGACTCCTGAAAACGCATTTCTTCAGGATTGCCTACTCACTCACCTAATCTTAGCCCACAGACGAAGGTGCGAGCTGTAAAGGCCTCGGGCCTTGAAGAGCGCATTATAGGAATTTTTTTTCTTAATATTATTATAGGGCTGCCCCATAGCATTCTGCGAAAGTTATTTTGGCTGCCCCATAGCATTCTGCGAAAGTTATTTTGGCTGCCCCATCGAATTATTGGAAGGCTGTCAGGGCTGCCCCATAAAGTTCTGCGAAGGCTGTCAGGCAGGTCCCATCGCCTTCTGCGAAGACTGTCAGGCAGGTCCCATCGCATTCTGCGAAGACTGTCAGGCAGGTCCCATCGCACTCTGCGAAGGCTGTCAGGGCTGCCCCATCGCATTCTGCGAAGGCTGTCAGGGCTGCCCCATCACATTCTGCGAAGGCTGTCATGGCTGACCCTTCGTATGCTGTGAAGGCTGTCAGGGCTGCCCCTTCACATTCTGCGAAGGCTGTCAGGGCTGCCCCATCGCATTCTGCGAAGGCTGTCAGGGCTGCTCCACGAACCTCGATGGGAAACTCCCGATTCCTGTCGTTAGATGAAGCAAAAAAACTGCTTATTGCTTGATATCAGAGACAACCACACCAATTCTACAAGGATGAATTTACCGGTGGAAACATAGATTGCAAAAGTGTATAGACAATAATGGAGCTTATGTAGAAAAATGATCATTTTATGTTGAAAAAACTTTTTTAGGACATCTGTCTGGGAACTTTTTGACTCACCCTCGTAAAATTTAAAGCGTTTTTGTTATTATTTTTAAGATCTCTATTCCAGTCCTACTCTTTTAATTCATTTCTAATCGCTTGTAGTTTCTAATTTATATATAGGAAATTTATGCGCTTTCTATGATTTATTAAATCGTATTCCATGTTAAATACTCATGAGTTATTATCCGAATTCTTCTGAAGAGGCTCTTGAATTTCAACCCCATCAATTAAATTTTTCTTGTCACTTAAAACTAAATTAAGTATCTAAGTTTCTCTTGTTGGCTGTTTAAAACATCCCCTAAGGTTTGGCTGAGAAAAAAACAAAACAATAAAGATAAGTTTTTATAACAAATGTCGCTAAAAATTGGTGACATGTATTTCTGCAATAAATGTTAAGTGACTTTTAGAAATACAAAAGAGGTATTGGTTAAAAAGATCTTGAAAAGACTCCTATTTTAAATAATTACCGTTTCAGTTTATGGCAGATATAGTGCGAATTTTAATAATGAAACTTAGAAAAAGATAGATGAGAATATTCCTACAAATTAACCATATATTAATTAGAGCTGACGACATAATGAATGCAATAAATAATGTAAGTTCGAATAAAGCTAACACATTAGCCGGAATTGTTAATTATACTCGTGTATTTGTTCAATTACTTTCTGAAAGAGAATTTTGTCCTCATTGATTGGAAAGTGGCAAATTTCGTTCCCATACTCAAAAAAAGTAGACGCGATAAAAAAAGTGATCATTTATAATCAGTCCAATATTGGTAGATAATAAAATATAAAGATGATGAGAAGAGCTTATAAAATGTCCTAAATTAATTAAATGGTGCGACAATTTTGCCATGCAAATTAATGATTTGAATTCTTTACTTCAAATACTTTATCCAAGGTACCGAGCTTAAAAACGTAAATAGACAATTAAATTTGGGTGACAAAATAAATAATAAATTATTTTTTTCTATTCATTGTATTGCAGTCAGAAACAAAGCAACGAGACTACCATCGTTGATCATTCAGTCTTTCTAAACAAGAAAAGGAGATACTAGTTATAACTATACACTTCGTTAGTTAGACCTAGCTTGGATTATACCGCTTCTTTCTGTGACAGCATAAAAACTCGCATGATTGTTTACCATAGATTTAGAAATAAAGTGCATAATATACTTTATTTATATCTCTGTAGTTCTACAGACGCTGACTGCAAAAGTAGAGGGCCCACCAAATATATACTGAAATTGGTCCCGCAGCTCTTAAGGTCGGTTTTGTTTGAAAGGTTAAGCAGTTTGTTTTTTGTGTGAGATTTTTTAACACATTTATTTGTTTATAGATATTTTGAGATGGCTTTACAGCGTAGCGAGAAATGCAAAGCGAGCAGTTAATAAGTTCAGGGGGAACTGGTTTTTTTACGATCCTGGTGTGTTAGAGAGATTAAGTCTCTCTCCTAATGATCTGAGCGGAGCCCATGGTTCTAATCTCACCGTATCGAAATTTCTCTTATCCAATTGGTCATTTTTCTTCGTACAACTTTCAGGATTGGGTTATACCCGTAATAGAATATTAGTTTCTATTTTTAATCCCCACTCTGAATGCTTTCCCCTAAAAATGTGCCGTTTCTGATTCTCTCTTTGTATTTTCAGCTATTCAGTTATCAAAATGAAGGCTTGTCGTTGGTTGCCAGGCGTAAGAAATCCTGAGAAAACTTGGGATCGCCTCAGGGCGCAAAATTCGCTAACGAACTGCCGATATATCTCGTAAGGTACCCCACACCTCCAATTTTGTTTTACCTAGAAAGAAGATATCTTGTCATAATCCGCAAAAGGGGTCAAAAGAAAATACCTGTCATCCGGAATCTTATCGTCCTTTCCTGAATTCTTGGGGTCCTGTTAACTGGGTATAATCCCAAATCTTACCTTACCCGAACGCCTGTCAAGGAACATTGGCGATCATGGATCTCGATTCTTGTCTCTGATCAGGTTCCCGACCTCCTCCACCTTAGAGTTATTCGAGGAGAGCGGCTATAAACCTCACTTGCTGTCTTCCTCTCTCCTTTTCAAATTCTAGTCAATCCATATTATCCGCTTTCAGAATATCTCCAATAAATCCCAACTGATTCTTCTTTACAATTTTCCTAAAAAGTCTCTATCTCCCATCCATCTAATCTTAGTACCTCTTCGTCTGTAACTCATTTTCGGTTACGAAAAAAACGGCGTAAAGAAAATATTTTCCAAACTCACTTGAATGTGGTTCTTAATGTTATATCCCATAATACAGGGAAGGATTTGATTCCCACTAGATAAACCTTTTTTAAGTGGGTAAATATAAACAAATCCATTAATATTTCTTCCTATGCTCTTTATTGTTTCTGTTGATGGTGAACAAATCCTGAAGTTTGTATTTAGTCCATATATGTACATCTTCTTTATAATTAGCTGCACCACCATAAATCATGTAGACAGAGGAGTCTTGGTCGCAACTGTGCTTCTTTTGAAACCTATTATGCCTTGCAAGTAGTTGATTACGTGGACAACTGATCGAGGTAGTTGAAATCTTAAAATAATGCATTAATATAAATTATAGATTACTGATCAAGACGGATGATAGACAAACGCTCGTCAAAATGAACTCAAAATAGGAAACAAGCCATACAACATGGCCATAGCTCAAAATGACTTTAGTTACAAAATCACACATACATGGAATAGCCGACGTAACCGAGTAATAGAAAGCATGTCAGTAAATATGTTGAAAAATCAAGTTGACGAGCATTTTCTGAGTGTCAATACATTTTTACTAGGGGTAGGCTCATATAAAAAGAGTTAATGTCTAAAAATAAAAATAAAAGAAAATAATGCCAGATATTTTTCTCTAAAGTTTTTTCTGTATTCTATTTTGTCTTTCCAGCCACTCTATTCCTTAACACTAGAAGGCGAGGGAAGCTACACGGGAGAGTATTCATCCTCTCCTCTCTTTTCTATGATTTGTTTTGATCAATATATGAAACCTGCATCACTCATAACTAACTACGGTTGACATCACAGTGTCAACAGTTTGGTTGTGAGAAAGGCCTTCGAAAGTGAGGCGAAGCTAAAAATGGCTGGGCTCAACGGAGTACAGAGCTGTCAAGTAGGAAGGTGCCAAGAGGTCGAGATGAGTGGAAAGGCCTCTGCCCACCGACCGCATGCGAGAGGAACGTCGTAAGCGCTTTTGTCGCCTTCTCATTGACTTGAGGATTAGTTTTTTCTGATGAAAAAATCTTCACGGTCAATCCTGAATTCAACAAACTTCGGTCAGGATGTCTCCGAGGTCTGCTATGTGTCCACGAACAAGCATCGTGCCTCCGTGATGATGCTCGGCGTTCGAGTTTCTAATGGCAAGAAGATGCCACTGATGTGGTTTGCGGCTGATTATAATCTCACCGTGGAAATATCGGCCACGAAAGTCCTGCCCTGGGTGAGAAGGTTCACGAAGAAGGCGGAGTGCGTCTTTCACCAGGACGGTGCCCCGGCCCACACGGCCAATAACGTACAGGAGGGTTTGGGGTCGAAGATGAACCTCTGGTCGAAGGAATTTCGACCGCCACAGGCACTCGACCTTATTCTTCTTGACTACAGCGTGTAGGCGAATGTCGAGGAAAAGGCTTGCAAGGTCTGACACAGCAACGTCGACAAGCTGAAGTCCTCCGCAATCGCGTGTAGGCCAGCATCAGGAAGGATTTCGTTGGCAAAGTGCGCGTGGCCTTCAGGTTTAGCCTGAAGTGCATGCTCGCCGCTGATGGCGGACATATTTACTAATATTACAATTTAAATACCTTTATATTTTCAAACAATAAAACGTGTATAACTGCATCAAAACTCTCATTTTGTCCTTGGTGAGAGCGTCGTAACGAGTGTGACAGGGATTTTGAAATACTCTGTAAGTGTTTATCAACTTTCTGCTAGTGACTTTAGAGTTAGAATCATCGTCCAGGACGTTTAATTAGTACGATGGTTAATTTGGTATTATCTAATATAGTTTGCTTTCTGTACCTTTCATCTTCTCGCTTCTCGGGCTGGCCTTGAGTGGGTGTAAGGTCTTTGACGCTCTTTAATTGGTTCCATCAATGTATTGTTTCTCTTCCATTCTTTTTTCACTCGGTACAATACAGCACGATAATATGGCTAGTTGTCCTTTACTTTCTTCTTCCTTCCTCTTTACCTTCCTATAATAGCTTCTCCTCCCACACTTTTGGTGCCTCCAAGAGTGGCTCGAAAACACATCTCTTCCTTCCATCTTCTCCCAATGCCACACAGGCACTCTACTAGACCCTACACTTATTAAGGGTGTAATACAAATGCACTATTATTGTTATTATTACTCTTATTATTATTTTATAATTAGTATTATCATAATTATCATGCTCCAATAAGTCCATTAAATGTCTGTTTCTAATTCGAGCATTAAAATACCGAATATCCAATCAAGCATCCGTGACGGGAGCGTAGGAAAGAGAGAGCAAAATCAGGGAAAAGTGATTCATTTTAATTGTTGGTCCTTGTCGTCTCCTTACACATATTTATTCTTGGAGAGCTTCATGCCCGATTATGGGTTTGTAAGCCAAATAACTAGTCCGATGTCGTTCGTTCTTCTATCACAAATTTTTAACTTTTTACTCAATTTTCTAATAAATCTTGTTTGTTTATTTTTTTAGAATTTTATGTATAGGCATCTGTTGTTTGGACGGGACACATAAGCACTTGTAGATATCATTATTAACCAGTAGTTGCTTGGTGAGTCTGGTTTGATGCTCTAATCCTGTTCTATCAATCAGTTTTATCTGTTTTTATGTTCTGTCTTTGTTTTTCTTTGTGTGTCTGGCTCTTCCCAATCTCTACCATACCAAGCAGTTTTCCATTTACCATACCCACATCACTTCTGTTACTTCGGAACATTCTTTACAAACCTGCTTCCAAAATAGTTCTAGTGGAGATGCCATCGTTCGTTTTCGTCTTTTATTAACTAAACTGCTTACGTCTGTGTATATTTCTCTCTGTCCATCCTTAGCGCATATACATAAGCAAATGTGCAACATCCCTCAGGCAAAAATTACTTCAGGCCTCCATTTCGGCTGTAAAAAATGCTCTCCTTCCCCTTCCGAACTGAAAAATCTCTGCCTCTTAACGGTACGATCTATTACGAGCGCTGGATCTTCATAGACCCCAACCTTCGCCTATTTCTCCCCGTCCGCTCTCTTTAATTAAATTTATTCGCCTGTGAGTAGTTTTCTTTCTATTTTTGCCCTTATTTTCCTGCTTTATGTTCGTTTCCCTTGCCCACAATGGTTCCTGTGAATAAGTAGCAACTCCAAAGTTAATTAAATAGTGCATGTGTTAAGTACACATCAACTCTTCTGAAAAGAGGTGGAGCTGGGGAAAGGCACCTATTTAACGAACTATTTTCTATGATAAATTGGTGCGGCATTACGAAGTCAATCAGAAATATATTAGAAATTCCGCATCTATATTATAAACTGAAGTTTTCAAAGAAACGAGTAAATGCCTCATCTTGGTTAAAAAGTTTGTAAAACTTTGCGTACTGCAATTTTGCTCTTCCTTTCCCGGCTCGTATTAAGCAACAGGCCTATAAATTTGAGGAAATCAGATACCACGACCATATTACGCAAATTGGATCTAAAAAAAGTTATTTGAAACGTAAAATGATGGTATAAAAAGTTCATAGCGGCATAAGTCTGACTATATGAGCTTTGAGGATTGCTCACGGGTGTAAATCCAGCCTCAAACGGGCAAGAATATGGAGAAGGTGGGATAAAAGGCGAAAGGTGATTGCTCCGTACATAAAGGGGATGGATGTAATGGGCTGCTGAGATTCCAGAATATAGAAATAGGAGTTGCCAAACGGTTTTACCAGGGATCCAAACTTTTTCTTTCGCTTATCTGATTATCTGAGTGGAATACCAGTCACGAGTGATTCAGCGTCCTAACTAAACCCCTAATCATCATTCTAAGTTTAAATCGAAGTCAGCCGGTTGAGGTTTTTAAGGTCACCCTTTACCTAAGGAATGAAGCTAGATTACGGAAGGCTAAATAGAGCAAGAAGATGGATTATCACGAAAGATTAACTCATTGAGTTATGAAGCTTAGCAAACAGGAGAAATAACAGTTTCAAGCTTCTTAACCAAAGATTTAATACTGCAATGGCAAAAAGTTTCATCTCGTATAGAATTACACAACTATAGAATAATCTCCCTCGTGGGTCGACCAAAGCACCTCAATTGATATTTTTAAGAATATAATTGATATTACTTTAATTAATATAAAATGTATTATTGAAATGTAACACTGCATCTACCTATTAGGTGATTCCCATCGCTTTTTAATTCTGCCCTTTCATCTACTCTGATATTCCCTCTATTCCTTTCTTCCGCTACGACATAGAGCAGTGGAGACACCGTTTCTGATTACAGAGAAGTTAAGCCACATCGGGTGTGGTTAGACTCTCAAATCGGTTTGCCGTCACGGCGGCTATCATACGCTGAAGAGACCCCAGGTTTGGGCTACACGTTAATCAATAGGTCACTACTGAGCAGCGAAGGGTATATGAGGGCTAATCAGTGGTAAAAATCACTACCAATTTGGTTTTTGTTATTCCCTTCTTGGAGGGTATCTTAAGCTACGCCCTTGGAGGAAATTCTGTAATATGTAATTAATGCCAAAGAAAAGGTTTCGTTGCCTAATATAAGAATTCTACAATATATAAAAAGGAATATATAAATTAAATGTGAAAGAAAACAGAATTTAGATATCGAGATAAGCAAGAAACAAATAAACAATCGAATGTATTTTTTTATAAATTATTTGTATCCAAAGTTTGCGTCTTTATTGTGACTACTATCCCTTTCTTAACTTTTGGTAGGAAATATTTGCATTCTAGATCAACTGGCGAATGTCCCATTGAAATTTCTGCCTTGTTAAAGACGACTGAATATATATTGATGGATGTGCGGAGGATTTTTCGCTGCAATGACGGGATTCGACTCTCAAAATATTAAATTTTACTGTAAATAGACAGCGAAATATTAATCGCATCGCCAAATCTCTCTGCTTACAAGGGGCGGCATACCCCCCTCTCAATTATTTTGTGAACCCCACCCCTCCAGCTTGCAAGTGTGGTTTGAACGGAGGAAGGACCATCGTTTTAAGCAATTTTCCTTCCTCGAATTTAAAACGCAAAAAGTATGTAAGAGAGATCTGTAATTGAGCGATGAAGATAGAGTTAAAATGTGTGGACGATATACATATAACTGCGGATCGTCTACAAATGTTGGAGCCTGCAGGGCACTCAATCATCCAGATGTCAGCCGAACAGAGGTTACTCATGGTGCCCACGATAACCCCTTACGTGTTATTATTGTGAGTCAAATTTTGGATAGAGGAAATGGGTGAGTTAGTGAGATCAACAAGTCTCGGCTTCGGGCAGAGTTTTATTAATCTTTTCCTCTTTGTTTAGTGTTATAAAAGGGAATGGGCACTGGCTTGGAGATTATCCAACACAAGAATTTAATATAAAATGGTTATAATCAACTATTATGCATGGCGTATTTATTATGGGTTGGAGAGGTTGGTGAACCAGTGTACATATAATTCAGAATAGTTGTGTATGTTGGTTGATAAACATATTGTCAATTATTCAAATTAAAAACGACAGGTGGCAATTTATGAGAGATTGATTTCATACCCACAGTTAAAAATAATCAAAGGAACAAAAGACTATCAAACTACCCCAACCAAGTCAGTTCTCTGACATGGACAACTAGTAGATAAATAATACTGACAAGAACTACCGCAAGCTACAACTTCCAAACTTATTAAGTAGTTTCGTGGGTGTATTCTGTTCTTAAATCAAGTAAAAGAAAAATCAATAAAATTTAATTCGAAATTTCTTTATTAGCTTAGAACAAAAGTGTACTTATTTATTTACACGATTCATTTGTACTCTGTTGGTGTATCCCCCTCTACTGACCCCCTAAAAGAACAAGCGAGCTTAAGAGGCGTATTTCAACTTTGATATACAAAACCTTTGGCGCAAACTGAAAATAATCTCTGAAAATATTAGAAAGAGAAATAAATCACACTTAATTTTACTATTGATTCCAATTAAAAATACTCAAAGTTTATAGTTGATATTTTATTACTGAAAACGACAAACTTCTTTAGACTTTAGAAGTAACTTAAAAATTGAACGACGAAAACGTAGGTTAGAGTCAGAAACTGACAGTAATGAATAAGGTCGAGAGTTGCTCATAACAGTATGAAGAGAAACCATTTTCTCTCATATTTTTGCCAGTGGCAAAATGGGAATACGAATTAACTGTAATCATGTCTCGTCGGAATAGCACACATGTGATTTTGACAAGCGAAAAAACAATGCATTCGAGGTGTTCTTAAGAACCAGTGTTATTTAGATCCTGATAAAGTTCACCTCAGTATGAAAATATTGTATAAAATATCAAGGAATAAATGGTTACACAGTTGCAAATATTTTTATTTCTTGTGCTAAGGAAATTGCTTTCATAATTAAAGTCTAATGGTTGAGCCCGAATCATTTAACTGAATAACTAATAACACTGTCCACAATGATTTTGCTACAGAAATGAGAAAGTAGTTTTCCTTTGTAGTTTTGTGCATAGATTACGAAAATGACCTTTATTTTTCAGTATATAGAGGTATCAAATATTTGTTATTATTTATATTTTAGTGAGCAAAAGTACAAAGATGAGTGGAAACAAAATCTTATTCATCAAAAGATATTAATAAATCCTTTTAATACATTTCAGAGTGTGGTATTATAAAAATATATATAAAAAAATTAGGATTTAAGATTTTTCAAAATTGCTGAAATCTATACAATAATCATATAGTTTTAGAATATTTAGGCTTCTTTTTATGTACAACATCTTGTCTGTCTCTGTGAAGGGTCCAGCAAAAGTCAGCAAGCATTGCAGGACTCCTATTTCCTTTATAACGATTTTCTATAGTAGCAATATCTTGGTGGAATCTTTGACCATCTTCATCGCTGACGTCTGCTGGATTCTCTGGAAAGATAGACATATTGTAGCGGGCCGAAAGCAACACTAACCCCGCATTCCAACCTTATCCTAGAATTTACTGACCTTGAGAACCCGAGGAAGAATTGATACGATTTGATATACTGTCTTTTACTTTACAAAAAAATACAGTTTTAATTACAGTTTATATTTAACCCCCAAAAAATAAACACCGGTGCGTATTCAAAATAAATATTCTATACAAATTGCAATTTTCCCAACCGAAAACAAAATAAAATATGACAGGCGCAGAGAACAAATTTCAACAACCCAAACAAGGTCCACACAACAAATCAATCAAAACATCACCCGAACGAGAAGGGGCACAGGGCTATCACTTGGTGCTGGGGGGGGGGGGGTAGTAGTAGTAATAGTTGTCCAATAAGAAGGTGACAGGCTCGTCAGCCAATGAAGGTAGGCAGTGCAGGTAACGCCCTCCGTTTCAGGAATGGGCTGGGCGGAGCATTCGCCTCGAGGATTCCTCTCACAGTCCGCTGAAGCTTCACTCTTTGAAGACACAGGATGCGATACTAAAAAGAGCCAGAGAAATTTGGGGTATAGTGTTTCCAAAGAAAGATTTGGTGATGGACTTTGCTATCTTTCGTTCTTAAAATTAATGTTGAGCCTATTAGTATTTTATTAACGAATTAATCTTACCTAGGGTAATATCCCAATGCGCTGGACAAATAAATTTAACTTAACACTCTAAATATTTACTCTTATATTTATGTTTAGAAAATTATATCTCTGAAAAGAGAAAATAGAGTACAATCAGTTATTATTTGTATTCATAATAAAAAATCGGACGGCAAATTATACCCACACACTCACACAGGGGTAGGGAAAGATATATGTAAAGGGAGGTGGGAGAATGGCCCTACAGACACACACACATACCACTCCCCCACAACATGGGAATGCAAAAAATGCACCTTTAGTGACATACTACATCCCAAGTAATTATAAGACCTAATCAAATTCTGAACAAGAATGTGGTAATTTTCTGATTTGTGCCTTCTAAAGAGATCACTAAATAACACTGGTTCTTAAGAACACCTCGAATGCATTGTTTTTTCGCTTGTCAAAATCACATGTGTGCTATTCCGACGAGACATGATTACAGTTAATTCGTATTCCCATTTTGCCACTGGCAAAAATATGAGAGAAAATGGTTTCTCTTCATACTGTTATGAGCAACTCTCGACCTTATTCATTGCTGTCAGTTTCTGACTCTAACCTACGTTTTCGTCGTTCAATTTTTAAGTTACTTCTAAAGTCTAAAGAAGTTTGTCGTTTTCAGTAATAAAATATCAACTATAAACTTTGAGTATTTTTAATTGGAATCAATAGTAAAATTAAGTGTGATTTATTTCTCTTTCTAATATTTTCAGAGATTATTTTCTAAAGAGATACATCTTTGAAACTATGCCATCCCTCAAATTCTGGCTTGCTCAATTTTGTCTCAAACTCACTTTCTGCCATATGTTGTCGAATCTGAGGCCCAACAAAGATTTCTTCTTTAATTTTAGCATCCCTAATCTTAGCAAATTTAAGTTGCTTAAAAATACGGGTGAGACCAAAAAATGGTTCAAAGTATGGCAAGATAAGACAATTTTTATCACTGAAAATTTATATATGGAATTCTTTGAGACGTTATTCTTGCCCCAAATCCTCGATTTTACTATTGTATGCTACCTTTACATTGATGATATTATATGTCTTTGGCCTTCCTCAAAAGATATTCACAATTTTCTATGTAATCGTAAGTCTCTAGTCCTTTCTATTAAATTTACCCTTGAAATTGAGGAAAATCGGACTCTTCCTTTTCTTGACATTTTAATACATAGGACACCGTCAGGTTTTAAATTCTCTGTTTATCGCAAACCGTCCAAATCCATTTCACATATTCACTTTTATTCTTATTACAGTGTTAAAATTAAAAGATCTGTATTCACTTCTATGTTTCTGCGTGCATTATGCCTTATTAGACCGGAATTTTTGGATAAGGAGTTGTCCAATATCTTTGAAATAGGTAAAAAACTTTGTTACCTTCGTCAATTTTTGCACACTTCATTAAACTTTGCTGAGAAAACCTTTTATAGAACTGATAACCCACCAGTTTTCAGTGATAAAAATTGTCTTATCTTGCCATACTTTGAACCATTTTTTGGTCTCACCCGTATTTTTAAGCAACTTAATATCTCTGTAAATTTTAGATATGAATCTACTTTATATAAAATGTTACTCCACAATAATACGAAGAAAAAAGGTGGAGTATATTCTATAGAATGTTCTATTTGCAATTTACCTTACTTCGGGCAAACTGGTAAATCTTTATTTACTAGAACTTACCAACATAAGTATAATATTAGAAGAAGGGAACTAAACAGCACTTTATTTTTACATTTATCCGAAAATAACCACCCCATTGACTGGAACTCTGCAAAATTCCTCTATCATTCCACTGATTTTACAAAAAGAAATATTGTCAAGTGTTCATTAATTGTCATGTTGCCTAATATAAATATCTCCCCTGGCTTATTTAAACTCGACCCTTTTTTAAAAAATACTTGTACTAAATGAAATAACTTCATAATGCAGCCTGTTGTCACTCTTTATTAGTGTAATATCATATTCGCATTGCCTCCCCCACCACGTGTCTCTGCTATGATCGTGGATTAACTCTTAGCCCTAAATGTTTTCGTTCTAATGATAATCTTTTAAAATGTATTTGTTTTTTAACCCACCATTTTCATTCATATACACGGCGTTGTTGTGTGTATATCGTTTTGGGGATGCATATGTCTGTTATTAGTCGCCTACTGATCTTTTTATTGGTATTTCTTTGTCTTGTTTTTGTGTTTTCCATTGGTTTGTACCATGTGATGGGCGTTCCCTTCGTATCTTTGTACCCTATATAAGGTTGTCTTTTCCATTTTCATGCTATTCCTTGAAAATAAACTTGCAAATATAGTTTGAAAGTGCTTGGATTCATCTTTTCATTTTCTTGTGGGCTAATTTTCATATTATTGCTTTCCTCACGTTCCACTTTGTGAGTTTTATATATATATATATATATATATATATATATATATATATATATATATATATATATATATATATATAGTGAAGATATTTTATTTGTTAGGGGGGATCAAAAGCCAATTAAGAGAGCTAATTGGGGGCGAAATCGCGAGGGATGCAGGCACAGCCATGGTCTCGAATGTTAAATGTGAAGAGGGATGAAAGAGAAAGGGTAAAGGAGGAGAGATAGAAAGGAAGAGGTAGAGATAGAGAGAGATGGAGAAAGTTTTATTACTGGTGAATTTGGGCATGGGGTATGTATTCTTGTGGTAAAATGACTTGTGAATTCCTTCTCAGTACTGGTATGTGGTGACTAAGGATTCAGTGTTCTGTCGAGTTGACTTCTTTAATTTCTTGTAATTACTGGTAATTTGGGGCACCAGTCAAAAAATGTGCTGTGAATTGACTTAGAAAATTGGGGCACCAGAGATGAATCGTTTCTTTAAATTAAATTGTCCATTTCTATTCAGTACTTGTAATTTGAGGGCACAGACTGGATGTTAGAAAATATTTTTCACCCACAGAGGGGTGGATTATTGGAATAGTTTGCCACCTAAGACTGTAGACAGCCCAAGCCTTAATGTTTTGAAGCGCAGATTGGATGATTATATGGGGATGGAGGGTTAACTTCTTACTCTTTGGTATGGGGGTATGTTTCTTGACTCATTCCTGTGGATGCAGTTTCTTTTTATTGTATATTTTGGAGGAATTTGATTTTGTTTTTGACAGACTCCTATTCAGGCTTTAAATTATATATTGTAGATGCATGATCTGACAAAATCCTATGGATGCATTATGTGGGTGGGATTTGATGGATACGGATGACCTTTGATAGCTTTTTGTGGCTTTTGTCATCCGTGAAATTAGGTTATGTTGTTATGTTATGTTAATTGTTCCATTAAATAGACTTCTACATTTTTCTGGTGGGTAGGTAGACTTATCCAGATTCACGGAATAATATTTGATTCCAATGGCTCTATTCCTGGCCGTGGTTTCTCACAAAGTGCCGGCTGTTAAGCTTGTTCTAATTGTTGTTATTTATTCTTATTTAAGAAGCGGGGACGTAAAAGGAACCGAGGAACGCATAAAAAATATGGAGAAGGTATAAAACTCGATTTGCTTATAGAAGAAACCACTCGAAACATTCGGCCCCAAAATGCCGAAGAAAAGAAAAAGATTTTAGATATCTACGTCCTCCATGGTGAGAACGAGGTGGCCAAAAGGAATTATTATGAATAAGTGGTTTATTTTTTCACCTTAATTGCAGATTATAGTTTCATATCTTCCTTTCTTTTTTCATGTTGGCCTAATCCAATTTATTTCACCTATGTCTACATAGATTTGGTCTGGGAAAATTCTCCCTAGCTTTATTGTTCGCTCTGAATTCAACCCGTGTGGTTCATTGTAATTTTCTCTCTCGCTGCAAACCCTTTGTCCTTTCTATCAAAATGTTCACATCAGCACTGATTGCTAGTTTGCCAAGTCTAAACGGTTTAATTGTACAGAATATTGATAAGGTGTAAGTATTTTTACATATATTAATTTGATTGTAGTGATTACACTCCTTCATTTCCAACCCAGTAACGCTGCCATTCATAGCTTTAGGACCGAGATCTGTTCGCTAGTGAGTACATTAGGTTGTCTAACTACTCTAAGACATCTTTAAGCTTGGCGCCCAGACGCGGTTACCAAATGGGTGAAACCAATACACATTTCTGATACCACCTAAGTGTTATCTTTTTCTTTCGGAAAGGTAAGATTGTTCCAAAATGTTCCACATAAGGTGATCCTACTGTCACAACATCACAACAAAGGAATAAAGTGCCTGCGATGGATTACTAAGGAAAGGGAATCGATAAGGAGAAATACGGAGAAGAGAAGAAGGAACTTTCTTTCAAGGCTGATGGGCCTACTAGTCGAAATTTCCAGTTACGTTTATTCTTCGATGGTGAGAGTTCTTCTGCAGTTCACTTTCTAGGATGATGATGATCCAGATTATTGGACGCTCTTTGCTTTAACCAGACGTCAGAGGAAGATGGAGAGGGAGAGAATGCGCCAACGAGCTTTGGCTAGATGGCACTACAAGTATCTGGTAGCTCTGAAGCAGACAACAGGCACACCCCTGCGCATAACAAATCCTGATGTCGGCGAAATGGTTTTCGTCCACAATGAAACTAATAAAACGTCAGGTTGACCAATTGACGCGCACCTTTTGGTTATATCACACCCTTATATGTACGGAGGTCTTTCTCCTCTAAACGGTAATATTTTCCCCACTTCCCAGTGTGTCGTAAAATATACCTTGCGACATACAGACTTTAATATGAATTATTAAGGTACTTTAGAAAAAAGTTTTAATATGAATTAGTGGTTTATTTTTTAATCTATGTCTACTAGATTCTGTCGAGAAAAATTTTCTCTATTGTTTGCTTTGAATCCAAACCGTGTGGTTCACTGTAATTTTCGCTCTTACTGCAAAGGCTTTGTCCTTTCTCTCGAAATTGTTCGCCTCTCATATTCCACTAATAACGTCTGAGTTAAGCCACTTATGTCTAAGACCATGTTCAAGCCTTAGCAACCCCCTGTGAACGATATGAGAGCCAGCTTTCTCTCCAGTTGAGAATTTTTATTCCTATTCCGTGCACTTTTTGTTTCAGTAAGAGACTCATGAGAAACGGTATCAAATGTTTTGGAAAGTTTAGGCAAATTATATCCTTTTTATTGTCTTCTACGATGGAAATTATTCTACGAGAAGTTCTAGAAGACCTGTTAAACACAAACGTATTAGTCTAACTACTGGTTTTTGACTCTAAAAGACTGTAGATTAACCACCATCCTATCTTTAATTTTCGAATCTAAGAGTTTACCATTTACTGACGTTAAACACATAAGATGGAAGTTTCAAGGCTCGGTTTCTAATCACTTTTTGAATCTATCCCTGACATTAGTTCTTTTGAACTCTACTTTGAATACCCTTTCCTTAATTGACTAGATAAAGATCGTACACACTTTCCTCAAATCGTTCCATCTAATAGTGTGGAGGCCTGTGACAAAATGTTAATTTAACATCTTAACCATTTTTTTCTGGTTTGTTGGCGCTAAGTTCAGCACTAATTTTATTCAGTCCTATGGCCTCTTTTATGTGCTTTTTACTGTAAAAGTAACTATAAAAAGGCTGAAGCTCATGTTTGGAGTTTCATAAATTTGTTTCGGTTTCCTAACTATCCTACGATATATTATACAGATATATCTCTTAGGTTTCTTCCGTTTGTTGATTTTTAAGGTTTGGTAAGTTCTATTACATCCTAAGCTCTCTTTGATTTACTGTGATTTTTGTCTATGAATTTAACTAACTTAGCAGTTAGTAGCAGTAATAAAAACTCGTTGCAACTATGAATACATATTTTGTAGGCATTTATTATGAAAAATTTTTCACGGTTATTTTTACTCGCTTGAGAGACTAGTCGCAAGTGACTCTATATATCACTATGTCGGTCGTCGGTCGGGCGGTCAGTCGGTCCCTGTTTTGCTTTTTGTAATTTTGGTAATAACATTGTAACCATTAGGCCGTTCTAACGAAATTTTAAACCAATATGTTGTTTTACATTCTGTTTCAAATGATATAATTACCAAGGTCCTCCCAAGGTTATCCCGGAAACTAATTTGTTTTGGCAATAACATCATAACTATCCGGCGGATCTAACAAATTGAAATATTTATGTCGTTTTACATTCTATTTCCATAGATATAATTTCCAAATTCCTCCAAAAGTTAGCTGTGAAATTATTCGGCAATAACATCATAACTATTAGGCGGATTCTAACAAAATTTGAAAGCCTTATGTTGTTTTACATTCTTTTTCAAATGATATAATTACCAAAGTCCTCCTCCCCAAGTTTAGCCATGGAGGCTAACAAAATTTGAAACCATTATATTGTTCCACATTCTCTTTCGAATTTTATAATCCTCGAGGTCCTCTTAAGGTTAGTCTTGGAATGATTAATAGTTTTGAATTCGTAAGGTCATAAATCAAAATAATTGAGAGCACGTAACATTTGGTCAGCAGCCTTTGTTTTCTATAGTCCCACAAAACATCGAAATTGCATCTTCCTAAACGCATTATTAATCGAATGCTCTCATTTGCATTTTTCCTTCACATTTTTTAACCTTCTTCATTTAGGTTGTGCCGCCTGCGAATCGGAAACTGTCGCCTCACTCATGGACACTTAATGGCTAGCGAGGAACCACCATCTTGCCAGACGTGTGACTCTCGCATCTCAGTTCAACACATCTTACTCAACTGCCCGCAATACTCTGCCCATCGAAAGAAAATCTTTGTTCCTCACTCCATCTTTGCTTCTACTCTCGAAGACTCTCCTTATGTTATGTCCAACTTAGTACGATTCCTGGAAAGTGTCGGCCTTTGCTACAAAATCTAATACCTGTGTTTTCTTCTTACTGCCCTATATTTGAATCATATTTTACTTCCCTTACTTTTATCCGAGCCTTAGTCATTCTTATTTTACATGAAAGAGCTTTCTTGATCGCATGCTAGTGCTTTCTTTTATTTTGTTTTTAATCTTTTAACTGAACCGATATTTCCACATTATTTGATTGCATCTTTTGTTTTTAACACCAACTTAAGCCAGATGAGCCTATAGGGCAAAAAGGGCTATATATCCTTAAAATAAATAAATGTGCCTGGTTTAAGCAGAGCAAAGTCAACAATTACATGTGATTCGGTTTCAAATATTTTCCTTTCGATAGGTGATGATTTCTACCGTGAATTTGTGAATGAAACATTTCATAGGGGAGACGTAAATTACTTGAATTCTAGCGTGGTCGCTATGCGTGTCGATCTTTTACCTCCCGATAATGAAATCTATAATTTCTTAACAGAGGAAGTAGGCAAGGAAAGGCAAGGCAAGGCAAGACAAGCATAAAATAACTTGAGGAATTCTATGACGAAACGGCTATATCACATAAAAATGACATCTAGGTCATATCCAAATTAAATCCATATGACCTATTAACCAGAAACCAATCTAGCAAGCAGTTTTCCAGCCCTCTATGTTCAAAGGGTTCTGAATGTTTTTTTTCGATAACGAAACCTGGCCTAAATCCATTATCTTGCATCTTGCTACCCACGTTTAACTACCTAGCGAAAATGCTTAAAATATCAATCTTAACTTTCAGGTTTTTACTTCTGATCAAGGTAAGGTGACTATTAAATCTTCCATAGCAGAACTTGTCAGCCATAACTTAAACTCAGAAGAGAATCACTTCCTTGACTCACTAACTCCGTACAATTTAATTTTAGATTACCGGAAGCTCCCGCTACTGGAAATGTTCGAGGACGAAGATTTTGAATTTGGCGGCCTCTTTACTCGAACAGGAGTCAAAAGTGGATGGAAGGGCTACGTCATCAGGCCTGATCACGCTGGCTAAACGAATATCTTGTAGCTATGAGTGAGAAACACACCAAGCAGTGACGTGGTCCTGATTAGGGACCTCTCTCCTGATCTAAGGTGGAAGTTGGTGCTAATAGTAGAACTCCGTCAAGGATGCGATGGGGAGTCTCTGTCTGCCACCCTAAAGACGAAGAGTGGGCACATTACTCGCCAAATCAGGAAGATCTTTCTCCTTTGGAACTTCTGCATCCCCTTGCGGATGTTCCACCTGCTGAATCTACTCCAAGTCTTTCGAATCAACTTGCGGATTTTTCATCCGATCGATCTACTTCGTAAATTACGCATCCAATTTCGGATTTTCCACAGGCCTGTTTTCTGATCCAATTGCTAGTGTGCCACTCCAAATATCTATTCTAGGTTCTTCCAACCAACCTGCAGATTGTGGGGCTCTTTCCACTCGTCGCTCGGCTTTAGAAGCACGACGGATAATTGAGATTATTATGTGGGGTCAATTTGTAGACCAACAAATCTAACTTAATTGTATTTTTTTTGAATAAATGCTGTTTTGACACTCGTTATATTATATATCATAATAAGTGCGCTTCTGGCAGTAAAAATTTATTCATATTCAATTAATTATTGACCTAATTAATTTTCTATTTGTATTTCCTTTCTCGTCCCCACCCTCCCCAGGATGTCGCAAATTTTTGCGACATATTAATTTCCCAAGGATTTTGATAAGATAAACCAACTGTCACTTTTCCCATTTCCCTTACACGATGGGTTGAGAAAGAAAGATTCGGAGGGGCCTCTATTCTATTGTTATTCTTGTTATCACTCGAGTATCTATGCTCTAGGATTAGCGGTTTATTCTAGATCTGATATATTAAGTTGAATTTATTCATTCTTCTTTTGTCGGTTAACTAGTCTTGATTAAAATCTAAATACTTATTGTGGTGATTATCTGGGTGTTGTATAATTGTGTGGGCAGCAATTTCCATTTGTTGATTGAACCAAGTGTAAATATAAGGTTGAAACAATCTAGCATTGAAAGATGTACATAGTGTTTTAAGATTATAGATAAGGCTAAAGATATTGAGTGTAAATACATAGTGTTAATATTTTAAATATAGTTAGAAAAATTGAGCACCTTATTCTCTCGCAAAAGCTCTTAATATCAGTGCAAGAATGCGCTACGTATGTGTAGTGGGAATAAATAAAATTCCTACAGCTGGATTAATCCTAGGCATAATTCAGATTCTGGGTACATTATTCGTCTTTGGCTTCCCCGTAGATGTAGTTTCCGGTTCCAAATGTTACTATTGTAGAAGCTGCATCAAATATTTATTCAGATTAATCTACCTTTGTTTTAGCAGATTTCTTGATTTAAATTTATTTTCCTTATTTTTAACTAGGGAATCACCGATTAAGATTACTTCAGTTTCAAGAAAGATCACTTTTTTCGAAAGCTTTACGGCACTAAACAACAAAGTGTACTAGCCTTTTTGGTCGACCACCGTTAACAACTTTCCTAAAGTCCTGTTGAGCGTTCGATTATGACTAATATTCTAGTTTTCAATCTTATGATCACTTATGAACTCTGACTTGCATACCGGGTGGATTTCTTCTAGGTTCCCCTATCCTACCAAGTAAATTATAGACGGGCGAGTCCAATTTTCCTCTAAAGTCCGTTATCTCCTGTTTCAAGGATATAAAATCTCAGAGAATTCCTCTAATTTCTCCTCTTAATTCAGTTATTTTATTAGAAAATTCTACTTGAATAAGAGGTGACTGAGATATAAAGGAAAGAGATTTAGGTTTCTTGCATTTTTAATTTTGTAAAGGAGATGATCAAGATCTAGATGCAAGAGTTTTAAGATTTCCAGACGATAAATTATGATTACGAGGTGAGCACGATGGATAGGATGGAGGTTTGAAATTTTAGGGTCTCTATGTAGAGAAGAAATTACGGAAATAAGAATAAAAAAGACCTTTGTATACACTCAGGGACAGTCTAAAAAGCAAGTTGAAAATTACAGCCAACATACTACATATATCAAATCGTACCAGATTATCCATTTTACTAAATGTTAGCCCAAAAGATGATGTTAACTTCAGAATAAAGACGCATTATTGAGAAAAGGTTTTAACAAATATAATTTTTACTATGGATATAGGCTTCGGAGGTATCCAGTTTCCATCATCGAACTAATAACAGAAATGGCTTAGGGTAACACTTTATACGGGGTGAATTCCACAAAAATGGGCCCTCACTTTCTTAGAGTGATTTCTCACTCATCCTTGTCCAGCAGTGATCTATCAAATAATTTATATTAATGAATCATTTTTTAAATACGTAGATCAGTTGCTCAAGTAATCACCGACTCGAATAATAGTTTTAAGGAGCAAAGTCTTTCTTCTTTCGTACGGTTTAATACTAAGCTCAGCCATTACCCTAGTTTAGTTGAGCTACCGTGAGTTGCAAAGGTCTTCCTGTTACGCTAGTTACGAGGGTCTCAACAAAGGAAAAAGTGATAGTTTTGATGCAGTTAGACACATTATTATTGTTTTAACATATAAATTGTATTTAAATTGTAATATTAATCAATGTGGCCACCCTCGAGGTGGGCACCGCCAAGGCTAGTCCTAAAGGCTGCGCACACGTTGCGGACGAAGTCATTCCTAATGTTGGTCCACATGCGGTTGATCGAGGACTTCAGCTCGTCGACGTTATTGTTTCGGACTTTGAAGGCCTTGCTCTAGATATGCGTCAGCACGCATTAGTCAAGAGGATTGAGGTTAGGTGACTTCTGCTGCTCAAATTCATTTGACTAGAAGTTCATGTTCGACCCCATCTTGAATATGACGTACAATTCTGGTCACCAATGGTGCATAAAAAAATGGAAGGCTAGAAAGAGTTTAGACAAGGGCCACAAAACTAATGCCTTCTCTTAGGCAAAAATGATACCAATTTTTTTTTAAAGAGTTCATCTGGCGAATGCCTACTTGGGCATTAGTAGTCGTAATAAAAACTGCCTTGTGCTAGGCTACTTTAAAATAAGATTCAAAAACACCAAAAAAACCCGAACCCAACACTAAAAACAAAAAAAGGTAAAGGCAACGAGCAGGGAGCAAGATCCTGTGTCGGGTAAGGTCCCCTCGGCGCAGGAACGTGCGCCCTTTAAAAAAAAACAAAAAAACAACTAGTTAAATAAAAGGAAGAAGGCCAGCCTTCACCCCAAAAGTTTAAAAGTCCAACAGTCAATGTGCACGCAATTTTCCCGATTACAAGGGGCAGGCGGTAGCGACCCTACCCATCTCAGTACCAGGACAGGTAACGTGCGCGAAGATCACCCAGACTAGGACATTCAACAGGAATGTGGCAAGTGAACAGTCTGAGGGACAATGCAGTCTTCACAGTAGGGCGCTGGGGAGCGCTCCATCAAATGGCATGGCGTCCCGCGAGTGTGCCAAATTCAGAGACGACAAAAAGCAACTTGAAGCCTTCGTGACATTGAGCGGTAGGTCCAGTGAAACTGTCGCGGCGCAATAACACGCAACTTTAAGTTCCCTTAGACCGTCTCCCATCTTCTTTGCCAAGCAACCTGAAAAGCTGCACATATTCCTGCCATGTAGTCGGTGTAGGGAAGAGAGAAACGCTGGTCCGGTCGCAGAGTTCTCGCGGACTCTTTGGCGCCCTCATCTACGCGCTCATTCCCCGCAATTCCTAAAACTCCAGGAACCCAGGAGAAGATAATCTCGACATCCGACCCGCTCGCCAAAATCGTGGCGTCACGGATATCGCGAACCAGGGCATGTGGAGATTCCAATGCACCGAGAGCACTCAGGGCGCTCTGTGAGTCGCTATAGATCACAATCCGGTCTCCGAACCGGGCACTTCGCGTAATCTCCCATACCGAGTGATGTATTGACACCAGCTAGGCCGTGAAGACAGACGCAGCGCCTGAAAGAGCCCCGCTGACTTCAAACAGAAGGGATACGGCGTGGAAGCCGGCCGCCTCTTGGGACTTGGATCCATCCGTATATACTAGCACGGTTCCAGCGTGACACGAGGTGTGCACCCAAAAGGTCGAACGCAATACTCCCGGCGCTGTACAAGCTTTGGGAGCAGAGAAGTGGCGACAAATAGCCAAATGTGATGCCCTCGAGGGTGAGGTCCTGAGCAGAACCAAGGGTGCCACCAGCCCGAGAGCTATACATAGCTCTCGAAGGAGTTTCCTGGCCCTAAACCCAAAGGGCTTAGGGTATGACTGCCGTCTCTCGGCGGTATAGGCACCGTCGAAATCAGCTGCAGATACAGTGAGAGCTGTTAGCCTCTAAGAGAGGCACCGGGCTCGCAGTTACAGGTGAATGATGCACACTACACGGCATAGAGAGAGAGTGGCATCTCTCCAGCATCGACTAGTAGGCTCTCAATAGGGAAGTACGGTAGGCACTGGAATACACGCTCGGCTGCGGATGCATAAATCTCGCATCTGTAGTCGATCTTCGAACGAACAAAGGATCGATAAAAAAGTAAGGCAGTAGAACTATCAGCGCCCCAAGCGCTGAACGTCACGGAACGGAGAATATCCATGGCATGGGTACAAGAGACCCTAAGGCTGGGAATATTAGCCTGCCAGGTAAGGCGTCGGTCAAATACAAGACCAAAGAAACGGTAAGATTTAACCACTTTCAGGCGTACCCGACAAAATAAAAAGTCTGGGTCAGGGTGGAGCCGTGGATGGCGACAGAAGTGCATAACCTTAGTCTTGGTCAAGGAACACCGAAACCTGTGCGCTTCGGCATAGCGATCGATGCGGTTCAATGCCTGTTGTATTCGACCGTGCATAGTTGGCGTTTGGGCCGCGCCAAAAGAGATCGAATGGTCGCCAAGTAGAGCGTAGCGAGAACACCTACCTAGGTGATACCGTTGATGCTCAGGGCAAAGAGTGTGACACTGAGGAAACTTCCCTACGAGACACCCTCTTTCTGCTCCATTGGGCCGGAGAGGGCTCGCCCCACCCGTCCGCGGAATCGACGATCTCGCAAAAATCCAGATATAAAGACTGGGAGGCGTCCCTTCGCCCCCATCGTGAGGAGAATCTCCATGATACCGTATCGTCATGCGGTATCATAAGCCTTCTCCAGATCCAAAACCACCCTGGCATAGTGCTGTCTACAAAAAATAACCTCACAGAGGGCATTTTCAAGTTGAAGTAGAGAATTCGACGTGGAGTGTAACTTGCGGAAGCCACACTGTGCAGAAAATAGATGGCCTCCGCTGTCCAGAAAAAAGGCTAATCTCTCTCCTGAGTTTGCGAAAGGCGAGCACAGTAGCGATAGCCAGGAATCTGGGAGGAGACCCTCCACCCAGATCCTTTTGAACAAATCTAGCAGAAACGCCATGCCTCGCTCACCCAGGTATGTAATCATTGCGTACGGCCCATCGTCCGGACCATGGGCGGTGTCCGCTCACTAAGCAAGACCGAAATACAACTCAGTCATAGTAAACCTGTCGTTGAAGGGTTCTTTCCCTCTGGAGGTAAAGTCCAGTCGGCGGCCTTCCGCCATTGAATGCTGGCGGAGCATCATCCAGGCTATAGAATGCGGAGGAAGCGGTTGCGAAAGGTTCCGCCATGGACGCGGGGTCCGAGACTGCGGTCCCATTCTCCTGGAGAACGGGAGGAACGTCCTGCGAGAACTTCCCCAAATCTTTTTGACTCGCTTCTACACCTCTGCTAGAGGTGTCTTCCCGTTAGGTGAAGACACGTATGCCAGCTAAGACGAGCGGCGGGCGTGCTTCGAAATATACCGGAACCTAGCCCTAGCCCGACGAAATTCACCGAGAGTGAAATCGTGGGGCGACTCTTATATTCCATGTAGGCATAACGCTTCTGTTTGAGTGCCGTCTCACACATGGCCGACCACCACGGGAGTGCTCGGCATGCAAAACGGCCAGACGTTCTGGGAATAGTAGTCAGGCCCGCTGCGATGAGGTTGCTTAGAATAACTCAACGGCCTCATTTACCGACCTAAACTCCTCGACTGAGATAGAAAATTCAGTCATATCCTGAAAAGCAGGCCACCGCGCCCGCGCCAAGCACCACCTAAGTGGGCTATCAGGCGGCCGCTGCACTGAAAATGATATTTAAATGGAAAACGGATCACAACCATGGAGGTCATCGACCAACCCATATCAAAATCAGGCTGTGCATCCGGAGAGCACAGAGATAGATCAGGCAAGAAATGAAGCGTTTCTCGGGCAGTGATGCGTAAACTCGTCCACATTTACGACACTTATCTCAAGCTCTTCGATCAGATCGGCAAGGACTTGTCCCAAGGGATTTATTGAGTAGTCTCCCGAGAGAGAATGTATGCCGTTCAGATCTCCAAGCAAGAGAAAGAGCTTCAGCAACCATGCCACGACACGGCAGACGTCTACCGCGTCAAAGTCAGCTGACGGTGGAATGTACGCAGAAAAAACAGTATATCTCCTAACCATGTGAAGCTACACAGCCACTGCCTGAAAGGAGGTATCTAAAGTGAAAAGAAGAACGGAAAAATCATGTCGGGTGTAAACGCGCATCCATCAGCCCGGCCCCCATCTCTTGGTGGTGGGGTCGCAAAACCTTTATCCCCGGAAGGGCAGGCAGAGGGCACGCACATAGCATGGTCTCCTCCAAAAAAGATAGCTAACGGGGAACGGGAGGAGCCTCCGCAGCTCCTTCCAGTTGTCCCGGAGACCACGGCAATTCTATTGAAGGAATATGCCCTCCAGGCCTAGCTCGGAGGTAGCGCGAGGGCCATATTCGAAAAGAAGACCCTCACGGGAATGGCCATACGCTTGCCGGGGGCAGAATCCAAGGCGCTATTGGCCGAACAATGCGCTGAAGAAGATGTCGCCTTTGAGGACTTATTGGAGTAGGTTGGGCTCGCCATGCGAGTCTTTTCCTCCCTCTGCCTTCAAACCTTAGGCGGGCGTTGCGGCTTCGGCGGCTGGGGGCCCTCTTTTCGAGGAACCACCGTCCCACCCCACTCAGGCAACCACTAGGCGTAGCTGAAGAAGCCGAAGCTCATTTTTTGCTGTCCTCGTTTCGGGGGACAGCTTTAGGAACCCCGCAGGAGTGCCTGGCGACCAACTTCAGGGGTGTTGCCTCCTATGAGTCTAATGACTCGGTGGAGGTGCGTGCCCGTTTCGCCTTACGGGAAATGGTCACGCTGGGGTAAGGGAGGGGGAAGCCCTGGTTTAGCCGGGGCTGGGTGTGAACCATTTGTGCCGCCAGCTTTACCAGGGGAGCACCGGAGCTGAGTATAACCCAAAGAAGTGCTTCGAATTGGCGCGGAAACAACCGTGCTCGTTGGCCTGGGTGGGCCAGGAGCAGAGGGTGTCTTTCTAACCATTCAGGCGTAAGACGTCCCAGGCAGAGCCGGGCATGCCAGGACCAAGTCCTTAGCCTCGCGTAATGAGAGTCGATCCTGGGCCTAAACGGCAAGGATTTCTTTCTCGAGGAGATATGCACCACATTGCTTCGAAGAAGCGGATTGCGGCTCTCCGCAATTGACACACTTGGCTACACATGATTTGGACTTATGTGCCGCCTTGGAGAAATTTACACATACTTTGGGTGACCCCGACTTTGCACGTCTACATAAGCGATTCGTATGGCCAAAGCGGTGACACTAATACCACCTCTGTGGCAGTAGCACGAATGCCTTCACGCAGTAGCGGTACCAACCAGCACGCAACGACTCAGGTAGCTTGTCACAGTCGAACGTGATGAAGAGTGCAGGGGTGGGTCTTGAGGCCCCTTCCTGTTTTCTTATCACACGCTCGACCTTGACCACCCCGTGTTCGGTCAGCGCTAGAGTGATATCTTGTTTTGAGTAGTCCAAGAGTTTCCTTGCATAAACTACTCCTTTCACAACGTTCATGATAGAATGCGGCGTCACACTCACCGGGGTTCAATCAAGTGTCCAAAGAACACTTATCTTGGCCGCCTCGGAGGGTTCCGCCCCATTTGCAAGAACGCTCCCGTCCAAGAAACGGGTCACCTTCGGCTCTCTACCAATTACACTAGCTAAAGCTCTCCTCTGCCTGATCATGTTGCCCTTTGCCAACAGGCTGCCATCAGGGGAGCGAATAACTAGGAAGCGTTTGAAGTCAGCGGGCCAGCAAACGCCAGGTAACCTCTGAATGTGGGGCCCTGATGTTATCGAGGCTCCGCTATGCACACTAGCACTCTTTTTGCCTTAGTCAATGGCTCCGCACTCGGGGGGGCAGAGGGGCCGGATCTGCCGATCTTTGCTATGTCGCTTACCGAAGTGGCAGCAGACCCATCCGTCCTGACAGCCTCTGAGAATGGAGAGGAGCCCCGAGTCTGTTTAGTCTTTTTTCTCTTTAAGAGAGCAGGGCACGGAATGAACCCCCTTCTTCCCTTTCGCTGGCAGGAGCCCCCAGGCCAGATGGACCGGCCTCAGTTAGGTCTTTTTCCGAGATGGATAAGTCCCTGGCAGGCGCAGGGGCACCGGTTGAGGAGATCCCTGCCCTCCTTGTACTGCCTTGGAAATCCTAGCCGTTTGAGGAGGACCTTGCATATGGACGGACTGGAGTTCGCTGCCTTGGTGCCGAGCCTTGATTCTCTCCCATGGAAGGCTCTACCGTCTGAGGCTTGGTTGCTTCAAGGACCATGTCTATCTCAGATGGGGGCGTCCAGTTGGCCAATCCCCCCCAAGACGTAACAAGTCACATTGGCAGCGCTTTTACAAGCCAAGTCTGGGGAGGCACAGGCCTTGACCCCGGCAAGGTTTAATATTCTTGCCAGCAAGTCTTTTGAGGGAAGCGACCGAAAGGGGCCTGTCTTCTCTCTCCCCACTAAGGGCATTTGCCCTACCGAGCAGCTTTAATGGGCAGCGATCGGATATTTGCCTGCCTGCTGGCTTTCTTGGCAGTCCCCTTGGAAAGTAAAGGGGAAACTGCCGCTGGGAAGAGGGAGGTGCCCGAAAGCACCTCCAGAGAAGGGGGTGAGGGGGAGTCCCCTATACCCGTAGGCGAAGAAGAGGAGTAAGCCTCCTCTCCGGTTGAAGAGTTATGGAGGATCCCTTGGAAGCAACAGGCGGGGAAACCTCCATTTTCTCTGTGTAGCTGCCTGAGAGTGGCTCCGTTGCTCTTAAAGGGGAAATGGGGAGAGATTTTTGTTTTTGTAAGTTTTCATTCATGGGCACGGTGACACTCATTACCCCTCGCAGTAGCCCGCTCTGCAAGGGGTGCGTACGGGCCTCGCAGAGCCAGGTGCCGCCATTTAAGGCTACCCCTCTCGCCTGGTAACCTGGCAGCCCTTCAGCATGGCGGCTCCACCTCGGGCACCGCGTCAAAACAAGATAGTGAAGAGAGAAGTAAAGGGATGTGAGGAAGGTATGTGTGGGGATGAAGCAGGTTATTAAAACCTACCATGCTAAACCTGAGTTCAGGGGTTAGGGAACATTGTCCCCCCCCCCTTTCCTCAGCCCTGATCCGAGATAGTTAGCTGAGAAAAAGTTCAGCATCTACCCTGTGAAATTAGAGGCTGATCAGAGAGAGTTATGGGAGAGGTTTTATGAGACGCAAGGAAACAGGGGGGAAATAGAAGTGTCTGAATGAAGGAGAAGAGGCCTAAGCTGGAGTCGGTTGGGGTGCTGAGTTCCGTCCGCAAGGCGGCCAGGATGGCATATCACCGCGCCCCTTACGGGGGGGGGGGGATAAGTATTGGGCGAGAATTCATTTCACTTAAATTTAATTTAAGTGGATCTGATGGCAGGCGCTTTGTTAGACGCGCTGCAGGTGAAAGACCTAACACTATATGTATTTAAATTTCTGCCCAACATGGAGGGCGGGGGGGGGGTGATGTTTTTGTCTTTAGGAGTTGGTCCGCTAGTGCGAATAAATGGTGGCGTAAATACATCTCTGAATAAGCCAGCAGTATTTATGCAGGACAACGCGCCAAGCGATAAAATACTATTTCGAACAAGATATCGTAGTAATGAACTGGTGTGCTAAGAGTCCGGACCTGAATACAATTGAGATCTTCTGTTGAGATCAATGTAGACAAAGTTCGAGACCAGCCACCTTCAAAATTGAACAATAATGGAAAAAAGTAACACAAAATATTTCAAGAAACTAGTGACATCCTGTGGTCATCGTTGTTCCGAAATAATAGAAAACAAAGGCTTCAACACCTCATTTTAAGTGTTTGAAGTTTCATCGTTGTCAAATCTTGCTTTGTTTTAGGTTATTTGCTTGATATGCAATTCCTTGATTGATCGTTCTTATTTTTTCACTTGTCAATATTTTATTTTGTTACTTTATTTAATAGAATTTCTTGAATATGCGATTGTATCATGAAATCTTGATAAAATATATTAACTACATGCCTTTATGTACCATGAAAATTTAATTTACTCACTCATCATATTTTAAAAAATATTTTAATAAAGGAAAATTCTCTTATTTTGCACGGGAATGTAGATCTAGTTGTGAAGTTGTGACAATAGTTTAAGAAGCTCTTCTGACCACATCGAAGGAAAACGTTAGAGTTGCAGAAATTGCTCGTCATGGATGAGAAATCAACTCAGCTCTGCATAAATTAAAAAATTAAGTGTCATTGGGATAGAACGGTCTGAGGCCGCTTTAATTCAGCCTCTATCACATGTTAACCATGCTTACCCACATGCTTAATCACGTGCATCCTGCCTGCGAGAGGAAGCAGAAGCGCGTTATCTGCCATCATAGCCAATGTTTAATCAAGGAGGTTCAAACCCCCGTTTCGCCTCCATACGTCGATCTCGCCAGATTAAATTAGGCTTATAGGCAGATAAGGTATTTTCCCAGGCGCCACCAGGAAATTCCCCCGAAGTCCCCCACTCAATTATCCCCTGCACCATGGAGATGGCTCCGGCTATTTATACCGTAGCTTTTCCCAATTGAGGCAGATCCAGATTATCTTCGCAAGGCATCAAGCCGATCCAGTCTCCTTTGTGCACCTAGGAACTTTGCCGAGAAACCCCTTATTGTCCAGAAGAGGACAATATCCCTTGAGTGCCAAGGTTCGTGCCCTTCGAGACACCAAATCAACAAGGCCCCCCTGTTGTTCAGAAAGAGAACAACGTTAAAACAGCCATTGTTCTTTGAGCCCGTTTGACAAGAAATGGTTCTCCCCACCCACCCCTGTTGTTCAGAAAGAGAACAACGTTAGAACAGCCATTTTTCTTCAAGTCCGTTCGACAAGAAACGGTTCTCGTTCCCAAGACATCACGTCCGGATAATTTAATTCTCCCCTTTGTAACGTTCTTCAAGAGAACGCTTGGTTTCAACAATAATCTCCATTGTTCATCTAGAACATTTCCGATTTGCTGCCACAAGGATCGCTCGTACTTCCGAGCCCCACTTCGCTCTTACTCCTCGAAGACAGTCCTTCTCCCTCATTAAAGACAACTCCCCGAAGAACCCTGCTGCTGGAAATCGCCAGTTGGACCGAAGATTCCTTCGCATCGTCTTCCTCTGCACAACAACTTTGTAATTACGTAAGCTGAGCATTGCCTTTAATCATTTAAACTTTTGTCAACGCAACCCTGTGCTTTAAATGGTTTAGCGAACCATTCCCTCCCCCCCCCTCTTGTTTGTTTGTTTACCGTTTTAAATCTCTCCAAATCTTAATCCTCAGATTAGTCAAATAGTCCCATGACCCTTTTCATTCACGCGTTTCTCCTAACTTCATTCCCCGTTTATGTAAACATATGTTTTTGTGTGTTGTTGATAGTTTAGTTAATAAAACTCTATTTTATTAATGGTAGCCATATTATTTACCCTTGTGCGCCGTTCCACTTCTTAAGCATATTGAAGATAAATAAGCCTCTCCAGGCCCCCCCTCCTTTTGAACTAACCTCGGTCAATCAGATTACCACTCACTCGAAATATTAGAATAATTCCCTCAACGATAGTTATATATGCTATATCGTCGAGAGCCTATTCTACGACAGTCATAAATTAATGAAATAGAAGATAAACTACTTATTACAAAGTTTAAGGTTGGCACAAAATAAAACTCGCTTTGGATGGTGAACAGATAAAAAATTGTGTAATGGATGGAATCAAATTAGAAATGAACCATATGGTGCGCAATGGAAGGGATAAGCAACAATCCGCTTGATTTTGTGGACACAAGTATCGCTATCACAATCCTCTCTCGTGGCCATTCATGTTTTCGGTGACGGGTTTGGCGTTTTGTAGGGTGGAGAAGGTTGGACCGGTAAAGTCTATCTGAAAGTAAACTATCGCTGTATCCTTTTGGTAAGCAGACGAACTGCATAAATATTACGGTGTACAATTTACTGCATTCTCCGCCTTTCTCTTATATTCTTACAAGATTATCTTTTGAGACTATATATTTCTTTATCTCTGCAAATATCTGTAGACCAGGTATGTCAACTGAGGGTCCCCGAAAGCCATATTTGTCACATTTGCGTTGTCATGAGGCCGCACACGACAACTAATTGAAGTCATTTAATAAAAATTATTGAAGAATAGTTTTATTACTTAAACTTAGAATTATACAATGGCATACAAATGGTTTATCGGCTTGCCATATTCATGAATAAAAAGTAATAAAGTATTTTAACAGAAGAAAAAACAGGCCTGTTGCTCTATCAAGTTAGCCTTGAGCCTTCATATTTAATGTAGAATCGATGGTTCATTTCATAATGTCTTTTCAAGTTGTACTCTTTATATATGCTGGTTATTATATCGTTGACCTAGATAGAATAGCATATATATATATATATATATATATATATATATATATATATATATATATATATATATATACTACAGATTAATAGGACTCTAGTGCAGTGCCCTACTCTTTTAGCGTGGTAATGCTGTTGTTAGAATTTTTACAATGTATCTTTCCATTCACTGTTGTTCAAAAATACTGTCATTCCCATTTTTCTTGAAACACGGGTCCTTCTCCGTTCATTTTCCTTTTTCTCTTAGCTGGAGGAGCACTAGCCCTTTAAGAGATGGAGTACTCTGAAAATATATATTTTTTAAAGATAAAATTACCAGCTAAGAAACTGAAACGAAATTTAAGGCTGCTTATGTGATTTATTAAACTTTTAGATATATTTTTCCAAACCTTCTCTCAACTTAATTTATTATTTCAAACTAAACGCGTTTGGTACGTAGTTATGGTAAGAATTAGTGAACACATCACTTTTAACGAACAAATTTTGGCGGCTGAAACAAAAAAATTTCTCTATCTGTCAAGGGCAATCGCGGAACCCAGTTCACACGACACTATAATACTTCCACAAAATAAAGAGGTCGCCAGAATATTTATTCAGAAAGAAACCAAGTTGACTTCGAGGCAGCCAAAAGGTTGCGCCACTAGGCTATACTGGGTAGATTACTGTTGGTTACCAGGTGGGTCCTAGAGTATCAGCGAGGGAAAAACGAAACAAGAAAAATTCTAACCTTATAATTTAAAGAGACGAAATTCTTGATTACAAATACGAAATATATCTATTAAATAACAAAAATAAGATTTATAACAAATCAATGTCACATCGGCCACAAACGACCCAAGTCGTTATATAAAAGGGAAGGACGCTAACAAAGAATTTACGTCGTATAAAGAAAGAGGGAAATAATAGGCTTCATTCCTCGGGTACGAGGTACACACGTTTTACGCCCTTTCCTACGATGTGGAGGGAGACTCAAGACTTACTCGGAGGCCTAGTAAGGGCGCAAGATAGAAGAACTATTCCAAAGTACCTGATACTGAAGCAGTGGAGGGACACCTCGGATGATGGTAATCCAACGGAGGATGAATCCACGGATCGCAACGGCGGAGGTGATGATGGAACCAATGGAATTGAAGAAGATCCCGGTGACGAGGGATTCCAAAGTGGTACGGCAGCGGAACCAGCGTACCCCACGGGGATAATATTGAGTGACGAAACTCCAAAAGTGTAAGGTAGTGGCGTGACAAATAGGGTAGGGAAGGGGGGAGGGAGGCAAACGAGCTCACGTTTTTCAGACTTCCCAATGGAGAACTATCAGGTTGGAAGATTAGCGTCAAAACTGGCAGGAGATAAGGCAAGGGTCTTCGAAGTACGGACTTGAACAGGTTCTCTCTTTCTAGAGAAGGACGTTCTTTTATACGGGTGGGCGTGGCCAGTGTGACGTAATACCCTCATGCGCGCGCCACTTTCTGGGATGACTATGGAGCACGCACGCGGGGCATCGACTAACGGTGCAGGGCTCAGAGGCGAGAAAATGACTTCAATGGGGGCGCCGAACTTTGTCGCACTTACACTATCAAATATATATAACAAAAGGTATCCAACTCCAGATGCCCAAGTAACAGGGTTCATTAGTTTGGTATTTCATATTGGATAACGTTTTTGTGTTATTTCTTAAAACTTATAAAAACATGGGTAGTGTTGTACATTCTGTCAAAAAATCCTTATTTCTGCGTTGAAATGATCAAACGTACGTAAATCTATGCAAGATTGACAAAGTATATTCAAAACTATATCTAAGATTTAAAAACTAAAGGAAACTATTCCACTCACTTGGTAATAAGGAACGGCAAAACCTGTACGAGAGAATGAGAGTGATATTGGTTGGCGTGCAATCAGCCAATCAAATGATGTCAAACCAAACACACATCATCGCTACACATTACGGATGATTACACCATCCATTCCCTCTTGTAGTCTATGTCTCTATAATGCCATCGAACAGTGTGCGCGCCGCAGAAAACCAATCAGATACCAGAGGTTCAGGTATGCTCCACTACTAAAAAGAGACATGGCGTTACCTGCTCACTGCCTCGCAGTGGAGTCTTTATTAACAGTTAAGAATATGTCTATTTTTAGAACTCTTAACTCGTTTGCCTCACTACTGCATTCGTGTTTCTTTTGTCCTTTTAAAATCATTTAAAAGTTGATAGACTATTTCCAAGTGTAAAAGACATTCTGAATAAAGAAAAGCATACCGTTTTTTCTGTGAAAGACGCAAGTTTATCCATTTTAAAACATAAGAACTGTAATTTTGGCCTTTAAATGATCGGATTTCAGTATCCTTTGCGCGGGCGGCAGATGTTTTTGCAAAGGGCAGCATGTTTGACATGCTTGGTGTAGACGCCATTTTCTATCTTCCCACCTGCAAGTAGGAGTAGTTTTATCACCCAGCCTCCTTCTTTTTGAGGCCTTTTATTTCTCAATGGGGACTTACAGTTAACGTAAGGCGCCACTCATGGTCTCACTTGCTTATGGCAACTCCGTGAAGTCCACCCAAAGCGAGACTTCATCCGGCGACTAAACAAACAAATAATGGTTTATCATGTACTTTTATATATTATCTTTGTTACACTTGAGGTGTGTATCTTTATTTCTGCCGCCCGTTACGGCAATTTTATATATGTCGATAATAAAAGTATAAATTTGAATGATGGAGAGAGAGAGAGAGAGAGGGAAAGTCTAAAATTACTTTGCATTCGCATGCAAATACTGTATATTTCAAGTCATGTGAGTAATTATTTGCATATTTTGTCACGCGTAAAAGTATTAGTTAGAAAAGCGTAATATTTTGATAAAAATTCATCAATGATACACTTCTGGAGATAGTGCCTTCATTTGGATGGTAGTTACTGTACTGGTCAAGGATGCTGCCACGGATATCTAGAACCTCTCTCCGTAATTCTACGCTTCCGTCTCTTCTGTTGCTTAAACATAGTCCTAACTGCAATTTAGTATGGTAATCAGTCTGTATGACGATAAAACGTTTTTCAAGGTTGTATAGTTGTATATTATTTATATACTATGTATAATATATACGAGGGGTGGTCAATAAGTTTTGCAATTCGGATATAAGGAAACGGAATATGAGGAAAAGTGTTTTATTATTTTTCAATATAACTATCATCGACTTCGAATTCCCGACAACCAGAAATCTCCCGACTGCTGTTCAATCCACTCCAAACCGGCGTCCACGCAGTGCAGCCTGGGGCTGGTGGAATAAAAAGTATTCGCTAGGGACCAGATCTGGACTCTAGGGGGGATGGTTGAGCTCCTCGAATCCGCACTCGCGCAGGGCAGCTTGTGCAACTCTCGCCTTGTGGACTTTGACGACGTTGAAGTCGATCATGGTGCGTGAGGTTTCTAGGGACCCACGGGAAGAGACCTTGGTCATGGCTAAATTGTCGTGGATGATGTTGATAACACTTCAATGTGATATTCCAAGTTTTCGCTCGATTTCTTCGACCTTCACCCGTCCATTTTCGAGGATCATCCACTCCACACGGGCCACACTGTCCCCGTTGGTCACGTCTGATGGGCGTCCTGGACGGGGGTCATCTTCAAGGGACTCACGACCATGGTGGAACCCTCTATTCCAGCGAGCAATGGTTGCATAGGAAGGGGCGGTGTCGGTGTACACTGCAACCATGCGTTCATGGATCTCTTTTGCATTCTTGCCTTCCTTGGTCAAAAATTTTATCACTGCGTGGTGCTCAACTTCTCCATTGTTGAATAATTGGAAATATGATCACCGCTGTCTTTTTTGACTTCTTCAGAAGTAGGGTTTGGAAGCCATCATGCCATTGGTCCAGTTCACTCGATCGCTCTCGATAGAAAATTAAACGAGACAATCATTTTGGAAAGAAAAAGATATTGATTACTGAAGAATGTTTGTTCCTCATCTTCTTCTAAATAAAACTACAGAGGGTGTGTAGCTTTATTATGAAAATCCTTCCTATTATCGATTCATATTTATTACTCATTATATTTTGTTAATCAGCATTAATTACGGAGATAGGTTCCTGTTGATCTTCCTAGAGTGTATGTTCAGAAAATCGTGAGATATGAGTGCCTGACGAAGGAAGATAGAGAAGGAGGATATACGACACCAAGTGAGGTTAGTTCCTTGGCAGAATGATGCGGTGCTAATTGTAGGTGGGAGAGGTAACGTTTGTTAAATTAATTCAGACAGAATGTGAGTAGGTGAAGTTCAGTGAGGGTAAGGATGAACAAGGTTGTTGGAATATAATAATGTATGGTGATCTGAAAGGCCTGTTGGTCCAATACATGCGATGTTAGTTTGCCAAAGACAAAATAAATTGCAAACCGACGCGCAGGTGGAAGGGAGAGAAAAAATTTTGGTTGCTCTTGGCAGATGAGGGAATGCAGAAAATGTACATAGGAGCGAAAATGTGATTTTGCCATGCTATAATTTGCTTACTATAGTCTATATGTGCGTGAAGTGACGTTATAATTAAAAATAGCATATGAATGGAGGTGGGTATGATGGACAGGTTTGACCTAGGGTGAAACCGTGGAATTGTGCCGGTGGGAAAAAAGATATGTAAAATGTCAGGGTGAAAAGAATTGTTAAAGTGATTCAAACGTGTCAAAGAGCCTGGGGTTGGTAGAGCAATGGAGTAAAAGGGATAAATTGAGTTTACTATACAGTCACGACTATATGTTTTGAGAATAATATATATTTTAATTTTTTTACTAGTTTTTCAAAATTTACGTGATAGGAATAATTATTCTAATTTTTAAATTATTGCATGGTTATTTTAAATCAGGATTTCAAAAATATGAAAAAACTGCATTCCTTCGCTGAATCAAAACCGCGCTCTGGTCCTGTTGCTGTAGGTGTTTCAGTCCCTCTATCAAGGAGGTATTTGATAAAAGTCATGCATCAAAGAGCAACATATTTAAGATCATTAACCTTAAAAAGTCTAAAGACACTCCTGTAACGAAGTCATCTGGACTCTTTAAGAGCTTAAAATTAACGCCGAGATCGTCTTCTGCTATGATCTCAGCTCAAGGTTCGAGTTGCCTACAGTGCCAAGCTTTCTCATGGTTACAAAGAGGGAGGTGTAAACACTTCAACGCGTAAAATGAGGCGGAGACTTTTTGACAAAGTTCGTAAGTCGAGAAGAACTGCGAAAAAGCCTCATCTCATCAAGAATAACCTTACGGATAGTTTGTAAGAAATATCAAAACTAAACTTATGAATAGTGTGGCAAAGTGATATTTTCTGATAAAGCTCTTTTCCGCTTGTTTAGATAAGAAAAGGAGATCGCTTTCACGAGTCCTGTATCATGGCCAGAGTTAAGCATCCAGAAACTCCATGTCTAAGGCTGCTTTTCATCTAAGGGAAGTTGAAGCACTAAAGAGTTTGCCCAAGAACATTGCCATGAACTCAAAATGGTACTAAAAACTGCTTCATCAGCACTTTTTCTCAACAGTTCAAGACCAATTTAGGGATGATAGTTATATTTTTCAGCATAATGGCGCACCTTGGCATAAAGCAAAACCAAAAACAAACTTCTTTGCTAACAATAACATCAAACGTTTGAGGTCTTAGCACGGGATTTCGCCATATTTGAACGCAATAGAGAATTTGTGAGGGATACACTAACTGGAGGTTGATAAACTAAAGCCATCCAGTTGACATTGCTTATTAAACAAAATGGAAAAATGCGAGTCAAGATATTATCATAAATTTAGTCTCCCGCATGCCAAACCAAATTGAAGCAGTCATGAAAAACAATGGACATCATTTTAAATATTGGTTGTGCACATTAATTGACTGTATTTATGAAAAACAGGGGTTTGGGGTATTTGGGGGGTATTTTTAACCTTCATATTATAATGCAAGGATACTAAAACAAATTGCAATGTTTGATCAGTTCTATTAATCTTCCGATATGAAAAAATATACATAGTAGTTTCAAAACGTTTGCCCAAGACTACACTAGGAAGATTGGATCATCCTGGATTAAAGACGAAAACCCACAAGTTACAGGTGGCTTTGTCAAATGAGCCCCTAAGTGTAGCATGGATCAGCATCCAAACATCTGACATCTCAGGATTAAATACCTTCCTATTGCCAATGCCTACTGAGAAACAGCAGCTCTATATATGAAATATTCCCCACAATTCCCCTCTGTTTTTACCAATTTCTTTACAGATCTCTCCTTACAATCCTCCTCGAGATTCTTCGTTGGCGTTCGCTTTAAATTTAATTTTAAACTTTGAAAATTCCGGAATTATTTACTTCCTTGATAAATGCATAGATTGATAACGAATTCTTATCTTTAAATCTCTTTTTAAATGATGGAAAACTCACGCTATCCCCCACTCCGTAAGAGACCAAAACGGGGGAAGGATGAATTTGCAACGCTCACCTCGTCGAATTTTGTGTGTTTCCTTCCAAGTAGGATAGGTTAGATTAGTCGCCTATTCGCTGTAGCCTCTTTTTCCTCGACCCATAAATAGATTATTCACATTTAGAACCAAATTAGACTGCGCTTCGCTTCAAAGAGCTATTCTACACTCAACTGAAGAGAGTATGAAGTCCTACTTGCTTTCTCATCTGTATTTCTACGTGAAAAAGTAGGTGAAGAATTTTTCGCGCTCATCAAGACCGCTGACAGCTTACGTCTCTGGCCCACTGAAGAGGTCGTGGGCGCGCACGCGCGCGCTTTAACGTGGGAATCCTCGCACCGAACCCCACTTTCGGACCAGTGATTATTCTTCTCTCTTAAGACCAGCAGCACATCTCGAGTCCTGATAACTTCTCTGCCGTTTAAGACCTGTAGAGACCACCGGTACCTGGCGTGTCCGAACCCCGGAACGAAGCCCCATTCGGGGGCGGAGTGGTCAGTACCGGCAGGTGGGTCCTGCTAGACAATTAATATAGGTAGGACAGATAAGGTGGTCCGAGCTCAATAATAGGGACACATCTAAATAGAAGCCTGTTTGGCTCCAGGTGAAGAGCTTCCCTAGTAAGCCGTCATGGACGACCCCAGGGGACAGAAGAGAATCCCCTCTGGGTAAAAGAAAATTGCTCAAAACCTTTGAGGAAAAAGGTGTTTTCAACTATTTTCGGCTCGACTGAGGTTGTACTATGCCGTTTAGTCGATAAAACCTACGGCTATCTCGCAATCTGCGACACTGACCATGACGTAGACAGGCTTCTCAGTGTGAAAGCACGAGCAAAGCTCGAGGAGCTGAACTTGACCCCGAAGATCCCTCTTCATGTCTCTGCTCAGAGATCCATAATTTGTCGTCGCCTGGATCCATGGGTCGGCTCCCACAGCATCGAGGAAATAAAAAATGAGGTAGAGGAAAGGCAAACCTGAGCAGAAGTCGAAGAGGTATACAAGTTCAAAAATCGTAAAGGAGGCAAATATTCCCATCTCTTTAAAGCCACCTTCCAAACCTCTGAGATGGCCACTAAGGTATCCGAAGCTGGCCTCGTCCTATTCTACACCAAAATATCTGCTTCATGCATCGAGAGGGAAGCCTTCGTGTCAGTCCAGGTATGCTTCTTGTGCTATGCCCTGGAGCAGCACGCCCCTAGAGATTGCACATTCCAAGCAAAGGTCTGTAGCGAATGCGCCGGAGATGGCCACGTCTGGCGAGAGTGTACGAACGGGGCTACAAAGAAATACCTTAATTGTAGTGGCTCTCACCGTACCCTGTCGATGTCGTGTCCCATGAAAAAGACACTAGTCAACGACAAGAAAAAGAACATCCAAGAGGATAAACACCAGGCAGCAACAGCCACCTATGCACAGGTAACCAATTGCCAGGAGAAGGAGAAGACTCTTCTACAATTAGACCCTTCAATGAACCTAGACCCTGTGATGTGTGTTATACACGCTCACGTTGTTAACATCGCAGAGCAGGGAAACTACGCCACCTACTTGAATCGTATGTTGATGAAACCAATGTGGTTTCCTGATAATTCCCCTTCAACCGAACTGTAACAAACCCAGACAGGAAGCAGGCCTTACGGTTAACACAAGAAAACATTCAAGATCTCGGGATCCAAGACTGAACAAACCTAGCACATATGACACCCCTACAATAATGGAGACCGACCAACCTTGAACGAGAGGATACTGATTCCTAAAAGGCGAGCCAAAAAACTAAGAGCCCCAAGAAGACCAAACAATCCTCGCTAACTTTCAAGTCTACCGACCTAAACCTACGAGTATATGCATCCCCATTAGCCTCACTGCCAAGAGCGGCAAAAGTCAAAGACATCATTGAAGGAATGATTAAGGGAAAATACAAGTGGGATTACGATTTTGACATCAGTGAGGAAGAAATGCTTTCGGCACTCAGGCAAGGCAGGATCGAGATCTGTGGCGAATCATGTCTCAACCTATCCCACGATCAATTTAAAAAGAAGAGATCCGCCAGAGTGAGGTCGCCCGCACTAGCTTAGCCATAAAAAATATCAAACCTTCACAGGGAATAATATGAACTTCGCGACGAGATACATCAATAAACTGAAGATCTTTTCTGTAAACGGTAATGGCTTGATGGGTGTATAATTCATTTACTACAATATAATCCGTGAGGTAGACACAGATATCGTCCTTATTTCTGAACACCGACTTAATTTAGAAACAGACCCTATAAAACTATATAACTACATCACCATCACAACTAGCCACTCGAATGAAAGATATGAAGGCGTGGTTCTTGCAGTGCGAAAGGGCATCAAATTCAAGGATATAAGTAACTTGGAGGAATCTAACCTAGCTTGAAAATTAATACGCTTATAAACGATCTAGTTATAGCAGTAGGGTACCATTCACCAACAAGATCATATTTGCCAATACCTAATTTCCTCCGCCTATTCAGAAGAAACTGTTCAGTAATTCTTATCGGTGACCTAAACGCTCGTTGCAGGGAAACAGGCTACACCACGGCGTTCAACGGGGCAGGGACCTCCCTGATGCTTCTTATGGAATGTGGCGTGGTAAATATAGCAGGCCCAGGTTTCGCTACATTCCTAACGAGGTATCCTCTACTACTCTCGACATCATACTAACGAATAACAATTTCGCTCTGAACCAAAATACCGTCCCTGGCCCTTATTCTCCATCTGATCGCCTTAGTATGATTACCACAATCTCAGTCTCACTTATCCAGGTCAAAATCCTATCCCGCAAATGCTTGTCCAAGGCAGACTGGATTGAATACAAGAGAGTCCTCCAAGAATATTGGGTAGAACCGTTGGACGGGTCTTCCCTCGAAGACATAGATCGGCACTTCGAAGACCTTATCACCAAAATTAAAGAAGCAGATAAAATAGAGATCCCAAGGGTTGAATACAAAACTCTCCCTGCTCCACGATGGAATGAGGAGATTACGTCAAGAAAAGATAGGCTGGAGGAAATTATTACTTAGATAAACGAGAACGGGAACACGGCGGAACGATACCGTGAAACCTGCGCATGGAAATCAAATATCTTATCAGCGAGGAATCTAAGACAACCTGGGACGGCATCATTGATAGAATAGACCTGGAAACCGACCCCCCAAAAGTTTTGGTCTCAGCTTAGAAGATTAAGTGGCACTCAGCAGAATGAGACCAATATTACCACCACAGCTGAAAGAAAAACGATTGCCGAGGACCAATAGATAGAAATCCACTTCAGAGAGCACTGGAAGAGAAAATTCGACATCATGGAGGAGGAAAACGACGATTTTGACTGGGAATATGAGGAAAGAGTCTTGTCATACCTGGAAGAGCAAGGACCAACTATAACACCATACAGTTTCTTCGATAACATTCGACGAGCAGAAGCGAAGGAAAACCCTTCACTCATGAAGAGTTTGAGACAGCTTTAAAGAACTTCAAGCAGAGGGCCCCTGGCATATCAGGTATCACCAAGGCACCCTTAGTGAATGCCCCACCGAACATCAATGAAGCAAACTAAGTCTCTTTAATGCCTGTTTAAACGTTTGCTACTTCTCAGATCTACTTAAAAGGGCCAAAATGATCTTTATTTTAAAACCAGAGAAGCCAAAAAAGGAAGTAAAAAATACAGACCCATATCCCTTCTAGATTTATTGGGAAACTTTTAAAAAAACTTCTGAATGACAGGCTAAAGAACCTCCTAGAAACAAGGGACGGATACAACATGCAACAACATGGTTTCCGTAGCCACCTCGGTACGGAAACTGCCCTTGCCCTTCTGTCAGAGTTCATTGCAAATGCAAAGGCCGAAAATAAGAGGATGGACGTCGTACTCAGAGACGTAGCCCCTGCATTCGACAAGGTTTGGGTGCCCTGATTAAAGAACAAATTATGTGATCTTGAGATGATAACTAATATCACCAGGATCCTTTGTGATTATTTAGAGTATAGAGAGGCAACCATAAAGATCAATGATCACGAAGGACAACCCTTTTCGATGAACGCAGGGGTGCCTCAAGGGATATGTCTTAGCCCAAAGCTGTATACTCTCTACACGAGTGACCTCCCTTTTCCTACTCAAGATTATGCTATATATGTCCAGCTAGCCGACAGCATAACTCAAATTATCACAAGCGACTACCGAGCTCCTGTAGATGTCGCAAATAGGACAGCTGGGGAAATTAACAATATCAACCTCTATGAGAAAAGAAATAAGATCCGCACTAATATGGATAAGTTTAAGATTTTCCCTATCGGGCGTACCAAAATGGCCGACATTAGAGCCAATGGCGAATACTATTCATATACCCTATAAGCCCGAGTTCTGGTTATAATGAACATATCAAGGAGAAGGTCTCGCAAGTCAAGATCAGACTCAGGGAACTTTATAGGTTCAGAAGACTCTTCTTCCGAGACAAGAAAAAGTTATATTTGGCCTTAGTTAGACTGATCTTGCTATACCCCGCCGTCCCATTACATCTAGCAAACAAGACACAAACTCGCACGGCACAAGTAGTGCAAAATCAAGCACTACGCTTCATCCTTGATCTCATCTTACTGGACTGGATACCATCGATTAGACTACACGATCTCGCGGGGATCGATCCCTGAATGTGACGATGCACAGAAGAGCAACAGAAATATGGAGGAACATACATGAATACTTACCAGCAAGAGTCATGCAGAACATAGAAATACCCGAAATTGACAACCTGAATAGACGCTACCGACAAGGATTTGCCAGCAGCCAACAGTGGTTGCAAGAATACATAGAATCAATTCATAAATAACTACTAATCAACGAAAAAACGTTAAACTAAATCTTACAAAAAAAAATAAAAAATAAAATAAATAAATAAAAGCATTCGTAGTGGAAAAAAAAAGAAGATCCGTAGTGGAAAAAATAATCAAGACACAATAGAAAAGATCCGTAGTAGACAAAAATACTTCAAAACAACAATAGATAATCAAGAAACCGAGATACTCGTAGCTCTATCTACAAGAAAAAGGCAAAAATACGAAAACAAAGGCTTGAATGCTTCAAACAATATGCACGGAAGCATCACAGAAGCGAATGGAAAGCCATAGCCAGACGTACTGGCACAACATTCTCCTACTAAAATAACACTTTTTCTATCTTTTACCTCTTTTACTATCACACCCATTTTTCTTTCTTTTATGATCAATCAATCAATCAACCAAATTACGCCGATGCTCTTTGCTAGATTTCACTGTAATAGGAAATAGGAATCAAATAAACCCGAGAGGGGGGTGAGAAGAGTTGCAGATCTGATTTGACCTTTAAGGTGAGACCTTTCCTTCCATTTCCCCTGTGGTTTCCACCTCTGATCATAATTCTCTCTCGAGTCCAACATACGACTATATCGTACCTGTGTGGAAACGAAACTTCTATCGTAGAACAAAAGTAGTAGTTAGTATCTGTCTCTCTTCCCGCTAAACAGATGCCACACCAGAGGGTTTAGCCATTTGTCGGTGAAATCCACTGTTCAAGTAAAAGTCTAAAAGGCTGTAATGTAAAAAGGGGAACTTAGCTAACCCAAACTGTCTATGACATTGATTCAGGAGATTCATAAGAGTTGGAAAAAAAGTGAATCTGAATTATTTTACATATTTAAGACACCTTTCGCTTCGATGAGGACATCGTATTGTGATCCTCGAATCCTAAAGAATTATGTGGTAAATGATAAAAGCATTACATATCTAACATACAATACAATTTATTAGTAATTACAGAGAGTATACAAATATCACACATAGTAATCCTCTTTTAAATATCAAATAACATAAAAATTCTAATTTCTTAATATTTTTTTTAACTATTGAACATCAATCCATGCCGCGTTGAGGTAAGGGGTTCAACACCTCCACAAGGAGGTTAGTGATTGTTGACTTCCAGATAGATGTCTTAAATGTTTCTGATTTCATGAGATTCCTATCGTATTCTCTCGTCGTTGTTGTGCCTGCAAAAGGAAACCTTTTTATCAGTATCCGCTATAGCTCGTAATAATTTGCCCGTTTCTATTTAGTTACCCGTCTCCTTGAATTTAATTTGTTTAGTCTTTCATCGTAAATTAAGAGTTTTATCTTTCTTATGCCTTTGGAGATATAGTTGCTGTAATTGTTTAAGTAGTCCTCTCTCTATTTAAATATGGAGACCAGAGAGGAGACCATAATCTAAGATAGGCATAACGATTGAATTGTATAGTATCTGCCTTTCTAGTTGAATTGGATTGTCTGATGAAGGATGTTATCTAGTTGCTTTGTTTCTAACTGCGATACACTGACTAAAGAAGTTGATTATTTAATCGTGAATTTAATTGTTCGGTTACTTTTTTTTTAAGTTCACTACTCTTGATTAAATAGCCAAATTTCAGATTATTTTTGTTTCGAGTTTAGCACACCACATTTCAAAACATATTGCATGGCAAAATCGTCGCATTATGTATATATATATATATATATATATATATATATAATTTAACTATATCCTTTTTTAATGTAGTTCGATTAAAAGATAATACGAGCTTATTATAGTAAGAAATGAATTTAATTCACATTATATTCCCTTAACTATACTATTTGCGAAAATTAAAATAAGGATCAATTCTGTTCAGTCATTTAGAAACACTCTTTGATTACTATGATTCGTTCGTTAACCAGGTTCTAATTCAATTCGTAGGCTATTTTCAATTTGCATAATCTTTAATTTTTACACTTTAATATTAAATGTTAATTTACCAAAAGGTCTAGCAAAATATAAATATATGACATCGTAACATGAATCCGAATAGAGGGCTTTTGTCACGAGACCATAAAACGTAACCTAAACTCATAAAGCAAGATTTTTTTTCTGAAGACGTGTTGAGTGTTTACTAATAGTTTGTTGCTGTCTAAATGAACCCGCAATATAATACTAATGATCAACTCTATATTTTTTTAAAATAATGACTAAGTTTACTGGTCGATAAATTTCTTTATAATCTTGCCTACCTGTTTTGAAATTAGGTACAACATTTGTTATTTTTAAGCGACAAGAGGACGAAATTTCTCTTTCAGGAACTAAACGAAGAAGTGCCCCAAAATAAGTGGAATTTTATCTTTCGTTTCTGAAACTACTTCGCTCGCATTAGTGGGCCTCGCCTTGACTATGCGGTGCAATTCGGGTCACCGTATTATAGGATGGATATTGGATTGTTTGAGTCAATGCATTTAAGGATCACTAAGATGATTCATGGGTTGAGGAGCTTATGTAGTTTATTGTTAAAAGCATAGTAGACTAAATCTGCATACGATAGAAAGCAAAATAGTTCAAGGGACCTTGATAGAGGTCTTCAAGAGGGTAAAAGGTTATAATCGGAGAGAATTAAGTAAGGTTGTTATTTTCAGTGAGGACGCTTGGACACTTAGTAATTGGTTTAAGAGGGACAAATTTAAGTTTAGGAAGATGATTGGTAGTAATTGGTTTGCAAATCGAACGTCATCCCAGTGGAATTTTAAGAATAGATTGGATAAATTGAAGAAGCTAGGTGGGACTCTTTCTCTTCCTACGTTCTTAAGAAAACGTGCATAAATTCTATCTCACAAGTTTTATAGGAGCAAACTTTATTGTCTATTACATGCGCACCTGAGAATATTATATCGTTTATTATTCGGTAGCCCTTCCAGATTTTCAATATTTAAATCTGGATTATCCTCAATACAATCTGATGTAAAAAAATTAGTCGTTTTCTTGGTCATTTTGATCTAGTATATCTGCTTTCTTTAATATTTGAAATGCATATATATTTAATCTTTTATAATTTAAAAAAAAAGAATTCGTCTGGATTTTTGCGTGAAATATCTGTTAATCTATCTTCATACCGTCATTCGGTTAATGGACATGCCGCTTAAATCTTTTGTAATTTTTCCCATAATGATCCGTCGGATTTTAGGCGTTTAAAAAGTCGTCCTTTCTTTCTTTGGTTTAAAGACCCTCTGGTTAATCCAAGGTTTACTATTTGAGTTTTTTGATACCTTTATGCGAGAAAAATACTCTATCCCCTTTACGGACCGAAAATGAAATTTCCTAGAGCGAAAATAGAAATGAAGGGCTTTGCAGAAAATAGAGCAACTAGAATTGTCGATAAAATTTTAGACGAGGTACAAGAATGCGTCGACTTGAAATAGTTTTTGAAACCTAATGAAAACACGGGGAAAAATTATCAGTAGAAGAAAAAAATTATGATCGAAAGTAGTAAAAAAAACGTAAGTTTCATTATTTGATAAACAGACTGAAAACTAAAAGATAAAAACACGCAATTCGATTCCTTCTCTCCGGTTTAGTGTCACTAGATTAAGCTCTGGAGGTAATTCCAAAATATCTTCCTCGAACGGTGTAAGAGAAGTAAAAACAAGCGGGTGGGGGTTGTAGAACAAAACCACATGTATACAACCTTCGTCACTAACAAGGCATGTATATTTATAAGAACATAAGAAAAGAAAAAGTCTGCAAAAGGCTAATCAATAGCCTATAGAAGGCAGTCCTTGTTCCAATCCTCAACTTCAGTCCCACCTCGAATCCTCATGCACAATTCGATGCAAACCATTTTCTACCAATCCCTTGCTTAAACCTAAATTATCGTGGTTAATCCCATTGCTACATGTCCTATCATATCACTAAAAATAAGAACTTTACCAAAGTCTTCCCTATTATAACCTTTTATCCACTTAAAGACTTCAATCAATTCGTCTAGAACACTTCTCATTTCCAACGTATGAAGATTTAGTCCCTCTTCTTTACAGTAGATACCTTCACACAACATGTTCAGTGTCTGGAAGATGCAAGGCTGCGTAGTAGCGTACATTGAAGTAAAAATTGGAGTTGAAAAGGAAAGGCTAATGTATTTATGATTTTGAGATAGACGATAACAAGAGTAGGTGGTAAATATATATGTAGCGAAAGAAGTAATTGATGTTTGATTGTAAGAGAAGGGATCGATTTGTTTGTGGCGGGGTTCACCAATTCCAGTTGGAGGAGTATTCCTTCTCTGCTACATCATCCGAGTTCGTTCTTGAGTGTATCCACTAAATAAGTTTGTATTTGGATTTTACAAACAACATGAGGAAAAAAAGCTTTATTTGGAACTTGAGGTTTTATAAGATGAGTGGCTGGAGCTTGTGGGTCCTATCAACCGAGATGGTTGGAATACAACGACGAAGACCAAGTCATATATTTGATGGACTGTGTGAATGATGTGAATAATCAGAATGTTGAGAGTAATGTGAATCTGTGTTTAATGTCCGATTGTTTTATATGTGTAGAGAAGGTGGGTGTGACCCATGAGGCTTCTGGGAAGGAGCTTTGGGTGAAGTCAATGTTCGTTGTATGTGTTCGAGGAAGAGAGAGCAGAGATTGTCTATCAAAGAAATTTTATAGATAGGTGGTAAGAAAAGGAATTTATAGTGAGATAACGATAAGGAAAGTTTGGTCAACATAATTTAACTGTAGCAGACTGGACACATAACAGTTCTGTGGGAATGGAGTTTGTTGTGAACTAAAGGGAAGATAAAGTGACCAAGGCCAGATAAATTGTCGCTCCTATGTGCAACTTTTGTGTAAATTGAAATCCGCATATATACAAAATGAAGAAACTTAATCAGAATGATCCAGATGTATTGGAAGGTGAAAGACAGACTAAAGAGTGAATTAAGTGATGCAGGATATGTGAGGAAATAGCAATTGTGTACACAGAGTACAAGCATATAAAAGCAACAAGTGACTCTGTGTAAACGCTATTTGGATGAACCAAGATTTTAATCTTTTAGCAAGTCTTTCGGTGTTGGTGAGTAAATACGTGTGTGACGAAGCAAAATTTATCATTTAAGCGTGATCACGTGCTTATTTATCTTCAAGAATTTAGGTTTCATTGTCATCACGGATAACTACACCAATTGTGATAAATGCGCTAATCCATCTACACTTATCCTAAAAATTTTAACCTAATTGTCACCAGCTTCATTAAAAGCGCTAATATATTGACGAAATTACCAAACATAAAAAAATAATGAATAATTAAAAAGGATGGAGGAAAAAATCCCGGCAGTACACTGCTCTCCAACAAGGGTTGCAATTATTTTTGAGCTCTTAGATTTATATTTCTTCACATCCTTTTTTTCTTTTGCTCAAATACATGGCTCCAGTCACAGCTAAAATAGGGTGTTAACCGCCCCTTTTAACGCATTTCGTACCAGTGATTCTTCGTGTTGAGGACATTAAAAGTAATGTGTCCTTTACCTTGTTCCGACTGACAAATCATCTTAATTTTCATCACCCCAACCCTATTTTCTGTACATGTTCTCCCTCCATCCAGCTAGTTTGCATTTGCACATATTTTATCATTGCGATACAGAACAATGTTATATTTTCATATATGTTGCAGAAAATAAACAAGCATCGGTTAAAAAGTGGGTTAATAACCAAAACATGAAAGAAATGACCCGAAATATATGTTTCAGGCTTGATCTAACAAACAGCCAGAATGAAAGAAAAAGAAAGGGGGTTTGGGGGGGAGCTTTTTTAGGGTTAAACAACTTTTCACTTAAACCTTTCTGTTCCTTCAACCCCCACCAACATGACCCTTAAAAGATACTCTACAGCGTCTCCTCGGGGAATCCTATTCCGTGTATGTCTCCACTTGGGCCCACTAAACCGCAGTAGGACAAATAGAAAGTGCAAGCGGGTCTTTTTTATTGCTTTCTCTTTGTTTTGTTTTTTCCTTTCGAGGATAATGACTCCATTTTGCGCACTTCAATACATCCTTTTCGACCGAAAGATGCTGTATAATCTTTCTTTCACAATGAGCTGTGTTCAGAACGATGCTTCCTTGCGCACCCCCTCTTTTGGCATTTTTCGTACACCCTGTACTTCGTTCAGCTCGCCTTGATCCGTTCCGGTAGAAATTGCTCTTATGAAGCGGTGTAAAAAACCTTTGCTTCCCACTTCGATTCCCAGCGGGAAAACTAACGGTGTTGGTAGGGAGTGCCGCTATCGCAGGGAAGGGGCGAACCTAGTGGATGCGCAGAAACATTTCCATTTGCAGTTCCATCACACGCATAGACAATCATCTCACCATTTTCCCTTTCACTTTCTGTTTTCGTATAGACAAAACATCCCTTAGCCGTCGACGGAATCTTTCGAATGAGGTTTTAAGCCTCACTGCCCTGAAGTGAATCGGGTGACTCTCCCTTGAGCCACGATGGCTACTTTGCTTGCTAGTTGGGATAAAAATACAGTAATATGGTTCTTCACCTCTTTTCCCTTCAACGAGACCCTCCACCTGTGTTCTCTGGCTTGCCAATTTAATTAATCATACCGATTTTAATGTTGGCTTCATTTTTCCGTTGGGGAGCCCGCCCAAATGAAAATGTCAGAATGAGAGAATAAAAATAAATAAAAATAGGACAGAGTAAATAAAAATAACAGGAGAAGGTGGTTTCTTACAGCTTGGATTGTGTGAGTGATGTTGCTGGCGGGTTTTAAGCGTAGAGGGAACAGTTTTCTAAGTTGGTGGATGGTGAAATCTGTAAATTCGAATCTCGTTCGCACTTTCTAATCTTCTTTCTTTCCCAACCGGTCCCTTTCATACACTATTCCGCTTTCTCGTGTAAATGATGCTGACTGCGTTTTTACAAGGAGGCATTAAAAATCCTTATAAATATACGTATTTGTGGCGTGTTTTCTTTATGGCCAAGTTTCGGGATATGGTAGAAAAGTCATGAATAAATGATGGTTGATAAATTGAGGTGGTGTGAAAATACTTGTTTTGATCGAAAAAATTTCTAAATCAGCTTCCAGGGGGAAAATTAGGACCAGGCAAAATAATTAGTCTGTGTACTCGACCTTTATAACACTGGGGAACAAATTTAAAATTTTTGTTTATGGACTTAGATTTAACCGTTAATTATACGTAATTTGGTTCCGTTGAGCACAAACTTTTACTCCGTTTTGCTCTAAAAGGTACTGATTATGTTCAATACATTTCCTCTCTCATCATATTCATAAAAAGGATTCTTTCTCAATACTTGCAAAATCTTTTTGCAGTTGCACATTATAATTCTAATTATTTATTAGTACCTATTTAAACTAATGTTTATTTTTATATTTGATTTTGAAAATAAGGAATTGAAATACCTTTACAAATTGACTAAACAATCAAGTAATATGTCCTCAAGCATTAAAAAGTTTATATGCAAAAACTCTTCTGATTCATTTTGCTACATGTGTGGAAATTTTACACTTCCACATCAACGAGGAAATATAACGGACTTCGGGAAAAGAGCTTACTTAGCTTATTTTGGCATAAAACTGTGGGATCAAGATAAATCATGTGTTCCACATAAAGCCTGCACTGTATGCATTGAAAGACTGCGACATTGGACGAAGGGTTCGGAGTCCAAAATACCTTTTGGAGTTTCGATGGTAAGTTTATGATTGTATAAAACTACGTAATTTAATCATTTGTGTACTGTAAATTACCTAAGTGTAATTATAACTTAGTTACATAAACAACTTTTGATCAAATTTGCTTTTGTTAACGCTTCATAATTTATTTTCCATTTCAGGTGTGGCGAGAGCCTAGTAACCATGAGACGGATTGATAATTCTGCTTTGTCAAGACTTCGTCCTTCACGAAGAAAAATAAACATTATAGAGGACCCAAATCTCGACATACAAATGAAATTCCCATTCCGAAATTTAAGAGTATGCTATCTCAGGAATTAGTTGAAGATGTTTTTGAAAATATTGTTATGCTCTCTAAGGAGTCAGACACCGAATTCGCCTCAGTGTAGTTGTAAATGAAAGTGATCAGCAAAAGGTTAAACAAGCCGAATTGAATGATCTTGTAAGGGATCTAAATTTACCAAAAAAAGGTGCGGAAATTTTAGCTTCAAGACTTAAACGGAAAAACATGCATAGTTCAAACACACATTTCATTTTACAGAAACAGAGAAAAAGAACTTCTTAAATATTTTAGGACAGAGCATAGTTTAGTATATTGCTGCGACATACGAGGGGCGGTCAATAAGTTTTGCAATTCGGATATAAGGAAACGAGATATGAGGAAAAGTGTTTTATTATTTTTCAATATAACTACCCTCGACTTCAATGCACTTGCGCCACTTGTCCCTGAGCCTTCGAATCTCGACAACCAGAAATCTCCCGAGTGCTGTTCAATCCACTCTTGGATGGCGAGCTCGACATCTCCATCGTCCCCGAACCAGCGTCCACGCAGTGCACCCTTGAGCTGGCGGAATAAAAAGTAGTCGCTAGGGGCCAGCTCTGAACTATGGGGGGATGTTTGAGCTCCTCGAATCCGCACTCGCGCAGGGCAGCTTGTGAAACTCTCGCCTTGTGGACTTTGAGGACGTTGAAGTCGATCATGAGGCGTGAGACCTTGGTCATGGCCAAATTGTCGTAAATGATGTTGATAACACTTCCATGTGATATTCCAAGTTCTCGCTCGATTTCTTCGACCTTCACCCGTCCATTTTCGAGGATCATCCTCTCCGCACGGGCCACATTTTCCTCGTTGGTCACGTCTGACGGGCGTCCAGGACAGGGGCTTATCTTCAAGGGACTCACAACCATGGCGGAACTCCCCTTTTCAGCGAGCAATGGTTGCATAGGAAGGGGCGGTGTCGGTGTACCCCTCAACCATGCGTTCATGGATCTCTTTTGCATTCTTGACTTCCTTGATCAAAACTTTTATCACTGCGCGGTACTCAACCTTCTCCATTGTTGAAAAATTTGTGACCGACGATCTGCGATCAGCTACTGCTTCGTAAATAGACGAGGCAGGAGCGTGCGGCTGCAGGTCCTGACTTGTCATAACCTGTCCTAACACCCCCACAAACAGCCATACCCCTTCCTCTGTTTTGCCCTACCGATTTGCAAAACCTATTGACCGCCTCTCATATATATATATATATATATATATATATATATATATATATATATATATATATATATATATATTTATCAGGGCCGTGCCGTGAGTAAATTCAGGTTAGGCAAGAACTGTGAAGCTGCTGCAATTAATTTTGACAATTCCTACTTTTTGCCGACAATTTACTTTATAAGGGGGCATACCCTTATTTGGTATGCCAATAGGAGGGGGGGATCAATTTGGTTAAAACACGTTCTAGTATTATTTCTATTGCTTTGGCCACCAGAATATTTGTAAACAATGACTTAAAATCCATTAAAGCTATTATTCTTTTATGGGCAGTAGCTCTAATAATGTCAATGAAATTAGTTAAGATTTTATAGTGTGAAGGTGGGGCACGTAGGGTGTTAATATTTTGTTTAAGAAATTAAAAACTATTTCGGGAAGAAATTAGTGAAAAAATAATGAATGCAACAAATCAATATAAGAGATGGGAAAAACAAAACAAATGAATACACTGAAAGATAAACAAGAAAAACATTATATTTAGTGAAAGTCTATTCAGACTTTAGATAATAACAGAAATAATGAGGTAGTTTGGCCTACTTTGGCATACCTCTTAAAGTACATAGCTAAATTTGTCATATGGATAAAAGAAAAAAGGTGGAGTGAGAGAGAGAGAGAGAATCCTACAAAAAGAATTCACACAATGTTGTAGCATTTTCGTAAATTTCACAATAAATTCTTTTAACGATAACAGAATATGACATAGCAGCCATACAGCTAAGGTTTGCTTAGTGGATAAAACTAAGAATCTGAACACAAAACGCGCGAAACAAAAGCAGAACTCAAAAGAGCATAGAATGATGCATTCTAGGAATAGCCTGGAAAGAACATAGAAACATTTGGATAGGAAAACAAACACATGTGAGAGATTAGCTAAATGAATAAACGTTCTTAAATCGAAATTATCCAGGATACACAGAAAGAGTAACGGGGAAAATATTTCACAAAGAAATTCTAAACTGGACACATTTATACATAAAAAAGCCAGAAGGCGACCGCGTAGAAGGCAGGAGCAGGAAATCCGCTTATTGGTAAGGGCAACATGGCAAACAACCGCGCCTGACTGCAATTGGCGGACATAAGTAGATAAGAATTATAATGAAGATGATGATACATAAATAAATGGTTAGAGGTTGCAATTTCAATTTTAGTAGTTAGAAGAATCCAACTATCGCGACCATAATTTATAATGAACCGTCCCCCTCCTCCGTTATCTACTACCATCAGTTATCTACCACCAATGATTACATCAATTAAAATGCACATGTAACACCCATTGAACTAGTAACTACTCGTAATAGACAAGAGAACATGTGATCATTACCCTCATGAGTTCACGCACATTCAACCGAAAAATACAAACAAACAAACAATAGAGGAAAGAACTTAGGTCTCTAGGGAAGGTAAGGGTCGCGCCTTCCATTTCTTCTCAACCTTCCACCCGCCCTGCACCCAATTCCTGGGCACGGAGTCATAATCAAGATTTGGCTCATGAGTGGCCCAGAACCTTTGATAAGCCATTTTGAATAGCCATCATTGAATCAGGCTTCTGCTTTGCCGTTTGCCTCCAGGCATGGAGCAATGCCATCGATGCATTTGGCTTCCTAAACCACCGCAACATTTTTAAGGGAGATTTTTTGTCATAATGAAATTTGCATTCAAATCTTTCTCGAGCTCTTATCATTGTTAAGAGGTGTGTGTATGTGTGCGTGTTGTTGTTAAAGTGATGGGGATGGGTGGTGGGTTGGGGAAATCCTAGATTTCTACTTATCGAAACGAAATCAGACAACGGCGAAGGTAGCACCGTATCTTAAGTGTTAGGTAACATAGTTCGTGCTCCCTTGTATACCCAAACCCTTCTAAATATAGCGACTTTTTCCCTCAAATTCATTGCATAATAGCAACGAGGCCATCGCCATAAGAAAGTTTAAAAGAAAAGATCTGTAAAGCAAGTAATGAAGATGAAGAGGTAAAAATGTGTAGAAGATATATAGCCTCATATCCTCCTAAATGTAATGGGAACGGATGAGGGGGTGAGGTAAACTAAGGGCGTCTGAGCCTGAAGTGCTCACAATCCCCACAATATCACCCTGAGCAATGAATACAATGTAAATTCCAGGTAATCTCAATCAAGTTTGAGCCTCCCGAGGGCAGTGTGGCCTGGAGGGTGTGCCGTTCCTCCAGCCCCCAGGAGCAACAGTCTACACGAGGTGCCTCCTTATACTAATGCACACATATGTACATATGTGAACACAGTTAAAATCATAGAGGTGAAGAAACCTTGAAAATATAAGAATACACGTTTTCAATGGTGCTGTTGCGGCAGAGTGGATAAAGCGCTTGATTCCCAAACCCGAGTACCTGGTTAGATTCCCGATGAGGACACAAAATATTTCCGTGATCTTAAAGAGGTATCGCCAATCACGTCAGTGAGTTGTGTCTGACTTAAGAGCAAAGGCAGTTCAATCTACATGTTTCAACATATGAATAGCTAATCAAATCCCCATTGCCTCTTTCACCCTCTTCCTCCGAATGCACAATGAATCACATTTCTGTATCCTGACCTTGCCAATGTGCTTCTTATATCTGCCCCCCCCCCCAGTCGTACTAGGAATATTTTTGACTAAGGAAGGCAAGAATGCAAAAGAGGTCCATGAACGCATGGTTGCAGTGTACACCGACACCACCCCTTCCTATGCAACCATTGCTTGCTGGAATAGGGAGTTCCGCCATGGTCGTGAGTCCCTTGAAGATGACCTTCGTCCAAGACGCCCGTCAGACGTGACCAACGAGGACAATGTGACCCGTGTGGAGAGAATGATCCTCGAAAATCAAGGGTGAAGGTCGAAGAAATCGAGCAAGAACTTGGAATATCATATGGAAGTGTTGTCAACATCATCCACGACAATTTGGCCATGGTTAAGGTCTCTGCCCGTTGGGTCCCTAGAAACCTCACGAAACCTCACGCCCCATGATCGACTTCAACGTCTTCAAAGTCCACAAGGCGAGAGTTGTACAAGCTGCTTTGCGCGAGTGCGGATTCAAGGAGCTCAACCATCCCCCATCAGTCCAGATCTGGCCCCTAGCTACTTTTTATTTCGCCAGCTCAAGGCTGCACTGCGTGGACACCGGTTTGGGGACGATGAAGATGTCGAGCTCGCCGTGTAGGAGTGGATTAAACAGTAGTCGGGAGATTTCTGGTTGTCGGGAATTCGAAGCCTCAGAGACAAGTGGCGCAAGTGCAATGAAGTCGAGGGTAGTTATATTGAAAAATAATAAAACACTTTTCCTTATATCTGAATTGCAAAACTTATTGACCGCCCCTCGTATATATATATATATATATATATATATATATATATATATATATATATATATATATATATATATATATATATATATATATATGTGTGTGTGTGTGATGATCTACTTGCACAAAAATTTACACGCTTGTACACGGGATTTGGTCCGGACCGACGATTGATTTTGCCCTTGGTCACGTTATCTTCCTTGTAGGTCATAACAACCTCGGTTTCCACAAATCTGTCATTTAACCATTTCTTTCTTTTAGTTTATTAACGCCATTCTGTTTTACTGATTCCTATAAACATTTCCCAAACTTTATCACGACTTTATTATCATTCCTTTTCTCACCATCTACCTATCTTCCCATAAATTTCCGAGACACGTTCCTATATTCATACTTATTACTCATTTCTTTTTAAATTTTCCCTTCCATTCCGTTCTTATATTTATTCTCTATCCATTTGTCTACTTTTACATAGCCTCTGAATACATGAAATCATTTGCAGTCCTAAGAGAGTTGATATTTCTATCAATTCCTCCCCTGTACGCTTCAAATCTTTAATAAGACATCGATGAATAATCTAAACAGCTGCGGAGACATGGTCCCCACTGCTTGAATCCCATATGATTTAGCATCTATTCATTTTTCGCCCTTTCAAAATCACCTTTACCTTATTTCCTAGATATAGACTTATTCAGAATATTTACATTCCTACCATTTCATCGCAGTTGTCCCGTCAACTCTCAAAAAGTTAAAGTTTGTTGTTAACCGCGAATCTATTTTTCTCTACAAAGCATTTTATCGACCATGACGCATTCTATTCCCACTAAGTTCGTTCGCTTTTTCTTAAATTTTAATCAAACTTTCTCTTTTTTAATATTTATATTATTGAATTTTTCAGTTCAAAGCTTCGTTCACTTCGAACCACTTTTACTATGACATTTTCTACCTTCATTATATAACAATTATGTGCTTGTTGATGATTTTTTTCATCTGTTTTTATATCTTTATTTTCTGCCTCCCTAAGATTTAATTCATTTTGTGAAAATCTGTATCCTACATTTATATCTACTATTTATCTATTATCTATAATCAGTGAATTATTCTATATATATTTAACAACATTTAAACTTTAGTTTTGTTGTTTGGGCTCATCAACTAATTTTTTTTTTACAATTTCATTTGTCTCTTTTCTCGAATTAATTACGCAAATCCTCTTCCTCGATTGGATTACACAACCTTCTCTCTTCTAGATGTTTGCTAACTTTTGTTGCAATTATCTTATTTTGTTTGTATATAAATCAAAGCCTTGCGAATGTTTTGGGGGACTTTAGAGCCCCACTAAATTATTGAGGACCACCTTGCGCACTTTATTGAGAACATCCATACCCAGGCTAAAGAAATTAATGACTCATTATGGTCACCCCATCGCGGGAAAAAGTTACGCTCCTCCATATATTATTATATCAAAACCAACGGAAAATTGTAGACAGCTTTAAATTAGCTCCTAATCCCACAGTACACCCTTACCCCTTGGCCAAAATTTACTCAGACTGACATAGTACCAACTAGCGCACTACAAATGCCTCTAACAAATACAACACTGAATAATTATAAATGGTATCTTGTCCCAGGTGCTGCCTCTACAACTCCGCTAAGTGCAGCTATCACTGACAGCTCTATTCGGCCAAGAGAGACTATACCCAGTACCCCATGATCCAGTGAAGTTTCTCTCTCTAACCTCTCGCAAACACCATCACCTGGCCTATTCCCTAGCGATGAATCGTGGTAATTTGAATCCTTTCCATCATCTCTAGACAACGAAACGTTAGACTCTACTTACAGAAATCGGGGTAGACCCCCTTTACTACACCGCAGACGTATTCCCCGTAGCGCTGCACTGAGGCAATCTTCCAAACCCTAAAACCCTATCCTATTCCTCACAAATATTGGAAATCAAATCTTCATCTCCCCTTGTGTATTAATTTGCTAAAAATTCAGATACAATAACGAACCTTCTCAAAATATACCATCTTCTCTGTTTACTCACCCACCAGATGAAACAATATCTACCACTCCATTCTACATGCTAGTTACATTGAATTAACCTATAATATTAAATTTTTGCAAACCAAGTTAGAACATTTATTAAAGTTACCCTGGATCCAAACAGCTAAACGGCACAACATTGGAGGAAAACTAGGTGAAGGATATTTGGTGTTGCCTCAGAGTCAGACATAAACCAACTTAACATAACATAAAACTTTTATCCAAACAACAGAATGACGTAATAATTGACCTATGTTGCAATAACGAATTTCTACATTATATAGTTGATAACTTTAATCACTTAGAACATTTATCTAATAGAAAAATATTTGTAAGAAATCAAAGCAATATATTGGAAGATGATAGATGCCTCAAAACAGGCTATACAACATAACACCATATCAAATATATTATCTATTTCAGTGGAACAACCTTTCATCCATTAGCACAAATAACTTTACAGCTTACCAACATATTTCCAATAAATGACAATGTGAGGGTATGGAACGTACATACTTGCATGCCGCCATACAATCGTGGAAACGAAAGAAATTTGTCGTTTGAGTTGACCTTCGTCTCCTCTTCCCCCCCCCCACCCTTTCCCCAACTAGCGACAGGAAGTCTGACGAAAGAAGGCCTATCTCCCAGAGAAGCCTAAATTTTATTTGCCTTCTTTATGACACCATGGAGATTGTCCAGAAGGTGCTGCGATAAGCGAATTGTCGTAAATGGAATCTCTCTCTCGATTTCCCACAATCCGCGGTAAAAATAACATCGTCGTTCATCCTTCTGGAGAAGTGTTCCAAACCTACTCACGTAACTCTCACGTTGAACGAGAATTGTTGCCGTAACGTATCGACTGCCAACGCGCCGCCGAGTCAACTTGGTCGCTGTCTCAAAGTGTTCCTGAGGTAAATCCCGCCCTGCAAAGTCTGTGACTAGAAGAATACGCTGTGATAACATTTTATTATTGTAGTATTTTTGTGTGCTTTCAATTATATATTTTGAGTTGTTGAATTTAAAAATTGTTATCATATCTTGGTCCTGTTGTATTTTTGCACAACATTTTAGAGCACATAAGACTCAATGGTAGTACTTTCTGATGAGTACGGTCATTCGCAAAATTGGATAGGATTAGAGTAATTCACAAGGGTTTGCAGAGAGAAAGAGAGAGAGAGAGATAGAGAGTAACAAAGTAACAAAGAGTAACAAAGAAAATAAATACCCTAGAAGACCTGACGGTCCATTCAATGAGGGTACCTTTGGACTAGCTGTCAAGCAGGCACATCCCAGCTCAATTGCCTTACGTCCTCCCTAAACGGCCACTTTTCAAGACTTTGTCTTGTCTTGTGTTGAACTGGTCAACAGAATTGCTGTTGACAACCTCCATCGGAAGTGCGTTCCAGCTACCGCAGATACTGTGTGTGAAGAATTTCCCACACAAATCGCGGTTGTAACGCTTTAGTTCAATTTTGAAGCCTTGATTTCTTGTTCTGCTCTCATTAAGGCTGAAAATAGCCCTGTAGTCAACAGTGTTGAACCCTCGAAGTATTTTGAAAACTTCGACGAGCTGACCACGCAGTCTACGGGTTTTCAACGAGAACAGATCAAAATTTCCTTAATCTATCTTCATAACTTTTATGCCTGAAAGAGGGAATCAGTTTGTGTGCCCTGGCTTGCACGCCTTCCAATCTCGCGATGTCCTTTCGGAATGAAGGACTCCAGGATTGTACGGCATACTCCCGGTGTGGTCAGACAGGTGAATTGTACAAACAAAGTACTATTTCCTTGTTCCAATATCCAAACTGTCGCTTTATATAACCTAGCATCCTTTGTCTTTCTGCCCCGCCTACATACACTGCTTTGAGAACTTCAGATCACTTGTTATAGTTACACCCGAGTCCTTCTCAGTGTGGGTAGATTCAAGAGTAGTGCCCTTAAGGATGAAAAGAGATTGAGGGTTTCGGAGGCCGATATCAATCTCTTTGCATTTATTAACGATAAAAGGTATTTGCCACGTGTCCAACCACTCTCCAATCTTCCCAAGATCTTCCTGCAGGCTGGCAGTATTTCCATCCTTTGCAACGTTCATAGCAAGCTTGGTATCGTCAGCAAATTTAGAAATCTTCGCAACCATGTCACCGTCCATGTCGTTGACGTAGATGATAAATATTAGTGGTCCCAGGACAGAACCTTGAGGCACCCCGCTAGTAACGGGCACCCACCCAGAAACCTGTCCATTCAGCACCACCCGTTGCCGTCTGCCACTTAGCCAGTTCTCTATCTATCCTGTTATTTTTCTATCTATGCCCAGCGCTCACACTCTCCGGAGTTGGCAGCGGTGTAGTACCTTACTAAAGGCTTTCTAAAACTCCAAATAGACAACATCCACCGCCTTGTCCCGATCATGCTCACTGAAGACGAAGTGAAAGAATTCCACAAGGTTCGTTAGGCATGACCGTTGCCTTCGGAAGCCGTGCTGGGAACTCATTAGTAGCAGGGTTGGTTCTAAATGCAACGTCATTTTGTCCACCATGATGCTTTTCATGAGTTTACCGACTATCGGCGTCAGACTGATAGGTCAGTAGTTAGACGGTTGGCTACGGTCTCCTTTCTTGAAGATAGAAGTCACCCCCTCTTCACGCCACTCTCTAGGAACGTATTTGGTCCGAATTGACATGAAGATTGCGCTCAGGTGTCGTGACACTTAAGCGCGCACTTCTTTCAACACTTCAGGTAGAAACCCATCTGGGCCAGGTGACTTAGTCGTCATTAGGTCAGTGCTCTTCTTTTCTATTTCTCCCTCGGTAAAGCCCATATTCTCCAGCTTTTCCCCCGAGTAGGAATCCGTTGGTTGGGGGATGGAAGCACACTCCTCATTCAACACTGAAGAGAAGCAGTATTCGAGGAGGTTAGCATTTTCTACATCTGACTGCTTTAATGTCCTCTCCTCATTCCTCAAAGGGCCAAACGTTTGATGGATTGCTTTACAGCTGTTTACATATCCAAAGAACTCCTTGGGATTCTCTTTACAAAGTCTCGCCACTCGGAGTTCCTCAGACCGATTAGCCGCCCTTATGCTGGACTTCACTCTCTTGACTAGCCTTTGGTATTCGTCAAAGTCACCCGAGATCTTCGATTGCCGGTACACATTTCTCTTCTCCCTAAGCAGCTGGATGATTTCTCGATTAAACCACCTTGGTTAAACAGAAGATCTACGGGGGCATTTTATAGAGATGAAACGCGATTGAATACTCATGAATGTGGTTTTGAAACTGTTCCACGAGTCACCAACAGCTTCGAACACTTCTAGCTTCGCGTCAGTAAGTCCAGCAAGTACGAAGACCTGCAAAGTCTGCTCTTCTCAAATCAAGTTTCTTCGATTTACTAGTTGCAGGCCCTGCCTTGGGGACTTTGACTACAAATCTAATTAGTCGGTGGTCACTGCCACCGACCTTTTCGCAAACAGAGAGATCCTCAACGATGTCATCCTCAGAGGTGAAAACCAAGTCAAGGATATTGTCTCCTCTCGTTGGCTCTCTCACCCATTGAGTCAGGAACTCTTTGTTTGCAAACTCCAGGAGTAGTGCGTTCTCTCGTTTCCCAGTCAACATGGGTATTGAAGTCACCCATGGTGGTACATATTCTGTCCTTTACAAGTTCGCCCAACAGCTGGTACAGACTCCTGTCTTGTTCTAGTAGTTAGGCAAGGGGTCTGTAAAGCACCAGGGTCCTGTATCATGTAGGACCTTTTGCTAGGTCAACCCCTAGTAGTTTATAGTCGAGTTGAGAGTATCCTTGATATACAACATCACACCGCCACCCTCTCTGTCTGGCCTATCTTCCAGGAAGAGCTGGTAACCGGGAATCGTGAATTTACCTTCAAAATCTTGGCTTGAAGTTTTTATCCACGACTCCGTTATGGCCACCATCTCATGTTCTTCTGTTGCTTCTAGGCTACGGAGCTCAAGAAACTTGTTCCTGATTGACCTCGCATTGAACAGAAGAACTTTGAGAGAGTCCCCGAGTGTAGGACTCCATACGCTCTTCCGTTTCCCGGCTTCTTTTGTTTGGAAGTACTCCTCTTTGCTACATCTAAGAAGGTCGTTCCAGGAGTGACACAGGCATACTGTCTTACGTCCGCCTTCACTCTACGTCGGACGCTCATCTGCGTCCACTCCACGACATCCTGGATTAAGTTACAGAGTACAGAATTTCCCTTGAATAAAAGGTGCACTCCGTCCCTTTGGTAGAGGTCGTTTTGGACCGTAAAAGGTGCGGTTAGGGTCCAGGAATAAAACCCCCGCTGCCGTACAGAGGTTGTCAAGGCGCTGGTTCAAGGTCACGTTCCTTGAGTGAGATGTCCGGCTAGGACCTCTTCTTGGGACCATCCCTACAACGACACGTGTTCGACTTTTGAATCTGCAGTCGTCCACGGCTCCCATGATAGTGCTGGGAATTTTCTCCCTGTGGCCTACTTTACCTCCTCGGAGGTAGAGGTCATTTCCACTCACCATCATGGCACCGACTGAATTCTCGAAGATCTGAGATTTCTCAACCTCTACCCTGATGTGGTGGTTTCCTCGTCCTGGCTGGCAGCAAAGGCAAGCCGCTAGCAGGGGCTGCAAACCTCGTGCTTGGGAATCGCCCACAAGGGTGATCCTCTGACATTTCTCTGCAAAGGTTTGAGGCTTTCCTTCCGGGAGTCACCTATCGGTTCCCTCTTTCTTCTCCATATTATTTTTCTTGCTCTTCTTTTTCTTATTCATCTTTTCCCCCTATCTTTCTTTGTTATGTTCTCTTCTGTTTCTACCATTTCTTCTTCTGCTTCTATTTTATCTTCTGTTTCAACTTTCCTTTCTTTCTTCTTCTTTCCTTTCTTCATTTTCTTCGCTGGTTTATTCATTGTAGTATGCGCACCTAGCTCTCTGGGTAATACTACAGATGCAGTATTTACTACAGGGCTTTAGGTTAGCTCTGCTATCCTGCCTTCGAGCCTGCGAATCTGTCCGGAGTGTTCCAATTCCAGGCTCTTTATTCTCTCTTCCAACTTCCTAGACCTCTCCTCGGAAGCACTGCATATTTCTTTTAACTTATTAATTTGGCCGTTTAGAATGCAGTCAGTGCAGGAACTGGCTGGGTGGCATTTTGAATAACACCCCTCCGGAAAGTCCACACACCACTTATCTATCTGGAATATTGCGCACGCGAATTTGAGTGCTCCTAGTCATTTATTGCCCGTCATTTTGAACACTTTATCACAGTAGAAGCTTTGCGACCAATCTGTAAATAAAAAAGAGGGGGGGGGTGCGATTTCGCCCCGCGTGAGTGGCTCCCGCCTATCCTGTGGAGACTTTTCGCATCTTTCAGAAGGTACGCTCTATGTGCTGTTGTTCGTCCGACCGGAATCGTCAAACTTAGGCGTGCAGTGGCTTCCAACCAAGCAGCACTGACGGTTCCCGAAGGGGCCATCGATTTATCACCAGGTGAACAATGGAGCACGCCTCGTACTAAACTCCTACTAGTTCCTTTCGCGACGGCCAGGATCTAGAGGTAGCGTTCAATGGAAATCCCGCCACACCAAAAGACTCGACCCAATGCTTTTTATTGGCCTAGCAACCAACTTGCGAACAAAGGGCCGTCACCTCGGACCGATGCTACCAGAGGCACCCGTCAACGGTTACTGGGAATGGTCAATAATTACGCGCCAGGGAAGGGGTTAACGGGGCACTACTCTCATCCCATTAATCGTGCCCCAACGCCTATGTCACCTCTAGTTCTAGTCTCTCGCAACCAGTGAGCCTCAATTGGCTTTGTTTAAAGAGGTTCCAAAGCCTCTCTTCTGACGCACGAGGTAGCTGTCAGGTCCTTATATGTAAAAAGATCGAAAAAAAGGTAAAGGTGACATGATAGTATTAGGTTTTGTTTTTTTTTAGTTTTTTTCTTTTTGTATAATAACTGGAAGAGATAGGATAAAAGTGAAAAAGGAGAAGAATAGAGTAGAAAAAAGATGGACGCACTTAGTCTGGAACCTCGTTTACTACCAAATCGACAAGGGAAGCCCTACCAGGTGTACCAAGAAGAGAGGTAGCCCCGCCGACATAGCTCGAAAATTCAAAGGTGCACACAAACTCTCTTCCCACGACAAGGGGGCGTCACCTCTTCCTCTATGAAAGAGAAAGAGAAAGCTGAAGGGCACCAAGAAGAGAGGTACCACCGCCGACATAGCTCGAAAAGTCAAAGGTGCACACAAGCTCTCTTTCCTTGACTAACGGGCGCCACTTTTCCCTCTACGAGAGAGAGAGAGAGAGAGAGAGAGTGTGTGTGTGTGTGTGTGTGTGTAACAAGGATTAACAAGGAAAATAAGTAGCCTAAAAGACCTTACGGTCCATTCAATGAGGGTACTTTTTGACTACCTGACGAGCGGACACATTCCCTCTCAATTGCCTTACGTCCTCCCTAAACGGCCACTAGACTTTATCTAGTTTTGTGTTGAACTGGTCACAGAATTGCTGTTGACAACCTTGATCGAAAGTGCGTTCCAGCTACCGCAGGTACTGTACGTGAATTTTCCACTTCGTAGAATTTTCAATTAACAAAGTTTAGGGGTCACAATTTGCTTTATTTTTCCTTTATTATAGTATTGTGCCTTTTCTTGTTTCTCTCCATGAAGTCTGAATCATGTGGAGTAATAAAATACGCTTACCTTTACGTAAAAGGGATCTTGATCTTCAAGCAGCGGAGCGAGATGATTAACGAGAAGATCCTTCATGTATTGTTTATAATTTAATTTATAAAAATAGAATGAGGATTTAGGAACCTTTTATCTCATACAAAAAAAGAGTAAAGGCCTTTTATGGGAATCAGAAGGTATCTACAGATGTTTTGCTTTCAATCGAATGTATTTTTTTTACAATGGCTCTATACCGAAAACTACTTTTGATCATTCGACATAAAAATGTGTTTATCTCCCGAATTTAAACTCAGTTTCCAAGCATAAATCCTTTAAAGCATTAAATTCTTCATCTAATTGTTCCATCTGCCCTGATTTGTTCATCTTTTTTAAATTCTTTTAGCAATCTTGCATAGGTTTGTGTTCGATGACCTTATCTCTTCGTTGTTTGCTCAGGATGAAAATTGTAAAATAGTGGCTGTTAGATTCATTATCGCTTCAGTTTTGTAGGTGTTTGTCACTTGATCATTAAGTTTGTTAAACTTATTTGGTAATATAATTTGAAAGGTATTTTTGAAGTTTGGGGTCGTTTTAGTGGGTTTTTTCTCTTTATAATGAGTTTGGCTTTCTAGTTTTAGATTTATTTTGATATTGGTTATAAATGACTTGATAAGGAATAAAACTTTTAATAGATATATCCTACTTAAGAGAATTTAATCGATCGCATGTTTTGTTTGATTTTATCACCACCCCCTTCCCCAACATGTCCAACGTCTGCTCTTATCTCTTTTACAAAGAGAAATTCATAGTGTAGAGGTCCGCTTTTACTGCAAATTTTACCAATCCGCTCGTGCGTTCATTTCCCTCAAATAGAAGGCATAAAATATTGACCAATGTAGGAAGATATTTTTGCCCTGTTTTCACAGTATATCACAATGTTCTTTACAACATCTAATACATCAGATAGGACAATAAATAAAGTGAAAAAAAGGTTAGGTCCACAAAAAAGATATAGGAGAAAACTAAGGATAGATAAATAGCAACAAAGCTTCGATGCCCATTGGTGCATAGTGCTGCAAGTTTAAAACCTCTTTCTGCGATGCAATATTGAGTCTGTAGGCTTATTGCAAAGCGTTTACAACATATAAAGTAATTAGTGCAGCAAAGGGACGCACCTTCCAAAACTTTTGGGAGTCGAAAACTAAGAATCAGTCCAATAGGACTAAATTTAGGTTTTTTAGGTGAATTTTGTATCTCTCTCAAGACCAAAATGAAAGAAAGTTCCTCTCTGTATTTTATCAAACGCCAAATTTTCGGGTCAAAAAGCATGAAACAACCTCCCGAGACCCAAGTTTGCAGATAATTGAGCCAGGATTAATTTTTCTTCTTGTTCTTTGCCAAGTGAACTGGAATTAAACATACATACAAATAGTTCAATATGGTGAAAACTGAGCCTTACGACGAAGAAAAACATATTATTAACTTACACTGGGACTCAAACCAACAACTTCTGGCGTCACAAAGATAGGTTTTACCACTAAGCCACGGTAGGCAAAATTCAATACCATATTCTCTCTCCACAAAGACCATATTATCTCTGGACTAATTTCCAGTGGCCTCTGTAAAATTAACATCCCTTATTCGCCCTTCGAAGACTGGTACTGTTCTCAACTGCTTGCCTCTCCAAGTTCTTAGCATTATTTTTTCTGTTTTTCTGATTCATCTCAAATATTTAATACCTTTTTCTCTCATCTTATGATACCTTCTGATTTACAAATGCTGCTGTTTGCTTTATGTTTAAGAAACATAACCTGAACATAAACGACCTGACATGTTATTGCCCAATCTCTCACATCCTTTTGCTCTTAATAGTCCTGGAAAGGTCAATATTATCCCGGATTCTATAGCACAGGTCCTCCTCCAAATTGAAGAGATTTTCCAGTCTGGCGATAAAGCAAGATACACAAATAAATCAGCTTTCCTACATGTAACGGACCGCCTTATCGTGTAACTGATCCTAACCAACCTTAATTCGATTACTTTTCGATTTCAAGGTAACATTTGACATTGTTATTTACATAGTTTTTCTGAACCGACTTCAGAAATTCCTGTGAATCAAAGAAGACCAAACAAGTTTAGTGGCATACAATTTAGTAATATAAGGGCAAGTGGAGTTTATAATATTATTGTTTTAATTCTTATACTTATCCCTTCCCTCCCAGGAGCCTCGTTTGCTGTGACTCTTAGAATTTTCTATCCAATAATAACTGGAGTAACTTTCTGAAAACACAACAACAATAAAAGTGAGGTGTTAATAGTGGTTGCTCCCTCGGATGCTGCTTGCTCTTAAAATATTACCCCTTTTCTTAATCTTGCTAGTTCTCCGATCTCCTATTCTGACGCTGTTAAAGATATAGGCGTGACCTATAGTAGTCACTTATCTCTCAAAGCCCATTTTGATAAAGTCTACAAATCCTCTTTCTGCATTCTCCGTAATCTTAGACCTATCCGCTCACACCATGACCACAACATCTTTGAGGTTGTAATTTACGCTTTACTTACCTCCAGCTATGATCGCACAAAGGATCATCTAGCTGTACCACAAGATTCCACTCTTCGACACATCCAATTAGTTTTAAAATTTGCCGCAAGTGTTCTTCTCCCCCATGGACGTTCCTTTTGCGCAATATCCCTTCTCCTGATCTCCACTTGCTGTCAATTCAATCGAGAAGAACTTTTACGGTATGCTTTCTACATCGATATTAGATCTTAAATAACGCTACACATTCTTACCTATCTTCCTCTCTGACTCTATCCTTACCCAAGAGAACCTTACGCATAAGTTCCACCTTCTCACTACTTGTTCTCCCTCTTCGCCTGTCCTTGAAGACCCTATATATTTTCTCACACATTTATTTAGTCGATATAAAAGAGCTCTTTTAAATTCCATGGCATGGAAGAAAGCCATACAAAAAGTCCATATTATGTGTCGTAGATCAGGTTAGATCTCGTGACCCCTGTTTGCTTTCCGTGTCCTAAAAAGGATAGCGGATAGCATGCAGGGCAACCCTACAATTGGGCCTGACCCGGAATGATGCAATTTAACTATGGGTTGCAATAAATCTCGTAAGAGTGACTAGTTTCCTTATGACGACAGCTACACTTGGCAAAATTAAATCAACTATCTAGGAGGTTCTGGATATCAACCTGGGCAAAACAAAATAAACTTTACTACTGTACAAACAAAAATAAAATAATGAACATGAAAGATAAATGAAAAGAAACAACTGGGTGAATAAGTTTAGAATGTTGGTTCCAGGTTGGAGCCGTAGTATTACATAAGCGAACAAACGCGTACGAAAAGGGAGACTCCAATTCATGGTATATCTGCCACCTAAAGATTTTGCTGCTCGAGAGGAGCAGGAGTATGAGCGTCGAGCTCGATTACTTTCCGAAAGCACGGGTTGGGTTTGTTCTCAGGGCTGATTAGTACTCGGCCGGTTAGAGCCTATTTTCAAAATTTCGCACAAAGGAGCGGAAAGTGAAACGAAATTCCGAATAAAGCACCGGTAAAAGGACGCAGAACCAAGAAAGGATCTTAATTGCTTCTTGGTCGCGGATAGAATAATTTCAACAATGGCTCGGATTATATCCTCCTGGGGAGCTAGCTGGTTATCTCCAAATTGGAAGCCTAAATAGTCGATGTATTGTAGGTGAAGTCACACTTACTGGGACCAATAGTTAAATTATGCTTGTAGAGGATTCAGGTGCTGATTCCACTCATTCGTAGCCACATAAATATTGTCAAAGTAGAATGATATATTTGGCAAGCCATCTAATATCCTTCTATTCAACTGATTATAATTAATTCATGCAATGGAAAGGTTAAAAGGGAGTCGTCCAAATTACATCAGGCTTTTTACGGTCGGAAAAGCATATATTCCTTGACCTGTTTTCCTAGTGGAATTTGATAATAAGCCTTGCGTAATTCCAGCTCGGTTATGAATTTTGCTTTCTCAAAAAGGTGAAGATTTAGGTCGATAAGGGGGATCCATTCTGCATCGAATACGGTTACTGAATTTAATTTCCTAAAATCGATGCACATCCGTTAGGATCCATCTTGTTTCTTAACCATAACAACGGAGAGCAATAATCTGCTTGTCAACCTCAACATTAAATGCTTCTCTTGGGTTTATGGGCAGCGGATACGGCTTAGATCAAATGTGTTCTTGAGTGGTCAATTAGATGTTGTATACAAATTGCGCTGCACAGCCAAGAATTTCAGAGTTGATGTCATCGAATTGTTTCAGGAGTGACTGGGGTTGAGTTTACTGAGGAGACGAATGCTAGTCGCTCACCTTTAGTTCGGCAGACGAGAGTTCAGGTGCGTCTGGCAAGTCGTGTAGGAGATATTCGCTGTTTTGCATTATTCAGGCGACTTGTACTGCACTTAGGGGTTCATGGGGTAATTAGACTCCATAGGCGATTCTTCATCTATTCCTACAATCTGGTTAGCCCATGCGCGTCCTTGATACTTCTTGAGGAGATTGAGGTGGAAAATCTTCCTTCCTGTTGGCGTTTCAATCATATAATCGACTGCTTCTCGTTTTCGATCACTTGATAGGGTCCCTTCCATTTTCTCCCTTTTTTGTTGTTTTCTGTTAGGAGCAACAAAAGACTTCCTCACCTGGCTTAAATTTTCTATGTTCAGTTTGTATTTGAGGTAAATTTAATATTTATCCAGGTTACAATCCGCATTTTGATACGATATTCCAGCGCATTTCTCCAACTTCTGTCGTAATTCAAGCAGATACGAGTACGAGGATTGGATCCAGTTTTTGATACGCATATAGTTCCTTCAATATGCTCAAGGGGCCTCGTACATTTCTTCCGTATAGTAAATCAAACGGAGTTAGACCTAAGGTGTGATGGGGAATTTATCTATACGCAAAAAGGACTGCCAGGAGATATCTGTGAAAATCTATTGGCTGCTCGGCACATAATTCCTTCAGAATGTCTTCAAGAATGCCATTTAACCTTTCGCGCATCCTATTTCCGGCTGAATGGAACGGAGTCATAAAACAGCGGTTTTATCATAGGCAACTTGCCCACATACTCCATAAATTGGGAGGTAAATTGGCGGCCACGATTTGACAGTATCTCTTTCGACAGCCCAACACGGGAGAAAAACGTGATGAGTGTTTGAGCACAAGAGATGCTGTCAATCTTCTTTAGGGGCAGACCCTCGGGAAATCTAGTGGCGAAACCAACCAGAGTTAAAACATAACTATGACCCTCACTTGAAGTTGGAAAAAATGGCCTGATCAAATCAATCGCCACTCGGGAGAAGGGTGCGGAGAGTAATGGGTTCCTCTCTAAGGGTGCAGGCTTGACTCACCCTCTAATTGCGGTCTTGTGGCAGATGTCACACGAACGACAAAAACGCAGGATTTCGTCCGATGCACCTGGCCAATAGAGAAGTATTTAAAGATCCGTTGTGCCTTCTTAGTGTGGCTAAAATAACTCGAGAAAAGACTATCGTGGGCGGTTCGAAGGATGAGGCTAACATGGGAGCGGGGAACAAATACTACTTAGGACTGTGTGCTATTCTTTGCTAGCCACACGCAGTAAAGAAGGTCATCCTTAACAACAAAGAAAATTATTTGTTATCCCTAATAGTCTCTTGCGTCTTGTCTTGCGCTTTTATCCATAAATGGGAGGAGATTCGCAATCGTTCAAGACATTTGTGTCTTCTGAAACGCCAGGAGCTTCCAGAGGTGCGGGCGCTTCTGATTCTTTAATTGCTTGAGCTCAGGTGGTCACTGGTTGAGACACGGGGGGAGGAGGAGGGGGGGGGAATCCGCGGACTCTGGCCAAGTAAAGCAGCCCAGAACTTGATGGGCGTTGCGACGACCTCAGCGCAGCCAGTGAAGTAGACGCACTCGATGTAGTATTTTACCATGGGGAATCTCTTAGAGCGCCAAAAACTTGTCATGATCCGGAGCTACAGGTGGAAGAAATCTGTTAGATATCACGATGCACCCTGTGTCGCGGACGAGAGTTGAGATCCGGCAACCGTTCACGGCTCCAGTTTTAAAATTTGTTGGCTCCAGGAGTGCTTTTGCCAAACGGAAAGTTCACTTGGTGGCTAGCTAGGCTCGGTTCACTTGAAAAAAAGGGGCGCTTCTGGATGCAATTGCGGTTGAACAGGCGTGTCTCTTATATTGTGAACCTGGTTGAGATAGACGCCTCTGAACTCAGAATTCTGATCGCAATTAGTTCTCACACACCACTCTTCAGTAAGTAATGCAAATTCTACAATTTAACTTACAGCAGAATCAGTTCTCATGAGTAACGACGAAGCTAGGAGATTAGACGAAAAGGAAGGGTTAGACCTCACGCTTTATGGGCAGGGGAAAGAGTTTAGGCTATGAAGGGCTAGTCATCTTGATGAGCTTATCCTGTTGTGGGGAACGAATTTGGTTTTATGGACCTTTGCTTCGGGAGAGTGTAATTCAGTCTTCTTCCCTTCCTTTGGAGAGCAATTATGACTATCCACCTATACATCCCCTTCCTCGATGCACTCTTTAAATGTGAAGCACCTCCGGTCTTTCACAAAGGATCTGATCTCTGAAGGAAGTGACTCCAAGACTTGCTATTTGAGGACGAAGTCAATCAAAGTATTGTATTCTTGGGGGACTTTGGACGCGTCTAGCCAGAAATTAAAAATACGCTCTAAGGAATATCCAAACTGTCGAAATGTTTGGTTCGGTTGGATACCACAATGCCGGATGTTTTCACGATAAAAGTCCGGGGTCATGTTATAGGCAGCAAGAAAGCAATTCGGAATTTAACGTGGAATAATCGATGGTTGCCTCTGATGGGAGCAAAATAAAAATATCCCTGAGCTGGGTACTAAGTAAAGGCAACAACTTAGCTACGTCATCTGTTTCAATATCCCAATGATTTACCTCAAAGATTTTCTCGAAGTGAATGAGGTATGACCCGAAATCTTCTCCTTCCATGAAAACAGGCAACTTTATGGACGCAGTTTGTTGTACTTCGGTCCTAGAAGTAATTGAAGTCGTTTCGTTTCTGGCCATGATCATTTACATTTCATGCAAATGAATTTTCTCTCTTTCTTCTCTTTCTTTCGCTCTCTCTCTCTCTTCACGTTCTTTCTCTTTTCTTTCCCTTCTTTCTACTCTTACTGCTCTCCCTTCCTCTTGGATGTAGGCCATTAAATCCTTTCCCTTCAATCTAAGAGACTCACCTTGTGCTTTGAAATCTTCGAAGGTTGACATGTTGTCCTATTTACCAAATTTTACGCAAAAATTAAAAGAAAACAACAAGAGAACGTAACGGGTTTGCGAGCCCAATTTAATCGTAATTCACTAGATTAATTTCAGTCGAAAGCACTAAGGGAAGTGCAAAAGGGTTTTGCTCAACCCGATAATAAAATCACAAAAGAAAGAAAAAAATGACAATAAAAAAAACAACTAAATATTTCACACGATTGAAATTTTATTCCGTTCGTGCAATCGGAATAATTTTTCCGTCTAAGGTCGAGATTTTAACAATATCACCTTATTTTAGCCTTGCTATGATTGAGACGATATGGCATCGATGTCTTACCCCTTTATGCACGCAAAAAAAATGCAATTTCTACTGAATCTTTCAAATATGGCAGAGTATATGGGGCCTGAAAGAAACAAAAATTCCGATGGGGGAAATTAGTGAAGCACAATCCCAAACAAAAAAAAAATTCTTTATAACTTTTAAATAAATATATTCAAAAAGTAAATGAAATAATGTAAACATAATTTAATTGTCAGTAGCTAGAACCAAACCACATAAAACCTGACACGAGTTTAATAAGGGTAAATATAAATATTGGTATTATTATATGTTGTAGCTCAGGTTAGATCTCCTGACCTCCGTTTGCTTTTTGTGTCCGGGAAAAGATAGCAGATAGCACGGAGGGCAACCCTGCAATTTGGCCTTCCTTCGAATGATGCAAATTAACTATGGATTGCAATAAATCTCGTAAGAGTGACTAGTTTCCTTATGACGACAGCTACACTTGGCAGAATTTAATCAACTATCTAAGAGGTTCTGGATATAAAACTGGGCGAAACAAAATAATCTTTACTACTGTACAAATAAAAGTAAAATAATGAACATGAAAGAAAAATGAAAATGAATAACTGGGCGAATAGGTTTAGAATGTTGGTTCTAGGTGTGAGCAGTGAGTATACACAAGCGGCCGCACGCGACCGACAAAGAAGACTCCAATTCATGGTGGATCTGCCACCCAAAGATTTTACTGTTCGAGAGAAGCAGGGGTATGAGCGTCGAGCTCGATTACTTTCCAAAAGCACGGGTTGGGTTTACTCTTAGGGCTGATTAGTACTCGGCTGGTTAGAAGTTATGACGGAAGATACAACCCGTCTTCCAGTAACCACTGCCAGCCTCTAAAGTGGGGATCGAGGGAATATTTTTACCAGGGGCAAAGCTGGGCTCAAATATGGCAGTTACATCGACAAATTTTTTTCTCTTTTTTTCTTGTCTTCGGGCTCTTTAGGTATGAGAGGCCGAGAGAAAGAAACTATAAGGAGAAACAAAATAGACACTCGTAATGGAAATGCAAGTAATCAGGGCACTGGTTTGTATTTCAATAGTTATGACCGGGTTTTATTTAAGTCTGGAATTATTCGGAGGGCAATGAATGTTTTATTCACTATTTATCATTTATCACAACTTAATTCCCGCCTACACTTGGCCAGCAATAAGAGTCTGCAGGCCTTACCTTATGCCTCGTGTTCTCTTGGCAAAATACCAATTTTGCCCAGGCCGATGCTTGACTATTTATACAGAGCTGCCAGAAGTGAATTTTAGACAATTTACTACATCTTGCGAAACCTCCCATTGTTACAATTACATTCGATAATTGGAAAGTCTTATTCGAATGGAGGCTAAGTGTCTTCAAAGGAAGCTCATCTCATTAGTATATTTTTGACTCGAATTTTGCTCGACTGCTGTACTAAATTAGCTAATCTGCTATAATTGATGGGTACCATTCCCGTCCTACGTGTCTCTCTCACTCTCTCTGACATTATGTATTATTATGAATTGCCAGATGTCCTTGGCACGTCTGTCCATCCACACTCTGTTGGTGGGCAACATTTAATACGAAAGTGTTAAGTGTAGCACTAAGGCCATCGAATGAATTCAATAAAGTATAAAAAATAGCCTCCCCAAAGATTAAAAAATAAAAGTGTTATTGCCGTTGGAACGACTCTAACATTAACTATTTCTAATTTAATAGTCAACTACTTCTATTTATACTCTCAGCTTACTCACCATTACCAGTTCCTCCTGCTTTATTACTACCTTAGCCTCTGCTCTTCCGAAATCTTTTGCACGCGTTTCACTCTTTTCTCTTCAATTCCGAGGAACATTTAATAGAGTGTGAAGTTATATATCTAGCTGTCCCTCGTCACTCAATGATAACGCAAGCACTTCTCCTACGAGAGGTCGGTGGCTTATTGGCTGTGGTTGGTAATTTTTCATATATATTTGATATATCATAATGAATTTATGCGCGTAACTTAGAAATATTCAATTTCAGTTACGATAGGGAATTTGATGGTCAAAAAGATAAGGGCCACTAGGACAAAATGATGATTGAATGTGGAAATACCAACAAAACGTCTAATTTGCCCCCAAAATTTCCAGCCAAAGAAACCTTACACACATCAGCTTCGATTTGCCCCCTATGAAAGCTCGGATGCAGAAAACATTATTCAACGCAGACAAGGGTGGCCATCACTTTTCATATTATTGATCCAATATATCACTGTTGTCAATATCAGACAAACAACCGCATTCTTGAAATAATTTCATGGAAAAGCCGAACTTAAGTAACGTGAACAAAGGGCAGAGAAATTCTTGTCATATATCCTGTTACTTTGATGCCATTTTTTATAGATCAAGAAAGGGCTCATCTCCTAAAATCCGTTTGTTTGCCTTGAGAACACCTTGTCAATCCCTTCATCAATGACTTATGCTAGGTTGAGAACAGTTAGTCACAATACACTTATTTATGCCTGAAAATGATGAGGGTAGTATATTTTGTGTTGTATAAGTTTTTCTTGTACAACTTTTTCCCCTATATTCTTACTCCGATTTTCCAAATTACCTTTGCATTGATAATTACTAAGATTCCATGAAAATATATAACAAATAAAAGTGCTCTAAATCATCGCTAGAAAATCAAGGATATCATTTGCGCCAATGTGAAGAAAATAACATGTTTATTTGCTACATTTAGAGACCTTTTCCTCTTCTATAACTTTAGCTACGGTTCGGTTTTTGCTTACATGTTAAAATCAACCTATGTATTTTAGCGTAAATAAGACCATATGCCCGTCACTCTCTAATACCAAAAAAATAACCTTCTCTATTTTCTGGTGCTTAGGAAGGCAACTTAATTCAGTTGCTTTGAGTTTCATGGGCAAAAGATGATCACGAAACGTTTTTGAACAAATATAGCCTCAATAAATTACCCGAAACTGTAAGAGATCAACTTAATTAATTAATGAGTTATATGATTGCTTTTGACTTAAATTGGCGTTTTGAAATGGAAAATTAAAATTATTAAGGTCACAGACTCAAACATAGAATAATAAAAGAGTTCACTTAAACTTTAGTTTCCAATCTGATCCTATCAGCACATTCGAATTGTTTGAATTGGCCGAAACCATAAATTTACAAGTCTATTATTAAAGAAGCTTTGCAAATGCTATCAAGTCTATGTTAAATTGAAATGCGAAAACTTTTGATCAAGTATCAATGTTTATGTACAAATCTATATCGAACATACGTACACGGATACACCTACGAATCGGCATAAAATTTACATGTAAACTTTCTAGAAATAAACTGTATTTTCCATATGATGCCACAGCTTACACAAATCGCAGGTTTAGCAAACAATGGCGATGTAACAAAATATTAGGCTCTCTTTATCTAGTGATTAAATACTTATTTCAACTCTCATCGTTAGGTGCATGATATACAACAATTATAGTCAAGATAGTTTATATATATATATATATATATATATATATATATATATATATATATATATATATATATTAAGAACAATAATACTGCGAGAAAAGATCCCTAAGGAACGCCGATAGTGACCAATGATGCCCTTGATACACTATTCACATTGACAACAACTGTCTACGCTTTACCGGCCAGTCTTCAATCCGTTAAAGTACGCTGCCCGCGATTCTGTTCACTTTTAGCACAGCATTCTCCTTAAATTCTCGTAAAATACTATTAGAATACTATTTGCATACTACTTTAATTTTTGACAAGGCAACTTGAAATCTTTAGAATAATACTAAAATAATAGGTGTATAATACTAGAATACTACTTTTATGCTACTAGAATAGTACTTGAATAGTGCTTAACTAATTACTATACGTATAATAATAGAAAAATACTTGTTAACCGAATACTTGAATTCATTTTCTGGAATAATTGAGATGATTCGTTGAAATCAGCCTAGGACACGATGCGCCACTTCGCAAGCGACTCCTCGGTACCCTAATGGCTCGCAGGCAAAAAAACAGTGGTTCAAAACTACGACAATCAAAGAGGTAAGGACTCATTCTGGAATAACGGGCTCCGCTCCGTGCCCTGCAAGGATACTCCCTCGAACAACCACTCGAGGCCCCTCCTCTTGGAAAATCGTAAGTTATTAAATTTTTCTCTATCACCGTCGAAGATACGTGACGCTTTCCGACTATGAAGCTTCAACTCATCATTTCCTCCCGTTTTCTTTCCGGTCAATATTGTGCTACTCACAGCTCATTAATTTTCTTTAGCTGAACGATTAGTTTTTCTCATAGTGTATCATTTATTGTTGAATTCTTTTATTTGTTTGTATAATAGTAAAGATTATTTAGTTTCCCTTTTTAAATCCCGGAACCACACAAAAATCCAGTGAACTACTTGACAAAATCAGCCAACGGTAGAAAACGCACTCGCATATCCCACGCACTTAAAAGGGGCATTCCCCGTGTCTTTTTGTGGCCAATTCCCCGCGTCTAGCCAGGGCAAGCGAAGGTAAGTCAAGCCTACCTGACATACGAGAGAGTATATATATATATATATAAATATATATATATATATATATATATATATATATATATATATATATATATATATATATATATATATATATACATATATATATATTTATTTATATATATATATATATATATATATATATATATATATATATATATATATAATAAAACTGGTGTCAGGTCTTTAAGCGTGGTTAAAAGATATTATTTAAAGGGTTTTAAGATTGTGGTTCTGTATATTAAGGAAACAATAATTTTCTTGCTAAACTACTTGCCAAATTTAGATACACGATTCCGGTCAAGATTTGAAGTTAATTACTTTGTGATTATGTGACTGTGTATCCCTCGTTATCTGAACCTGAATATTATATCTTGTATACTCTGTGTCAGAGATCATTGAGAGAGAGAGAGAGAGAGAGAGAGAGAGAGAGAGAGAGAGAGAGAGAGAGAGAGAAGAGACTCCTGGTTGACCCTTATTGTTTGCGCTAATGAAGGCGCGAAATTACGAGAGACCATGGTGGCCTGAAAGACACTCATCGCGGAAAGCTTTGAGAAACTTGAAGGTCTCATTGGAAGACGGACAAAGTTTCACCTCGCCAGCTTAGGAACTTTCCCGTGATCGTGGTAATAGGGCGAGACTACCTTCACCTGTTGATACGTAGGACCATGGAACCCACCCCTTTGGGCGGAGGAGGTAAAACCCCGAAGATGAAATAAAAAAAAAGATCAGTGACCTAATGACGAATAAGTCACCTGGCCCAGATGGGTTTCTACCTAAAGTGCTGAAAGAAGTGCGCAATCAAGTGTCACGACACCTAAGCGTAATCTTTAACATGTCAATCCGGACCGAATGCGTTCCTAAAGACTGGCGTGAAGCGGAGGTGACTCTTATCTTCAAGAAAGGAGACCGTAGCTTTTGTCAAACTACCGACCTATCAGTCTGACTTCGATAGTCGGTAAACTCATGGAAAGCATCATGGTGGACAAAATGACGTCGTATTTAGAGTCAAACCTGCTACCGAAAAGTTCCCAGCACGGCTTCCGAAGGCAACGGTCATGCCTAACGAACCTTGTGGAATTCTTCCACTTCGTGTTCAGTGAGCACGATCGGGTCAAGGCGGTGGATGTTATTTGCTTAGACTTTCAGAAAGCCTTTGATAAGGTACCACACCGCCGCCTTCTCCGGAAATTGCGAGCGCTCGGCATAGACGGAAAGGTAGCCGGCTGGATCGAGAACTGGTTAAGTGGCAGACAGCAACGGGCGGTGGCGAATGGACAGTCTTCTGACTGGGTGCTCGTTACTAGCGGGGGCCTCAAGGTTCTGTCCTAAGACCACCAATATTCATCATCTACGTCAATGACATGGACGGTGACATGGTTGCCAAGATTTCCAAATTTGCCGACGATACCAAGCTTGCTATGAACGTTGCAAAGGATGGAAATACTGCCCGCCTGCAGCAAGATCTTGGGAAGATTGGGGAGTGGTTGGACACGTGGCAAATGCCTTTTAACGTGAACAAATGCAAAGTGATGCATATCGGCCAAAAAAAACCCTAATCTCAGTATATCCTTAAGAGCACTACTCTTGAATCAAGTGACACTGAGAATTACTTGGGTGTAACTATCAATAGCGACCTCAAGTTCTCGAAACAGTGCATCGAGGCAGAGAAAAAAGCCCAAAAGATGTTAGGCTACATAAAGCGCCAGTTTGGATACCGTAACAGGGAGATAGTACTTTGTCTGTACAACTTCTTCGTTTGGCCGCACCTAGAGTATGCCGTACAATTTTGGAGTCCTTCGTTTCGAAAGGACATCGCAAGGTTGAAACGCGTACAAGCCAGGGCAACCAAGCTGATCCCTTCTATCCGACATAAAAGTTAGGAGGATAGAATAAAGGAAAGAAATCTATTCTCGCTGGAAACCCGTAGACTCCGTGGTCAGCTCATCGAGGTTTTCAAAATACTTCGAGGGTTCGACAATGTTGGCTACTGGGATATTTTCACACTGAGTAAGAACAGAACGCGCAATCACGGCTTCAAACTTGAACTGAAGCGTTACAACCACAATCTATGTGGTAATTTTTTCACTTACAGTATCTGCGGTAAGTGGAACGCACTTCCAGTGGAAGTTGTCAACAGTGAATATGTTGACCAGTTCAAGTGAAGACGAGACAAAGTCTTGAAAAGTGGCCGTTTAGGGACGCAAAACAATTGAGCAGCCATGTGCCCGCTCGATTGCTAGTCCAAAGGTACCCTCTTTGAATGGACCGTAAGGTCTTCTAGGGTATTTGCTTTCCTTGTTACTCATTGTTACTTCTTGTAAATTCTCCTGTGCCAGAGTTGGAAGGCAGTATCCGCCGCCTGTCCACCCCGTCAGTATCCGCCGCCTGCCCGTCCCGGTAGTATCCGTCGCCTGCTCACCCCGTCAGTATCCGCCGCCTGCTTGCCCCGTTAGTATCCACAGCCGGCCCACCCCGTCAGTATTCACTGTCTGCCTGCCCCTTAGTACCTGTCGTCTCACTTCTTCGTCCGTACCCAGTATTCGGTCCCGTTGGATTCTGTACAATTCCTTGCAGAACCCCTCCAGCTCCATGTATTCTCGTTTAATTAGCATGAGTCTACCTCGTACTCGTTGTTACCCGCTCCTCGAACACAACGCCCCCAGACTTGATTCGGTATTCTAAACTCAAAGGCAAGATCTAACTTCATCCTGTTAGTACTCATTATCAAGAGTCTATTATTTGAACTTTGTGCCAAAGCAAGGATTACTCCCTCGGACCAAATCTTTGAGGTGACAGCAACGCGAAACTTTCCTGTGCAAGTACTCTCGCTACCCCTTCCCCCACCCAGGTTAAGCCTCCATCGTCGGCTTCGTGTACGCTTAAGGTCATTCAAGTGACCCTTCGGTCAGTATGTTCGTTTGTGTGTACGGCGACAGTCCCCACCAAGTTCCCCCCCTTTTAGACGCCGAGACTTGTGTATATCTAAAACGTTGTATAGATTGCTTTAAAACTCCTGTTAACCTTTATACTGAAAATTCGGTTAATTTTCAATCTGTCTGTATTAAAAATTACCCTCGCACACATACGTCATCTCTCTCGTCTGATAAACGCAAAAAGGGTTGAACTTAACCCTATTCTACAACACTCTGCCATTTGAATGATTCAGAAAAATTGTATTTGTTCAGGTTCGTTTGGCGTACGTAGGGGTAGGCGCCAAGGCTTGTTCACCTCACTCACAGATTTCGCATCGTGTGAATTAAGCGAGTTCTTTTTCCGTGTGTGTTTTTTTGTGTGTTTACTACTGGGTCACGTAAAACTCATTGGCACTTCCGTCAGTGCTCATAAGTGCGTTAAGTGAAACCCGATTAATTCGAGATCGACAAACCAACTACATTCTCTTGTTGTGTACGTTATTATTTTTAATTACAAACAGGTGAGATTTAAAGTCTTTTTCGAAATTTTCAAGGCATAAGGAGAATCTCTGGGTCTAGCTGGGAAGGATCTAATGCCCTATATCCAAGAAGAAGAGAGAACAGCCCGAGAGGAAAGAAGAGAAAGAGAAGAGAAAGAATGAGAAGAAAGAAGCAAAAAATAAAAGGAATAAAGGGAGAGAATTCGTTTGCACTAATACGAGATGACAAAGACGAGAAACAAAACCCTATCCATTACTTCGGGGACCCTAATCCAGCAACCCAGATCTGTCAAACTGCCTGTCTTCAAAGAAGGGGGAATACTTCGCTTCATATTTAACCAACTTCGAGAAAATCTTCGAAGTAAATCACTAGGACATAGAATCAGAAGGCGTAGCTAAATTGTTGCCCCTACTGAACACCCACCTGAGGGATATTTTTTTTCCTACCCTCAGGGGCAACAATTGATTAATCATCGTGATTATTACCGTGTAAAGTTTAGGCAGTGCTGAATTCAGCCCAATTAAACCTTCAGACAGTTAGGGTATACATTACAATAGCAGCTTAATTTCTGGCTTGACGCATCAAAAGTGCCCCATGAATCGCTTCCTTCAGAAATCAGATCGTTCGTCAAGGACAGAACATGCAGCAGTTTCAAGTAGTGCACAGAAGAAGCTGGCGTCTATTCAGCAAGCCACAATTACTACCCCAAAGAAGGAAAGGAAGTGGAACCATCTTCTCCCAAATCGAAGGTAAATAGGCATATATTCGTTCCCACAACAAGGAAAATTTTGTCACGATAACAGGCCATTCCTAGCAGAAACCTTTTCGAACATCAGTCAGACGAGAAGCCCAGCCTTTCTTCTCTAACCTGCCCTGAGTCAGCGTTCTACAGGAAGACTATTGTGCGTTATTCCTGCGGAATCAAAGGTCATCTGTGAACAAATTGCCCTCAAAACTCTCAATTAAGGAATAACTATTTCCACCAGGTGCACCGGATGAGCTCTACCCCTTATCAGATCCCGTCTTAACCGGAAACTCCTCTCTTTTCAAACAAACCAGGTTCCGCTGGCTGCTAGGTGAACTCTTTGTTCAACAAAAGCAACCCTGGGGGACTTCAATTCGAGACTGGTACGGCGAATGGCTGCCGTATCTCCACCCACGTCCGAGATATAGGTTGCACGTGACTCTTGGTCTCGGATAAGCTACTCCCACCAGTAATTCCGGATCACGATCAACCCCCAATCGTGCATGATTACCTGCGATGCGCTAATCGGTTCTCATCGTTAAGTGCCATATAGACTGCGCCTACTTCACTGGCTGGGCCAAAATAGTGGCAGCATCCATCAAGTTTTGTGCCACTCTGATTGAGCAGAGCACCAAAGTTTCGTCACCTTCGGTGGCTCAGCCCGTGACCACATGCTCACCACCGAAGCAGGAGTTTAGAAGCACCCGCACCCCTGGGAACCCCCGCTGCTTTAGAATATAGCAATGTCGTAAACGAGGACTTTGCTAAGAAACAGAAGAACTGTAAATCCCTTGGTCCTCTGTGGTCTAAGGCCCAAAATAAGACGCAAGAGTCTATTAGAAGTGGCAAATTAATTTCCTTCTTCGTTAAGGATAACCTCCTCTACCGCATATGCTCCGAGGGAGATCAGACCGAGTCTCGAGCATTATGTGTTCCCCGATCTCATGTGCGACTTATTTTACAAACCGCAATTGATAGCCTCTTCTCGGGTCACTTCAGCCCCACAAAGGCCCCGTAACGAATCCGTAAGTATTTATTATTGGCCAAGAGCGACGGATAAAATTCTGCGCTCTTGTCGATCATGCGACATATGCCAGAAAACTGCTATTAAGGGACGAGTTATCCGGCCCCCCATAATCTGCGAATTTTTCTTCCGAGTGGCAATCGACTTGGTTGGACCAATCCACCCACCATCTAGTGAGGGCCATAGGTATGTCCTCACTCTGGTCGATTTTGCCAGCAGGTTTCCCACGACTGTCCCAGTCAACAAAATTGACAGCATTTCCTGTGCCGAAGCCCTTATCAATATCTTTTCCCGCGTTGGATTATCGAAGGAAATATTTTCAGACCGTGACCGTCAATTTATCTCCCATTTGATGGAGCAGGTAGGAAAGCTAATCATGGTAAATCCCCAATTTACCATCCCATTTCAACCCGCCGTAAACGGTATGTGCGGGAGGCTGAATGGGAATCTCAAAGCAATTCTGCTGAAGATTTACGACGAGCAGCCAAGAGAATGGCATCGTTATCTGCAGTTTCGTCGGCTCCCCTTTGGTCTCATCACTGCCTGCAGTAATTATAATAGGATGAAGAAACAGATATTAGATGGGCTACCCCATGTATCATTCTATTTGGATAATATTTATGTGGCTACATATGAATGGTACCAGCACCTGACCGTTCTTCAAGCGCTGCTGCAAAGGCTCAGGGACCATAATTTGACAATTGGTTCGAAAAAATATCATTTTTCCTACAATACCATAGATTACTTAGGCTTCCGCATAGTTAATAATAAATTAACCCCTCCGAAGGTAAAGATTCTAGCCATTGTAAAAATGTCGCTGACCGCAACCAAAATGCAGTTAAGGTCATTCCTGTGTTCCACCTCCTTTTATCAGCGATTCATTCTAAATTTTACCACCCTTTCTTCTGCCCTGTGCGAGATCCTGAAGAAGAATAAGGCCCCAGAGCAACTCGTTTGGACTCCGTTGTCAATCACAAGCTTCAAACAACTTAAGGGTAACCTCGCTTTGGCCCCGATATTACGGTTGCCCGATTCCGACGAATCATTTGGCATCCGGACGGACGCTAGCAATGACGGCATCGGTTGTGTATTAGTACAGTACGGAATAAATAACGAGCGTTTTCCCATCGCTTACGCCAGCCGAAATTAATTAACGCGCGGAAAGAACTACGCTGTGAATGAGCATGAAGCCCTCGTAATAATTTTAGGAATTCAAAAATTTAAAAAGTATCTAATAGGGAAGGAATTTGTAATAGAGACCGATCACAAACCTTTGTCATACCTTCGAAATATTAAAAACAACAATGGTAGATTTAGCCCATAGCTTAAGCCAAAATCTGGTAGATACCCTCCCAAGTAAATCTTGAGACTCCTTTTTTTATTTTGTATATATGTCCAAATAAATTTCGGTCAGAAACATGGACCCCTTTTGTATTTAAATAAACTTTACATTTATTTTAGGGAGCCGAGAAAGATGTGCTCTCTCCTGAAATTCAGTGTTTAAAATCATGATTGTTGCAAATTTGTTTGTTTTTTGGGGGGATAATGATCGATCTATGTACATTATTTATTTTGTATTCTTCTTGTTTTTTTTTTGTATCTTGTATTGCTTTGCTATTTTTTTGTGATGCGATATAGATTTTATTTTTATATATTGTATTCCTTTTAAATTTAGTACAATGTGTTCTTTTATTTCGTGTTGCGAAGTTATTGCACCCCATTTCCCATTTCTCGAGATGTCCCTCATTCCGGAAGTTCCATCTTAAGGGGGGGAGAAGATGTCAGAGAGAGAGTCACGCGGGCAAAGAAGCCTAGAGAGTATCTCACGGACGAAAGGACCTTCAACCGGCGTCTTTTGGCAAACTTCCGGGGCGATAACGGAGCCCAGCACCCAAATCAGCAAGAGCGCGCTAAGCCCTTTCTCGCTGCGCCTTTGAGACGGAGTGGAGCCGGCTTCCGACGGCAAACAAAATCGCTTCCGGCGAAGTCGTATATATTTTCAGCACGGGAACTAGCAAAGCAGTATTCAAGCAGAAGTCAGGTAGTACTCACGCAGTATCCAAACAGTAATCGAGTGGATTCGTTGAAATCAGCCTCCAACACGACGCACCAATTTTCAAGCGACTCCCCGGCACCTTAAGAGCTCGCAGGAAAGAAATCAGTTGCTCAGAGCTACGGTAGTCAAGGACGTAAGGACTTATTCTGGAATAACGGGCTCCGCTCCGTTCCCTGCAAGGATACTCCCTCGAACAACAAATCGAGCCTCCAACTCTTAGAAAATCATAGGCTTATTACATTTTTCTTTAGCACCATCAAAAAGGCGTGATGCTTTCTGACTAGGAAGCTTCACCTTATCATCTCCTCCCGTTTTTTACGGTAAATATTGTGCTACTCACAGCTCGTGCCGAAGCATTCATTATAAATTATTTTTTTTGGCTGAACGATTAGTTTTTCCCATAGTGTATCATTTATTGTTAAATTCTTTTATTTGTTTGTATAATAGTAAAGATTAATTTGTTTCGCTTGTTTCAAATCCCAGAACCACACAAAAAGCCATTAAACGATTTGACTAAATCGGCCAACGGTAGTAAACGCAGTCGCATATCCTACACCCATGGTGTTGACCCTACTGAGGTAGGCAGAGGTGTGTGCAGAGCCACCACAAGCCGACCTATATATATATATATATATATATATATATATATATATATATATAGGGTCATTATATATTAACAACCGTTGGCCGACCGCTGGCCCACCGCTCACCGATTGATGGGCCACCCATCGCCGAACAGTTAGCGACTTACGAAGACTTGTTGCGAACGAGAGGTGGTCGCTGGAGACCTGTCAGAAGTTTGATGGTCGTGACTAGTGGCTGACTGGTGGCCGACTGGTGGGTCACCAGTGGCCAACTACTCGTAGATGGTCGGCGCCCGATGCCAGGTGGCAGCCACACTGATCGCCACCCGGACGCCCACTAGTAGCACACCGGTCGCACAACTCCTCGCTCACCCTCTGCGACTACCTCTTTTTAGGTTTTGTGTCACCGAACGATCGCTTGATTTTCGGTCACAGGTAGTCGGAAACAGGTCGTAAGCTTGGTGTAACTGGGGCCCAAAGCTATTCACGGCGTGGTGAGTACCCTTGAGGTATTGGAGTTTCTGTGACGCCGCAGCGAGCCGAAAAGATGTCGAGATAGTCTCTTCTCGTTTACCAGGATATGTAGGGATTGGGGAAATTAAAATAAACCCTCTGTTGTATATTGATAAATGTGTACCTTATTTCTAAAAATAGTACAAAAAATGCAGGATTTCTTTTGATACACTTTTAGATAAGTGAGTATTCTATTTTATAAACATATCTTATTTTGAGATATAATAATAAGAAAACTTCCTTAATATGTCCACAGAGACCCATTGAGCGCATGGAACAAGCAGTAAGTTAACTCATGTGTATGTATAGAGGCTGTGTAACTCTCCTTATGTGCACTTTGCATAATAAATCTGACCCAAAGTTTAATTCATTTCATATTAAACTTTTATGCTTCCTAAAAAAAGTCAGCACAATTTTTACGAGAAATTATTAAATTTGGAATATTTTTTTACGTAACGTGACTGTGTTTTGTGGCTTCACAAAAATACTTCTTTATTAAGGAACTTGAAAGCAAACGCATAGCCAATTGCAACACTCCTTTCTTTCCTCTCCTGTCTTCCCAGTATAACACACAAACACACTCTATTCCAAGGAATCCTGCCGATGGGTATCTATATCCACATACCTCTGACGCGGAACAGGTCCCCCTATCCCGAAGCGACGAAGGTTCCCCCTGAACGCTGTTTGGTGTCAAAGACATAATACTTCCTAGCACCTCTCTCCAAACAGGACCGGCCTCTGGTGCCCTCGGGCTCACCATCGATTGTCATACTGATCTTTATGTCAATTTCATCCGGTCGGGTGGATCTGGATAAGGGCAGGTTGGCGAACCACTACTACTACACCGCTATATTTCCTCTTCCGTTTTCACAGCCCAACACACACGCACGCGCGCAAGAACCCTCTGTTCCAATCATAGCCACCAAGAGGATAAATAATACTCGGTACAAGACAAAATTCGGACTCCCTCCCCAGATTTAAAAAAACATAAGGCACATATATGCTTTACTTTACAGGGTAAACAAAAAATATCATTAGTAAACATTTTTTTTAATAGTAGCGTGACTTCTGGGCCATCCTGTACAATGGACAATAAAATACTAGTATATTAAAAAATAATCATATACTGAATAATGCTTTTCGAGCTTTCTTGGCAGCAAAATTTTTTAGGACATCATCAAATTGAATTTTTGTGCAAATTTAGATTCATTGCTAAGTTTTGCTGAATCTGCAATTCGGTCTTGTGCCATAGTACTACGTAGATAGTTTAGACAATTTTAAGTTCACTGAAAGATCGTTCAGCTGAAGAGACAGTTTCAGGAATGGACATAAAAATACGAAGCGCAATGCAAATATTCGGGAATATGTTCTCAAGCTGTAATTCCGTAATTTTGTTCAGAATATCTCAAGGTTTCAATGGAATGTTTACAAAGTTGCCTTGGTGCACCATTTTTGGGGTATTCCACTTCATGAATTTGCTCACTGTTGATGTCATCCTTGTATTTCTCGACGAAATCAGAGGCTCTTTGTCGCCAGCTTTATAATTTCTCTGGTTTAGAAGGTATCATGTAGTTCCACAGAAACAATATGGTTTCCAACAAGTTTCTTGAACCGTCAAACCGAAGAGTTAAGCCACCAATGACGTTGTCGAGGATCTTGTAAAACACAAATTTCCTGAATTTTGCCTCTTCTATAGAATCATTATCTTCATTCATTTATCTGAAATCATCATCCGGGCTTTATTCGTCATTGAATTACATTCTCTTTCTCTGTCTCTTTACATTCAGATTCACTTCAATCCCCATGATTGATGAAACATGTTTTGATTCATTCCATATTTTTTTCCAGTTTCTACGAAGATCTTTCAAACATTCTATCAACTCGTTGACTTTTGTGACTCCAACATCAATTGTAGCATGTCTTGTTTGCAGAACCTTATTACTGATATCAATTGGTGACAAAATCTCTAACCAAATTGCTGACATAATCACACAAGTAAACGATGAGACATACTTAATAGCGCCATGTATTTTAGTCGTTGTTTTATGCGTAAGATACAATGTTAACAGTATTCAAGTGCAGCCCGAATGCTGGTAAGGTTTGCTGCAAATAGTTTTACACAATCTATTCTCGAAGACCATCTTGTATCGCACTTGTTGTGAAGCGACTGATTTCCTGTCTTGTTCAGAAGAATCTCCCTACGTCGTGGACTGGAGCTGAAGAAGGTGTATTTTGTTTGAATTCTTACAAAAACGGTGAAGGCTTCAGGAAAACATTAAGCAGACTCAGTTCCACATTAATTTGAAGTATGGCATCAACAGAGTGAAAAAAGTGCCAAAGCATTTTCAAACACAATACGTGCATGTATTCCTTTGTATTTTCACGCCATATTGCATACATTGTCATAGCTTTGCCCGCTGCAATCTGAGAAAGGGATGCTGTTCTATTTCAACGTTTCCAGTACCATTTTCGCAATATCCTCTCCAGTTTTGTTACTGCAATCAACAAACTTCAAAAATCGCTCCTCGATAACATATGCAAAATCGTCTTTCACAAGATATCTTGGAAACAAGCTGGTTTGCCTAACATGAGAGGAGCCTGCTGTTTCATCCACCCTAATTGAACAGTATTTTGAGAAGTTTCTTTCAAAGAGAATTGGTTGTGCAACAAGTTCTGAGAAAAGAGAAACAAATTCGTTTTGAATCTCTGCTGAGACATGGTGTACCTGTAGTTTCCCTCTTTTCTGCTGCAATTCCTTTTCTTTTAGCACATGTTTCTTCAGAACATGATCCCACCGACACAGCAGTTCTACGAAGCCCTCAAAGTTTCCATGTCTTTCATCTCAATTTTTTTGCGAATATCTTCTAAATAATATACCTCTCTCTCCCAGAAAAAGAACAATGCCTATGATCCGCCTTAAAAGATTGTGCCATCTTGCTGCTTCAGATTCAATGGAAGCTTCAAAAAGAGTTTCAATGCAGTTGTCTGATTTCAATCGTCCTTCAAAATCACTCCAGGCCAAATAACACTCCCTATGGGCATTGCATCTTTCATGTTCAGGAATTTTGTGAACTTGTTTTCTCCGTTTTACGCTTGCAGCGTAGCCCTGTAATGTTGCTAGACACGAATGCGATTTTAAAGTTTCGGTTTCTTTTTAAAAGAGACGGCACGGAAAACAAAAACTGGACTGTTGTGGTGGACTCCATACCAGCCAATCTCGTCTTGAAATTTCACCATTTTGATTTCAGGGAATGCATGTCGATTACTGTAACGTGGAAATGAAGTTGGGAAATTGAGATAGCCTTGTCTGAGACATTCTTCAACTGTCTCAGCGGTTAATTTCTCATGAACACCAATATCAACACTCACATCTGGCATACATCCTGTCATTGTACTCGCAGCAGGAAACGTAACATTATTTGTCCCTTTTCTGAATACGGTACCAGCAGGTACCGCTTCTAGCCTTTAATCATTTCAGTTATCTGACCTATTGGAGCAATTCCATCATATTGTTGCTCAGCTCTTTGTTCGAGATCTGTATTTATGTCAACAAGCTTTCTTACACCTACTTGAGAGCCTCCAGTCCTCATTTTTCATTCTCTTCGTGTAGCTTTCTTTCTTTTTGTTTTTGAGCCCCAAACTTCTGACTTGACATTGTTTGCACGCAAAATCTGAAAAAACTATGCATTTTACTAAAGCAACTGACTGATATATATTATTTGTAGAATGAATGTTTCTTATCCTGGCTATATTTTGGATTAAGGAGCCTCTCACTTTTGTATATATTTAAGATAAAGAATTACAATTTATTATTTTATTCTCTGTTATTGTACTATATGTACACAAAATTATTGTCTGACTCGGTTACATTATAGTGTCAGGATAAATATTACATTAAGTTGAGTCTTTAATTGTGGAATTAAAACATACAAGATTCAAGATTCAAGATAGTATAAAGTTAGAATGTGGAGAGAATGTTAGGATAGATAGAAAATATTGTGTAAAGAGTACGAGTAAGTTTTGATGGGATGATAATGAGTGTAAGATAAACGATAAGATGAGGATGATAATTATTTGTATAATTTTTTGTTTCATTTTGCTTTAGGTATAAAAATTTAGCATTCGAACCTTTGTTTTCTCTTTGCTCAATCGAGCATCTTTATTATTTTGTATGTATTAGTTTTTGTCGTTTTTTTGTGCTAATTTCGCATCTTTTCTTTTAATATATATATATATATATATATATATATATATATATATATATATATATATATATATATATATATATATATATATATATAAACGAGTATATATTTATTTATTAAATTTTAAATTGTTATCTTCTTTGTTAATCTCGGTAATATTTTTATCTATATATCGGGTTGACGTTGTTTAGGGTTTTTTTTTCAGGCTGTCGTTAAAACGTTGTTTGTAGTGTAAGTGCCGGATTTCGTTTTCCGGTACTACTATTTGGTTGATTTCGTTTTGGGAAATTATGTTTTTTATATTATCCCACAGTTTCGTTGAACGTTCTTTTAGGGTTAAATTTAAGGGTTCTAGTGCAGATCTTCGATGGAGTTCCTCAGATGTTATGCCGTCCTGTCTTTTTGAGTTAGTGATGAACATTGTGGCTTGATTTTGAATACGTCGGACCTTTTTTAATTGTGTATTCATCGGTACTATTGGGTAAAGGAGCTTGGGACGAACTAGGGCCATGTATAATTTTCTTTTGTTTTTATTGCTTAGGTTTATGAATCTGTACAGCTCTGACATGGTAAGTTTCATTTCGTTAATTTTCTGTGTTATCTGGCCGCTGTACCCTGTTGTTGTTAGTTTTAGACCGAGGACGCGCCCTTCCGTGGAATATGGATATGCTTCTCCATCGACTCGTATTGAAGCTGCTTTTTGTCTGTTTACGGGTATTAATTTGAATTTATCTTTGTTTGTTTCGATTTTATTTCTTTGTTCGTAGTCATTCTATATTTCCCTCGCTGTTCTATGAGCTACGTCTCGGAGATTCTTCCTGTCGCTGGTGATTATTTGTGCGATGTTATCCGCTAGTTGGATGTACATCGCACATTTGTGGGTTGGTTGTGGAAGGTCTCTGTTGTAAACTATGTACAGCGTTGGAGAGAGGCTTCCTCCCTGGGAGACACCCGTTTGCAGGTCGATATGGTCGCCTGTTTGGCCGTTTATTTGTAGTACGGCTTTTCTTTCATCCAGGTAGTTGCATAATGTTTTGCAAACATTTAGTTGCAGATTAAAGCTGCAGATCTTGGCTTTTAGGCTGGGCAACCACACCTTGTCGAAGGCTTTAGCAACGTCACGGAGTACTATGTCTACTTTGTTGCCTCGCGCTGTTTCTGTGGCAATTTTTTCGGTTATTATCACCAACGCGGTGTCCGTTCCTCGCTTACTCCTGAACCCGTGTTTTTGTGGGTTGTACAGGTTATTTTCAGTAAGGTGTTTAATTAACCTGTCGTTTAGGAGTTTTGCTAGTACTTTACCCGGAAATTCGAAGAGCGAGATCGGGCGGTAGCTTCCGACTTGGTGTTTTAATTTGCCCGGCTTTCGTAGGAAGATCAACTTTGCCTGCTTAAAGGTGTAAGGAAAGTACCCAATATTAAGGCAGGCTTTGAAGATCTTCACTATCGATTCATGCACATTTTCTGGAGCATTTATTAGGTGTGACTTTGTTATCCCGCTTTGACCTGGTGCTTTTTGTTTGAAAGATTTTAGGACTGTTTAATATTCATCTATTGAGAAGGGCATTCCCTCCCCCAAGGGGTGGTTTCGTTCTTCGTCGACGTGTATGCATGGTGCAGTGCATTCTTGTTGCACTTCTAGGGCTTGTAGGACTTCCTCTTCGTGCTCTATCTAATATTCTTGGTTCTCCTCCGGTGTTATCGAGAATATTTTTTCCAGTGATTCTGGAAGTGCTTTTGGAGTTCTTCGTTTAGTGATTCCTCTCTATTTCAAGGCATCTACTTATATCTACTCTGTCTATTCCATTAAAAATCTGATAAATAAGTTAGTATCTCTGCTTTGGCAATCTTTTTCATTAATTTGCATACTACTGATGTTAAGCTGATAGGCCTATAGTTACTAACATCCTCTCTTACTTCATTTTTAAACATAGGTTCTATATGAGCATTCTTCCAATCACTTTTTGTACCTCCACAAATTCAAGTGAACGAGTGAAAATTTTATTCAAACAAAGGCTTATTTTTTCAATTAAAGGCCTAGGTTAAATTTCATCCGGTCCTGCTCCTTTATGTTTATCCAAACTTATAAAAGCATTTCAGCAATCTGTTCCTCAGATAATGGGACGGTATTAACAACTTGTTACAACTAACAACATGAGAATTAACAAATTGTTAACAACCAGGATACACTCCCCCTTATTTTGTTCCCTAATTTCGGGTATTGTTGCTTCACTTCTCAGATTATATAGCAATGATATATTATATAATACATAATTTATATATTACAGTTTAGTTTATTTTAATGAAAATCATTATAAAATATTTTCATTTGTAGAAAATAAATGGGAACGCCCCTCCTCCCCCCCTAAATCACAACATTTATGTCATTTCGACAGAACACTCACGGCAATGCCAATTTTTGCAGCGTCAATCACTCCTCTCCTTCTTCGGCCTCTTCTTCTTTTTGACGAAATGCTATTATCAACATCGCGAGATCAAGGGCGAGTTTGGATTACATGCAAGTTTTGATTGCATTTTTACTCAACATACCAGCGATTGGCATGCTGCTCTTTATGTCGGTTTCACTAGAGATGGATTTCGTTACCTACCTAACTACAACACCTTTCATTTGGTTCATTAATGTGAGAACCAACGAGTGAAAGGGATAGATGAAGAAGCGAAAATGTGAGGACAATATGATCTAGCTTGGTTTGTTGGGGCCTGGAGGGCACGCAATCTTCCATATGTTAGTTGCAGCACGGTTGCCCATGAAAAAGTGGACAGATAAATAATATAACCACAGCGATAAATAAATCGAAGGGACAAATAGGGGGGTTCTTAACTCTATCCTTCCCTTTCATTTGGGTATGAATCCATCCCGACAAATGAAACCAGCATAAGGATTAACAGAACAATCCTAGTTGGTAGGGGTGGGATACAAGAAGGGTCTTTGTCACCAGCCATTCAGAGATGAGAAATCTTTATGGCTCAAGGAAGAGCCACCCGTTCCATGCCAAGGAAGTATGGACTGGAAACCCTTCCACGGGTTCCTACAGTGCAAAAGTGTGAGAGTGTGTGCATCTGTGTTTGAAAGAAAACGGTCAAATACAACTTGTTATAATTGCCCTGGTCGCGATCACGCATAAGCCTAAAGTTGTCTGTCGCATGGACGAAACTCGCTACCTCAATATGACTGGTGGGAGCTCCCTACAATCCCCGAAATGTTGGTGTTCCCACTGGGACTCAAACTCGTTATCTAGTCGTGGAAATGTAACGCCTTATTCACTGCGCAAATATAATGATATTTTTCTTCAGTTTATTAGTGACATTAGTGCTAATGATAAGAGAGTAAGTAAACAAACGTTATATCTCGGGAATTTGTTTTTAATCCATTAATCTTTTGATGTACCCGAATATACTCGATTAAATTCGTTAGAATCGGAAATTAGATTTCCGATCGGACGAAAAGATTAATAATCTCTCCGTGGCGCGTTGCCAAGGAGACCGTGATGACGTCAGAGTCATGTAACAAACTTGTAGTGCAATAACTAAAATCCTTTAATATTGAGGTATCCGAAAATACTCGGATAAAGTCGTTAGAATCGAAAATTCGATTCCAGCTCTGACTAAAAGACCAAGGATATAAAGTGTCCCGTTGCCAAGGAGACCAAGGTGAGGTCAAAGTCGGGTAATTACTTAATATCTCAAAAAAATTTATGAATGCTTTAATCTTTTAATGTATCCGTATATATTAAGGTAAACCAATTAGAATGATAAATTCGGGCAAATTCGTTAAGTTAGCAGAATTAAATTAAGAAATACCTTGTAGTAATCTTAATTTTAATATTATTAATGCTATTACCTCGAACACAATTTATGCTCTTTCATCGACGGTGGGAGGACAAAGGATTTTCTTTATAGCCATTGATTCTGTCCATTATTTCGACCCGAATGGTTACCTATGCGTTAATTCTCAAGCATTGGTAATCAAGTCATAGAGAGGTTTATAGACAAAGTTTTATACGGCGAATAACTGAAGATGTTCTTGTAAAAATGAGGTCTCTATCGTAACGAACCTAAAACAAAGGCTAAAAAAAAAGAGCAAAAAACAACCAGAAACTAAGCAAAAAAGCAAGAAGAAGAAGAAAGAAGCACCCTCCGCCTCCCTTGGCGCAAGAACTTGCGACCTACAACAAAGACGGTCAAATAAAATGGGAGGAGCGCAGCTTCATTCAAAAAGTCATATAATCCATAAGTCTGTGTAGATGAGCCCCTCCCGGTGTATTGCAACCAACTCGGCCGTTAAGAAACATGCAGCAACCGGTAGAGCCCCGCTTTCTTTAAATAGAGGGGATATGGCGTGGAAATCGACCCTCTCTTGGTACGTGGAGCCATCTGTATCCAGCGTGACACGAAATCTGCTCCAAAAAAGGCGAGCTCGAAACTTCCGCCGCTGTGGAACGCTATGCGGACGCTTTGTCCTCTCCATAGCTATGGAAATGGCCTTCATTTATATTACACTATGCACAAGCTATGTGGTATCCATGAATATCGAAATGTGATTGATTAAAATAAAGCAATGCACAAGTTATATGCTGTTAGTAGCTATGGTAATGTGGTTGAATTATATAACGCTCTGCTTAGGTGAAGTGGTTTCCATGGATATGGAAATGTGGTGGATTTATCTAACGCTATGCACAAGCTATGTAGTCTCTCTAGCAATTAAATGTGGCTTGATATATATTTTGCTATGCACAAAGTATGTGGTCTCTATAGCTATAGAAATGTGGTTGAATTATATAAAACATTGCGTAATATATTTGGTCTCCATAACTATGGGAATAGGTTTGATTTATATGCCCAAGCTAGGTATGTAGTCTCCATTGATATAGTAATGTGTAAGCTATCTAGTCTCTAATGCTAAGAAAAAGTTATTGATTCATATAGAGCTATGCGCAAGCTATGTGATTTGCATAGCTATAGAAATATAGTTGATTTATATAGAACTGTATCATCGAGGCGACCATATCTATAGAAAAATATTTAATTTATATAGCGCAAGCTATGTTTGTAGCAGAATGAGGTCAAATGGCGACCACGTGCCCACGTGGATCCTGAGATCACCGCCTGGAGCTGTGAAAGCATAGATAAACGTGAGCAAGGAGGTGGCCGACGCCGTTATCACACGCCCCAGCTGTATTTTCCTAGGGACCGATGTCATTGTCTCCCGCGGCTCGTTCGAAGATTGAAATCCGTAGGACATTCCAACCAACGTTATCACGATTCCCCGTTCTCCCGAAGGAGTCGCTGACTTTTTCACAAATTCACGTGCGCGCTCGGAGCCACCTGACTAGGTGCCTATATAACGCTTCGAAGGAGTTGAGAGAGCAGCACTATTAGACTTCCACGTACTCCGGCAAACGAGCCGAAGGACGCCCCCCCCCCTCCTACCCAGCGGCGATTTCGATTCGAGTTGAAAGCTAAATCGATCCGTTAACTCTGCCATAGTCAATCGGCTAGCTACAAACTTAGTGAACTCTGCCATAATCAATCGGCAAGTACTTAAAAAGGATTCCCAACTCCGAAGCCTCGATAAGTGCTCCCTCGTCTGAAGTAAGAGGTAAACGGACTTCTTCCGTCGCATTCATCGTACCCGAACTGGCCCCTTTTGGGCAAGGAGCACGTAAGATTATCGTAACAGTTGCCGCCTGCAGATTGATCTTTAATCTAGTTACCCAATTGCTCTATTATTTGTCTGAACGCCACAGTTTGAAATCCCCGTTTAAATCACCAAACTGAATCGGATTTCTTTAATCCCTTAATTAACTTACCTGTATCTCGTGTGGACCTTTAACCCTGTCTGGGCGACCATTCCCTCTAAACCCAATTTTTTTGTAAATATAAATATCATTTTGTTGTTCGTAAAGATATATTTTCGTCATTGTCCTTCTTTTGCAACCCCAGCGCGTACCAGCTACCTCTTAATCTTTGGCCAACTTGCACTCTGAAATATTTGTTTAAAAGGACCCCGCAAAGTTAATAATAAACCATCCCCACTGGACTCATAACAATTTTCCCTATCCCTAGCGGTCTTCAACCAACTTTGGCCCCAAGCCCCAAAGTACCTACGTATATATATATATATATATATATATATATATATATATATATATATATATATATATATATATATATATATAGAGAGAGAGAGAGAGAGAGAGAGAGTCTGACCATTCCACGCCAATGTTCTCCATTGCTATGCAAGCTATTCTGTCTAAATAGCTACGAAAATTCAGTTTATTTATTTAATTTATAACATTATGCGAAGTCTAAGAACTTTATAGCAACCCTCCATGCAGCTGTCAGCCATCATTTAATCTTCTTTCAATTTTCGCCCTATTGATATTTATGTCATATTTTTCCTGAAATTTTATTGGACTTTTTTTTGTTTAATCGTCTAAATCAAGATTCAGAAAATGGGGAAATAATTGCTATGCCTCCCAAAGATTTCCTGGAAAAGACAAAGGTGAATTATCCCTAAATTCCTAATGAAAGTATCCTCTCAAATGTTTCACACCTTTCTCTAAAAGAGTATATTTGCCATCCAGTTGTCTTTAATTACGCTTAATAAACTAGGCAATTTCGAATAACTAGTAAAGTGGAATCATATATTGTTTTCAGTGAAAGCAATCATTCGTACGCTCTGCCGAATACACTAAATCAATCGATGCCCTTGTTATAAATTTTGTAGGGATGTTGTGATTATAGGTTTTGTATGGTTATGAGATTTCCGAGTTCAGTATTTTCGATACTTTTCCTATTATCGACAGCATTTATTTACTAAAGCATTAGGTTAGATTGTTATTAAAACCAAAACTATCAAACAGTATTTAATTCACAAAACATCAATATATAATTCAATTAAAGTTGAGATTCTGGAGAACAAGACTTTTTGAATGCTTCCAGATTTTTTGGTTATAATAACATAACAAGCGGCAGACGACTGTTAATAAACCAATTTCTGGGACGTATATTCTTAACCTACTTTCGACAAGTGGACTTCCTGCAATCTCACTATATACGCGAGCCAAAGTAAACTTCATTTCTCACCCCATTTAACACAGTTGCCTAGCTGGCAGAATACCATCTCTTGCAGCAAAGCCATAGCATCTTCTTCGGTACGAGCCTGAGGGAACTTATTTATTCTAAAAATATACAAATCTTAGATAAAAAAACTTTGAGTAAAATAAAAATGGCTCTCGATAATAGGAAAGTAAAAAAAACGCCGAGTGTCGATAGTATGAAAGTAAAAAAAATTAGCTGTCGATAATAAGAAAGTAAAAACGAGTGTAGATAATAGGAAAGTAAAAAATTCGCTTTCGAGAATAGAAAAGTAAAAAGATTGACTGGCGATAATAGAAAAGTAAAAGAATTCGCTGTCCTTAATGGAAATCTAAATATTAGTCGGCATGAGCCCCTTAGGAACTTAATCAGTAGTTTGACTATGTAAGACGAAGTACATACATCACTTGTTGTTCGGCCGTTTCTGTCCCATGCTGCGCAAAGACCTCCCCGTGATGTTTGCCCGAGCCACGGTAAAACGCTTGAGATAATTTCCGCCTCTGATCAAATGTCATCTGCGTCCATGTCTTCTCGTTATATATTTGACTCATGCTTATGATTTCTTGTGTCGATCTTTCATCGTTTGTCCTAGCAACGTGTCCGGTCTACCTATTTTCATTTATAGATATTTTATTTTTTTACTATCCCCACCATCCAAGTGTGTACACTTGTCAGTGTTGCTTTATGTTGCATGAATCTGTTTTTCTCACCTTGTGAATGTTTCCTTTTAGTATCCTATACATGTTAGACTGACGAATGTTGAAACCGGCAAAATGAAATGGGCGAATACTTTGCATCTTAATTAGAGAGACATACAAGCGCTGCTTCTAAACATGTACTGGAGATCATTTTATCTTATCCTTCTAAAACATTTTTCTTTTTTTGTTAATTTTTGCGGGTCACATTTAGAGCCACAGTATGTATGCCTTAATCTATTCTAAATTTGATAATAATTATCTTTTTCTCATCAGCAATAATATTGCTGAATAAATTTCGTGTTTACAAAGTTTATTTTCGGTTCGAATATGAAGTTGGCTTCCGATAATTGTGTGATATTCGCCTTCAACGTAAAGTTAGATCTCCTTTCTTCCTCATCCCGAATTCTAATATTTTCTTGAATACCTCTCTAAACCTCTTTGGAGATGAGTGCTTTTCCTGGACACATAAGTAAAATGGTGGCATGGCAGTACATCTAACAGATGTTATCAGAGATCTCATCAAGCACTTTCTTCTTTATCCCTCATAGAACTAAATTAGTATTCGGATAATGTCTTTATCTTTATTCAAATTCATTCATCTAAAGACATTTCTTATTCATTAGTATCCATTGGTATTATTGATAAAATCTTCCTCCTCTCCCAGTGGGACTTTTGTTTAGCAAATCATTGCTCTCTCTCTATTACTTTAATGCATTTTTGCCTACATTTGTTTGTTCCTGCATGCTGGAATGCAGTTTATTATGACATATAAACCTATAAAAAAGGTTTGTGTGATCATTCATCCCTTATCCATATATATTGGTTAGGCAGATAATCTGTGAACTCTGTTTTAATAATGAGAATGAAACTTGTGATGAATGTAAGAACTGTGGTCCACGAACAAAGATTTTTGAACGAGATGGGGAAAACTCACCTTGTAAACCCTTTATAGAGGAGTTAATACGAATGAGAAGATCCAGAGAAAGTGTGAAAACATATGTGATGGCACATAACAAAGCCAAATTCTATGTCCAATTCATCTATGACGAGCTGCTTCAATATTTTAATCCTAATCTCTTTACTTCAAATCCAATAAAGCGGGGACAGAAAATCTTTAAGTGGGAGCTTGTTCAGGACCTAAGTTTTAAGGATACACTCCTATTCATGCCATGATCGTTGAAAAAACTGCCAAACGCAATGGGTATCCCTGAAGTGGGAAAAGGTTATTTTCGGTACGATTTTTTTCAGAGGAAACGTTGAATTATATTTGTCTGGTCCCAGAAAATAAAGGTATATTAACTATGAGAAATGAGAAAAAATTACCTTTTGACAGTAATTTTTACCCGAATTTCCAGGATGGAGAATACAATATTCATACAGAGTGTATTAAGTATTGCATTCAAGATGTTTATATCCTCCGCCTGTGTTTTGAGAAGTTTAGGTGTTCATTCATCATGAGATTTAACATTGCTCCTATGCAGTCTTGCATCACAATAGCCTCCTTATGTTACAAGGTGTATAAAGATGTCTTCTTACCAGAAAATTTAATTGCAATTATCGATAGGAAGAAATCAAAAGATTTTCTTATAAGGTTATACGTTGGCTTATGTTTGAAGAATATGTTAGAGCAATCCCAATTTTCCATGCAAGAAACGGTGGTGAGCAAAATCTTTCCTTGGGTGGGAGATTACTTTTCCCTGACAGGTTTTCCCCAACAAGAGATAGAACCGTATTTCTCTTTCATGAATGTCATTGGCATGGGTGTCAAAAAGAGAACTGTACTCTCAAACAAGATGTTTCCATTGGTGGACGTGGGTCGTTGGACTGTTATTACCACACAACAGAGAGTGATTGAATTCTCGGTAGTAAATATCAAGTAATCATTCTCTGAGAGTGTGAATTTGAAACAATGATGCAAAGCATTCCAGGACGACGTGAGGTAATTAATAGAATTTTCGCCAATGTAGTGAATGGTGTATTAAATGTGGGAAGTGCATTTTTTTGGCGGCAGATATAACCCATTTATATTATACTATCTACCAACCTAAGGTTTCAAAATACTTTATGACGATTTTTGCTCCTTATACCACTACTGTATGAAAAACAATCCATACCCCGTAGGATCACCTCAGTGTTGCGTATCTGTGCACGAAATTCCGTCTATTGAAGAATTCACCGATGGTATGAATGAAACATATTTCGGTATCGCAAAAGTTGATGTTTTCCTTCCTAATGATCTGTAGATTCCAGTTCATTCTCAATCCATAGATGGTAAACCTACTTTCACACTATCTACCACATGCGCTCAGCTAAACTCACGCGATGTCATCACTTTGAAAAACAACGTATGATTGGCGGAGTGTACACTGTCGTGGTGTGACATTATATTATATCAATACTATATTATATCTATGGGAAAGGGACTAATAACTTAAAGGAGAACCGACAAAGGGGCGGAACGCCACGACTTTCGACGCGTGGGGCAGCGAGAATTGAGTGCAAAACGAGGTCAGGTAAAATTTGGGCAATGGCACAGCTCAAGGTTATTTAAAGAGGCACGTAAAAAATATAATTTTATTTACATAAAATAAGAGAATCCATGGGTAAAATTATATTCGTAAATGAGGGGGAGAATTGCAGAGTTATGCATCAGACTCTGAAGTTAGAAATTTATGCTTTACAGAAGGAGACTATTCCAATGGGGAGGATTAACTCGAATGGGTTGCTGAAGGTGGTGGGAGGGGGGCTTACGGAGGATTCCGGGCAATAAACGTGAGGGCGACGGCACTCGGAGCTTCTAAGTGGGAAGTTGACGTAATGACGGTTCTCCAAGGGGGGGGGGGGCGGTAACGTCCGGTCCAGGGGAGAGTATTTCGTCTACTCGAAGACGAGGATGGAACGAGGAGGGCTTCTACAGGAGTTGATGAGTGGAGTCAGAAAAATCGCTCGGTGGCGATCGTCAAATGGAAATACCTCACTGGGTGGGCTAATTCCAATGACACGAAAAGTTCAGCCATCACTTTGCTTCGTTGTTAAGCACCTGACTTGGAACTAGTGGGAATGCTTCTTGGATCCTGGTGGGAGTCCTCAGCTCTGTATCTCCCACCTGAAAGACGAGCCCTATATATCCGAGGCTTTCCCTGCAGGGGTGGGGGAAACAGCGCTACTCTCGAATGGCCTCGAACCTTCATGCCCAGGCGATTCTAACCCGCAAAAGGGTGGTCCGAGGTGGACTCGGTTCGAGGCTACCGCCTGTGGATGGGGGGGGGGGGGAGGCTTACTAATTTAAGCCTAACCAAATTCTAAAATTTTCTTTAATGCATGGATGTCACTTCCGTGCTGGAAAAGAAATTCAACGTGGAATTCCCCCGCATACACCAACCACTCGTGAACTAAAACTTGCCATGGAAAAGAAGTATAAGATCAAAAAAATTTACGATTTTAGGGAGTTTGAAAAGAGAGATGGTTTGTTTTCAGATTATATAAAAACATTTCTAGAAGAAAAAATAGAAGATTCTGAATTCCCGCGAAGAAGGTTGGAGAGAAGGAGAAAATGGAATATGTGAAGAGGGTGAATCAGTCATCTTCCTGCGACTAATTTTTTTCTGCAATATTACCACATTGTACAACGAATATGAAGTCATTAATTTCTAAAACTTGAAGTCGATTATGATAATAATAATAATAATAATAAAAACTTTAAGTCTGAAATAATAATAATAATAATAATAATAAAAATAAAGATGAAATGAAAAAAAACGTGTTCAATTATCAATGTCTTAATTTGTCTACAAAAAAACTCATAACATTCTCTCGATCTTGTGAGAATGAGAATTCATTCATCTTTGCATCTTCAATCTTAGTTTTCATCAGCTGATGGGAATACCATGAGAGAAAGCGAAATAACAGGGGTTTTGTATCAAATATAACGATGTTCACTACTTTCTCACCATCATTAACCATGTAAGAATGCAATAGGCAGAAAAACTTATCAACCCATTTATTGTCACGATCGGTAGTCCTCCGACAAAGAAAAACTTATCTATAAGTTTTTTTTTAATTTTTCACTGATGATTAAATCTTCTAAATCCATAAACTGGAGATTTTCAATAACTTCTTTTCCGTTATTGTAGTTGGAAGATGGTTAGACTGACCCACTCTACAGAAATTTAATCCGATCAATTGGGTGTTCATGAATAGGTGACGAAGATGATCTAAGAAATGAACCGTAGATGAATAGTCTGGGCTAAATTTATAATCCAATCCACACACATCTTCAGTTGCAAAATATTTACCAAGTTTGGGTGTGATACGGTGTGGATGGAGGCACATCGTAGAACGTGTGACATACAGAGTTGTTTAACAACAAATGATTTAAAAGATGGCAACTAAACGGACCAATCAAGGAATTAAAACAAAATTAAGTGGCAAATCCACTGTTGACGGGCAGAATAATACATGATAAATCAGCTCGATGCAGTCTTTATTTTCCCTCTACCGATTTGCTTCAGTATGTGTTTACTAAATATCGCTTGTTTTTTGCTGCATTTAACCAAGGCTGGTAGTGACTAATGCTAGGGGTGGGAGGCGCCATTTTACTTCTAATCTAACCCAGTGTATGTTTGGGTTAGTGAGAGGTCGAGTAGACTCAGCCTCCACATTAAGGGGCTCGGGGGGGGGAGAATCGGTATTTACCCCGTATTACTACTAGCGGTATGATACTATTTTCTTTTTGAACCCCGTTCGCATTTTCATCCCCTTTTCCCTTTCAGTTATAAATCTTGGTCTCTCATAAGATGAAGAGTTTTTGTGTATTTCTCTTATCAAGAAGGTCTGCTACTCATCCATGGGCTTTCTTGACAATCTTCAGTGGAAAAGCCTGCGAGAAACTTGGGACACCTACTAAATGTCTTTGTTTCCTCTTGTATTAATTCTTTCAATTTTATATTCTGTGGCTTGCCGACTAATTCTTCCCTCTCTCACCGGCCTTTTACCAATACCCAGTCTTCTTTAGTGTTATTTTTCTCTTAAAATGTTGCTTTGTCCGTATTCGTTTTCTCAAAACATTCCCTCTTTTTTTTCAGGCACGTTTCTATCATTTGTCTCTTCCAGGGCTTCCCTTTCCCATCAGTTTTCGTCCTTGGTCTTCTTTCTTTGATTTAAAGAAATGAGTGAGGGATCACAGGTCCAAATAGTACCGTAAAAACATTGTTTTTACTATCATAAGTACAAATATATAAGTACAATATACCGAGTTATACATGATTGTATACGAGTTTTCTTCCGCTGAAAAAACGCAGAAATTAGTCTAATTATGAGGTCTCCATGGTAACGGAATCTCGGCTAAATATATTCGTAAGCGACATTTTGCTCTTTTTATAAATACATTCACTCCTTTTCTCAATATAAGCTGTTGACAAGTTCAGGAGTGTATATATTATAATATAAGCAGAGGTGATAAAGATATATTTTGTAACAATGGCAGTTACAAACATGAGAAAAGCCCTGGAGATATCCCTTCCCTTATGTTTGTAACTACCCTATATAAAGGCAATCCCAAAGGAAGGATAAGAGTAAGAAAAGGAAAGTTGTGGGAGGATTTATTTGATGAGCTGGACAGTGAGGGGAACCTGAGAATGTTCTGGCAATCAATCAAGAAAGTGCAACATAACCCACCACTGAAAGAAATGAGAATAAAGAACTGTAACGAGTGAAGAGATAATAGATTAGCTATTCGGGGACCATTGGAGCCAGGTATTCATCATCATGGGGGAGGAAAATGCATCTTTGACTTGGAACATAAAACCAGGATCATGGAGGAGCTGAAACTCCAACGTAATCTATAATACTGTAGAGGAAGCTAACGGAAGCGGTGGCAAAATAAGTACGGAAGAACTAAGAACGCTAGTCCAAGCCTTCAAGCAGAAAGTCTAGGGGCCACAACGAAAAACGAGATCGAGTGTAATTAAGCCCCCGGAAAAGTTATTGAAGGGGTTGTTCGAAATTTTCAATGCAATTTGGAGCATCGGCTATTTGCTGGACAAATTACGGTTGTTTAAAATTATATTTGTGCCAAAAGCGGGCAAGTAACCTACACAATCAATATTATAGCTAAGGTTTTGGGAAAGAATTGTATGCAAGAGGTTGGTGTAGCACCTCGAGACGGACCATAAGTTCAAGGCCCAACATTACGGATTCAGCAGAAAGAAAGGTACATTGGAGCAATGGTTGAGTAAAAAGCGTGTGATATGCAGCATGGCTTTTGAAAGGTATGGAGGGATGGACTGAAGTATAACTAGTTAAGGATGGAGCGTAGAGAGAAAATGACCAGGTTGTTATGCAGCTTCATTAGCAACAAGCAAGACTGTATGTATGGTATTAGGTTGTTATGAAAGCCACACCTTTAAGACTGACGAGGGGCTCACTCAGAGGAGTTGTCTCTTTCCAGTCGTCTATGCTATGCATACGAATGATTTGCCATTTTATCTAAGGCATGAAACGGCCTCTGAGCAGTTCGCGTGACGACGTCGCCCAAATTATCGCGAACTTGACGAGAACAGCAAACAAGACGGCCAAAAACATAGTTAAGAAGATCTTGAACCTCAATAGGTATGAGACCCTATGGAAGATTAAGATGAATAGCGATAAGTTAGTAGTGATACTAACGAAACGAAAGTATTGGGTTTTAAAATATGTAAAACCAGGTTAAAAACACAAGAAGGGGAAAGGATAAGAATAGCTGAGGTGAAGTTGGCACAATTAGGGCGGTTTTTAGAACTGTCGCCCAAGAAGACAAGGAAATTTTAATTGGTGATAGTTAAAGCTACCGTATTACACTTAACTGTTCCGCCTGTTGGTAATTCGAAGAATGCAATGACCAAACTTCAGAGGGTCCAAAATCTATGTATCCAATGGATTAGAGGCACTAGGAGGTTGGAAGTGAGAAGGCAGGAAGAAATACATAAGGAAGTTAAAAAGAAACCGCTTAATATATTGTTATATGAAAGGGCAAAGAAGATTTTGGTGAAGAATGAGGGACTGATAGATCATTAGGAGGATAGACTGAGAGGAAGATTGGGAATTGTAATAAAATATTAATTTCCCATTAGGAGGATTATAATAGACTGAAATATAGATCCGTATTTTGTATAAACCTTAAACTATTAATTAAGTGAAAGGTTGCAAGTGAAGTAAAGTTAAAGTGATTTATATCTAGCGAATAGATAAAGATTAAAAGATCATAGTAAAAGTGGAGTTGAGGGTAAGATTGGTAAATAAGAATAAAGAGAAAGAACGATCCAGTCACCTGGAAACTATTTCCACTTCTACATACTTTCCAACACATCTCTCCACACATATTCCAATTCCAACACTATCCTATAACTTCTAATACTAATTTTAATCTTCATACACCTTTAGAACCTTTGTTTTCATTGGTCTCGGGCTGATGACGGAAACTAGTCACTGCCGCAAGTGGTTTCCGCAATAGAAATTTCCAAGGAAATGCATCTCATTTTCTCATCTATAAGCTTGATACGGTGTATATCTAATAATGACATAAAATTTGTGTATATATTTTTAAGATGATGAATATTTGTTTCTTACATATTTTTCCTTCTTTCTCTAGAGTGATAAACATTTTCCAAGTAATAAAATCTTTTTAGGATGAAGCCAAATATGTTATTGCTTTTCGCTCGTATTTTTTTCCGGATCAGGTTTGCTCCTAAATGAGCTTTGATTTCAAAACAGGTGATAAGGTCTTTGTGTTTTGAAGAATAATGGCAATGTTGGATAAGGAAGAAAAGGGTTTCTTTTGTCCTTCGCTGACAGACAGGGGGGAAGGACTATAAAAGCACGGATTATGGAGGGACAGATGGAGCGAGCAGAATCAGGATAGGAGGGTAAAGTAGGGGGAAAATGTTGAATGATGATAACTCCTAAAGGATCATATGTATACTTACACCTTGCTCTATTTGAAATATAATCTTCATTGACTGGGCCTCGAATCACCGATGTTTCGTACAAAAAGTAGAGGCGTTACCATTAAGCAAGTGTTATTAACGACCTTTCCCGATGTAAGGGGGTTAGTCTGTATTCATGTTGAAGGAGTTTAAAGTAGATAATAGACAGATTGATTGTTTCTGAAAACGTTAAGGCCTTCTCCAGAGATCCCTTAAGAAGATTTCAGTCACAAATTAACTCGGCAATTGGTAGATAGTTGTAGAAAGGAGGGAATTGGATTCTTTGAATATTTGAAGATAAAGGTGTTTACAATATGATAAGTACAACTTGCGTCAGACGGCATGTTCCTGCATTTGAATGAAAGGTTGCAGGTCGCTAAGTCTATCGATTGGAAGCTTAAAGCATGGAAAGAGGAGTGTGGTTTTTAGATTCGATAAAGATAATAAATTTGAAAAGAGTCTGTACGTTTGCAGGCTGAAAGTAATTTGAATGATTTGAAAGTACATTACAAGAGAACCAAAGTTTTCGTCAACGTTTCAAATATTTGACGATATATGGAATATTGCAACAAAAAAATGAATGTAAACTGACCCTGGCCCGCTCAAGACGATCATTAATTTACTTAGCCTTAACGCGCAAACACAATATTAAAAATACTTAATAGATAGGAAGGTCATTTGAAAGGTAAGAGTGGAAAGTTAGGCCAGATGGCAGTTATTTTTAAGCGATGCTGATCTATTTTGATGGATTCTGAAAGCGAGAGTGTTGCCCGCAACAAATCTCACAAAATCTTATGCCGCCAAACCCACCAGAAGGAGGAGGCTCAAGAACGAGGGCCCCTCACCGTGGTTTTGTGTTTCCAAATGTGTATCCACTTACTCTCGTTGCCTAGGATACATTACTCTAAATTAAGAGGGGGAGTTGTGAACGTGCAACTATGATCAATACAGGAGGCTGTCATAAAATATGGTAGCAGTAAAAATCAATATAATCCAAATAGTCCTAAAATGGTCAGCAAGCGAGGAGATGAAATTAGGCCCGCCGACGGTTTAGCTCTCTGGTAGATAGATAAAGACGGCAGACAGACAAAAGAAGGGTAGATTGTAAAAGCAGGGTATGCAAATTGATGAGGAGAAGGGAAAGTCCACAGGCGTAAATTAAATGAATGAGAAACGTAATATAAATGTCACGAAGGAGCCCAGTGTAAATTTGAAGCTTTCTTATGAGTTAAGTAAACCGCTTCACCTTTTAAAAAGTTCAGATTTCATCTGGCAAATTGTTGCTAATCGCTATTCTTATTATTACTCGTATTTAAAATGTCGCAATTTTCCATACTCCTACCAAACCAGTAAATTCCGTCCTTTTCAACCCTAATTTTTTCTTATTTTTACCAGCCATAAGCAATTCGGACACATTCAAACATTCTTCCCTGCATCCAGCATTTAATCTTTATGACTAGGGACGCTTCGGCGCAATTGATGATATCTATCGAGCCAATTACTATCTCTCAGTCGAAACCTTTTGTTCGAACTGATTTTGTCTATTACCAACAGGCTATAATTTTTTCTCTCTACCCCAGGCAATGGACTCCCCCCCTAGGGAAGAGCTTGCGCTTCGCTAGTAAGATTAAAATTTAAAATCTAAAAAAGGGCAGCCGTGGTGATTCTGAATTTCATCATTTGTAATTCTTTGGGTTTTAAAAAATTCACAAAATTTCGATACTTATATTTGTTTCTGAACTTCACCATTTTATTTTTTGATATTATAAAAGAATTCTTAGAAATAACTTGGATAAAAAAAAACAAGTCATTTGTCCACTAAGGAAAAAAAACATTTATTAATTTTTCAGCCATCTTCAAAAATCCCGTTATATAATTATAGAGTTAGTGATGATGATGATGATGATGATGATGATGATGATGATGATTTAGGGTAATTTATTCTATAAATAATTCTCATATAATATCTAGAGAGCAAGAAATAACATTGTTCTTTCAATGCTCTCGAATTTGAGCTAAATCCTTAAATACTAAAGCTTTCTCTAATATTGTTCTCATTCCTTCTTGGGACATTGCGAATTTTATGGGTATTCTAAATGCTGCTGAGGTCCATTAGGTTTCGTGCCCTTATGTAATGAACGTTTATATTGTTAAGCATTTATTTTTCCTGTTCAACTCATATATGCTCTAAACAGAATAAATAGGTTATAATTGAATAGTGAATATATAGACCTATATTGATTATTTCAAACGAAAATATGGTGCGGTTTGGTCCCAAATCGAGAGAAGGGAAGGAAAATCTACGTTAAGAATATGTTTATGATGTTTATAAACTGGGCTTAAGTTATGTGGAGACTTTTCAGGATTAGAAAAATACATGGAGTTTGTTTTTATGCTAATGTGTGGTGGTGGGAAAGCTACATCGAGTGACAGTATGATCCTCCAGGTTCCACTTGACTTTACCTCTTGACCCCGGTGAGCAAAGAATCCCATGGCATGGCATATTCCTCCTTGGACTTGAACTTGGGCTATAGAATAAATCAAGCAGATAAAAGGAAGAGCTGAGAGAATAAAGAGCAGGCATGTTGAAATACTACGGAGCCACCAACTGGCCATCACACAATGAGGAAGGACACTGCTTGGTCCAAACCACGTCCAGCAAACTCTCCAGTGTTACAACTGACGCCTTTTACGACGACTAGAAAATAGGGCTTATACGAGTGTTTGGTAGACGTTTTGCAACTTTAAAATTGGGAAATCTTATCCGAGAGTACAAATGGTGTATGAAAGGTCAGGGGGATTTCATAGCTACCCCCCTCCAAGTTTCTCTATACCATATGTTTATTTAAATGTTTGCTCATGCATTTATTGATTTACATTTCATATTTTAGTAGATATAGCTGTCTGAGCATTTACGTTTCCATAATAACCAACATTTAATCTAAAAATATACAAGAATGATATAAATAATGGTGATGATAATAAAAGGTTGGATTTCACCCAAGCTTATCAAACGGGAGTTAAATATTTGAAGATTAACTTAATTGTTTCGGTTATGTAATATGTGAGTGCAGAGTTTAGAGGCTGCATTCTAAAGGGTCATTTCGCATATATAGAAATATAGTTAGATACACGGTACAATTTGTTTTTTATGCTGTTTTGCCCCTCTTAATCTACAAATATAGCTAATTTGGGCTAGAATAGATTTGGCCATTTTTAAAATTATTTTTTAACTTGAACGAGACAAAATTGCCGCTATTGACATACGTTGCGTATTTATATGTCTGCTGATTTGCCCATTTTTGTTTTTAGTGTACAGACAAACTTTAATTTCGATGTATTGTCACTTCATCAGAGCGAATTTTCTAAAATCAAATTAAAACACGTAATATCTGATACTTTGACTTTATTTTCTGACGAGGGCTGTGACGTGATATCGTGGGACCTACGTTCGCTTAATTGAGGCTGACACGTCATCCAAAGGAATTCTAGAATTTTCGTTCGCTTTGATCAGCCAGTTTCCCTCCTAATTATTTTATTGAATATTAAATTGGATTAAGATTATTACGATTTTGTCATGAAAGAGTTATTTTATATTTAGTGTTAAGAACTTTCATTGTATGTTGATGTAGCATTGGGATTTTGAATGATCCGTATTTTTTTGTGTTCCGTGGAATTCAATGTCAAGGCCTTCATTCTTCACAGAAGAGAGACCATTTTTTTGTGCTTGAAGAAGAAAGTTGTGTTCGGGAACAGAGTGGATTTCGTGTACTTATTTTCCGGTTTCGGGCGTCTCGGAAGGCTATTGCTATTTAAGGCTATTGTAATTTAAGGCCATCCTGATTTAAGGCTATCGTGAGTTAGGGTTACCGTGAGTTAGTTTACCGTGAGCTAAGGTTACCGTGAGTTAAGGTTACCGTGAGTTAAGTTTATTGTGATTGATTGACTTAGTGTAAGACAACCGGCAGAGTTGTACCCCTTTTGCATTTTAGTGCGGGTTTACCGCGACTGTTGTGCCTCTGGTGCATCTTTGGTAGGACAACCGTGTGTGGTGTCCTTGTTTTCGTGTGGCCCATACTAGGCCTGATATTGGTGGTCGTGAGTGCCCCTTTATTTTTGTTCGCGTAGGTACATTGTAGTTACGTTACCGGCGAGTGCTTCCCTCCGTGGCTCAACCTTCTTTCTCCGTGGTCTCATAGATAGGAATATCATACGTGCGTTATTTTGTGTACATATTTGTTCTTGTGTCTTCCATACTCTAAATATTTTTACATGTTCCCAAAGGTCATTCCTTAGCTCGACCTATCAAAGTTGTAATTAATTTTTAGGTCTTTGAATATATCGGCATTTTCAAGTCGATTCATTTATCAAACTTTTTTAAATAAAAGTTTTCTCGTTTTAAGTCGACGCATCTTCTATCCTTGGCTATAAACTTTTGAGGTTGAAGAATCTGGGCATGTCACCTGACCCCAGTTTGTGACACTCTCTGGTAAGCAAATGGCATTTAACTTTGGTTAAATTTAGAAATTGTTATCATTCTATACGTAAGCATGTGTATCTAAGTATATTTATCTATTGGTTCTGATTCTAAAATGAAAAAAATTATGTCCCAATGATATTACAGGATCATCTTCACAAATGAGAAAACATGCTCCTTAGCACTTAATTTGAACGAATATGTGAAGAGAGAGATTCACTCGGCTTCCTTTCCCCTTACCACATGAATGAGGACATGCATAGTGGCACGATTACTGGTGGTATGTGGGGAAGGATTTCATACACCGGTCCCAGGGAACTTTTCAAAGTTGAAGGCTAAATATAGATTTAGGATCAAATTCTGCCCACCTTTCCATTATCGCCACAATAACGTAAGAACATATTACACTACAACGATTTCGGCTCATTCACTAATTGCTTCTGGATCGAATTGAGATTTATGGAATTTCCATAGGATCGAAACAACATTATAAAGCATTACTACCCGTACCAGTTATTTACCGATGACCAAGGGCTGTATCAAGATGGGAGGTGCGAATTACCAAATATTCCTATTGAGTCGTTGTGAAGGTTTGCAGTTGGAGAAGGGGCAATAACCTAGAGGTTGCGCTACTCAAAACCAATCAATTTTAATTAGAGAATGTTTTAACGGGCATGACCTTTACTGGAAACTAATGGGCATTTTGTGGTTGGTTTTGTCACAGTGGCAATTCATCTTCTTTAATGATCAGGTCTGATGAGATCGAATTTTTTGACAAATGTTCTTCACAGATGGAAAAGTCGTTCGAGATGACAAATTATGTGTTACTTCATGCTGGCATTGGCACTACAGTCTCCTTCTTTCTTCAAACTTAACTTATCTGTTGTGTTCAAAAGAATTTTCTTCTCTGATGAAAGATGTCCAGAGTTTCCTGTCCCTAACATCTGTTTTCCAGTTCTCAATATCACATTTTTTCATATTTGCTTTGTGTGATCTTAAATCTTTTCTTTTACTGTATATCTATTTATTAAATTGTAAAATTTTCTTTCTCCCAAGTTTTTAGCCAAACCAATGAGTAAAATAGTACCATTTTTGAGATAGCGACATGCTAGAGAAGTATGTCATACTCCAATACTCCACATACCAGGGAAGGGCAAGCAGAGCTCCATTCTTCTATTGATGAGTTGTAGTGTAATGGCGATATGAATAGAAAAATAGAGAACTCTACGAATAAAAGAGGTTTTATATGCTTCACTTTATCGTATGGTACTGATAACGTCTAAAATGTCGGCAGTAGCACTCATCTACCATTCCATCCCAAGTAGAGAGTAGCATCTGCTAGTACTTCATTTAGTTTTTAACAATTTCGCAAAAGCATCCTTGTAAAGTATTAGAAAATTTCTATCAACTAAAGGAATTATTTTAGTTACAAAGGTTCTGGGTAGTGATTACTAACGAGGGCACAGCCTGACGAAAAAGGTATGCAAAAAAATACCAACGCAATATAAAAATACGCAAAACTTAATCATCATCAAACAAAGAGAATGAGTCATGATTAAGAGGCATGGCCAAATGCATCAGTGGATACAATCCTTTCCCAGGGGCCCCAGCGTACAATCAATAATTAAAAAAATAATTAAATTATGTTGAAGAGGATCGGCTCCTCTAAAAACTCTAGGAAACTAGACCTTAGCGTGCAAGAGCCGCCTCTAGCGCCAGGGATAAGCAGTAGCGAAGCTGTTTAGACCGATTTCCGGACACATACAACGCACGAAGATTTCACGGACTAGGAAATTATACTGAAATGTAGCGTCAATTTTGGGAGACGAAGCACCGCTTCGGATTCAGACAGCGGTTGGAAAATTACCAAATTCATTGAAATTTAAATCTAATAAATACTAAAGTTTTCCTTGGGAGAAAAGGAAGCTTGTAAAACTTGAAGAAGTTTTAGCGTAAAAGTTTTCTACCCATAATTTGCGGCGTGATAACGAAAACTCTGAGAATATAGAATAGTAAATATATATATATATATATATATATATATATATATATATATATATTCACATTATAGCATGTTTTATTAAAAGCGACCGCTAGTTTCGAATTAATAATTATCTTTTCAATCTTCTCGATTTGTCTTATATTCGCCTTTTCTTCATTGTTTGACCTGTGGATAAGCGTACCGAAGTTCAGTGGGGGCTGATTTTTGTTATTTTGCCAAATGTAGAAATTAATTAATGTAATTTAGCACTTTCTTCAATTTAACTGACGCGTTTCGATACATCGAGTATCATCTTCAGAGTTACAATGGGGAATTATTACAAAGTATTCAGTTTATATATGTTACAAAATGTGTTAAGAAAATTTGCGAACGAAGCTATACACCTATAGGCAGGTTGGATCCAGGTGATAAAGGTCGGAGAAATAGGTAGCCAGAGAGGGGGGGGAACTGCTTGCCAAAGGGGATTAGTGGCTAGGGGCAGCTCTGAGTACACCTGTCCCTCTGTTTGCTTTTCTTGCGCTGCGCAAGATTTCATAGTCTAACTCAAATGAAATCCTGCCCAGCGCAAGAAAAGCAAAGCCTTAAACCACTCGGCCATCTGGTGTCCCAAAACGATTCATTCAAGCAAAGCATTTAAGTCGCTTGCCTGAACTTCTCGCACGCTACACAGGCGCCCTCCTAGAAGCGGAGCGTATTTTGAGGATTAAGGAGAACGGCGTCAGGAAAATGTTATTTCGAGGACTAATGTTCTCCCTCCCCTGCCTTCCACGTTCGGGCACCATTGTAGATAGTTTAGAGTAGGAAAGGGGGCAAAGAAAAAATAAATTGAGAAAAGTAACGAAATGAATTTTGAACGCGCTTCCCGCGTCGCTGGACAGCCTAACGATAGCGAGAGTCTTAAACCACTCGGCGATCCTGAGTCTCAAAAATGACTCATTCAAGCGAAGCATTTAATCCTTTCAGGTCTAGCGGGAAAGATATGTCCCAGTAAATCTTCCAAGGGAATTCTGAGATAAATGTGCCCCCCCCCAAAAAAAAACAATAATTTTAACTTTTATTCGTCTTCTTCTATTTGTACGTTGCCAGGCGTAAGATAGTCACTCAACTGTTAGTTGTACTATTCCACTTGTAGCGCCATTTAGTTTGTTTTGACCACATGCTTTGAAGGTAATTTAATTTTCTAAGTCATTGTTATGTTTTACATGTTATATACTTTAGAATTAGATTAATAATTACTTACATATAAATTAAAAGTTTAATAAAAGATAATAAACGTCAGTCTTGACTATTTTTTTTCAATTTGCGTGGTTATAATATAGAAATGTAATAGAGCTGTGTCAGTAGTCTTTTTCTATGGGACGAGCTTGTCCCATTAATCCTATAACAGCCAATTAATTTGAACTTACCATTTTCCTATATTTCAAATGCAAAAGACTATTGGCAATGAACAAATATAATTAGTTATTAGTAAAGTACTGCTCGTTATTAACAACATTTTGATAAATATTATTTACATCCTATCTCACTCATTTTCTCTCTCTCTCTCTCTCTCTCTCTATATATATATATATATATATATATATATACTTTTGTTGCCAGGAGCCATGGCTACTAGAAAAAGAAATTCTACATGAACAAGCAACTGCAGAAGCCCTACAAGTTTGGATTCAAGTTCAGAGAAAGTGAACATGATGAGGATCTGATCGATGATAACAACATCGCTGATACAAATTATCAACAGTCGAATGAAAATGCAGAATCTTCTAGTGAATAAGAAAGTGAAAGTGAAGACGAGGACGAAAGGTTGGAAACTCTTGAAACAGCGTCTAGTGTTGATATAGCTATAAACTGGAATGATGACGAAGGCACTTTACAAATTTTGGTGACCATTTGCCAAAGCCAGTCGAGAGCAGAAGATGCAACAGATGTGCTAACCTCAGGAAGGAAAAGAGGACCCACACAATTTGAATTGCATCTCAAATTCCATTATGCTTACCCTGCTTTACCGCATATCACTCAAATAAACTCTTTAGTTTTAGATGCGAACAAAACTTTTTTTATTTTAAATTAAGGTATTTTAATTTTTTTAATTGAAAATGATATCTTTTCACATTTTTAAAGAATATTTTACATATTCTATTAACATATTTTATAAAATGTTAAAACCTTTTTCATATACAGGTATAAAGTTATTAATAATTATTTTCTTTAATATTAATCTTTAATTTAAGCATTTTAATTTAATATTAACTTTTAAAGCTTATTATGCCGTTCACTAAAAAACTAGTAGGAAAAATAATCCCAGTCATAATAAAATGAATTTATGTCTTTAAATAGATCCTAATAAACCGTATGAAGCAAAAATATGCATTATTATTTTTTTTTTAATCTAATCTAGAAAGGGTTAAGCCGCTCGCCTGAACTTCTCGCACGTAACAGATTTACTTACACATCATTTACCACACACTTCCTGTCATATGTCCTATTATAAGAACAAAATCAATACAGCCTTCTATTTAAAACTTATCTGATCATTTTAAATTGCACTGGTACATTCCAGCCTGAAATTTCATCTTAAGCTTTGTAAAGAGGGCCAATTACCGATTTTCTCCTGAAGGACTTTCACGCATTCATTACAAAATTTAAAAAACATCTACGGTAAAGATTTATCTTAATCATAATTTAGCATTCCACGTTTAATGAACTCCACTTCAGCCATTTTTTGAACCTTCTGTCCTGCTCGCTTGATCTCTTCTCTGCTTATGGAGACCCCATCATGGCAACCACGATTTAGTAGGCTAGAGAAAAAAAACTTTAATTTTGCCGTAGTCTATTTTAAAATTTCCTTTACAAATACTTAAAATACTATTTAGATCCATCCTCTAACTTCTCCTCATTCATAAGATACCACCATTAGTTTCTTTTGCCCATGGCATATCTACGATTCACGAAACTGTCAAACTTTTTTCTTTCTTTCTAGAACAATTCCGAACTCGCTTCTATTTTTTTGTACTGGAGAATTTTTCGAGTTCCTTTTCCTCTCTAGTGCCCCAAACACATCCTTATTCTCTTTAATAGATATAACAACATTTTATGCTTCATTTCATTGCTATTTTCACCTTTACTGTATTTTTTTACCCATTCATCGTCCGGGGCCGCCAATATTCCACAAGTTGGAATTTAGGCAGCGCAGTCATGCCATCATTACATCAAGTTTGATCGTTACAATCAACTCATACTCTTTACGATACCAAAATCTTCTCCCTGCACTTTAGTTGTGCACAATTTATAGATCCCGTACAGCAGTGATTCCCAAACCCATGGTCACGACCCAAATGAGGGTCACAAGGGGACCAGTGAAGGTCGCGAGATGCCTCAAAAAATCGTCGGGCTAGGGCTAGGTTCCGGTATATTTCGAAGCACGCCCGCCGCTCTTCTTGGCGGGCATACGTGTCTTCAATTAACGGGAAGACCCCTTTAGCTGAGGTGTGGAAGCGAGTCAAAAGGATTTGGGGCAAGTTCTCGCAGGACCCCCCTCCCGTTCTCCAGGAGAATGGGACCGCAATCTCGGACCCCGCGTCCGTGGCGGAATCCTTCGCGACCGCTTTTTCTGCATTCTCTAGCCGTGATGCTGCTCCGCCAGCATTCAATGCACGTCGTGATGTCGCGGAAGGCCGCCGGCTCGACTTTACCTCCAGAGGCTGAGAACCCTTCAACGACAAGTTTACTGTAAGCGAGTTGCGTTCCGCTCTCGCTTCGTGCGCGGACACCGCCCATGGTCCGGACGATGTCCCGTACGCCATGCTTCGACATCTAGGTGAGCGAGGCATGGCCTTTCTGTTAGATTTGTTCAACAGGATCTGGGTGGAAGGTCTTCTCCCAGACTCCTGGCGAATCGCTACTGTGCTTGCCTTTCGCAAACCGGGGAGAGATCACTCTACTCCGACCGGTTTCCGCCCAATCTCTCTAACCTCTTGCGTGTGCAAGTTGATGGAGAAATTGGTAAATGTTAGATTAGCCTTTTTTCTGGACAGCGGAGGCCATCTGTCTTCCGCACAGTGCGGCTTCCGCAAGTTCCACTCCACGTCGGATGCTCTGCTCCGACTGGAAAATGCCGTCTGCGAGGCTTTCCTTCGTAGACAGCACTACGCCACGGTGTTTTTCGATCTGGAGAAGGCCTATGATACCGCATGGCGATACGGTATCATAGAGACTCTCCACACGATGGGGGCGAGGGGACGCCTCCCAATTTTTATATCTGAATTTTTGCGAGATCCTCGATTCCGCGTACGGGTGGGGGGAGCCCTTTCCGGCCCAAAGGAGCAGGAAGAGGGTGTCCCGCAGGGAAGTGTCCTCAGTGTCACACTCTTTGCCCTGAGCATCAACGGCATCACCTCGGTGCTGCCGGAAGATGTTCTCGCTACGCTCTACGTGGACGACCTTTCGATCTCTTTTGGCGCGGCCCAGATGCTAACTCTGGAGCGTCGACTCCAACAGGCATTGAACCGCGTCTCTCGCTATGCCGAAGCGCACAGGTTTCGCTTTTCTTTGGCCAAGACTAAGGTGGTGCACTTCTGCCGCCATCCACGGCTTCACCCCAACCCAGATTTGTTTCTTAATGGGGTGCGCCTGGATGTGGTTGAGTCGCACCGTTTCCTTGGTCTTGTATTCGACCGACGCCTCACCTGGGAGGCTCATATTCGCAGCCTTAGGGTCTCTTGTACCCGCGCCATGGACATTCTCCGTTCCGTGACGTTCAGCGCTTGGGCGCTGATAGGGCTACTGCCTTACTTTTTTATCGATCCTTTGTTCGTTCAAAGCACGACTACGGATGCGAGTTTTATGCATCCGCAGCCGAGCGTTTATTGCGGAAGGTGGATTCGATCCACCACACCAGCCTTCGCCTTGCGACCGGTGCCTTCCGCACTTCCCCCATTGAGAGCCTGTTGGTCGATGCTGGGGAGATGCCACTTGCTCTGCGCCGCGTGCAGTGTATTACTCGACTGTACGCGCGAGACGGGCGCCTCCCTCAGTCGGCAACAGCTCTCACTGCATCCGCAGCTGATCTCGATGGTGCCTATGCCGTCGAGAGACGCCAGTCATACCCTAAGCCTTTTGGGTTTAGGGCCAGGAAACTCCTTCGAGAGGTAGATATCGCTCTCGGGTCGGTGGTGCCCCTGGTTTTGCTCAGGACGCCACCCTGGAGGGTACCACATTTGGCTATTTGTCGCCACGCCTCTGCTCCCAAAGCTTGTACTGCGCCGGCAGTATTGCGTTCGACCTTTTTGGAGCACACATCGTGTCACGCTGGAACCGTGCCAGTGTATACGGATGGCTCCAAGTCCCAAGAGGGGGTCGGCTTCCACGCCGTATCCACTCTGTTTCAAGTCAGCGGGGCTCTACCAGGCGCTGCCTCTGTCTTCTCCCCCGAGCTGGGGGCAATACACCACTCGGTACGGGAGATTACGCGACGTGCCCGGTTCGGAGACCGGATTGTGATCTATAGCGACTCACAAAGCGCCCTGAGTGCTCTCGGGGCATTGGAATCTCCCCATCCCCTGGTTCGCGATATCCGTCACGCCACGGTTTTGGCGAGCCGGGCAGATGTCGAGATTATCTTCTGCTGGGTTCCTGGACATGTAGGAATTGCGGGGAATGAGCGCGCCAATGAGGGCGCCAAAGAGTCCGCGAGGACTCTGCGACCGGACCAGCGTTTCGCTCTCCCTCACACCGACTACATGGCAGGAATACGGGCAGCTCTTCTGATTGCCTGGCAAAGAAGATGGGAGACGGTCGAAGGGAACTTAAAGTTGCGTGCCATTGCGCCGCGACTGTTCCCATGGATCTATCCCCCAATGCTACGGCGGCTTCAGGTTGCTTTCTGTCGTCTTCGAATCAGACACACTCATGTGACGCATCGCTACTTGATGGAGCGCTCGCCTGCGCCCTATTGCAACGACTGCGTCGTCCCCCAGACTGTTCGGCATATTCTTGTCGAATGTCCCAGTCTGGGTGATCTTCGCGCACGATACCTTTCTCGGTTCCGGGATGGGCGGGGTCGCTACCGCCTGTCCCTTGTACTCGGGACGAGTGCGTGCACCATGACTGGTGGACTTATTGACTTTTTGGGGGAGGCCGGCCTTCTCCCTTTCATTTAACCCCGTTTTATTGTTGTTGTTTTTGTTATCGTTTTTGTTATTGCTTTGTTATTGTTATTTCTTTTTATTGTTGTTTCCTGTTGAATTATTTTGAAGTAGCCTAGAACTAGGCTGTTTGTTTACGGCAACTTATGCCTAAGTCGGCAGTCGCCAGATAGCCCCTTAATAAATAAGAAAATGCCTCAAAAAATGATATAAATTAAATATATAAAAGAGAGATGTAAAAATTAGAACTAAAATAGTTCAAAAATCATAGTTGTGAATAACAAGGTACGATAAATGAATGTAGAACAAAACATATACTATTATGATTAGGTCCAATACTTGTACTGTACGCCAAGGTAGCTGAACCATGACTTGATCTGTTTCTTCCGAATCTTTAGTTTACATGTAGCTGTGTTGGTGGACAGATGTGCGTATCACGTAAAATATATTTGCATTTTACGTATTTAATTACTGCGATTGTCAAGCTAATACAGGGAGTAGAATATGTAATTGTCTAATATAGAGAAAAAAGCACAATATTTAGGAATTTTCACTCATAAAGGAAACTTGCTAAATATAGGGTTATTGTTATGACCGATGTGATAAAGTTGCCAACTTATACTTGTGTATTTTACGTTTGAAGTAATGAAGTAATTAAAATTGAGTATGATGTCACTCTATGAATAAGTAATTTAGAGCAGTGAATGGTGCATATATATATATATATATATATGTATATATATATATATATGTATATATATATATATGTATATATATATATATATATATATGTATATATATATATATGTATATATATATATGTATATATATATATATGTATATATATATATATATGTATATATATATATATATGTATATATATATATATATGTATATATATATATATATGTATATATATATATATATGTATGTATATATATATATATATGTATATATATATATATATATGTATATATGTATATGTATATATATATATATGTGTATATGTATATATATATATATGTGTATATGTATATATATATATATATGTGTATATGTATATATATATATATATGTGTATATGTATATATATATATATATGTGTATATGTATATATGTATATATATGTGTATATATATATATGTATATATGTATATATATGTATATATATATATATATATATATATATATATATATATATATATATATATATATATATATATATATATATTTATATATATATATATATATATATATATATATATATATTATACTCATTTCTTTTATGAATTCCGGAGGAAACGATGGCCCAGTGCAAACGACAATTGGCGTATAAACTGTCCGCCCTCAGTGTGTTCAGTGTTTCCAAGTCCTTGCCAATGAATCAATGAATAAAAACAAATTTAAACGTCACATGGGTTCAGTTCATCCAAACTTTACTGAAAAGTTACTGGAAGGAAAAGGAAGAACAGGTAAGACGAAGTCGGATTGATGCTCATTCAGGCACAGCATTTTCTTTGGAAAAAGCTTTCTCTTGCATTCTTTGAAGTGCTTTTCTCTATGTTGAAAACTACTTTGGGAAGCAGAGGTAGCTAAAAAAATTTAGTCTCTACAACTTTCTAACAGCAGTATTAAACAGAGGATGGATCTCATATCATTAGATGTTTTGGATCAATTTATTGTGGAACTGATAAAAGAAGGTATATTTTCATTGCAGACAGATGAATATGTGAACATTGCCAGCGAACCTCAACTCATAGTTTGCGTGATATACAGAGGAGATGACAGAATTCTGGATGAATTTCTGTTCTGTAATGCCATGTCAACAACTGCCACAGGACAAGATATCTTTGTTATGGTGGTTAGTTTTTTTTCAAGAAACATAACATAAACTGGTTGAACTGTTTGGCTGTGCGCACTGATGAATCGCCATCGTTGATGGGAAGTCGAGTAAGTTTTGTCACTCGCGTTAAAGTAGAAAATCCCGATGTCATATTCATTCAGTTTCTTACATCGGGAAAACCTGGCCTCTCAACGTCTACAACCAGAACTCCATGTTGTGGTAAAAGATGTTTTCCAAATTGTGAATTTGTCAAAGGTAAGAGCCTTGAGCTCGCGCATTTTCCATAAAATATGTAAAGAGATGCAATCATATAACCAGGACCTCTCTCTCTCTCTTTCATAAAGAAAATAGAGGAAGAGGTGACGCCCCCTTTTCGCGGGAAGAGAGCTTGTATGTACGTTTGACTTTGCGAGCTATGTCGGCGGGGGTACCTCTTCTGGGTACCCCTGGCAGGGCTTCCCTTATCGATTTGGTCGGAAACGAGGTTGCAGACTAAGTGCGTCATTCCTTCATTTTTATACTCTATCCTTCTCCTTTTTTACTTTTATCCTATCTCTCCCACTTATACAAAAAGAAGAAAAACAAAAAAAAGCCTACTCCTATCATGTCACTCTTTCCCTTTTTCCCCTCTATCTACATATAAGGACCTGGCAGCTACCTCACGTGTCAGAAGAGAGGCTTTGGAACCTCTATAAACAACGCCAATCGACGCTCACTGGTTGCGAGAGACTAGGACTAGAGGTGTCCTAGGCGTTGGGGCACGATGAATGGGATGAGGGTATTGCCTCGTTAACCCCTTCCCTAGCGCGTAATTATTGACCGTTCCCAGTGCCCGTTGACGGGTGCCTCTGGTAGCATCGGTCTGAGGTGACGGCCCTTTGTTCCCAGGTTGGTTGCCAGGCCAATAAAAAGCCTTGGGTCGAGTCTCTTGGTGTGGCGGTATATCCATTGAACGCTGCTCCGAGATCCTGGCCGTCGTGAAGGCAACTAGTAGGAGTTTAGTACGGGGCGTGCTCCGTTGTTCACCTGGTGAGAAATCGATGGCCCCTTCGGGGACCGTCAGTGCTGCTTGGTTGAGAGCGATGGCACGCCGAGGTTTGACGACTTGGTCGTACGAACAGCAGCACATGGAGCGTGCCTTTTGAAAAATCCGAAACCTCTCCGATGGATAGGCAGGAGCGACTCACGCGAAGAGAACTCACCAACCCCTATTTTTTATCATTGATTGGTCACGAGTCTTTAGAGAAAGAAAAAGCGCTCAAAATGACAAGCAAAAAAAGGACCCGTTCGTCTAAAACATCACTGTGCAGCATGACAGTTAGAAAGTGGTGCGTTGACTTTCCGGAGAGCTGCTACTCAAAATGACGCGAGAGGGTGAGAAATTAAAAGACTTCTATAGAGCCTGAGAGGAGAGAGCTCAAATTCTTGAATGAAAGGTGGAGAAATTCGAAGCCTTTCACGCAGCTCATATTCGATGCCTAGAAGAGGCATTGCCCATTGATGTGTCGGAATCTTCTGGTGCCATAGTTCTTACTCAAGCGGAGATTTCGGAATCATCTGAGGTTAAGACAGCTGAGGCAGGGGAAAAAGAGAAAAAGAAGAAAGGAAAAAAGAAGAAAAATAAGAAAAAGAATAAAGTTGAAACAAAAGAAGAAGAACCAAAAGTAGAAGAAAACCCTATAAACAAGAAGCAAAAGGGGAATAAGAAAAATAAAGATAAGAATGGGGAGTGTGATAGAACGGTCTGAGGCCGCTTAAATTCAACCGCTATTACATGTTGTTTAGAAACACGTTGCTACCCACGTGCATCTTCGCGTCGAAGCCGGGCGCCTTATCGCCAACTGAAGCAATATTTAACCAAGGAGGTTCATCCCTCCCCCTCCCGTTTCGCCCCATACGTCGATCTCGCCAGATTGAGTTAGGCTTATGGGCAGATAAGGTATGTTCCAAGGCGCGGCTGGGGCAGTCCTTCGAAGCCCCCACTCCATTGTCCCCTACGCCAAGGGGATGGCTCCGACTATTTATATGGAAACTTTACCGATTAGATCAGATCAGATCCAGATTATCTTCGCGAGATATCACGCCGATCCGGTCTCACCTTGTGCACCAGGGGCCCTCTACCTCGAGATCCACTATTTTTGTCCAGAAGAGGACAATAAACTCGAGTGCCAAGGTTCGAGCCTTCAAGACGCCAAGTCCACAAGGCCCCCCTGTTGTTCAGAAAGAGAACAACGTTAGAACAGCCATGGTTCTTTGAGCCCGTTGACAAGAAACGGTTCTCACCCTCCCGCCCTGTTGTTTAGAAAGAGAACAACGTTAGAACATCCATTGTTCTTTGAGCCCGTTGACAAGAGACGGTTCTCACCCTTTCCCCTTGTTGTTCACAAAGAGAACAACGTATGAACAGCCATTATTCCTTGAGCCCGTAGACAAGAGACGGTTCTCACCCCCCCCCCCCTGTTGTTCAGAACAGAACAACGTTAGAACAACCATTGTTCTTCTAGCCCGTTTGTCAAGAAACGGTTCTCATTCCCAAGACGTCACGTCAGGATAATTTAATGCCCCCCTTTTCGGCTGGAACTCGCCAGCGGACCGAAGATTCCTTCGCGTCGCCTTCCTCTGCACAACAACTTGTAATTACGTAACAACGTATGAACAGCCATTATTCCTTGAGCCCGTAGACAAGAGACGGTTCTCACCCACCCCCCTGTTGTTCAGAACAGAATAACGTTAGAACAACCATTGTTCTTCTAGCCCGTTTGTCAAGAAACGGTTCTCATTCCCAAGACGTCACGTCAGGATAATTTAATGCCCCCCTTTTCGGCTGGAACTCGCCAGCGGACCGAAGATTCCTTCGCGTCGCCTTCCTCTGCACAACAACTTGTAATTACGTAAGCTGAGCATTACCTTTGAGTATCCAACCTTTCGTCAACCCTACCCTGTGCTTTAAATGGTTTAGCGATCCAACCCATCCCTTTAATTTTTATTTGTTTACCTTTTTAAATCTCTCCTAAATCTTAATCCTCGTATTAGCCAGATATTCCCATGACCCTTTCCATTCTCTGTTTATGTAAACATTTTCCGTTTTGTGTGTTGTTGATAGTTTAATTAATAAAACTCTATTTTATTAATGATAGCCATATTATTATCCTTGAGCTCAGTTCCACTTCTTAAGCATATTGAAGATAAATAACATCGGTCAACCAGATAACCACGCACTCGAAATATAAGAATAGTTCCCTCATCGAATAGTTATATATGGTATATCGTCGAGAGTCTATTCTACGACAGGAAGAGTAAAGAGGAAAAGGAGAGGCTCTTCCACCAGGGAAGACCCCTTCTTCAGAGACCAAGTGTCCGAAGTTCACCATCATTGGTGACTCGCAAACACGGAGTCTGCAGCCCTCCTTTGCACTTGCGTGAAGGTAATCTGCCTGCCAGGACAGAGTAACCACAACATCAGAGTAGATGCAGAGAAAGCTCAGATTTCTGAGAATTCAGTTGTTGCTCTGATGGTGAGTGGAAACGACCTCTACCTCAGAGGGGGTAAGGTTGGCCTTAGTGGCAAGACCATCCAAATGGTGATGGGAGCCGTGGATGACATTGGGCTTAAAACCCGAAAACGTGTCGTGGTTGGGATGCTTTCGAGAAGAGGTCCACCCCGAACCGCTCACGAAAGAAACGTCGCAGTAAACCGATGGTTGGCGGATCTCGGCACGGCAGAAGGAGTCTTCTTTGTAGACCCCTACTGCACCTTTTACGGGAGAAATGACCTGTATAAAAGGGACGGAGTGCAGCTTTCCTTCAAAGAGAATGCTGTACTCGCCAACATAATCCAAGATGTTGTGGAGCGGACCCAAAGAAGTGTCAGGCCCCGAGTAAAGGAGGGGGTACGCCAGTTCCATCGTGTTACTCTGGAAACTTTCTTCTCTGAGGTCACAAAGAGGGGAGTGACCCCGCCACAGAGAAACAAAGCAGGAAACGGAAGAGCGTAGGGAGTCCTATAGTCGGAGAACTTGTCGAAGACAGAGTGTGTATCGTCATAGGCGATTTCAACACACAAGTTGACTGGGGAAACCAGAGAACCGTGTGGCGAGAACGTACTACACCTGGAGTTCGCCAACAACGAGTTCTTGACTCAATGGGTGAGAGAGCCAACGAGAGGAGACAATATCCTCGACTTGGTTTTAACCTCTGAGGATGACATCGTTGAGGACCTTTCTGTTGACGAAGAGTTCGGTGGCAGTGACACCGACTAATTAGATTTGTATTCAAAGTCCCGAAGGCAGGGCCTGCAACTACTAAATAGAGGAAACTCGATTTTAGAAAAGCAGACTTTGCAGGTCTTCGTGCTGGACTGACTGACGCGAGGCAAGAAGTGTGCAATGCTGTTGAAGACTCGTGGAATAGTTTCAAAACCAAATTCATGAGTCTTCAATCGCGTTTCATCCCTCTGAAATTCCCTCGTTGGCCTTCTGTTCAACCAAAGTGGTTTAATCGAGAAATCAACCAACTGCTTAGGAAGAAGAGAACTGTGTACCGGCAATCGAAGATCTCGGGTGACTTTGACAAATATCGGAGGCTAGCAAGGAGAGTGAAGTCCAGCATAATGGCGGCTAAGCGGTCTGAAGAACTCCGAGTGGCGAGACTCTGTAAAGAGAATCCCAAGGAGTTTTTTGGATATGTGAGCACCTGTAAACCAATCCGTCGAACGATTGGCCCTCTGAGAAATGAGGAGGGGACATTAAAGCATTCAGATGCAGAAAATGCTAACCTCCTTAATGACTACTTCTCTTCAGTGTTTACTGAAAAGTGTGCTTCCATCCCCCAGCAAACGGATTCCTACTCGCAGGAAAAGCTGAATGATATGGGCTTTACCGAGGGAGAAATAGAAAAGAAGATCACTGACCTAATGACGAACAAGTCACCTGGCCCGGATGAGTTTCTACCTAGAGTGTTGAAAGAAGTGTGCGATCAAGTGTCACGACACCTGAGCGCAATCTTCAACATGTCAATCCGGACCGAATGCGTTCCTAGAGACTGACGTGAAGCTGAGTTGACTCCCATCTTCAAGAAAGGAGACCGTAGCAAACCGTCGAACTACCGACCTATCAGTCTGACTTCGATAGTCGGTAAACTCATGGAAAGCATGATGGTGGACAAAATGACGTCGTATTTAGTTTCAAACCTGCTACTGAGGAGTTCCTAGCACGGCTTCCGAAGGCAACGGTCATGCCTGACGTGACGAACCTTGTGGAATTCTTCCACTTCGTCTTCAGTGAATACGATCGGGACAAGGTGGTGGATGTGGTCTAGTTAAACTTTCAGAAAGCCTTTGTTAGGGTACCACACCGCCGCATTCTCCGGAAAGTGCGAGCGCTGGGCATGGACGGAAAAGAAGCCGGCTGGATCGAGAACTGGCTAAGTGGCAGACGGCAACGGGTAGTGGTGAATATACAGGCTTCTGAGTGGGTGCACGTTACTAGCGGGGTTCCTCAAGGTTCTGTCCTGGGACCACTACTATTCATCATCTACGTCAACGACATGGACGGTGACATGGTTGCCAAGATTTCCAAATTTGCCGACGATAACAAGCTTGGTATGAACGTTGCAAAGGATGGAAATACTGCCCGCCTGCAGGAAGATCTTGGGAAGATTGGGGAGTGGTCGGACACGTGGCAAATGCCTTTTAATGTGAACAAATGCAAAGTGATGCATATCGGCCACAGAAACCCCCAATCTCAGTATATCCTTAAGGGCACTGCTATTTAATCCACCGACACTGAGAAGGACTTGGGTGTAACAATCATTAGTGACCTCAAGTTCTCGAAACAGTGCATTGAGGTGGAGAAAAAGGCCCAAAGGATGTTAAAGTATATAAAGCGACAGTTTGGATACCGTAACAAAGAGATAGTACTTTGTATGTACAACTCCCTTGTTCGGCCGGATCTGGAGTATGCCGTACAATTTTGGAGTCCTTCGTTTCGAAAGGATATCGCAAGGTTGGAACGCGTACAAGCCAGGGCAACCAAGCTTATTCCCTTTATCCGACATAAAAGTTATGAGGATAGACTAAGAGAATTAAACAGTTCTCGTTGGAAACCCGTAGACTGCGTGGTCAGCTCATCGAAGTATGGCCCTCTGTTTTGATCACTATACTCTTTGACACCCTTTTAGTAGCGGTATGCTTTAAGATGCGTAATTTACTTCTATGATAAAGTAGGCTTTGTTCTAATAGTGCTAATTCAGTAGTTTTGTTCTTAAGGAAGAGTTATTTTTGAACACATAAGGATAAGAGGAAACACCAGATATCAACCAAATTAACCTTGTATTTTAAATGAAACACTTAACTATAACCCACGAACAATTAACACATTTCTATCTTTGGCATCAAAGATCTTTTAATGACAAAAAATAAACAAATAGGCTTCCCGTAAACATACCAATTGCCGATTAGTATTTTTATCGCGACTCTATTTGATTAGCGTTAAACATTAAATTAACGTACTTTCGTCTACAAACACATATGACCTAGGTTCAAGAACAATGGTTTCTACTCTCCTTTAAAACGTGAGACGTACTAAACTTCTACTATCGCAATAGGAATATAAATGTTATTTTTAACTTACAGGTAGGTATTAGGGATTGCCGGATGTCGCTGGAGGACTTATCTCTCGCTTTGAAGTGTTGTGGCCGCTGGTTGAATTTTCATCGAGGAGGGATTGCTTGTCGCCTGTGACGGAAGCTGATTCTTCAACGTAATTAAAGAACGGGAGCTCGTTAGGGCTAGGTTCTTCTCCTCTCACTCTTACGGTGCTTTAGATGTGAGAGTCACTCGAGTGTGAGCGGCTTTGCTTTTCTTCAGTCAGATTTCTTCCCAGACTGAAAAGGCTTCTTCGGTATGGCACCGATATAAAGCTTAACTATTTAGGTTAATACGGCCCTGAAAAGGGGTGGATCGATTTTCTCAATCTGATCCTATTGTTTCTTACGGAAATAGTCTTGTATGGCGGAAGGATCGATCTTCACGAACTAACCCTTCTTCTGGCGTATCGACTTCTAATAATCTTCTTGTCTGGCCGAAGGATCGATCTTCAAGAACTAATCCTACTCTGGCGTATCGACTTCTCATAATAATCTTCTCTCTTTCTTTGTGGGGCTTATTTATAGGCGGATTGCCGCGCCATCTAAAGGGGAAAGTGACCAGGCCACAGAGGCAAAGGGGGGATATGCGAATGGTGAGTTGGCTTCTGGGTAGAGCGATAATTCCTGAGGTGGCACTGGGGTGCCCAAGTCAGCTCGCAAATTAGAGGCTCGCAACCGCACCGCTACTTGGCGTGCCTTCTGACTCGCAACGCTTTTTTTTCCATAACCACGGGTTTATGGGTCTCTTAGGTAATTGGATCGTTAGAGCGTCGTCTAAGGACCTTAGGTGGTCGCCTTAAAACAGATGTTAGCTCCAACTGCCCACAGCGGCGGGGAGATCACACATGGTAAGTAATTTCGCCGGCTACCTTTCCCACGCTTCTCCTCATGAGGGGGGGGGGGCTTTAATGTACCTATACTCCTCCAGGATGCTTAACGTAGCCATTTCTTTACATTTCCCTCCCTCCTTAAGAAATTAACGGGGGAGGGGGGGGTTTCAATCCGACGTTTACAATAATATACATGGGTAACTTACGGAACATCATATTATACAATAAATTCTAGTTCACTCGGGAATGCTTTGATAACATTTCACCTGACCTCACATTAATTCCTATATTCCTGTGCCAATTTATGATCTTTTCTACCTACCACTAGGGGGTTACTCGCCCCTACTTACTCACAATTCTACTGATTTACACTTAACTTTGCTATAATACAATAGTTGGGCTGCTCCTTAATCGTCGACAGGGTTCCGAATTAACGAGTTGGCTATACAATTGTTGGACCCTTTTATATTGTGAATGGAGTACTGGTACTCCATCAAGAGTAAACTCCATCTCAGGAGTCTTCCATTCTTACTCTTATTTTTACTTAAGTATGACAGCGGTTTATGGTCGCATACCTACTTAAACTCGCGCCCTATTTGATAATATTTGAATTTACCTATGGACCATATTATGGCCAAAGCTTCGATTTCGATAGTAGCGTAGGCTTTTTCTCTACTCAACAGTTTCCTACTGACATAAGCTATGGGATAGGCTGTCTCGTTATCTTCGTATTGAACCAATACTCCGCCTAACCCGTTTTGACTAGCGTCCGTGCGAATGCCGAAGATCTTGTTGGAATTTGGTAAGCGAAGAATGGGCGCAGTTACGAGTTTTCCTTTTAGAACCTCCAACTGAGTTATTGCATGGGGGTTCCACGTGACAGGGTCTGACGCTGTTTTCTTTAACAAATCATTCAGTGGGGCCGCAATGGAAGCGAAGTGTGGTACAAAACGCCTATAAAACGAGGCCGCTCCCATAAACGATCGGGGTTGTTTCTTTGTTTTCGTCCGGGGCATCTTGACTATGGCGTCCACTTTTTCTGGCTGGGTAGTAGAGTGTTTTTGTCTTATTTTGAATCCCAGGTAGTCAATGGATTCGTAGGCAAAATAACACTTTCTCCTTCAATTTCTCCAGCAATGAGCGTAGGGCGTGTAAGTGTGACTTCCATGTACGGGTAGCTACGTACACGTTGTCGAAGTAAAACGACACGTCACTTAGGCCAGCGATAATTCGCTTCATCATCCTATTATAATTGCTACCGGCTGTAAGTAGTCCGAAGGGTAGCCTAGTAAACTGTAACAGACCTCTCTCGGTCGCAAAAGCCGTCAGTTTTTTGGAATCCTTGCGAGAGGTATTTGATAGTACGCTTTACACAAATCCAATTCGGTGATGAATTTAGCGTCTTCAAATAAATGCAGATTTTGATCTATTAGTGGGATGGGCTTGGCGTCGAAAACGGTCACTGAATTCAATTTTCGGAAGTCCACGCACATCAGAAATGATTGATCAGGTTTCTTAACCATTACTATGGGGGGGCAATAATCGGACTCCGATGGCTCTAAAATTCCCAATTTTAATAAATTCCGGACTTCCTTATTGAAGGCTTCTCGTAAGTGGATCGGTGAAAGATATGGTTTGCTTCGCACCACTGAATTAGTTTTTAGTTTTATTTCATGGATGAAAACCTTGGCACATCCGGGGGTTTCAGAAATGACTTCTGGGAATTTCATGAGCAAGTTCAACATTTCCGCTTTTCGTTGAATCTCTAAGTGGGGATTTATCTTTAAATCCACTCGAGGGTCTTCCGGGGTAGGTGAGAGCGAGGGAAGTTCGTATTCCTCGTCTTGTTCCACACACACGGTGTGTATGACTTGCAGGGGCGTACCCGGGTAAACGGCATCCATCGGTTCTTCTTCGTCTAGAAGGGTAATATTCTTTATGCACGCGCGGCGGTGATATTTTTTTAGCATGTTTATGTGATAGGTTCTTTGCCCTGTTGGTGTATCTATCAAGTAATCGACTGGACCCCGTGCCTCGATTACTTCAAACGGTCCCTTCCACTGGGCCCATAACTTATTATTTTCGGTCGGGAGTAATAATAAGACTTCATCTCCTGCCTTTAATTTTCGAGCCTTTGCTTGCATATCGAAGTAGTCCCGGTATTTGGCTAAATTTTTATCGGCGTTCTCTCGAGCTAAGCCAGAGCAGTATTCTAGGCGCTCGCGCATATCCATCACGTAGGCGTAAGACGATTTGATTTCTCGGTCGAGCTTCGCGTTGGAAAATAATTCCTTAAGAATACTCATAGAACCTCGCACATTTCTCCCGTATAATAGCTCAAAGGGCGAGAATCACAACGTCCGATGAGGTATTTCTCGGCAGGCGAAAAGGGCTGCAGGCAGGTATCTGTGCCACTGTGTAGGGTTGTTTTGACATAACTTCTTCAATATATTTTTGAGAGTCCCGTTTAATTTCTCGCAGATTCCGTTAGCGGCTGGATGAAATGGACTCGTAAAAATTGGCTTGACTAACAGTAGTTTATTAAAATACTCCATCAATTCTGAGGTGAATTGGCGCCCTCTATTCGATAGAATTTCTTTAGGCAGGCCTACTCGTGCAAATATTGAAATTAATGCTTCAGCGCAGGAAATAGTGTCAATCTTCCGTAGTGCCACGGCATCTGGGAACCGGGTGGCACAATCCACTAGGGTGAGGATGTAGGAGTGTCCTCCACTTGAAAGGGGGGGAATTGGTCTCACCAAATCAATAGCCACTCGAAAGAATGGTTCGGTTATAACGGGCACCTTTTGTAAGCGTGCGGGAGGTACCCGTCCTCTGGAGGGATCCTTCTGACACCCATCGCATGCTCGGCAATAGGCCACAATTTACCTTGCGGCCTGGGGCCAATAAAAGTGTCGGAATATCTGCTGCGCCGTTCTGTTGTGCCCAAAGTGTCCGGCTAATATTCCATCATGCGCGGTATTCAAAATTCTTTGAGTGTATTCTTGAGGTACACACGTTGATTTGTTGCTCTCCTTGTCCTTCTCGCTGATAGTACGGTAGAGAAGTGAGTCTTCTACGATATATTGGATAGGCTTCTTTCCTTTCACTTGGAGAGTTTCACCCTTAATAGCTTTCTCCCATAGAGGTTTAATAGTGGGGCATTCCTTCTGAGCACTGGCGAAGGAAGTCAATTTGAACCCATTGTCTTTGAGGATAATCCTCGGGGTCAACTTAGCAGGTTGCTCTTTCCTCTGGGCTTCTTGTGCCCAGGTGACTACATGTTGGGCCACTTTTTGCTGGGAAATTAGGGGGTTTTGTTCGATTATTACTGCGCAGCACTTAATCGGGGCTACTACCACGTCCGTCCAACCGGTGAAATATCTGCATTGTATATGATATCTCACGAGGGGGAATCGATTGTCGCGTCCTAAAAAGTCGTGGACGATTGCGAATTTTTTATCGTTAGGGTTTACTGGGGGCAGCAACTTGTCGGATACCACTATGCACGTACATCCGGTGTCTCTGACTAAAGTGGATACTCGGCACCCATTAACAGTGCCCTCTTCAAATTGTAGGCCGCCTTGCGAACTTTTGTTGAATAGAAAGTTTACCGGTTGCTGGGGATCTTCGGATGTTGGCGCGGGGACGTAGGACGAATCAGCTTGTCCTGCTGGGATCGCGGCAGTCAGGTTTTGCACCTGTTGTCTCGAGGTCTCCCTCAGTCGGGAGTTCTGTGGGCACTGGAAACTCAGGTGACCTATTATCCCGCAGGTATAACAAGTGACGGGCTTCCTGGGATACGTGCCGGTATTAGGGTATGATCCTTGTGGAATCCTAACTTCTTTTTGATTTTTTTCTCCTCCAAAATTTAGCTTATAAGTTCCTTTTGCTGCTGAGAATTTAAAAGGCTTCTTCTGTAAATGCCTGGGTGGCGGCCCATTTTTCTTTGGGGAGGGAGCCTTCTCTTTCTCGTACTCCTTCGGATATAAACGATGATTTACCGCCTGGAGGTCAGCCTCGTCCAGACACTCGTTGAAGGTAGAAGCTTTTCGGTCTTTAACGAATGCACGGATTTCCTGGGGTAGTGTACTTAGTAACTGATCTCTAAGCATGAAGTCAATGACCGCAGCGACTTCGTTCTCTACCCCTTGTGACTCCATCCAAAAAAGTAGGCTTAGACGAAGCTCAAAGCCAAAATGTTTGTATGTTTGTCCAGGTCTTATACGAGCCTGCCTGAACTTCGTCCTATATTCTTCCGGGTTAAGGTTTGTTGCTGAGAGAAGTTCGGCTTTGAGAGTGGAATAGTCCACAGTCGCTTCTGAGGGTGAAGATACGAATATCTCTCTCATCCTACGATTGAGTAGCGGTTGCAGTCTGTCGACCCCATCTTCTTGTAGGTTCCAATTATTGACTTCAAATATTTTCTCAAAATGGGAGAGATATGAGCATAAATCTTCTTCGTCCCTGTACTCCGGGAGTTTCATGCTGGCCGCTGGTGACACTCCTGTTCTGGATGACACTGACTGCACCTCTAACTGGTCTTTGCTAAGAGCGCTTTCGTGGGCCCTTATCTTCTCTTTTTCATCAGCTTCCATTTCCATTTTACGTTCCTCTCTCCTTTCTTCTCTTTCGTTTCTCTCTTTCTCCTGAATAAACGAGCTCAGATCGGCTCCTTCCAGTCCGAGGCTTTGCCCTTGCTTCCGATAAAGTTCAAACAATGACATCGCGCTTATGTCAGTCATCTACCTTGTTTTAAATCAAACCTGACCTACTCCACCACCGAAACTTACCACTTGGCCTAACAATTACCTTTAGATTGTATCCACCTATAACTTTACCAATTTCCACTCGTTAAATATTCTCTTTTTCTGGTGTTCCTTTTATGTGTTAGCTCTTCCTTAAATAGACCCTGCTGGGTTCTTTCTAATATCAAACCCCACACCTGACACCACTTTTATTATATGTCGTAGTATGGTCCTCTGTTTTGATCACTATACTCTTTGACACCCTTTTAGTAGCGGTATGCTTTAAGGGGCGTGAGTTACTTCTATGATGAAGTAGGCTTTGTTCTAAGAGTGCTAATTCAGTAGTTTTGTTCTTAAGGAAGAGCTATTTTTAAACACATTGGGATAAGAGGAAACATCAGATATCTACCAAAATAAACATGTATTTTAAATGAAACACTTAACTATAACAAACTAACAGTTAACACATTTCTATCATTGGCATCAAAGATCTTTCAATGACAAAAAATAAACAAATAGGCTTGCCGTAAACATACCAATTACCGATTAGTATTTCAATCGCGACTCTATTTGATTAGCATTAAACATTAAATTAACGTACTCTCGTCTACAAACACATATGACCTAGGTTCAAGAACAATGGTTTCTACTCTCCTTTAAAACGTGAGACGTACTAAACTTCTACTATCGCAATAGGAATATAAATGTTATTTTTAACTTACAGGTAGGTATTAGGGATTGCCAGATGTCGCTGGAGGACTTATCTCTCGCTTTGAAGTGTTGTGGCCGCTGGTTGAATTTTCATCGAGGAGGGATTGCTTGTCGCCTGTGACGGAAGCTGATTCTTCAACGTAATTAAAGAACGGAAGCTCGTTAGGGCTAGGTTCTTCTCCTCTCATTCTTACGGTGCTATAGATGTGAGAGTCACTCGAGTGTGAGCGGCTTTGCTTTTCTTCAGTCAGATTTCTTCCCAGACTGAAAAGGCTTCTTCGGTATGGCACCGATATAAAGCTTGACTATTTAGGTTAATACGGCCCTGAAAAGGGGTGGATCGATTTTCTCAATCTGATCCTATTGTTTCTCACGGAAATAGTCTTGTATAGCGGAAGGATCGATCTTCACGAACTAACCCTTCTTCTGGCGTATCGACTTCTAATAATCTTCTTGTCTGGCCGAAGGATCGATCTTCACGAACTAATCCTACTCTGGCGTATCGACTTCTGATAATGATCTTCTCTCTTTCTTTGCGGGGCGTATTTATAGGCGGATTGCTGCCCCATCTAAAGGGAAAAGTGACCAGGCCACAGAGGCAAAGGGGGGATATGCGAATGGTGAGTTAGCATCTGGGGAGAGCGATAATTTCTGAGGTGGCACTGGGGTGCCCAAGTCAGCTCGCAAATTAGAGGCTCGCAACCGCACCACTACTTGGCGTGCCTTCTGACTCGCAACGCTTTTTTTTCCATAACCACGGGTTTATGGGTCTCGTAGGTAATTGGATTGTTAGAGCGTCGTTTAAGGACCTTAGGTGGTCGCCCTAAAACAGATGTTAGCTACAACTGCCCACAGCGGCGGGGAGATCACACATGGTAAGTAGTTTCGCCGGCTACCTTTCCCACGCTTCTCCTCATGAGGGGGGGGGCTGGCTTTAATGTACGTATACTCCTCCACGATGCTTAATGTAGCCATTTCTCTACACATATCGGCCACAGAAACCTCTAATCTCAGTATATACTTAAGGGCACTGCTATTTAATCCACCGACACTGAGAAGGACTTGGGTGTAACAATCATTAGTGACCTCAAGTTCTCGAAACAGTGCATTGAGGCGTAGAAAAAGGCCCAAAGGATGCTAGGCTATATTAAGCGCCAGTTTGGATACCGTAACAAGGAGATAGTACTTTGTCTGTACAACTCCCTTGTTCGGCCGGATCTGGAGTATGCCGTACAATTTTGGAGTCCTTCGTTTCGAAAGGATATCACAAGGTTGGAACGCGTACAAGACAGGGCAACCAAGCTGATTACCTCTATCCCACATAAAAGTTATGAGGATAGACTAAGAGAATTTAATCTGTTCTCGCTTGAAACCCGTAGACTGCGTGGTCAGCTCATCGAAGTTTTCAAAATACTTCGAGGGTTCGACTATGTTGCCAACCGGGATATTTTCACACTGAGTGAGAACAGAACGCGCAATCACGGCTTCAAACTTGAACTGAAGCGTTACAACCGCAATCTGTGTGGTAATTTTTTCACTTACAGTATCTGCGGTAAGTGGAACGCACTTCCAGTGGAAGTTGTCAACAGCAAATCTGTTGACCAGTTCAAGTCAAGACTAGACAAAGTCTTGAAATGTGGCCGTTTAGGGACGCAAAACAATTGAGCAGCCATGTGCCTGCTCGATTGCTAGTTCAAAGGTACCTTCTTTGAATGGACCTTAAGGTCTTCTAGGGTAATTCCTTTCCTTGTTACTCCTTGTTACTCTACCCTGATGTCCGTTGGCTATTTCGAGGCCGCATCCATGGACTGGTTTTTGAACTTAAAACTGAAATAGAAGTTTTTCTCAAAGAAAAATATCTTAAGCTAGCCGACTGTTTCAAAGATGCTGCTTGGGTGGCAAAGCTAGCATCTTTAAGCGACATCTTCAGGCACTTGAATGAATTGTACTTACACATGCAAGACCAAAATCAAACTATGGTTGACATCATTCAAAAAATTACATCATTCAAGAAGAAACTTGCACTTTGGAGAGAAAATTTGCCAGTGGAAAAATAACTGATTTTGCATAGCTAATTGCAGTGCTGGAAGATTAATCAGAAATAGAGCTTGTTGACATTAAGTTGTTTTTCCAAGATCATTTGCAGTAGCTTTAGAAGGAAATGGACACGATTTGCCAGAAAACTTTTATGTAAGTAAACATAGCTGCGTCAGGAATGTGTTCGGTGTGAACGCCAATGAGGTTAGAGGACATATCCCAGGATTTCACGAAGAACTTTTAGATCTCGAGTAAAATCAGATGCAATACAACGATTTGAAACTCTCTCATACTCTGAATTCTGTACTCAACTGAAGGATAAACCTATTCTAATTCATATGTCTGAAAAAGCTCTTATTCCATTTCCCACCATATACTTCTAAGAACAAGGATTTTCAGCTCTTGTGACGATCAAGATCCTTCAGGATCCTCAAGATGATCTGCGCTGTCTTCTATCCATCAACATCAAGAAAAATCTGAAGAAATTTGTCTATAATATGAAGGAACATCACAGGAGTCACTAAAATACTTTTTTAAATTTTACAATAAATTCTACTCGAAGAGGCAAAAGAAGTTGCCAGCCAAAAGTCCATTTTGTTTGCTTCCTTTTTGTTTCAATAAATTTCATTAATATGAAAATGTGCCTTTAATATCCTTCAATCAACATAGAAATATAAAAAAATATTGTATATTAAATAACGGAATGTTCATAAAATATATTGGATCAAACTAAATGTAGAAACACTGAAGAAATTATTATATTTGTCAGCAGTCAATATTAGTTGAATAGTCAGAAGGGATCATTCATGAAATAGTATTATAGTTGGAAGTCAAAAGTTTGTAAATCTATGATTGAGTATGAAGGTTTGCCTCCAATTATAGTCAATCAATATTATATTATATTTATTAATTAGTAAATTAATGTATAGTAAATTTAAAATAAACTTTATTCACTTGGATCGAGCTAAAAATGATACTAAAAATATAATTCAGCCCTAAGAGTCGCCAGGCCAAAATCAATTTGTGTTCAGGGTCACGCCAAAAAAAAGATTGGGAAACACTGTCCTATAGGCTACAACATATTCACCGTCGACTACTATTCTGTTTCACTTTCGGTTGCCTTCTATTTCATCTTATTAATCTTCTAATTCCTATTACTACTCTCCTAATTCCTTTGATTACTCTACTTCTAATTCTTTTGAGGGCTGCATTGCTTGTGATAATTTTTTTTAATCTAGATTGAAAGGCGTCGGTGTACTGACTGAACTGTACCAGAATCCAGTAAAAAAATGATAGGAGCCAAATAATAGAATTCCCAAATGCCTCAATTTCTAAAAAAATAAAAGCGAGATAAAACTACAAACACACTATTTTTCCATCTTTATTCCATTTGGTCGTAAAATTTACCTGTTTTTGAAATGGTGCAAAACTTTTCAGCATTTTACATTTGTTAATTATGTTAGAAGTTCATTTTTTCGTTTTATGTTCTTGAATTTTGCTCTTTTATGTTAGTTGCATTCCCTTTTTATAGTTATATTTTTAATTTTGGAATTCGTGTATCAAAGAGGAGAAAAGGATGCTTAAGCTTTAGCGAATTCACCTGTTAATATTGAAAATAGTGACATTATTTTCGCTTATAAATGTGTTCTAATAATGCACTTATGAGTCTCTATTTAGTAAGCTGAAAATTTTCCCGATATTTTGCTCGCAAATGCTCGAAGTAGATACTTACTTCCCTTCTCTTCGCCACTCGTGGTATGTAACAACTACCTATACCGGGTGTCCCAGAAAAAAGTTAACCGTACTTTGAATTAGTATAACTTAAACACTATTGGAGATTTTGGGGTCCTGCAAAATGTGTTTTATTTAACAACTATTTATCTATCGATTCTAGAAATTTCATTGAATTCCCTATTCTGATGTTGATACACTAATTGGTTTAGTGGAGGCTATCAAAAATATGTTTGCGCAAGGAAGTAAAATAATGAAACGAAGCCTAGGAAGGCTAGGCTACCGTGCACTTTCAAGAGAAGCGTAGGGAGCCTAGGTAGCCTAGGTCACTGTTTCATTCTCCGAGCAAAGCCTAGGCCATTTTACAGTGGTTTTTCAGCCACGCTGTGGTATGGTCTTGTCATTATTGCTTACTAAGCAAATCAAAGCGTTTCTGGGTAAAAGTTTACTTTTGTAGAACTTTTTTAATCATGCAGTTAACAAAAGATCAACGCGTATTTGTAGTAACAAACTTTATTAAGACTGGCAGGATTAAACAAGTACAAGATTCATTTGAACAACGTTTTCCAGGTAGGCACCCACCAAGCAAGCCTACAATTTGAAAAAATGTTCGCAAATACCAACATGAAGGAACATGCTTAAATTTAAATAAAGGTCGTTCGGGTCGTATGAGAACCATAAGAACAACAAAAAATATCGAAAATGTTCAGATGACGCTTCTTCAAAATCGACATGTATCAGTCAGAAAGAATGTGTTACAATTGTTAAAGTCATCATTTAACCGCATTAATAAACAGGACTTAAAATGGCATCCCTATAAGATGCATGCAAGAACCACCTTCTTAAAACTGATGTTCCTCGTCGTAGACAATTTGTCGAATGGGTTCTCCATAAACCTGTTCGTTTCTTGGGAACATTGTGATTGGAGACGAGGCAGCCTTTTTCATTAATGGAAAGGTAATTAGCCATGATATTCGGCAATATGCACCACTGCCCCCCCCTCCCCCAGCATTCAACTTTGACGCACGTATTTATCAGCAGAAAGTATCTCTGTGGATCGGAATATGCGGGAATGGCTATCTTGTCGGCCCATTGTTTTACGAGAATAACTTGAATGATGCTACCTACCTGAGCATGATCAACGAAAGGATCTTTCCGGAAATCCGACAGATTTATGTCAATTAATTTAATAGACTTTGGTGGATTCAGGACGGCGCAGCAGCTTATAGACAGCTTGTTGTAAAAACAAAACTAAGAGAAAAGTTTGACAACCACATTGGCGCGCTAAATCATGCAATTGAATGGCCCCCAAGATCCCCTGACTTAACACCGTGCGATTATTTCTTATGGCGATATCTAAAGAATAAAGTGTATTCTATTCCACCACAAAGCATCAACCAGTTGAGAGATAGTATCCCACGTGGAGTCAATAGACTTAAGGAAAACCACAAGTTAATCGTAAAAGTTGTTCACTCAATGCCATCAAAGGCGTAACTGTGCTCGGAAAGAAATGGAGGACATGTGGAAGAAAATAGTGCTTAGAAAATTAAAAAATGAATTTGTATTACTCATATGAAGAGGTGTTTTTGTTGAAAATTGATTTAAATATATTTGTTGATTTTAAACTTCGAAGTTTCCTTATTTCACTTCTTTGCGCAAACATAATTTTGATAGCCTCCACTAAACCCATTCGTGTATCAATATCGTAAAAGGGAATTTAATGAAATTTCCAGAATCGACAGATAAATAGTTGGTAAGTTTGTTTTGTTTTGCAGGACTCAAAATCTCTAATATGTTTTGAGTTATACAAATTCAAAGTACGGTTAACTTTTTTCTGGGACACCTTGTATGTCAAATTTCACTTAAATTCACTGCCTTAATAAAACTTATAATTGAAATTTTATGGCGGATACTCCTGCTAGTTTTGACTATTCACCTTGAAGCCACTACAGACAATAAGTTGTAGGGACTATTTGCTTTTGGTTTTATAACATCCGAAACCAACAGCGGCATTGAATGCTTTAAGTAAATTTGGAGGAGGTTTAATGTTTTTAGCTTTATTACACAAAATAATTAATTTAACGATATTAATTGATTATATGTCATAATATAGTAACATAAAATATAAAATTATTCACTTTAATGGGAATTGATTGCTACTGAGGATTTAATCGATAGTAGTGTACTAAATTTATTCTATTCACTTTAGACACTATGAAAACAATTTATTAGTAATTGACATTTAGGTCTTTAGGTCTTCACCGTATGTTAAAGTTTGTGAATGCTTGGGGTGAATTAAATGTTCTTTGAGTTCGGCGAAATTATACTCCCTAAAACTTGAGTCTAAAACTTGCTGCGTAATTAAGTAAGTAGGCTGCGAAATGCAAACCAGGATATGACCGAAACACGAAGAGCATAGGCCCATTAGTATTAGATACCATCGAGAGCTAGAGAAGTCTCAGATGACAGGTGTATTCTCTTTGTCCTTTTAAAGTGTCGAGAATATGATGAACTCTGACTGGACTCAACTTACTCATCTCTGTCTCCTCCCTACAAACTGATTTTTATACTCCCCAAATTGCGGGAGTATGCCATGTCCTATGCTTATAGAAGAACTGCATTCCCAGATAAGTTGATTTCGGCGGGAAGAGAAAAGGAGATAAGAACGTTTTTATCTGGAGAAGCACCGAGGGAGGCACGGCCCTCTCTCTTCCTTTCCAAGGAGGTAAGCCCAAGCTTGGCTAGAAGTTTTCCTTGTTCGCACGGAAATATTCGTGTGAGGGTGTATGCACTTACTGTGTGAAAAGTCTTGGTCGGCGTCTCCCACAGCTTTTTATTTAAAAAAATAACATTGAATAATAACCTTCTTTCAAGATACAGCCTTAGTAGTAGTATTTGTGTAATTATCTACTAAGTCATAAGTTGAATTTTCCTTCCTGATCTTCATAAGTCACTCAACAGAAATATATTGTATAGCGAACACTTAATTTACCCTATTCTCTACTTTTTTTAAATTTGGTTTTCTTTTTCAGTTTAATTACGTGAAAATTTGAGTTTTCTTATCGTCCAAGATATAATTCTGCACTTTTGTATTGTTTTAATGGTATGGAACTATATTTATGCCCAGATGTGCCCAGAACAGTAAATTGAATGGCAGAGCTGGGCACCTCCGCAAATTATTCTGTAAATCCGCAATTGCGGATTTGCGTTTGCGACAAAATGGTCGCAATTTTGCGTATTTGCGTTTGCGGTATTACTTCCGCAAACTTCCGCTAACACAGAAGCATGCCCGATGACTCCCTAACCACCATTGACTTCACCTGTCTTGATATCCAGTTGCTGGTAATTTTCTGCGTGACGAGCGCGTCAGTCAGGAAGTTAAGGTTGCCAGTTACCATATATGCATTCATTGCCACTCACTCAGTCTGACTGAGTCAGTCACGGCCCTCAGACAAGATACGAGTGTTCTCACGTCTCAACTTCTCGGTATTCTCCTCCAACTTCCCACACTGCGTGTACAGTAGTTCGATATTTACTGAACATGCTGAAGTACCTAAAGAAATTTAGCGTGATTCTAGTGTAGATAGTGGGTCTACAAGACCTACAACAAACCAAGCTGGTGATGCCCCTTCCACCAGTTATGTCATCATTGAAAAGCAAGTGGGCGATGACGATGTGCCAACGGAAGATTCGGAAGAGGATTTGAGCCACCCCTGGCCACACTTGGAATCGTTTTATTTCCCAGTAATTTCACAGAAACGAGTGATGGAGAAGGGGAAAGTGTTCAAGGGCATCATACTTTGCAAAGACTGTAAAGTAAAGGGCGCCTACACCACATACACAGCACCTTCACTATGAAGAGTCATTATGAGCACGTAAGTATTATTAACCTTTCATTTACTCTTTTTTTCCTATTGTGGGCGTGTATAGGATAGTGATAGTGAATAATAGCAATAATAATACAATGATAATGTTAATTATGTAACAATGTGTGTATGTTGTTGTCATGACCACGACTGGAAGATGCTTGACTGCTGCATGAAAAATAATGTCTGAGTTCCAGAAATTTCAAGAGCATAATTTCAAGGAGGCTTTTATGTCATTTCCCGAAATGACCAAAATCAATCAAAAATAGAAATGATGAACTCGATCAAACCAGTAATGGAAGACCATCAAAGTTAGCCGTAACATTACCAATTTTATAACTTAACCAATTTTAACTTAAGACAAAAGTCGCTTACTCTACGTTCTAGAGAAATGGTATGATGTGTTGATCCTAAACTCGCATATCACACCACATTGCCAGATGCGTTTACTATACTTGTTCCGTGCACGTAATAGTAAAATGTAATGATAATATGGTGATATATTATTAACAATAATAATAATACCTATTAATATTAATGATAAATGAGAGAGAGGGAAGAGGTCAGTGTATGTATGGGTATCGTGTCATCTGAGCCATGGGATTAGAGTTGATAGTTCACCTTTTCGGCCCCTCCCACCCAACCCAACACACCAAACACACGTGACAGATTGTTGGGAGATGAAAGGACGAAAAAGTGTGAAAAAATGAAAGCGTGTTTTGGTTTGGTCTTTCTCTCTCTCTCTCTCTCTGTCTCTCTCTCTCTCTCTCTCACTCTGTGTGTGTGTGTGTGTCTCTACAAAATAAAATAATATTACAAAACTATAACTCTTTCAGGTGTATGTAAGTGGTTTTCACATTCATTTCATTTAATTACTATTCAATGCAAATTTCCTTCAGCTACTGTCTTCTTACACCTGCAAGGTACTTTTCCCAAATTATTTCATGTACGGCTTTTGCCGGAGGGAGTGGAGGGTGGGGAGAGCCTAAAACTTTTCTATCCTTTACTTCTACTATTCTATGTGTAAGTGGCAGCAGATTTAAGGCCAGATCACCTTAGTCTGGGCGGTAAGGCCCATGTGATCTGTGTATTTATGTAACTCTATGTAACTCTCTCTCTCTCTCTCTCTCCTGAGTGACGAATGATAAATAATTTATATTTTAATTTATCTATGGTCTTATCTCACACGAGCTAGGCTCATGCCTGCCAGCATTATCCTATCCGATGCGAACTTCAAGCTCATCTTGTTGTATATCTGTGTGTGTGTGTGTGTGTGTGGATTTCTAACGTGTGTGCATGTTTCAAACTTGAATCATATTCCAATCGTTTTCATGAAAATAAAGCACACAAAGGGTAATGCTGTTATTAATCAATAATACCAATCATGTTAACTGATATTATTATTGTTGTAAATATTTTCTGAGAATTGTAAACATCACTTGCTTTCTATTGTTGCTATGATTGTTAGTATCAATATCATTATTTATAATAATTGTCTTTAACATTCCTGCATATTTTTGCATACACATGAGACCTCCTAACGGAAACTGGGCATTAACATTAACACTATTTTTCAGAGTATTTTTTTTAATATCACTACCCTATTATTAAACTAATTCTATCTACAGATGCACCCAGACCGTAGCAACGAGCTTGTTGCTGCCATTAGGGGGGGATCAAAGCGCGGCCGGTCTCTCTCTACCAACAGTAATGACACCAGCAATACTAAACGGATGTACCAGCCCAGTATTCAATCCTCCTTTTCTAAATCTGCGGCCTTCAGCAATAGCAAGGCACAATAGCTTCTATACAGGTAAATAATAGTGACATAATAGGTATTAACCCTATATAAAACTATTTAGTAATAATTAAAACTGAATTAACAAGAAACTTAATGTTCATGATTAACACTTGGGCTGTCGTCAAACACATCTATAATTTGTGGGTCATATTTATTTAACCACTAGTAGTAAAAATGATAATTCAGTATTTTCTCACAAATTTAGTTTCCTTTCTCATAAGACAAAGACACTACTACATATATCCTTTTAATTTTATAAGACCAAATCAAGCCTCATTACCTAATGGCTTCAAAGTGGATAAACAAAATTTCTCATTATGGGGTCAGATTTGAATATAACATGTTTTTTTTCTGCCTTAAAAAAATCTTTAATATATTTTAAGAACTACACAAAATAACCATAAAAGATAACTCTAGTATGGAGCCTATTGTTTAAATTATATTACATAACCCTACGTCAAATAGCTCTTGGTCAAAATTTACCCAATAAATAATACTAGGGTTAATAGCTTAAAAATTTATCCACAGGTGCATGATAGGGGACATGCTTCCTGCTAAGTTCATCGACCCCGTACTTTCATACCTTCACCAGCTGCCTCAACCGAAATTTCAAGGCCCCCTCAAGATGAAACTAGATAAGGATCCTCAAGAAAAATGCGAAATTTAGAAGGCAGAGCTGACCAGTATCTTTGAGAGTGTCCAGTATGTGGCCACCACAACGGATTACTGGACATCTCACAACCGCTTCTTCCTTAGCATGACTGCCTATTGGATTAATCCTTTGACACTGGAGAGAAAAAAGACCATCCTTACCTGTATGGAGTTGCCTGTGGCTCACAGTTATTATGTCCTTGCTAACACCAAACAGGACGTCCACCAGAAATTTATAATTGAGGCCAAGGTAAGAAATATAATTTTATATTTAAGTAATTTTTTTCAGTTCTTATTGATTTATTTATATAAAAAAAGGTACAGACCAAGGGCAACAAAAAAATATAAGCTTGCTAAGATGCCAAACCCTGTAACGAGGAGAGTAGAAAATTAACTAAACGTGGGAGGGCTTTAGTTCGAAAGGTATCTTTGACACTTCTTGCTTAGATTAAATTCAAAGGGAGAATGAAAAGGAGAAACAGAAAGTCTCTGAGTATTAAGTGGAAGTAATAGAATTTAGATACTGGATAATTCGTGCATTAAAAAGTTGCATAGAATAGGGATGAGAGAAAGTAAATAAAATTACAAGACAGTAATAACTAAGATTAATATTAAAAATTGCAAATTCATTACTGATAATTTTATTTTTAGGACTAGGAGGTGACCAGGACAACTACAGACAACAGCAGCAATTTTGTGAAGACCTTTAGTGTGTGTAGTGGTGGTGAGTCTGAAGACTCTAGAGATGCCGCAGGACTTTAACGTGGGCGACCCCATGGCCATGGACGAGGACGACGCCGATGACACTGAAGAAAGGCAGGAAGTTCAGCCGGTTAATCTGGGCAAGCTAATTGAAGAACATGCCCACACGCTAAATTTGATGGCCAAATTTGATGTAGAGAAAACCCCCTTCTGGTCATTGGGTACCCGTTCCTACTTTTCTAAGGTAAAAGCCAAAGCTATAGCTCTTTGGCACAAGCAAAATAAGATGCCGGCCACTGCAGCCACCATTTGGAGAGAGGTGTCCAGGAAGCTGAAGATGCTCAATATCACACATTGGAATTATCTCTATGACTCTATGGAATTACTGGATGGTGGCCTTAACACAAAGCAGGCCAAAATTAATATAATCTACTTGGATAACAACATACCAAGCTTAAACCAAAGAGATTAAGAGGTCATCGCGGAATATTTGTGTGTGATGAAACCTGTGGTGACTAGTTTGGACCAACTACAGTGGGAAAAAGAAGCCTACATAAGGGTCTTGCTTCTCACCCTCTATATTCTCAGGTCAAGGCTAGAGACAATGAAGACCAAAAATTTGAAGTACGCTACGCCCTTGCTAAACTACCTCCTTGACAGCCCGCTTAATGAGGAAAAGAGACCCAAGGGTTTCAAAGGCAGGTTCTCCCCCCTTTTCAGTGATGTTGACTTGCTCATGGCGACTGCCATCCACCCCCTCTTTCAACTTTCCTGTAGTCTGCCTCTTTAACCCTAGCAAGGTTGATGCAGTAAAAACAGGGCTAATGGAAGAAGATAAGGAGCGTGCTATTGCCATCTTTACCGGGGTTAGTGATAGCAGCAGTGCAGAAGAGAAGGATGAGGCGGATGACTTCTTCAAGAAGCTACAGATGAAAGTCGTTGGGTCGAGCAGCCATACCCACCTCTCCAACAAGCGGGTGAAAGAGTATGAGAGTTGGTGCTCTGAATCCCAAATGACTACCAGTATAGAAATGGGTATGTTCTCAAACCTCCGTCGTTTTCCCTGGGTTGATGTATTAAAAAAAAACAACACTGGAATTTCTAGCTGTGCAGCCGTGGAAAGAATTTTCCCAGGGATCTGATATTCTTAAACCTAAGAGAGCCAGCCTAACGTCGGAAAACTTTGAACGGCTGGTGTTTATAAAAGGCAATTTGCATTTGCTGAAGCTACTAAGCCCATTGTTACATGACTAATAAATGACTTGTATGGGTCATAGCTTGTTAAATTTAAGTTATTAGTTCAATATACTATAAATTATGAACTCTAAATTGATAGATTTACTAGTTTTTTTCCTCTTTTTCACTCTCTTTTGTCTTATGTATTTTTCAGATTTCTTTTCTTAAATATCCAGACCCCAATATTTCTCAACTTCCAGCCTGTGACATCGGGGGATACGTCTACGACATGAGCCTCTAATCACGGGCAATACTATTAAAATCGTATGCGCCAACAACGGGCGAGGGACTCTAGCATCATACGTTCATACAACTAGCGGAGCTTTAGGTCCCTCCCCCCTCGAATCTTTTTTTAAAATGCGATTGCGGATTTGCGTTTACTATTTAAAATAAATCCCAAAATTTTCGGATTTGCGATTGAGGATGTTATGAAATGAGTTTGCAGATTTGTAATAGCGGAAGTTCAAATTCGTCTGCGATGCCCAGCACTGTTGAATGGAAAGCAATCTGAAATATTCTTGCGGTTATCGAAAAATCGAGGAAAAGAGCTAGACAGTTCAGAAAAAGCCTTTCAATCACATTTCTACAGATTTATGGTGTCGCGTTTTTGGTGGACTTATTGCAGTTGCTCCAGATTTCAAACAAATATTATAATGATAATTCAGTAGATAAAATTTAAATAATTAAATTCTGGAAAGCGTCAAGAATTCTTATTGTTCGTAAAATGTAGAATGGGATCATCCGAATTTCTCGAATTGCCTGATTTACAAACTTTGAGATTTAATTGGACAAGGAATTATCGTTGGAATAAAAAAGTATATCATGGTAATATATTTAATACGAAATAAAATATTCTTAATTTTGCTAAAAAAATTCCTAAAACGAAATTTAAAGAAACTAGTCCTTAATTTGAATTACTCGTATTTTATTTGCATTTGCTAAGAAGTTTGCGGACTAAGGGGGCGTTCTTTCAAAAGATTTTAATAGTATACGTAAGGTATACATACTTACATGTCAATGGGTTTCTAATATTTAAATTTCTCTGTGAGTAAAGTTTTATCCAGGAAATTATTTAATACGAACGAAAATAACAAATTTCCTATTTAAAATGCAGCAGTCTCAGGATGTCCAAGTGCTTTGATTGCATTAGCAATTTTAACATAAAATTAGTCTAAAGTTATTTTTAATGAGTTAAGAAGAACTGCTCCAGCATGAAAATTCTATTACTATTAAATTTTATTAATGAATATGAGATTCATTTATATAAAAGAAATTGTCTTTTGTTATACTTAAAAATCTTTTCAATTTACGCTTCCCTCCTCCCTTATCATATGCTTTTACCACAAAGAAAACGTAGCTATAAAATTAACTTGTTACAAACTTTTATTCGAGATATTGAAACATGTAGCAAACATTTTCCATACTAAAATAAATAGCAAGATAACACATGCTAAGGACAAGAAAATATAAGCATAAATATAAATGAGGTATTATTTCGCAGGTTTTAGTTAAAGTTAGCATTCAGGTCAGCAATTATGTACAAATTGGTTCGTATCATGAAGCAGTGTAGGCGTAGGATGATTATTACACGTCTGATTTTTACTATTTTAATTGAATCTACGTTCTTTTAATCTCGTGCGAGTAAATTGTTCATTTTGTGTCTTTCTTATCAGGAAGCTGTAATAGTCAAATGCGAAACCCTGACTTTAATTTCTATTCAAATCAGAGCAGTTTCTTATTTACCTTAAGCGTGTGTGCCCAAGAGACCTTAATTAATATACACTTGTGTAACATGCATTCACAGAAATGGTAATGAAATTTAAACTTCGCTCTAAATTCTCTGTAAAAGTTAGTTACATTTTAAAAACATAGTTCGAACACATCAAACAATTAATTAAAATTCCTATTTGGAAACAGAACCTGAAATATATTTAGAAAATCAAGCAAAAAGATGCCTCCAATCCATCCATGCCGGCTGCATGAAGCTGAACTATATATTCACATGTTTGGTTTCAGCACATTTAATTTTATTAATAAAATTGGCGTTCGTTTATAAAACTAATTCGAGAGAGGGTTAGGAAATTATATTTTGTTGAATTAAGTTAAACTGAATTTTAAAGTGGATGCAGTCAGGGCTGCAGTAAATTGAACTATAATGACCTTCAAAGATGTTTATAAATGTCATTGGGATGGATTTCTGTCTACTAGAGAGAATACTCTGTCGTAAGCTGCTATTACCTTGCATTCGTTGAAATAATAAGACAACAATCTTATGTTTGATAGGAGTTGCTTTATTAATTATAAATACGGCGTTTTCCACATTTTCCGAGTAATCCTAACCATTTTTCATTTAAAATGTTACCATTATTCAGTTTCATTAGTTTGATTTTGTTGTCCCTCTGTAATTTATAAGCAGAGCTTCCGCTCAGGTAAGTGAGATTGAACTAGCATTTTTTATTCACTGTTAAAATTAAAGATATATGTATGGTGTATTTTAGGTTTAAGAGGGGTGATCAGAAAGTAATGAGAGTTGGGCTTATGGCAGAGAGACCATGAGTGATGGGTGGAAGGGAAGCGCGGAGCATCGAGTGTAGCCTGTTGTTATGTGTTTGAACTTGTCGCCGTTTTACTGGGTTACATTTCCTCGTTGCGCTGTGCGATTGCGTCACTCTTGGTTTCGCCCTCTATACAATGGCATATTGAACATCAATGGTTCATTCCCTTCCTGTAAATACTAATCTATTCATGAATTGAATTAATTAGAATGGTTGTAGTGGAGGGAGGGGGGGGGGGCTTATTCTCTTTGCGTGTTTGGAAATCTTTGAAGACACAAAATAACCTTTGCATTCCACCACCTTGGAAAGTTCTAGAATAAGCAGTTCTGGAGGGAACGCGGACCAAAATATAGGTGTGCATTTGATAGAAATTCCGAGCACGTAAATCATTTCATTCATATTTTTGGAGAATTTCTGTATCGTCCAATCTGTAATCACAGCCTGGATTGCAGATTCTCTTAAATTTTAAAATTGCTATCGTTTACTACCTTCTCGAAAAGTTGTAATACTGATTTGTACATAAGCAGCACTTTTATTCATTTAATATCGACAATATTAAGTTGAATCTAAAGGAAACAACGTGGGAGAGACTGCATACAAAAATGAGATAACTCTACTATTGATCATCGAAGTCAATAATTATATTATTGGATAATAAACTACTATCAATTATAGAAATCAAGAATTATTAGATAAAGAACTACTATCAATTATAGAAATCAAGAATATTTTGATAATAAATTACTATCCTTCAATACTGACATAGACTTCAAGAACTATTGGATAATGAACTTCTATCGGTTATAGAAATCATAATTATTAGAAAATGAATTTCTATTAGTTGAAGGAATAATGATTTATTGGATAATGAACTAGTATCGGTTATACAAATCAAGACTTATGGATATTGAACTACTATATGTTATATGAATCAAGAATTATTGGATAATGAACTACAGTCGGTAAAAAAAATCAAAAAGTATTGGATAATGAACTAATGCCTGTTATTGAATTCAAGAATTATTGGAGAAAGAACCATTATCATTATAGAATTCAATAATTATTGGCTAATGAACTACAATCTGTTTTCCACTTGTTCGTAACTAAAGTAATAAATTTCCCATTTGGAAACTAATGCGATAGTATTATCAATTTCAGAAAAGTATTTGAGAATACTCGTATATAAAGAGTTGTAGGCTTTCATTTTTTACAGAGCATAATAGAAAATTGTTTAAAGAAAACTTTCCAAAACATTAAGATTAATGAGGAATTTCTAGAATTTAGTGAAATTTTTGGAAGTTTCAAGAATGTTCCACAACTTCCCAGACCCCTCCTTCCCTGAAACTTCTAGAAGCTTCTTGAATATTCTTGAATATTTCGTCAGAAATATTTATACAGGGATTGACATATTTTGCTATCATTTCAGCTCTAGCTACCATAGTAAACACATCAAAAGAGAAACGGCATCAAGAGGCTGCGTACTTTGGCACGCCAGATGGGGTCCTAGACAAACTCTGGACACCTCTTTTTACTTTTGAACACTGCAAGAAAACTTGGGATTTGCTGGATGAAATTGTGCAAGTGACAAGCCAAAGGAAATGTCATATTAACATTGTTCAAGTTTCTTTATTTATCAAACTGGTCTATGCTACTGCAATGATATACCTTGTCTGTTTGATGCAATTGGAATTACATGTAATCCAAATGGGTGAACGTTCTTCATTTCAGCTTCTCAAGAACCATTAAAGCTTTACTTCTCTATAATTGGAATAAGCATCCATCCCTTCAATTGGCTGACTCATTATATTTAAGAAGGACTAAAGTGGTGTCAAGCTCCTGCTACAAGCTATGAATTATAAGGAGTTTGGCTTTGAACTGATTGGAGAATTCAAAATGGTAGCATTTTTTATGGGTGTCCAGGGATGTTTTACCAAGTTTCCAAGTCATCTCTCTTTCTCTTTGGGACAATAAGGATACTACATTACATTATCACAATAAGCACTAGCTACAAAGGACTGAGTTCTCTGTTGGAGGGCATAATGTCGAGCATAAGCAATTGATATATTGTCAAAAAGTGTTGTTGTTCTTTCTAATGCATTTATTACTAGGTCTCATTAAGCAGTTTGTTAGAGCTCTTAACAAATACTATGCAGCTTTCAAGTAGCTTAAAATTTCTTTCCCAAACTCTCTGAGAAATAAGTGAAAGCTGGTGCCTTTGTTGGACCAAAATATCAGTAAAATCGAAGTGTTCAGAATTCCATGTATAGCTTAACAAAAAGAAAGTAAGCCTGAAAGTGTTTCGTTTCTCTAGGCTAGGGCTTTCTGGGCAACTACAAGGCTGACAAATATGTGGAACTGGTTGAGAACTTAGTGAAAAGCTTTCAAAAAATTGGTTGCAGGATGTCTCTGAAAGAGCACATCGTTGATGCCTATCTTGAAAAGTTCAAGGAGAATATTGGAGCATACTCACATGAGCAAAGGGAGCGCTTCCATCAAGATATACTGAACTCTTATCATAGATACCTAGGAGTATACAATAAAAACATGATGTTAGACTGCATTTGACAGCTTGTCCTTGAAAGTGATTTACATTACAAACAGAAATCGAGCAAAACTGGAAGTAGTGTGGTGGGACGTTTTTGCATCTGGGTGGTGTTTTGCAATTGTTTTAAGGCACATGGCACAGAAGCACTCCGCATTGCTGATGAGAAAATGTATAGTGCCACATATCAAAATATACTGAAGGAAAAACTGCTCTCAAGTGCAAAAAAGGTTCTACGGTCGGCATCACTGGATATTTTAGGAGGACAACGATCCTAAGCACACAGCTCAATTAACGCAAGAATGGTTTAATAATAAAAAATAAACTTCCTTCCATGGAAAAGTTAATCGCCAGATCTCAGTCCTATTGAACATTTGTGACGAATAATAAAAGCTGCCATCCGAAAGAGAAACCCACAGAACCTTGCGTCTTAGAGGGGAGGGAGATTTGTGTAGAAGAGTGCAACAAATTATCAAGAAATGATTCCCTAAAGCTAGTATTAACTTATGAGGATCCTCTTCCTGCTTTATTGCAAACCAAGGTTATGCCATGAAATATCAAATAATAAAAAATATTATTGATTGAATACTTTTGTCACCTGCTAAAGTTTGTATATTATCAATTGTTGTTATATATAAATAAAATATTCTTTAGTGGTGGTACCTCAAAGGAGATTGCTGACCATAGTAAGGAGGTACTCTTTTGAGTAAGCCCTAACATGCAGCATGAGAAAAAGCATAGCTAAGATGAAGGCTCTCCCCTCCCACCTCTCCCACCCGCTTTTGTAGGCACAGAAAGTGGAAAAGACACATCATTTTGATATGAAAAAGGACACAATCACGAACTTTAATAAAATAGCTGAAACCTATTTAACTTACGTCTATAATCTACTTAACACTACTTTCTATACATATTCAAGGATTACATCATCCAGTCTAGATTTGAGCTGTTATATAGACGAAATATTCACTACCCACCTCGAACAGAAGACGATTCTATGTACCGTAGATCTTATACGAGAAGTAGTTCCCGAAAATACTAGTCTAAAATGGGGGCATATCCAGCTTATAAATATGAATCGGATTTCTGTTAAACGTCAACATTCTCCTCTAGTCCACGTTTTCGACACCTCTTAAAACCTTAAAGGCCTCTATTAGTTATCCTCGTAATCGGCGGGTCTCTATGGAGAAAAGCCGCACTGCTTGAAGCCGACGCTGATAGCCTTTGTACCTAAGTGAAGGAATTAACTTGGTGGCCCGGCCCTGGACCCATTCTAGTCTATATATGTGCTAACACAGTGTATGGGACTAGAATTGACCGGCGTACTCCAGGTGAGGTCTTACTAGAGAGTTGTACAATTTGAGGATAATCTCCTTGTTTCGGAAGCGAAATTGCTTCTTTATGTATCCCAATACTCTTTGTGTTTTTTGCCTACATCATTACACTGCCTGCATGGAAAATTCAGGTCACTGTCCAGGTCAGTCACCTCCTTAACTCTATATAACAAGTGGATTGGCATTGCCAATGTCATCAACTTGTCATCAACTCTCCTAACCTGTGAAGGCGTTTTTGTAGGCTTTCCTCTCCTTCTCGTGATCTCAGGCCGCCTCCTAATTTTGTATCAAGCAAAACAACCAATCACTTATATCATTTATAAAGATCATGAACAAGAAAGGATTAAACACGGAACAAAGGGGCACTTTACTACTCAGGGAAGCGCATCTCGAGGCTACCCCATCTATTATCACTCTTTGTCGCCTGCCTAACAACCAGTCCTCAATCCAGTCGGCAACTTTCTGGTGATGCCACCCGCGTGGAATTTGCACATCAACCTGCGGTGTGGTACCTTATCAAATGCCTTTTGAAAGTCCAGGTATAGGATTTCAAAATCCCGACTGCGATCGTACTCACCCAGAAGGCCGTAAAAGAACTTAAGTAGATTTGTGGGACACGATCGGTTCTTGCGAAACACGTGTTGTGAATCGACGATCAAGTTGTTGGTTCTAGGTATTTTACTATTTTTTTCTGCCATTATGCTCTCTAGCATTTTGTTCGCGACGGACCTCAGACATATAGGCCGGTATTTACCTGGGATTTTGCGCTCTCCTTTCTTAAATATAGGGTCACGTTTGGTGTACTTCAGCTCTCTGGCACCTCCCCCATTTCTAGCGATTCGTTAAAGATCGCATTAAGTTGTGGCGCAACCTCAACGCTCAAATTCCAAATGACTCTAGTAGGGACAAAGCCTTTTTGACCTGGAGAATTGTACGGGTTAAGTTTCTTTATTCTAGCATCCCCTTGCTCATCGTTTAATATTATCTCGCTTAATTAGATCCCGTCATTGTGATAAATCCCCGGCCGAGGAGTGAGACCGTCTTATTCCCCTGTAAACACAGAAGTGAAGTAGTCATTCAACGTTTAGCGATAGCCAGGTTCGACTCTTGGAACACACCAACGTCATCTCTTAGGGGGTTATGCTCTGGCGAACCAGTATATATTTATTTATGTGCAAAAAGAATTCACTTTTTGGGGGAACGAACGCAAACTGCTGGCTCATGAAGCGGTCTTTGAATCTCAGCCAGTCGCCTGAGGCACTTTAACCACTCGCAGGTTCCAGTCGACCTATCTCATCTCCTAGACCGTTGAAATTCACGCGGCGTTAATCAGGTTTGTAGGTAGCAGCGCGAGAGAGATTGCCGCACGGGGCGCGTATGGTCAATAAGACTGTTTGGTGATTGCTATCGCACAGCACCTCATCCAAGCTCAGTCCAGAGACCATGTCATCATCAGTGGTGAACAACAAATCCAACAAGTTCTCACCTCTCGTTGGATCTTCGACCCACTGTATTAAAAGGTTATTGTCAGCAAAGTCGATGAGTCTTTTCATCTCCACGTGGCACGATCTATCACCCTAGGCAACTTTAAGGCATTTAAAATCGCCTATAATCAGGCTTGTGTGACTTTCCATTAACTTGGCAAGTTTAGCGTACAGGTTCAAGTCCACTACCTCGGGGTGACTTTACGGCTTGTATTCCACCACAAGTCGGTATGGTGAGCTGCGAAGATTTTAGTCTACTCATGGGATTTTGTGGACACTTCTAACATTATAATCAACCGCGCGAAAGCAGTTACTTACGCATAACAATACTCCGCTACTTTCTTGATTGGGTGTATCGTGGTGAAACATCGTGAAATCGTGAATTATATACTCACCTCAAGATGTTGTACCGTGGAGCGAGGACACACTTCCAGCGACACCTAAGTTACAGAAACCTGCCCCGTGTGAACCCGAATTTTCTTTGCCATTAGGAGGCTCTATACTACCCCGCCCCCCCCGGTTTGAGATAAGGCATGATCGCCAGAAACAGGTGCACCGTAGTTTATCTACCTATGCTCCAACCCTGCCCTCCTCTCATGAGGGCCTAGTTCCTCTTCGGTGGCGGAGTTTTCCATTATTTATTGCTCTTATTTTCTTTACAGTTCCTAATTTAAACAAAGAAAATCTTTAAAAATCCTCAATTCATCACCAAAAATACTTATTAATAACAAAATGCATAAAACAAAACCATTGTTGAGTAGTGATGTAGACTTTGGAAGCGTGATGGTTCTAACTCCCTTCCTCCTGGCCTCCACGTTTATTCGTTTTTCAATTCTACCCAATTTTTCCATTCTGAAAATGATGCCACTTTTTTACAGTATGAGCGTGTTAAGGGCAATTCGAAAAGAGTGTTAATCTTTGCAGAATTTATGTTTGAATTTTTAATTGTACGAGTCATACTATTAACCACAACATTTCCATATAGCAACAACATTAAATTTCCCTCTCTCCCTAAATTATTCGATAGCTTCGTTATACACTGTGAGTAGATTTCTCTTCAAATAACAAGTACAGATTTTTCTATAAACCGAAAATACTTTAACAGAATATTTGATAACATATGAAGTCAAAATATATTTCAAACTTACATAGAATCTAATTAATAAACAAAATCAATCTCATATATATTACACGAAAATGTTTGTACCTTGATCACTTATTTACTTTTATAATGAATGCTTATTTCAGATCGAATATCCATTCAGTAAACCACAATGAATGCTATGAATTGCTAATACTTTTTTAGGCTGCAAAGGAATACTGACAAAGAAAAGGAAAATCCTAAAATGTCTACATTTTCTAACATTATAAATTACCCCAAAGACAATGTCTTGGTCGCAAACGGCAACTTATTATCTAGTTCGCTACTTCCTATACAGTGATCTGTCATGTTTCGTAATGATGAGAAGAAATGTGATGATTGGGGAATCAAGACATTGTGGGTAAATGGGTCTAAAAATGAGATGAGATAAAACGTTTCTGAGTGGTATTATTTCGCACATAAATGCATCACTGATTCCTTTAATTTCAGAACTGAAACGATCACTGAAAGGTTTACCGAAACCCGGAGTGAGTCGACTTTTTTTCTCTCTCGCAGGGTTTTCAAAGCCATTAAATTTTCCTGGATTTCGCATAAAACAACAAAGTTATGTAATCATCTTTTTTATAAAATTAGCTTTATTTTATATAAAACCATCACTTTCTCAAATTGACCAGATAATTATTCATCTGCTAGGTTGTATGGATAGAGTATTCAGACTCAATTTACACTGAAATAAAGTAACTAAATATAATCAGTGTATTATTAACTGAAAAATACTGCTCCCAAGTTTGGGAAAAAGGTTAAGTTAGGTTAAAATAGTTTTTCAGTATTCAATTCGTCTCCATTGATTTCAAGTTTTTCATTACTGGATTTAGAAACTCGAGTTTCTCCAAAGAGATTTGGGGGCAGACGGAATGAAGTGTTGGGTTTCCCTATCTGGGTGCAGAGTTCAATTCCCACTGAGATCGGATATACAACAATCTCAACAATCTCGGTGTTATCGAAAACTTTCGCCAAACAGAGCAAGAGGTCGAGTCTTACGCATGCCCACAGGCAGCTCCATCCATATGTTATTACGTTTGCTTCGTTTCTGCGCACACACAACACATCACTCTGCCATCTACGGATTTTGCAGAATAAGTTTTGTTTTTTCTTGACCCACGAAGATTTCCCATCGTTTGATGGTTGGTGGCACCGTTCTTCTGCATCTCAGCCCCCGACCATTAACTAGCACAGGCTCCGTGTGGTCTGTCTTGCCAGTGATTGTTAAACTAATCTTTATGTGAATATAATTACCCTCTCGGGTGACTCCAGTTAGATGAAATATACGCCAACAGTTAGAAACTAATCCAATTACTTTAATGACATTGATCGAAATAATTTGATGAATTTCTAACCCCTCCCATCTCTTTCATTTGGGCGTAGTCACCCTACAGGAAAATGAAATACACATAAAATTCAGTTCAAGGGAGTTTCAACCGATCTTCCCCCTTGTCTTATTTATCTTTTTTTGTCGACAGAATTGAGTATGATATCAATTTCCAGATTTGTCAAATGCTGGAGAAACCTTTCCGATAGCAATGATTAGCCACTTCCACACTGCGTCGAGGCAGGTCAGGGGGAGCTCCTCCAAGGACGCGACTGTAAAAATCTACCAACCAATCTATTAACCCTCCTTGATCCTTTGATTCAGTCATTTCCTCGTCATGGATGAAGAGCGCTGGCCACGTATGCAAAGGTATATCACGGTCGAGGACGGCGCAATTTAACTGACCAACATTTTGAAATTTCAATCTTTAACTCTACCACTTCAAAAGCTATTCTTCTCTGGAGTGGAATTAGTTTATAGTAAAAAACCCGAGTATTTCCCATTTCACCTCCTGAATTTGTTTTGACGTTATTAAAGAAAAATCTCTAACAATAATCAGCTTGGAAATTTGAAAGAAAACATGTCCCTTTAACTTCCACGAAAGGGTGAAACATTTTTTAAAGGTCTAAATATTGGGCGGAGAATCATCCATCATAAGAGCAAAGAGAGTTTTGTGTTTAAAATCAAATGTCCTCTTGTGTCATTCCTAATCAGTGAAAAGTGGCTCAAATAATTGCGTTTAAAATAAAATGGACCCACTCTTTAAAAATATCCCCACCTTATGTTGATGGGTAAGAAGAAAATAGCATTATAATGTGTCGTTTTTTAATCGGAATCGGCTTTTTTAAGAGAGTAACCATGATTAAAGCTTCATCGATACAACCCTCAGCGCGTAACTCCCATGGATATTTACACTTTCTTTGCTTTCAGTTATGATATTTGTCGTAGAATGACCAGCATATATATATATATATATATATATATATATATATATATATATATATATGTATATTATATTTGACGGAGTGGGCTGTTGAGCCAATATACGACCATACACTTTACGTGTTGAGGGGTCAAGAAACCACAATTTAGTCGCTGGAGCCTAGCTTGGTGGTTGATGCTTTATGAGACGACGACGCGGGGGGTGGTTGATTAAACGAGTAAGTCGTAATCGTTGGAGTTTAACATCGAGGAGTGAATTCGAGAGAGTACTTGCGCCACACGAGGTTAAAACTGAATCCAAGGATAGCCAATTGACTTAGGCTAAATTCCTTTGGTGAGAATTCTTGCCTTCGAGTTCGAGAAGGGAAAACGGAGCTGAATCGAGAAAACGACATGTCTCGTGCAGAAAGGCGGGTCTATACTGCCTTTTCCTAGCTGTGTCTATCATTATAGATAAAACGATAATGCTTCAGGCCAAAAAGGAACATCTCCTTAATCAAACACTCCACCGGGAGATAGAGATGAACTCCAGCGGGGTTTCTTGATATCGCTCGGAAAGGCGGGCATCGTCTTTTTGTGCCCGCACCCTTGGAACTCTTGCTCCCTCCTTATCAGCGGAAGTGGCTCGGTTCTCTCACGGTTCCCACGACTTTGCTAAGCGTTGCTCGACCTCATGCGTGGCCTCATGGCTTCTCGGCTTCATGGCTCTATTCCCGACAATATTAATGAAATATTGTTTTCTTCCCCAAACTGATAAAGCTTTATAAAAAATAGCACGAGTGCATATCTTTTATTACTTAGTGCAGGTAATCCAGAACATTCAGTGTCGTGTGGGTCCTCCTTTTCTTTAACTACCTGACACCTTCGCCTTCGTTGAGAAGCTATGCACATAATTTGAGAAGGACTTTCCGTTCACATATGCCACAGTCGGAACTCTTTTCCATTGTCCCTACGTCTTCTCATCTCCCTTGTAAGGGGATAAATGGTAGGGCAAGGGTAATGAATGCCCCTGCTTCATGGACACTTGGAGGAACGGCACGCTCTCCCGGCCCCAGAGCCCGCAGTTGTGCACCCGTCATCAATGCCTGCAGTAGGATCTGCTCTTATATATCTTCCATTACCTTCACTTCGTTGTCCTCACTACTTTCTTTACGGGTCTCACTTTCCTTGTGATAAGGCCTCGTTGTTATTACTCTTTAAATTTGGGTTAAAAGCATTATAGGGAAAATCATAAATAAAAGGTGACTGAAACAAAAGGAGAAAGTATGCGATAAAGGAAATTTGGCCTATCGCAGCATTAAATCGATTGATTATTTAGCTTGAAACCGATAATTCCAGTGCCCGCTCGGTTATCTAGCTAAGATTTTGGGTCATAGTTTATAAAAATTAACCGTTTAGTAATTTGAATACTTCCATGGGTCATCATGTAAATATCGATCTCCCAGGGAAAGTAAAGTAGCGTGCCTCAGGCTTTCTTCTTCTTACGATCTATTTCTACGTTCAGGATTTAATTTCATTGAGCGATGCTCGACGCTTTCCAATATTACAATGTCTTTTGGCTTATAGGCAGACCAGAATTGTAGCGCATGTTCAAAATGAGATCTTACAATGTAAAATACTTGGATATATATCCTAGAACACTATTCGCTTTTGGCCTTTTGTGAATCTAGAGTGCATTGTTTAGAAAACTTTAGATCATTCGAGATCAATCTTTTTCCATGTTGAGTATTTACAATATGGTCACCCATATTATGATCTCTTCGAAGACTATTAGGACCTATCTGCATTGTAAAGCATTTGCCCGCATTGAATTTAATTTGCCATTTTTCCGTCCAAGTGACAACGCGAGCCACATTTTTTGCAAGATTTCACAGTCACTGTGGCCTTTTAAAACCTTATTACATTGTTTTATGTAATTTGAATTTTTTTAAATTTTACATAATAAACTCATGTTAAGATCGTTAAAATACACTTTTGGCAAAAGCATAAAGCACCCTATTAAACATTAGTGGTAAAAGAATCTAGTATATATATATATATATATATATATATATAGTACAAGAAGAGAAATTGGACGCGAATGAGCAATGAGACAAGAAACAGGAGTTTTTTTAGAGGTAAGAGAAAGGGACATTAGAAGAAGACTAGAATCAGAGAGCAGAGGGCGGCACAATGAAGACAATCCTTTACCGAGAAAACAGATAGCGCCAGGGAAAAAAGTTTGAAATTCATGTCCGGGACTCAAACCAAGGTTCTGCACCTTTCTTTCTGTCTTCAAAATTGTTTTGAAAGGCAGAAAATAAATATGGTAAAAGCTCTGTGGTGGTTGTTATCACCCGCAGAACTTGCATTTGCTCTTTCTATATATATAAATATATATATATATATATATATATATCTATATATATATATATATATATATATATAGAGAGAGAGAGAGAGAGAGAGAGAGAGAGAGAGAGAGAGAGAGAGAGAGAGAGAGAGAGAGAGAGAGAGAGAGAGAGAGGTATATATACGAAAGAAAAGTATGAAAGACCGCCTCAAAAACAAGAAATCACCAATGAGGAAGATGGAAGGGGAAAGGTAAAGATTCCCATTAAGGATTATAAGAAGCAGGTTGTAAGGTCAAACTGAGAAGACGGAAAGGGTAACAGATTAAAAGAAATGGAGATAGCCTAAAGAGGGAAATTATATGAAACGAGGAGCAAAAGGGGGGAATTCATGAAACAAATGAAAGGGGTATTCTTCTTGGCGTCTCTCTCCCTTACACGCACACGCATATATATATATATATATATATATATATATATATATATATATATATATGATCGTGAAACCACTGTATATGAGGCAAGAGTTTAATTTATGAGGTTAGTTTCAGACATACTAACACTAGTCTCGTAAATTAAACTCTTAGTTCTTATACAGTGGTTTAACTATTATATACCATAACTCGTCATTGAGTTCTTTTACTTATATATATATATATATATATATATATATATATATATATATATATATATCATATGTATCTATTATTTATTTTCTTTTCTATTGTTTTATAAACATAGTTAGACCCCTTTTATTTTAATTACAGCCATGATTCTTCGTGACATGGATTTCACCAAATTTTCCAATATTTCTGATATCTTTTTTCACTCAGCTTGTAATTTCTTAATCATACAGTTCTGTTTTATTGCTCCTTGTTGTCCTTTTTATTGCTTTTACAAGCACGCCTTGCAAGTTTTCTATTCGATTTAAGTCTTAGTTCTGTGGTGGCTGCTCCAAAGGGTTGATCGCTATTTGTCCCAAACCAATTCTCGGTGTGGTTTGATGTATGGCATAGTGCATTGTCCTGCTGAAATATAACTTTATTTCCTGGTGTTATGGAATGCAATTATCTGGCTCTAAAACAATTGACAAGATAGGGGTATGAGTTGTGGCATAAAAAAATCTTCCCTAGCCCTGACAAAGACATCCAAAACCATACTATGATTGAAGCACCTCTATGCTGGAGCAGTGGTAGCACAAAAGCGAGGTGAAATGCCTCTCTAACTCTTAGCTCACAGGGGGTAGCCACAGAACTGCTTAAAATCTGCAAAATTGTTTCAAAATTAAGTAAAATTATCAAATAACTTTCTTCCAAGATATAATGAAATGGAAATACATGCAAAACAACAGTACATTGGTGTTTATCACATATCTGATAATTATATTGATCTGATCAGATAACTTTAGACTATTGTTCATGTGTCCACTTTTTGTGATCTTTGCACCAGCAAGTTCAGAAGATGTATTTTCTGCAATTCTCTAGTGAAGACCGAGTGATAGATTTGTCTTACTTAGGTGTTGTAAGACGTTTTCTGACACAAATCTCTTGGTCCCTTGATATCGTTTTATAGTGAGTTGGACAGCATATCTTGAACATTATATTTTCTAGCTTTTTCTACTTGCGATAACCCTTGGCTATGAAGACGATAGATTTGTTTTCTGGGTCCTTATCTATAAGTCCTTTGGTTTGTCATATAACATATTTAGAATGATATTAATACCCAATAGTTGTAAATTTAAGCTCAAACAAGAAATATCGGTTAAATTTTGATATTAGTAAACATATCATTTTATTAATTACACATCATTTAGTAAAATACTAAGTAATTTAAACCTATTAACAAAATATTCAAATGTGTTAGTAAAATACACATTATTGTCATAAATCCTTATGGATTATTAATATGATTAATTCGAAAAGGTTGGGTAGCTTTAATGCAGGAAATCCACCTCTAGAATTTATAAATGACAACTTCCTTCATTAAAATGTAAGTGAACCAACACAATAATGCTCACATTATAATAAGATTTAATAGGAGTGAGTTATAGGTTACCGACTTATAGTGGTATGCCGATTGGTTACTTGTTTAGGGAAGATGGTCACCACCTGTAGGTGACGATGGGTTACCAGAGTGTGGGTGTCGGGCAAAGGCGATTAAGGTGTTACCGTCGAGTTTAATCTGACTCCAAATATTTTTAAAACACATGATCAACTCGTAGGCTGGATTCGAAAGGTTACTTGGTCATCGATTGGTAGAAGGATGGACTCGAAAGAAAATGGAGGTTTTTGTAGGATTTAATCTCGGCTTAGAACTTCTTCAGTTTGGGCAAGCGAAATTGTCGAGTCTTTGGCTATCAGTAATAAGTTTCAGTGTTTTGTGTGAGTCTCCTTCAGCGTCAGATTATGGGGGCAATAGATGAATGGATCAAGAAAGATGAACGGACTCATAATACTAACGCTACTAATGTACAAGTCAGAAGCGAGAATCAAGAATAAAAAATTATGAATCATCACAGGAGTGTTTGTGTCCGTCTATTTATACTACCGTTCTTAAGGGCATGTGACTTCTTTTCTCATAATCGGAATGCGGGGCAAGCCTATCGGGTCAAAGTGCATTCGTTTGTTCTTTGTAACGACTGCTGGGTGGATTCAAATGGTGTGTGCATGTTCAGTGTGGATATGTGTGTATTAGATTTGTATTTGCATGTATCTGCCTTTGGGGATTATCAGGCTGGCATTCATAGCAAGATTGATTCTGCCGTTTCAGAGGTTCAAGTAAAGTATGTCTGGTCAGGTCAGATATCGCACTAAGATTGCCCAGCTGCCTTGGTTATCTGTTTTCCAGACTTTTCAGCTCACATCTGTTTACTCATGTTTGTATGTTTGTACAACCGTGTGGAACTTCAACGATTTCACTTGCATCCTTACAATATTTTCTGTTTTTTATTAATGCATATTAAATTGCGGTTTAACTTTATTTACAAGTATTTTGCTTTGTTCGACTCTAGTTCATTGTTACAACATGGCATATTATTTCAGTGTTCAATATGTATGCCCAAATTTCATTAGGGCCAACAGGGTGCTGATTTGTGTGGTTTCTCATTGTGTCTACTCCACCTTGCCCTTCGGAAAAAAAAATCGCACATAAACATGAAAGGCGCATTCCAAATACTTTCGAACTTGTTCAGTTCATTCTCAAGGAATAATGAATAATTTTAGAGAGGTGGTATATTATAAGAGACAGAAAAGCGTAGCCCATCCCATGTACAACGAAAGGACACAAAATAGAAAAATAATATCAAGAATGGGAATAAATACCGGAAACGAAGGGTAAAGGCATAGAGATAAGACTCTTCCAGAAGTTGCAACTGTGATAAAAGAATTAAGAAATAATTGATTAGACAGGCAATTAAAAATACATTGAAATAAACAAAAGAAATACAGCAAATTTAGTAAATCAAAGGGGTTAAGATTTAAAATGGACAATTTCATTACAAATAATCCTTTTAATTACAAGGTCCAGTTTGAAGAGACCGGGGGAAATATTGAAATTAGCCACGCAAGGCTTATGGGCGGGACTGCGCTTTTATATCTCTTATATATACCACCTTTGTAAAATTATTCATTATTCCTTGATAATGAACTGATCAAGTTCGAAAGTACTTGGAATCCGCCTTTCATTCATTTTCCTGTGTGTTTTTGGGGATATATATATATATATATATATATATATATATATATAAAAAGTAACTACAGGATCTGCGGATGATAATACAACCACCACAGGGCTAGGTGAAAGAAAGATGCAGAAACCTCGTGTAGCTGACCATAAATACATATAGTACAAGAGGAATAAGAATTGGACGCGAATGAGCAAATGAGACAAGAAACCGGAGTTTTTTTAAAGGCAAGAGAGAGGGACATTAGAACAATCCAGAATCAAAGGGAGCAGAGGGCGGCACAGTGAAGGCGATCCTTTACAGAGAAGACAGAAATAACGCCAGGGGAAAAAAGTTTTGAATTCCTGGCCGGGACTCGAACCCGGGTCTGTTGATTGCCGGTCAGATGCTTTACCGCTCAGCTACCAGGCAAAGTAACTATATTTCGCCCAAAGCGTTACCCCATCAAACCCAGTATCTCCCTAAGAGCATGTGGTATAAAAAATGCCTTGGAAGTTCCTAGCTTAGGAAGATACTGGGTTTGATGGGGTAACGCTTTGGGCGAAATATAGTTACTTTGCCTGGTAGCTGAGCGGTAAAGCATCTGACCGGCAATCAACAGACCCGGGTTCGAGTCCCGGCCAGGAATTCAAAACTTTTTTCCCCTGGCGTTATTTCTGTCTTCTCTGTAAAGGATCGCCTTCACTGTGCCGCCCTCTGCTCCCTTTGATTCTGGATTGTTCTAATGTCCCTCTCTCTTGCCTTTAAAAAACTCCGGTTTCTTGTCTCATTTGTTCACTCACATCCAATTCTTAATTTCTCTTGTACTATATATATATATATATATATATATATATATATATATATATATATATATATATATATTTACTTAAAATTTCAGGGTGTTTGCAATAGTCCTTATGATTATACTATATGTTACAATTGGTTCACAGGAGAAGTAGTATGTACAAAATGAAATCAACGCGTACATATTATTTTCTTTAGACCACCCTATTTTACCATGCAACTGGTTTTAAAAATAAAAGAATGAGAGGTAAACTCTTATTTTAAATACATCTTTATCTTGAGATTGGATTTTCTAGACTTACAATACTTCATTTATTTATTTTTTTTATATATATATGTCAATAATTACGCATGGTAGTTAGTGGTTCTATGGAGCGTTTGGAGTTGGAAACTGCAGCTCTTAAATGTGACCAAAATTCCTATGCGGGTGTGTTTGTATGTGCCACCTCTTTATTATTGTTTACTTTTACAGACTTGTGCACGCTCATCACATTTAATTTCCTTTCTCATTCCAATTTTGTTATGCTTGGTTGCAACACAGAAATTTTAATGTGACAGCAATCCTTCGATTCTTTGTTTGAAAAAACATGTGTTGCCAAGCGTATTAACATTTAGGGGTGTCCGAGCTGTATATCCTAATCTGCGAACAAAACCTATTTCTTGAAATCTGCGAAGAAAACCTATTTCCTGAAATCTACGAACATAATTTACGAGTTTACCTGCACGATTAAAGACTCCAAGCTTCATAAAAACTCAAA